>CAWUFW010000458.1:3230000-3830000 GCA_963921515.1 Calotriton arnoldi
TGAAAGTGAACTTGAGTTTTTCTGATCAAACTAAACAACAATGATTGTAATCTACGATTCACATGCACACAGAGCTGCCAACGATGTAACTTCCTGGATGTAGAGTTGGAGGTCAAGGAGAACACATTAACAACAAGGATCCATAGAACGCCTACAGCAACTAACTCCATCCTACACGCGAATAGTGGCCACCCACATGCTCTCAAGTGGAGCCTCCCATATAGTCAGATGCTGAGAGCAAGGAGAATTTGCTCAATGGAAGAATTGTACAATGAGGAGGTGTGTAGACTGGTCAGAACCTTCAGAGAACGAGGATATCCAATGACAGTGCTTGAAAATGCCAGGAGAAGGTCCAAAGAAAAAACAAGCAAACAGTGCTTTTACCCTCAAAAGACACAGGAGGAGAGCAAGAGAACTGTAAAGAGACTCTTCCTAGAATACAATATGGCTCAGCCCAGCATCAAGAAAATTCTAACAAAACATTGGTGTATTCTAAAGAATGATGAACATCTTGCAGAAATTCTTGAAAAAGGCCCACAAATTACATCAAAACCTGGAAGGTTTCACAAAGTGCAACTCATGCAAAAAATGTAAATACGACTTGAATAGCAGGAACTATTGTACAATGGAAGGTCATACAGTGCAGATCAAGGAGAGAATTACATGCAACACAGAATTTGTCATTTATGTATTAAGGTGTGGTTGTAATAAACTGTATATCGGTAGTACAAAGAACAAATTGAAATTAAGAATCCTGCAACACGAGAGCGATCAAAAATGGGGATAAGAACTACCCAGTGGCTTGTCACTTTGACTAGACGTATGATCGATCATTATCAACATTTTCGTATTGGGGCATAAAACATTTAAGGGCTCACCCAAGAGGGGGGACTGTCAGAAGGAATTAAGAAAACAAGAATCACGCCTAATATTCTAGATTGGAACTGAGATACCGCGGGGCCATAACAAGGATGCAGAATTGTTTGTCCATCTATGATATTAGAAGCGTTAAGATGCATTAAGACTGTGTACTTTATAAAAAATTGATTACTGGATCATATATGAAACCGATTTGCATACGTAGTTACCAATGGAATATTGGCACAACGTCACGTATTTGGAGAAGGAGTATAAGATTTTAGAAAAATATATAGTAAGAATGAAATTGATTATGGAGACATTGACATAGGACTAAATGGTGTTATAGATTGAAGAGGTGATGATGATGATAATGGAGATTGCACTATGCACTTTGACTAATTTGCACTTCTCTTAATATGCTGCTTTTCTTAGATAGGGTAAAAAATTATCCTGCACATTGCACTTTTAACCAATTTGCACTTTTCTTAATATGCTGCTTCTTTTAGATAGGGTAAAAAATCACTCTGCACTTTAACCAATTTGCACTTTTTCATATTATGCTGCTATTACCATATCATTTACCCCTTGAAAAAGAACAAGATGGGGAGAAAGGATATAAAAGGAAACTCCTTACAACATTCGGGGAGAAGTGTGATACTTAAAATGTATATGAAATTGGAGCCACATTAGGAATCATTATCACCTTGCACTTTAGATCTTGGCAACTTAAAATTACTCTTGCACTTTAAATGAAGAATGTACCGGAACGAAGTGAGTATGAAGAAATGAAATACCAGTAATAAGGTTTTGAGATTGGAAGGAAAAATCTGGAATTGATAAAAGATAGTACCGATACCTGAAAGTTTAAAAAGAGAAAAAAAATTGTACAGTGTATAAAAGAAAAAGATAAAGAAAAAAGAAAAATGAAAACATTATAAAAGGAAGGGAAAAAAAGGAAAAAGAACTAAATTAACAAAAGAGAAATAAGGAAAGAAAAGAAAAAATGATAATAAAAGCAACATAAAGATGAAAAAAGTATATATAAATAAATGCATTATATGAACATGATGTTGTCAATCAAAAAAGGTGGAAGATTATAGCTATTCCATTAGATTAAATGTATTACTCTAGTTGTTCTTTAAGGGTCAGCAACATTGAGAAGGGACATAGCATTTAAATAACCACAATGTAGAACCCAAAGTGACCCAGTAGAAGTCAATCCGCCGAAACGCATCGGTCCGTTCTGACATGGAGCAAGAAATTATGTAATGCCCTGTACATGGAGAACATGAAAATAAAGGAAACGAAAATAAAGAATTGAAGATTTCACCTGGACAAGTGTTGTAGTCATTCGACTGTGTGCCACTGCATGTGGTGCTCGTGAGTAGGACACCCAAGGAAACATATATATATTAGGTGCCCGCTGGCAGAATCGCACTCGAGCAGCAGTAACCATTTCAACGGGTAAAGGACATCTGTGCATGCCGACAACTGCAGCTTCCCTGTCATGGATAAAAGCCTGACGCGTTTCTGAGCCGTGTTGCTCGTCTTCAGAGGCTCGACCTGGGAAAGCATTCACTGGACACTCCCTCTAATTTATAATTAACAGCCCTCAGATGGGCGACTCAAATGAGCACAACGCGATGAATTGTGGGTAATGTAGTTCGTGTCAATTTCCCTTTGGGCACAGTTCCATTTTAAGGCCCTCAGATGGGCCTCGGCGAGCAAAAGGTCCATTGATCCCTTTACCACTGCTTCACATGATGGACTCTGCATTGTCAGAGCCCGTGACCCCCGCTTTCTTTGAGGTGGTGCAAGCCTCGCGGCCGGACTGCACAAGGAAAGCAGACTTCAATTAGTGATGCAGGCTCAATGGGCTTATGTTTCAACAAGTAGTCGCTCTCACATCAGGCCGTGAGACCTTCGAATCCCAGGTGCCTTGACCGTCCCGCGCGATTCACTGTCTGCGAGGCACGACTCTCCCACTTGTTTTTGGGCTACTGACACACCAAATAACAATAGCGTCTGGTACTGAAGACCTTGCACATTTTTTCTACTTGTAGGCTATGGCCTTGTCACTTCGTTGCACACTATTAATGGAGCCCTACTGAGTGTCATTCCTAATATTTACCGACTGCATTTGGCGGTTTCACATCAACCCTTTGCCAGTACTGCATATTGCTGGTTTTCCGGCTCCTCTCACGCAATGGCAGCCCATCCTGTGGTCCAGGCCAACCCCGGTCAGTTGCCACTGTACCGTGAACGGATGCAGCTCGTCTTTGGATGTATACCATTGGCTGTGCTCCGCATCAGTTATAGGCTGACCTTCCGCTATGCCTATTTCACCTGCGTGCAACCTGTGTTCTACTGTCGCCGATGCCCCTTTCAATGGGCCATGGGTGCCTTTCCAACACATCTCTTGCTGATCTGGATTATGACCTGTGGGTGAGTCCTTTGTTGGCCCACGACCAGGACTGTTCTGGGGATAGCCGTTTATGGGATGCCTTTCAACGTGTCAGACAGGCTACCAGCTGCACTTGTGCGTTTGCGCAACGGCTCCTGTGCCATGCCTACATAGAGCCACTTCCAGCTTGCCATGAAATGCTCCTTTCGTCCTCGTGATGCAAGGAGCACATCTGTTCCTTCATGCAACTGGATTGGATGGCGGTCCTTTTTGCTGAAGCTGATTTGGATCGTCTTTTGGAACTGGTTGCCTTCGAAGCTGCATGTGCCTTCTTGGATCCGTAACTACTTACCAGCATCCAGGAACTGTTGGCAACTAATTCAATATTGTCTCAACATTTCTCGCATCCTTCTGACAAAGGTTCTCAGCCATCTCTGACTTTGGCCCTGTCTGCATTAGCTTTGACTTTGCTGGCCTCTGCGGTCTGTTTCACTTGGTACCACAGAACTGAGGAAGGGGAGGCTGTCATATGTCCGTCAGGGTGATTGTCGCATATTATGAGCCAGGCTTCCATCGTGCAGCTGACGCACTTGTAAATCCCTGCTTTGAAGTCTTGCAAGTAGCTTTGTTCATGTCTGTCACATGGGAACTGTCCCCAGAGCTTGATCTCTCCGTGCTCCTGGAGTACTGTCTGCACATTCTGTCCGTGGTCGAACAACAATGTCCCTTGTCATTCTGTTCTGGTCAGGCCCTATTACCACGAGTCAACAGAGTCTCGCAGCTGCGAGTGACCACGGGTGCCTCTTAGATGTTATTGGGCAGCGGGCTAGGTGCACCACACTTGGGGAGGGGACTATCCAGAGAGAAGAGCGACACGGCACATGTGATGTACATTTGACCATCTATGGGCTGAGGAGTGTGTTCTGCTGACAAAGGCCATAGTTTAGGGACATTTGATACAGGTTCTTCCAGCAGGGGGAGGGGAGATGAGTTCGTGGATCTTCATCCAGAGTGCTTATTGATATACCATCTTTCTTAATGATATGTGGACATGTTACTCTGCTAAATGTTTTTGTGCAAAATGCATTTCTCAAATACTTTGGTGCCGTATACTGCATGTTCTTACACAGTATTTGAAATAAAACTTCTGAACTGTTTCTTGTCTTCAAATGAACCCCTTGTGGACAAGTATAAGAGTCAGGGCGACAGGGTGTGTCTTGTTAATGCTATTCTTGTGAGATCTGAGAGTGTTGTGTCCTGGGGTGTCTGTGCGCTTGTATCACTGACAGTGAGTGATTGAGCTAGTGAGGCACTATGGCTATTAGGTCCAGTGCTTCAGGGTGCTCAGGTGGTCGGATGACTCGGTCCCGGCCTGCCCAAGTCCTCTAATCCTGCGCATAGTTTGTGTGGGGACAGAATCCCTGCAACAATCCTCAAAGTTTGGGAGACAACAGCATAGCACACAGACACAGCCATAGTCGCTCATTGTTAACTTACACTCAACGGAAGTAGTTGGCGATGAGATGTTGACGCACGTCAAGGCCTTCTTCCTCACCACTGTCATCGTCACTGGGCATGTGTGGGTTTGGAGCAGGGGGCTGCTGCTGCTCATCATCGTCCAGAATCAGGGGGATCTTCTTGCGCAAGACCAGGTTGTGTAGCATGCAGCAGGCGACTACAATCTGGCACACCTTCTGTGTGGAGTAGAGTAGTGCACCACCACTCTTGTCTAGACACCTAAATCTAGACTTGAGCAGTCCAAAAGTGCCCTCCAGCACACGACGTGTCCTCCCCTGGGCATCATTGTAGTGGACTTTCCTGGGCATTGTTGGATTCCTCAGTGGTGTCATCAACCACGGACAATTGGGATACCCTGAGTCACCTAGTTGTGAGGAACACAGACAAACATTGCAATCAGAATATGTGAGGAGAGCAGCATGTCACACATACATCACAGTCATTGACACAGCACACTCACCAACAAGCCAGGCCCGCTCGGGTGCAGATTAGCCATCAATTGTGGCATGCTGCTGTTCCGCAAGATGTAGGAGTCATGTGCAGAACCAGGAAACTTTGCACAGACATGTGAGATTATCTGATCCGCCTGGCATACCACTTGCACATTAATGGAGTGGTGGTGTTTTCGTTTGCGATAAATGTGTTCTCGTGCCTGTGGTGGAACTAGGCCAATGTGGGTTCCGTCAATAGCTCCCACCACATTTGGGATGCCTCCCATATCAAAGAAATCCCCATTCACAGCTGGCAATTCATCCCGCCTCGGAAAGTGTACATAGCTGTCCTTGTACAGGATCAATGCTGACAGGACGTCACGCAACACCATGCTGAACATGGGCTGTGACATCCCACCGGCACTGGACACAGTGTACTGGAAAGACCCAGTGGCGACGAAATGCAGTGCAGCCATCACTTGCACTGTAGCAGACAATGTAGCAGGATATGTTCGCTTTGGCTTCAAATGGGGCTCCAAATGAGCACATAGCTCTCGCAGTGTGAGGCGATCCAAACAATATTTCCTGATGATGTCAATGTCCTCCATCGTCGCCAGGTGTGGGAGAGGTCGAAAGATAGGTGGGCTCCTCCTACATATCCTGTCAGGGTACACATGCATGAGATGAGTCAAAGATGAGAGATGTGGTACACAGCTTAAGCGATGAATCACACAAGCACAACATTGCCTTGAATCATGGACACGTGACATGCACAAGTGACACGCAAACAGACGTTACTTTTCTTCACTCACTCGCAGTAGCGGCTCGTGGAGGGAGTGCCGCGGGGTGGTGGGGCGGGGGAGGATCAGGGTGGGGGGTAGTAAACTACGGCATACGGCAGAACAGAGGTAAGTAAACAAATAAATAAATAAAACGAATTTCGTTGCGCGCGCTGCATCGCATTTGGCAATGCAGCGCGCGCAATGAAATTCGGTTTATTTATTTATTTGTTTACTTACCTCTGTTTGGCCGTATGCCGTAGTTTACTACCCCCCACCCTGCTCCTCCCCCGCCCCACCGCTCCGCGGCACTCCCTCCACGAGCCGCTACTGTTCACTCGACATACTCACTACTTAAACAGCCATAGTAGCTCGATGCATATGGCATATAGTATACTGCTACATCAAAGATGGTCTGCCCTGTGGTTGATGCCACAGCACTTCTGTTTCGCAGCATCTATGCAGATTTGCATGTGGCTGCTGTCACTGCATGGCCTCAGACTTCAGTCCCACAATACACGACGACATTACGGAATGAGGGCAGTGAGTGTCAGCTGGACAATGATACATGTATATTCAGCACGGTGGGCAGACAAATGTGAACATTATGTGGTCAGTACATAGTGACTGTGTGGTGATTTTGCGAGACAGACATTGCCATGTTCACCTTCATGAGGTAAATAAACACATGGATTGTGTATATATGCCCACATGGTTGTGAATGACAGATGATGTCATCCATGCGATGATTTTTTGCTACACATGTGCACTCCTATGACGTGTGTGAGACATTTACAGGCAATGGCAGCTAGGCACACTGCATGCCACACCAGTACGTGTGTTGTAAGTACTAGGGATTACCAGTGTGTCTGAGTTGCAGGAAATGGACACCTCGATTTGTCAGCCTACATCACTGGCACTTCAGAAGACGGCCCATGGCCAAGGATTCACTAAGCACATAGCAAGATATATACAGGCAGTGTTAACAGGTTGTTAGTTTCATTACACTACATTGGTACAGTGCGAGAGCCCTTTGGTCTTTTGGACTCCTTGACTCATTTAGGGCCATGCTGACCACGAGGCATGACAAAGAATGTAATTTCACTCTCCTTTTCTTGGACAAGCCATGTGTGTGCAGACTTGAATCGAAGGTCACACTCTATGATGCCTTCAACGGGTGCACACATCACTTTCGGCTGATGTTTTGGGGTGTGTGATGCAATTCACATGGCGACAATGCAAATGCATGATGTGTTTACGGGCGCGGTAGCTGGCGTCCACAGCGTAAACATGCATTGGCCCCAATTGAGTGATGCAGGATTGCGGACGGCGCTTCCTGGCCGACGCGGTGTGGCACCGCCTATGCGAATGCGCCATCTACCATTGGGAGTCGCCAGCGGATTACATTTTTGAATGTCGTGGGGTGCGTGCTCTGCATCGGCGGGGCACGGCATTGGCCCCACTTGCCTTCAGGGGCCCTGAGGGTGTCACTCATGTGAATTGGGTGGGCCTCGCACATTGCTGTTGGCAGGTTGCCACATACATCGTGGGGCCAGCCCGGCCTGCACGCTTGCTGGGAGTTGTAGTTGTACAGGGGTTGCATGCGTGGAGGTGTTTTGGATGTACCTCTGCTGTAGGGCGCGGCGGCGTCTTATCTGCCGGAGGTGCACCAGGTAGAGCAGCGGAAAGGCCTGTAGCGCTGGATCCATGGCGGCTCAGCTGGTCTGGATGTGTTCTGGGTCGGCTTTTCCTTTCCGTAGTTGTGCTTCCACCATCCGCGATGTGGTGGTTTTTACGCCGCGGTGGGGAGGGCTGTTTGTTACATCGTAATCTGGTTGGTGGACGGAACGTGATATCCGCACGCCAGTCTTGCTCTATAGGCTCCGTCTGCCACCCTTGCGTACCGAGAAAACATGCGGAGCCGGTAAAACCGCGTCAGATGGAGAATGGCCTCTGTAGACCCATTGTAATATGGTGGTCACAATATACGCATCTGGGGCAGGAAAAAAGACGTTTTCCGCCACCGCCAACACTACGGATGGGCTTCCGTCCGGCATCGTAATGAGCCCCTTAGTGTTGATTTCTGAAGGTGTCTCCATATACATTGATTAAAATGATAGTAGCAACCCTGAATTGCTGTGTGTGGGTAGGTTTTTAGGATTGCATTTATCATTGCCTGCTCCAAAATCAATAATTATTTTTTAGGAAAAATAATTATTGGTTTCCTGTTTCATTTTAGATAGTAGTTCCATATATGTGGAGTTTTGTTTATTTGGTAGTAAGGCAAAGAGAAAAGGGATGTTAGTATTTTGGTATAGTGCATGGATAGTATATAATTGATAGAATGGTTTGGGACATATTTTAAAAGCCCCATCCATCATCCAAGTTTCTGACTGTTGGAGTTTTACTAAATTATTTGCAGTTCCAAACATAATTATTCTTTTATCTTTAGATTTGTTATCATAAAGAAGAAATGGTTCTTCATTATGTGTAATTGATAGTTCTGGGGGAATTTCTACTTCTTCAAATGTTTTTGGGGCAGGTGTGGTGGTGGTAGTGGCTTTTTTCGTTCAAGCTATAGTTCTTTTCAAGGAAGCAATAGAGGGCATTTGTCCAGAAGCATGTTGGGGTACTTTGGGCAGCATTTCCTTCAGTAATTCAGTGGTAGATTTCTGTGAGCTAGTGCTAGCTTCTTTTATATTGTCTAGAGCATTTCTAACCTCTATTTCAGTTACATTTGGGGGTTGGTTATGCTCCCTAACATACAGAACAGTTGTTTCTTTAGTTGTAGCCCTCCCATAACACTTATTAGAATAGTATTTACCACATTTCCAGTTTACTTTCAGTCCACTTTGCTAATCTTGGGTATACACATACCCCATGTAACATAGTAAAAACTTTCCTTTCTGTGAGGTTATGAATTGGGCGCCTTCAGTCATTGTGATGTTTCAAATACTAAGAAAAATGTATATACAAATTACTAAAAAGAATACTGTATAGGTTTTCTTATTAATACATATACATTGTTATTTATATACTTACAATGTTGAATTTGAGGTCGTTTTCTATGCTGATGCGCTTTCTTTGTTGTTTGATTTCAGTTTTGTTGCTGATATTTCTGTTGGCAGAAAAAAGATAATTTAAATAATTTTGTTTAATTGTGCATGAGGTGGGGGGGATTTGGGATAAAGTTGGGCTTTGGTTGGGTATTTTTGGTAATTGTTTTAATAGAATTTCCTTTAATACTTACTTTATTTCTCAGTCGATTTTTCACACTGTTCTGTAACTGTTTGAATGTTTTGGGAATTATCTGTAGAGGAGACATAAATTTAAAATATATATATTAATTATTTGTCCATTATAGAAAGTTGTTGTTGAAGATTAGCAGTAGTGTTAGATTATAAATGGCATTCTACTTACTTTCTTAAGAAGGAAATAGGCTTTTCTTTAATGGAGTCCTGTTTTCTGGCAGCAAACCGGCAGAGTTTCGCCTTCTTGTTTCTTTTTGGTTTCAGGTGTAAAATAATGATTAATTTTTTGTTCTTTATATAGTGTTTTATTAATTGTTAGTTTAATGTGATTGGTTTATTTTAATAGTGTGTGTATTTAATTGGTTATCATTTATTGGATTAAAGGTTTTGTTCGTTGTTTTCCATATATGGAAAACGCTAATTAAGAATCAGTTATTGGTTGTTTTTTTTTTTTACAGATTAAGTCCGTTAAATGTGTATTATATTGTATTTCTTGTTAAATATTGTGTGCATATTATTGAATTATAATATTTATATAGTTATTAATAGTGTATTTATAATATATTTTAGGATTATATATTTTAATATTTTTAAAATAGGTTGTGTTTGATTTATTTTGTACGCAATGTATGTTTATTGATAAAAATATATTTTTGGTGTTAAGTTTTGTGTATTTTAACTATTTTTAAGATGTCGATATTTTTTAAAGAACAATATTATTGCTGTCTATATTATTGTAATCGATATTTTTGACATGTATATTTTTAGACTATGTTCGATATTTTAGATAACGATATTTTAGTGTTCGATAATACTGATATAGATATCAATGTTTGACAATATTTTGGTGTCGATATAAGTGTTTTTTTTAATTAAGTATAGGTTGTCGATATTAGTGTAATCGATATTTTTGTGTCGATAATATGGTAGGTCGATATTGTGTCTGTCGATATTATGTCAGTGATTCAATTCATGGCGCAGGGATTTAATTGCTGCAATTAAAACAACTGTAGAGAGGATGTGGCCTAACGGCTAGAGTGACTTCGAAGCTGGGGAACCATGTTCGAGGCTCGGCAGGAACGCTCAACATCCTGTGATTCTGGGCAAATCGCTTAATCTCCCTGTGCCTAAATGTGCCCGTCTGTAAGGAAACTGGTGCTCATGTAAAGCCTCTTATATCTTCGGTCGAGTTCGCGCTATATAACCCCCCCAAAAATGTGCACCCCCGACACCCTTCTGAGTGAAAAGAGGCCCAAGGAATCTCGAGAAGTGTCTGCGCATGCGTGGCACTGTAGAATATTTTTCAAATAAAATCCTGTTTAAACTTCCGGTAAGTGCCCATATACTGAGCAAAGTCGTTCAGGCATGTCTAAAATTAAATATACAAGTTCGGCTCCGACATTTATTGAAAACATAAGTAGGCAATTTCAGAATTCTTCACACTTATTAAATGTGCCTTAAAGCCCCTGGCTGCCATGACTCTGGGGTATTAAAGGGCTCACCAGCATATGATGCAACATTGGTGCATTCTGGAGTCTGTCATTGGTTGCCCCCTTTAATCAAATATTGACCATTTACCTGCCTGTGAACTGTAAACATCCTATTTTAAAGTTAAAACTAGCGCTTAGAGGCCCCCACAGTGTGGTACAACATGCAGTATACTTAGCACACTCAAAAACAAGATGTGTATCATCTACGGAGTACAATACAGTGCTGAGTAGATTTATATTATTGTCCACAGAAATCGAAACATTATTGAAAGCACTTCACCGCCTCGTATGGGGTAGTAAGCGCTATATAAATGAAATGACAGTTACAATAGAGAAAGCCGTCGCGGTGCATAAAAGGGGTAGGTAAATGGGGTCTCACGGTGACACATAAGTCCTTTGGGTAATAAAACAGACTTTGCGGATAGCAAACTGGAGGCCGTAGGACAATGAAAACAGAAACAGCTTGAGATTGGCCCATGTCTGCAAAGCATGGGGTGTGTTAATGTATCCTGAAAACACTGAGACACTGACTGACCCAAAATGTAAACAAGGCTCTGAAGGAGACATTGAATTTGGAACAAAAAAGAGCAGAGGTTGGGGCTTAGAAATCTTCCTCAAATATGCAAAAATACAACTGTGCTGTAAACCTGTCTCAGCTGGTCCAGCCCCTAAACTCCTACAGATACAGCGCCTACTTTTCAGTGGCCCTTTTTCGGCGCTATATCAACCACCGAAATAAGCGTTGATTTGGCATTCCTGAGCATACTGGTTGAGAAGTTGTCAAAAGTTTCCAAAACAGTTTATAAAATACGAGTTAAAAAGCTCAGATTCATTTTTACAGCTTTAATGTTTTCTTTCTTCTTTATCTTTTTCTTTCTTTCTTTCTTTCCTTCTCTTTTTTCTTTCTTTCCATCTCTTTTGTTATCTTTTTTCCCTGTCTCGTTCTTGTTGTCTATATTTCCCCCACTCTTCCTTTCATAAAAAACAACTTTTAAATAGGCCTCTATCAGGAAGTGAGTCATAAAATGTACGGCCTACAACAACCCTTTACTACTTCTTTTCCGCCGTTTGTGGCTGTCTTCCGAGCATTCTCTGGAAGGCTTGTGTAACTTTCTGAAGCGGGACACTGTACACGTCAGTGCCGTGCACTTGCCTCTGTATCAGAGAACCTTTTGAAGGCCTGGTGAATGTAGAAGCCTGTTCTCGTCTGCCCTGAGCATTGGTGATACAGCAGGACCTGGGGCAAAACTTAATATACACCTTTTACGCTCCTGGTTCTTTCCCAGCCTACTTTGTCATTTTTGTCAACTGTAGGTCCAATTCAAGCATACCTTCCTTTTGAAAAAAATGGAGCACACATTTTATTCTCGTCTTTCTAGCGTTGTATAGACATCCCCTGAATTTGTTGGCTATGGTCACGTGTTTCTGATGTGCACGTGTAGGGCCGGCATAAATAATCCTGTACGTCATCAGACAATTAGACTTGGAAATATCACAGCCGCTGGTTTAGAGGAGTTTTAAATATTGATTTTATATGTATATTTACCTACTGACGGTCGCCAGTAGGTAGTTATAGTTAGGACCTAGTTTCCAAGGAAAAGCGTTTTTTGATTTGCCAATATCTTTGGCGCCGTTTGACGAATCTTCACGAGATTTCCAAAACTAATGGGGCGCTCCGGTCAGCTCCTGTCTTGAAAGTTTTGGGGTGATTCGTCAAGCGGGGGTCTAGAAAAAAGGGGGGTCTCAAAACACTTTTTCTCCATGGTAATTTCCATAGGAACTTTTGTTGCGGCTACAGCCCGAACTGCTGAACGGAATTACACCAAATTTGGTAGAGAGGTAGCTCTTGGTACATAGTGCACTCTTTGCTTTAAATGGTGTAAATCCGTTCAGTAGTTCCTGAGAAATTTAAAAATAAAAAATATCGATATCTGGTGACCGAGGAGGATCCGCGAACCCTCCCGAGCACAAGCTTCATTCTGATTGGCTGCCAACACTCCAAACCAAGAAGTGTTGGCAGCCATATTGTGCCTCTTTCTGCACCTCTGTTGGTTCTTTCTGCACTGCTCTTGCTTCTATCTGCTACGCTCTTGCACATTTATGCACCCCTCTTGCCTCTTTCTGCACCTCTGTTGGTTCTTTCTGTACCTCTCTTGCCTCTGTGTGCACCCCTGTTCCCTCTTTGTGCACCTCTTTTGCCTGTTTCTGCAACTCTCTTGCCTCTTTCTGCACTTTTCTTGCCTCTTTCTGCACCTCTGTTGCTTCCTTCTGCACTTCTCTTGCCTCTTTCTGCACCCCTCTTGCCTCTTTATGCACCTCTGTTGCTTCTTTCTGCACTTCTCTTGCTTCTTTCTACACCTCTCTTACTTCTTTCTGCACCCTTCGTGCCTCTTTCTGCACCCTTCTTCCCTTTTCCAGCACGTCTCTTGGTTCTTTCTGCACTGCTCTTGCCTCTTTCTGCACCCCTCTTGCCTCTTTCTGCACCTCTTTTGCTTCTTTCTGCACTTCTCTTGCCTCTTTCTTATTTATTTTTTTATTTTATTTTTTATTTTACGGAGTTTTATATAGCGCAAACTTGACCCGAAGATATCGGGTATCAGAGCGATTTACATAGCACCAGTTGCATTACATGAGGACACATTCATTTTTTATTAGGCACGGGGAGATTAAGTGATTTGCCCAGTATCACAGGATGTTCAGCGTCATTGCCGAGACTCCCCAGATTCGAGGTCGACCGCCCTAGCCGTTAGGCCAACTCCTCTCCTCTTTCTGCACTCCTCTTGCCTCTTTCTGCACCTCTGTTGGTTCCTTCTGCACTGCTATTGCTTCTCTCTGCACCTCTGTTGCTTCTTTCTGCACTTCTCTTGCTTCTTTCTACACCTCTCTTGCTTCTTTCTGGACCCCACTTGCCTCTTTCTGCACCGTTCTTCCTTCTTTGTGCACCTCTCTTGCCTCTTTGTGCACCTCTCTTGTCTCTTTCTGCACCCCTCTAGCCTCTTTCCACATCTCTTTTGCTTGTTTCTGCACTTTTGCCTCTTTCTGTACCCCTCTTGCATCCTTCTGCACCTTTGTTGTTTCTTACTGCACTGCTCTTCACCTGTCTTGCAAATTTCTGCACCCCTGTTGCCTCTTTCAGCACCTCTCTTCTCTCTTTCTGCACCCCTGTTCCCTCTTTCTGCACCTCTTCTGCCTGTTTCTGCACCTCTGCTGCCTCTTTCTGAACCCCTCTTCCCTATTTCTGCACCTCTGTTTCTTCTTTCTGTACTGCTCTTGCTTCTTTCTGCACCTCTTTTATCTGTTTCTGCACTTCTCTTGCCTCCTTCTGCACCTCTGTTGCTTCTGTCTGCACTTTTCTTGCCTCTTGCTGCACCCCTCTTGCCTTTTTCTGCACCTCTATTGCTTCTTTCTGTACTTCTGTTGCTTCTTTCTGCACTCCTCTTGCCTCCTTCTGCACCTCTGTTCCAATTTTCTGCATCCCTCTTGCCTTTTTCTGCACCTCTATTGCTTCTTTCTGTACTTCTGTTGCTTCTTTCTGCACCCCTCTTCCCTCTTTCTGCACCTCTCTTGCCTTAGTCTGCCCACCTGTTCCCCCTTTTGCCTGTTTCTGCAACTCTCTTGCCTCTTTCTGCACCTCTGTTGCTTTTTTCTGCACTTCTCTTGCTTCTTTCTGCGCCATTCTTCCTCTTTCTGCACATGTCCTACCTATGTAGGCATAGTTAGAAATTAGCTGGGAGCAGACTTGTGATCTGTTTCCCTGCCCGCACTGATGTCGGCAGGGAAACAGAACAACATATTGCTTCCGCTTGGAGGGAGCATCACAAACAGCTTCTCCCTCCATGCAGGAGCTATGCCAGCTTCTGCACCATACAGGGAGCCAGCTCGGGCCACGGGGGACCTGGGGCTCCCCCCGCAACCCTCAAAGTGTGCTTGGTGGGTGCCCCAGGTAGGCACTGGGCACCTGTGTCTTTAAAATGGAGGCCCCGGGAAATGTGGTGCCCGGGTCCAAAATAGGCTTGGGGGGCCGAATATCATAAAAAGGGAGAGGGGCCATGTGCCCCCTCCCCTAGTCTTCATAATCTCAATCCCCATCCCCAGGGTCACTTTTTGTTTGAAATGCCAAAGACATTTAAAAAGGGGAGGGGGGCATGCAGCCTACCTCCCTGAGCCTTTTCGGTCCACAGGGACCCTATCCTCTGGGGCCGTTCCCTATTTAAAAGCGGCGGAAACCCATGTGGCCTCCCTCCTCAAGCCTTATTAGTTCCTGGGGGCCCCATCCTCCAGGACCAAATATAATAAAAAAGGGGAGTGGGCCACTTGCCCCTCTCCCGCAGCCTTCTCAGGCCCCAGGGACCCCATCCCCCAGAACCATCTATTTTCTTTTTACAAGGGGAGGGGGCCGCTTCCCCTTGCCATGCACTGTTAATTACCCAACATATTACATCACTCATGACATCTTCTTTGACATGATTGACAATATCACTGTGCATGGCTGGGGCGCAAGTTATATTTACCGTAGGGCACGAGTTATAGTTCCTTGAGAAAACTCTAACTATAAGTAGTGAATTTCGAGTTTAAAACTGAACATTTCAACTAACTATAACGTTACTTTAACCTTTGTTTTTTGTAGTGAGTTTCTACATGAATATATATATATATATATAAATATATATATATATATATGTATATTTACACACACACACGTGTATTTATATATGTATATATATATATGCACAAAAAGAAGCAGAGAACTCTGGGTAGTTCTCAAGTTTAGGTGGAAAGCAGCTCCTGTGTAGAGCACCCTCAACACCAGCGAGGGATCTGCTCACCTCAAATGTCTGCTTTTCTATCAAAGTATTTAAGCATAGGATTAGCACAGTGCCATCCATGCTGAGATAGAAAGGGACAAAGTGTTTTGCCATTTCTACAGCAAAGTCTTGAAGCATAGGACTAGCACAGTGCTGTCCATGCCGAGCTGTCAAATGACAAAAGCCATTTACCACTCCAGGCACAGTATTACAGCTTTGAATTGGTAAAATACCAACCAAGCCAACCTGAAATGAGTAAAAGCAACCCCTGACACAGTGTTTCACTCTCATTAGAGCTCTTCAGAGAGGTATAGCTTTGTCCAGACACAAGGGAGCACCCAGTATAAGTCAAAATAATACCCTTTCAAGCATGGAGTGAAACATAAATTATGCAAAATAAGAAGCAGAGAACTCTGGGTAGTTCTCAAGTTTAGGTGGAAAGCAGCTCCTGTGTAGAGCACCCTCAACACCAGCGACACTCTAGATCTGCTCACCTCAAATGTCTTCTTTTCTATCAAAGTATTTAAGCATAGGATTAGCACAGTGCCATCCATGCCGAGATAGAAAGGGACAAAGTATTTTTCCATTTCTACAGCAAAGTCTTTAAGCACAGGACTAGCACAGTGCTGTCCATGCCGAGCTGTAAAATGACAAAAGCCATTTACCACTCCGGGCCCAGTATTACAGCTTTGAATTGGTAAAATACCAACCACGCCAACCTGAAATGAGTAAAAGCAACCCCTGACACAGTGTTTTGCTCTCATTAGAGCTCTTCAGAGAGGTATAGCTTTGTCCAGACACAAGGGAGCACCCAGTATATGTCAAAACAATACCCTTTCAGGGTATATATATATATATTTGTGCACAACCCCTGTTCCCAAAGGAAAAGAGAACACACACTAGGACTGCGGGATTAAGGCTTCTTTAATGCTTTGGGCCTCCCTCAACCCAGCAACCAAGAGAGACATGTTTCGGCTGTGGCATATATTTATTTACACACACACGTCCACCAAAGCCACCACCACAAATACCACACTATTGCCAATACCACTACTGCTGCCTATACCACTAATTTCTACACCAATATTATCCACTATTGCCACTACCGCTGCTGTCACCACTAGCAAGCAATGGCAAAGCCAATAAGTCTGTTGTTAATGTGACAATAGATACAAAAACAGACATGCAGAAATATTTTACCATGAGATAACATATAAAATATTTTATGCACTATCTCATGTATTCTGATATTTACAACAGACCTGTTGCCTTTGCTAGTGCTCGTTTGTCAAGGCCGTCATGTTGCAGCTGGCTGTTTTCCATTCTCATTTACCCTTATAGAGATATTGTTTTATATTCGAGGCCAAGCAGTCTGGACACAGGTTTTTGTGTGGCATTTGTATATAGAAGGAGCACTGCTGCAACCCCTGGTTGATTTGCCCCAGAATCACCCCTCACCTATGTCATTGTATGTTTGTGTGCCACTTAAAACATCGCCTATATTCTATTTAATTGAATAAACTGTAAGTTATAAACTGTAAGCCACACCTGGGTGTAGGAAATTTCATATTAATGTTTAGCTGTATGAATATTACTTAATAGTCCTTTATTCATTGTTTCATCATCAGCATACTTAATCATAACACCACCAATAGTATATAATGTTATGGCTTCCAAACTTGAAATAGTTGTATCGATCATATGTTAAAGAAGGATACTCTAGTACATAAACTAAGGTTAAAATGCAATAGACAAACTGCAGTTGGAAGATGCAAATACCATTGCTTGTTGAATGTGATGTGGTAAAACTAAATATAGACTCATTAATTCCCATCCCATGGAGGTATAAAATCCTTAGTATAAATTGCCTTATTTTTAAGCCACTAATTGAAAATAAACACATTACAATGTAGTATTGTTTATGATGAAATTACAAAGTAATTACTTTTTTTCGGAGAAGCACTGAAAAAAAGTCTATGTAGAGTAAATTGCAGCAAATCACATAGACTTTGAGAAAACATTTCTAGACATGAAGTCTAAATCAAAGGAATCTAAATGGGAAAAAATAACAAAAAACACACATATGCACACCCACACATGTACCCTGTTTCACAAACGTACTCACAAACGCTCTCTTTGCAGGTTGGACCTTGGGATAGCCTCCCTCAACCTTCTTGTGACTGAGTGAGTTTGTGCTTTATCTGTCTTACCGCAGTGACATCTAGTAACTGTATCTTGTATGGCACATTATGCATTCAGTGCTGCTGCCTAGATCCACAATCACCTTTGGAAGCGGCTTCTCATCTTGCAGTCTTGTAAATACAGTGCATATCCCCAGCTCTACACCGACCCCTTGTAATGACTTGTGGTACTGCATGCTTGTTCATCAAGGGCTTGTCCCTAAGTCCTCAATGAACACTAGTCACAGCCTGAGGCATTGGAACCTGTAACACCCTGTGCTGCTGCCTGGCTTCACTGTCGCCTCTGGTGACAACCTCTTCCGCTATTACATTTAAATAATGTAAAGCTGTCCAATTCCAGAGTGACCATTAACTCTGGCCTTTTGTACTCCCTCCTAGTATGTCCAGTGCTGCTTCCGAACTCTATCATTATAATTGGTAACTGCTTGTGGTAATGAATTGTGGTACATCTAATATTGCTAATAATATCTACTGTTAGTACCAGAAATGGCATGTAGTAATTGCCACTGTAACAACCAGTGCTTTCTCTATGATCCTCAATAACCTTTAGAAAAGGGCCCGTTACATGGGGACATCCAGTGAGGTGTACCTTTGGTCTATAAGCAGAGTATTTCACGTCTATAGAGAAAAGCTGGTGAGGAAAATAAATAAGATAATGATATCACTGGGAATATCTTGAAGCAGTCTTTAATCATTTTACTTAAGGTACCCTTCTTGTTCACATATGCCCAACTTCAGCAAATTTGTCCCAAACGTATAAGATTTATCTCCTCTGCTTGAAAAAACAAGCTGCCCAGAACAAGTTTACACATTCTTGTAGATGTGTAGTTTGATTCTCCATGCACAGGCGACATGTTGTACACACATGGACACATACCCTCTCCAATCATAGTGACTCAACAGTTAATAGATCTGTGCTGGGGTGCTTGAGATAATGCTTCTAAACCATTGGGAATACCTCATGCCAGTACTTTACATCATATTTCAGTTTGTATGTAAAATCACAGAAAGGGCCAACATTATGTAAATCAGACAAATTGCACTTAAGAGGAGCTTGCCACTCCTACTCTTCAAAGACAGCAATCAATCCCAGATGTGTTTTGGTGTCAACTGAGAGGTGTAGCATAAGTCCCATGTATGGATATAGATATGCTACTCAGGGGGACTCAGAAGGAACATAAATACTGATGGACATGCCTGAGGATTATCTTGTTACAGCATGTTATGTATTTAACTTTTCTGTATCATTACAGAAGGAGTGTTGGGGTTAATCTTCTAATCAGGCTAACTACACTGTAAATGTAACAGTGACATTGGAGCTGCTGGACCTACATGAGAGAAGAAGTAGCCTTAGATGTGCGTTGACCTCCTAGGGCCTTTATCTTTTTGCTAGTTTAGTGTGGGGCCCTTAATTCAGCTTCAGTTCCTATATTGCTGTTCTTTCTTTGTCAGTACACATTTTGCACTAGTTGCAGAGCTATATAGCGTTTCAGATGGTGTAGTTGATAGAGAATTGATAGTATCAATTGTCCTTGGATCTGTGGGCAGATTAGACAGCTTGAGACAGATATTTGGAAGGGGTGTTTTTAAGCAAAATCCATTTCAAAAACATTGAAAAATTACTGACTTTTCAGTTGGAGTGGTAACCCATTCACAAAGAAGAAGTGGTTCCGTGTTGACCCCTTCCACTTTGTGAATGTAAAAAAAGGCTTGTTGGGGAATAGGCAGTGGTCCACAAGTTCCACTGCCAGCTCTTAAACAAACTTTTCAAAACAAGCACATTTTTTTAACATAACCCCATTTCCTGTAAGGAAAGCAGACTGCATTTAAAAAAAGTTTACTTTATTTAAAGGTAGTCAGACACTGTGGTCTGTTGAACCTAGCAGGCCACTATCTCTGTAATAGTTACCAATCAGAGTTAGTCGCAATTTGTGACTGACCTCATTAATATTCATAATGTAAGTTGGATTACTACCCACTCCAAATCAGAATTTCTCAAACCAACCTATTAGTGCAAAGGTCGGTTCTTAAAACTCTTTACTGGTTACAAAAATAATGATTGCTAATTATGACCAGTTTTTTGCAAACAATATTTCAAACTGGGCCCTTATAAGGAATGTGACTTTTTGATTCTGACTTTTTCCATGGAAAGACCATCAAACCAGGGTGTAGCTACTGCTGGTGCAGTGGCACCAAGGCCAGTGCTTAATTTGTAAAATAATAAGTGCCAGGGCTCTGACCAGGAGGCCACTGCAGCTTACACCATCCATCGCCCCTGTCATCGCTGCCAAAACAACTGCTAACCTTCTCTCTCGCATGTAAATGCGACAGTTCAGATTGTTCTAGGTCCCCAAAGCTAAAGGAATGGCTAGGGAGGCAGGTATTAGCATTTTTTTTATGTATATTGTTTTCCTAAACAACTGTTTTACTGCTCATCTCTAAATTACATGAGCAGCGCCACCTTGTGGCAGACTGCCCTAAGTGTGGTGTTGACAATTAGGTGCCGGTGCCGAGCACCGGAAACCAATTAAGTGCCGGTGCTCAGCACCGGAAAGCACCGGCTCAAATTAAGCACTGACCGAGGCACATTGAAGCCTGCTAAATCTGTATTTTTGTCCCCCAACCGCAGTCAAAGAAGTCATTTTTTAAGTCGAGCCTAGGCAGTGCGCATGCGCTGGCTGCAAGTCCTGCTGTAAGCAGTATAGCGAGTGTAATCCCGCCTGCTGCCTGCCATTGGTTACCTCCTCCGTTACTCTTATTTCCTGGCTCCTTATTGGTTGGTGCTCCTGATACATCACTTCTGCTTTATTGGAAGGAGCAATGACCAACTGCAGTTTTATTACGCTCTAAGTGTTCATGTGTTGTGTTTAGGGACTACTTGTTTTATTTTGTGTCACAACGGCACCCGGTTTCATGCGTTCTTGTTTTTTATGACCATGGCTCTCGCTTCACGGGCCAAGATACATATAAGTTAAATTGCGGGAGCGCCGCGATTTATATTTAAGCATGGTGCCCACTTTCATCATTATTTTTTAAATAATGTGCTTGTGTCACCACGGCGCCTAGCATGGCACCCAGTTTCATGTTTTTTTTATGACTATGACGCCCGCTTCACGGGCCGCCATACATATACGTTAAATTGCACAGGAATTGCGCTTTCAATTTTAGCATGGCGCCCGCTTTCATCATTATTTTTTAAATAATGTGCTTATGTCACCACTGTGCCTAGCATGGCGCCCGGTTTCATGGTGTTTTTTTTTATGACCCTGGCACCCGCTTCATGGGCCGCCATACATATAAGTTAAATTGCACTGGAATTGGGCTTTATGTTTTAGCACAGCGCCCGCTTTTATATTTTTATTAGATTGGAAACTTGTCGCCTTCTTTGTGCTCCTGAGCCCAGCGCTTCACCTCCCGGTTCTGGTGCTGATACCAGAGCCCGGCGGATCGGGTCAGTCACAACGGTCTCGGTTCGGGACCTCGGTGTCGGCCCCACTGACTCACTCAGCACCCAATCTTTCTAAACCCTTAGGCCTCGGACCCTCCCGTACCGTTGGATCTCCTGGGAAACCACTGGATTACCCCAATCAGGACTCGGGTTTCCCAAAGAGTCGGATCCCACATGTTAGTGGGATCTGTGTGCCTTCATGCGGCTGTCGCTGCAGTACCGTGGAATGGAAATACGGCATGTGACGGGAGTGTCTGACCCCTCTGCCCTTAGCCTCCATTATCATTAGTAATCTCTATCTCAACAAAGACCGCCTCACCAACCAAGGGATCCACCCCCTCCCTCTACTACCAGCATAAATGCTCCTCCTACCTTACCCACCCATCACACATCACTTCCACTCCTGATAGCTGTCATACAGGCTTCTCCTATTTACCCATGAACCAGCTAGAACCAGCTGCTCCTCTTGGTGTGACTTGCGAATGTGGATAAATCTGGTTATTTGCAGCATTTCCACTATCGTAAGTGAGCCACCTGCACAAAATACATAGTTTCTGAAACACTTGCTGGTTTTGTCACAAGTTTTCCTTTTTTACATTTTTACATGCACATGGAAAAAACCATTGCGAATCACACCTAAAATGTGCATACAAGGTATGCACACACGTGCCTCAGCAACTCAAAGGGAGGTGGGAACCTGCATATCCAAGCCATACCTGGTCCCCGACAGTATTTTTAATGAGCAACACCATTATGCTTACTGACCTGTGTGAGTCAAGTGCATTAAAGTGTTTAATAACGTGAGACCTACACCAGGCTCTCTTAACCTGAACAACAAATACATAACCTACATGGGCCACCATGATGTGTCCACAGATTTTTGTTTTGTATTGCAATAGTATATTTATAAAGTATGACAACACAGGGTGACGCCAAAATATAATCAATAGCTTTGGGAGCATCTTCACCCTGACTATGCTTTTTACAAGTATGTCCGGCCGCCAGCATGTAACTCTACCATTCTCTAACTCTCTATCTCATTCTCATTCTCTCTCTCTTCACTTTACCTCACACTTATATACGCAGATATCTCTAACTATCTCTGCATACCAACTCGCTCTATCATTTTCGCACTCACACTCTTCTCACATAAGTAAAACATATTTCCATTGCAACGCCAATAGCTCGATCGCTAAAAAAATGTGAGACCTATTGCATTGCAAATGCTTGTTCTTGCTTGCAGCAGCACCCAGGCATCCTTGCTATGCTACTGCGTAAAATCTTGAATTTTACCTGATGTCCTTATGCAACTTATCCAAGCTATGCATCGATAAAGGTTACTGCATGATTTCATTACACATTTTTAAAAGAGAAAAGCATGCACAAAACAATTTTAAGTCCGAACGGATCAGTCATACTCGTTTTCATAACATCCAAACCAGTTAGCTTCCTGAAAAAAAGACCATTATTTTTGGCTGTGAACCGATGTACACATATAGGAGGTTATTAGGATGGCGGGCGGACTTTAGTCCGCCCGCCAACCTAGCGGTGCTGGGACCGGCTGCCAGACGTGCGGCGGTCCCGCACCGCTGATTAGGATGCGACCGCCACCCTGGCGGTCACATTCCGCAATACCAAAGTGCCATGTTGTGCATTGCCATGCACAACGTGGCAGGCACCGCGCGGTGCCTGCCACCTTGTGCATGGCAATGTAGGGGGGTACCATAGGTGCCCCCCAAGTGCAGCCCCCCACCCCCCGGGGGCCCGCAACGGGCCCCCAAAGCGATTCCCAGCCAGCCTTTCTATGGCGGCGTCGCCGCCATGGAAAGGCCTTAACAACCATACATCCTAATATGGATGGCGGTGCCTGCTAGGCACCGCCACCATATTAGGCCCCAGCTCCGCCCGGCCGGCAATCGGAACGATTGCCGACCGGCGGAAAAGCGGCGGACCCACTTTGCGTCCGCCGCAGTACCCCCGCCATTATAATATGGCGGGGATAAATCGGGTGGAGATGGCAGGCGGATCGCCACCGCCTGGCCGGCGATGGAGATCCGCCCGCCATCCTAATCACCCCCTAATTCACTGCGACGTAGTAAAATAAGGTGGCCTTTAAAAATTAAAAACTGTTAATGTTCTACTGATCCCCATGGTGAACTTCAAGAACTAGTCCCCACGTCAGTTTACTCAATATCAGTTATTGAATCAAGAGGTTAAAATTTGGAATTGTAAACATCAGAAAATATGTTACACTCCATCACTTCTCCTAGAGGTAAATACCGAAAAATATGGAACACCTTGATTATTTTTTGATTATCCAAAGAAAACATCCTCTTCCTTTCCTGTGCCAGCCCTTCAAGCTCTCCTGCCACCTACCTGAGCCACACGCTTTCGGCAAAGGGAAAGTCATACCAGGGGGATAGAGGGAGGACCATAAATATTGTGAAGGAGGTGAGTAGGCTAAGAGTAATCACGAATAATGGGACATAATCATGAGGCATTACCTCTGCATCCTTCTTTCCTGTCTTAACACTCACTAAAGTGGGCAATATGAAAGCATAAAGATGTGACTTGTACCGCATGACGTAGCTGGAAGTATTCATTTTCAATAAGGCAAATGTGGGCCTGACTCAACCCTGTCGCATAATTGAAGCAATAGTCCCTTGTGGGGATAGAAACAAACAATAAATATTCTTGAGGTGTATCACTGAAGGAAAGCAACACTAATGCAAGACGGCTGGAAACAGAAAGACACCAACTAACTAGAAGGAATATGGTCTGTTATTTGAACAACAGGACCTCCATAATATACATGTACAATGAAAAATGTGTTTGGAAAAATCCTAGAAACATTCAATTTACACTACAGTGTAATGCAGTAGTGTAATCAGGACCACTGGAATTATGTGATTGTGCTGTTGCGGCGATTTTCGCATAATTGTAGGTTTGTCGCATTTGCCACATAATCCATCATCTGCTGCATAATCTGCAGATTTTAACAGAAAAAAAATTGTTTCTAGCTCAAACAGTTCAAAAGTTAGTAAAAACACAGCAGCACTTGTTGCCACGCAGTGGAAGGAACTCTGCAAGGGTTGACCGGTCACCTTTCTGTACCTTATTGCTATATTTGACTGTTAAACTGGTACTAATGAGGTACGACTAATGCCCAGACAGTATTAACAAGCTTAAATATGACAAAATAATTAAGTAATACTATCACACAATCAATCTGCTGCATAATACCACATAATTCGCCTTTTCTTGCAGCATAATTTACTCAACTCTACAAAATAATTGGACCCTCCCCTGCCGCATAATTCCAGTGGCCCTGAGTATAATACAGAAACAACACCTCACACCATGCTTTGTGTAAGAACTGGCTATATGAGTGTTTTCTGACGGTTTGACCTATGCTCACACTGGAACTAAAGGTCCCTGTTCAGCTTATGGGCCAAAGCCCCATATTATCAGAACATGAACCAGCTCTGGGAAGGGCATTGGCAATACATTTCACTTTCAAGATGCACACTCTTCTTTTGCTCCTGTTACAGATATGCAAGCAGGCCTTTTGATGGAGATCATGAGGGGAATTGCGCATCAGAAGAAGTTTAAACCAACAGCAAAAACCTCGAGGCTTGCCAGGAAATCATCCCACGGCAGACTACTTAACAGTGATTAGGCCAAACCCATCACCCAGTGCCAGGGGACTTCAAGTTACCTGATCATCAACCTAACCAGGCCCTAAACAGTCCAGGAGATCTCCCCATGGTGCATTCACCTCACTGAACCGCCTAGTAGATATGGATGAGTTAGGAAAAAACAACCCAACCAATCAACCAGCCTATTTTGCATCACATCCAAACTGAAGGGCCTCATGGCCATAGATGGCGGTGGAATGGCAACTCCAAACCACAAAGAAAGAGAGGAGGAAGGTAGGCCACCGTTCCGCCCTCCAGAAAATTAAACCTATAACATGAATGGGTATGGTAGCATCAATGGGCGCATAAGAGAAACAAGAATTCTCTATCTTGTTACCTAACAATACTAGGAACAGACGGGAAAACAAAGATTGTTGGGACTTCTGCTGCGTTTGTGAAGGAAGTCATCCTTAATGGAAGAGGAAACCTCACACATATAATAGTGTCATGCTTCATCATCGGCATCCTCTCCCTACCCTGGCAGGGGTAAAACTAATAACCTGGTAACACCAAGGCGTTTATAATAAAATCTGGATGCCCTCTTTGTCCAGTTAATCTTATTCAAGAACTCCCTCCCTCTACTTAAGTCTTCGAGGAGGTTGAGTCCGCCCTGGTGGTATTTACCTACCGGGGTGGGGAGAGGATGCTGATGATGAAGCATGACACTATTATGTGTGTGAGGTTTCCTCTTCCAAAAAAGATGACTTCCTTCACAAACATAGCAAAAGTCCTAAAGATGTTTGGTTTCCCGTCTGTTCCTAGAAATGTTAGGTAAAAAGAGAGAGTTTTTGTTTCTCCTATGTTCCGATTGATGATACCGTACACATTCTTGTGATAGGTTGTGGCATGGTAACTGTCAAAGAAAATAGATTCAATAAAACTGCTCTACACTTCATGTCATGGGGCACACTATCATACATCAATCCCAGCACAGAACTCAGGAAGAATGCACAAAGTTCAGCACCCATCATGTGAAGGCTGAGCTGAAACACATATGGAGTGGGAGTCCAGCTCAGGCCAAAGCCCACCTCACAAGGACAGCAGTTATGAAAGCCTGGATCAGCTCAGCCAGGGCAGATCCTATGTGTTACAAGATTGTGAGTAAATCGACCACAACCCTAGCAGTCAGCTGCTCCAGGTCCTTGTCAACATACAATCCCTCATTTCGAGTTGGTTTTTTTCACCCAAGTTCACCCAGAGTGCAACTCGGGGAGAAATAGCACAATTTTCAATTATGAGTGTTAAGGGCCAAGAATGATCAGATTCGAAATCTCCAGGCCCAGTAATTCTGGACCTGGAAACACTAGGCCCCTCTGAGAGGCTACAGATGCTGTGGCTGTGGCATGCAGGGTTGCATGGTTCCGCCCCCTGCCTGCTGCACTCAGTGCTCCCCTAGATGAGCACAAGCTGGCCTTTACTCCTGCCCTTCCATTTCTCAGCCCAAACCCCACCAGTAGGCCCGCTGATATTTTCCGCTTGCTCAGAGCCAAAATAGTGAGACACTGTTCTGAACAGCACATGGTAAATCTGGGTGCAGCCGTTTTTCCCCATTTCAGGGTGTAAAAACTCATAATGACCTGACTTTGCAGTGGAGATACCGGCCTGCAAACTTAATTCTGGTATCTCCGCTGCAAACACCGGCCAACTCGTAATGAAACTCGTACTTCCAGCCCACCTTAGCTTGTATGCTGAATAAAAAAAATGTCTAAACAGACAAATCCGAATCAGGGAAAGAGAAACCCCTACTACCATGGAGAGAGAAAAAATAGGTGTGGTTTCTAATTGTAGCGTGCTTTCAGCAGTGGTGGGGAGTAGTGAGTCCTGATTCTAAGGCTGTCAATACTGTGACGAGGAAGAGAAATGCAGAGTTGTAATGCATATTAACCGTTTGCATGCCGGTTTCAAAGGAAGAATGCTATGCAGGCACGCGGTGTTACAGTGCACACACAGTGACTTGACACTTTTCCAGTAGAGTTGTACTTCATAAAATAGTTTTTTTTTAAATACATAAATGAAGCATGCAACCGAGTAAGATCTCACATACACAACCAAACCACCGTGGTTTGGACTGTGATGTGCTCAAAAGGCACACGTTGAAACAGGAAGTGGAAGAAGAAGGCCAATCAATGTGTGACGAATGTGCACATTTTGCGCGTATCATGTTGGTGATTATGAGTGTACATAATGCACACGAATCGAACAGTACGGCTATGAGGAGCCAATGCATGTGTCCAGCCCGCTATTTTCTGACCTATTTTCATTCTTCTTCAGTAGGAAGAAACCCCACGTTAGTTCATCAAATGACAACGGAGCGGGATACTTGCCCGGGTACATTTAGTCCTACAGCCAGTGAGGTCACTGTGTTTTTATAATTGCTTTCAGGCTTGTGTACATGTTTACCAGTATTAGCCAACAGGTGTTGCATGTGAGTAACAAACACTGTGGGAAAAATAATTAATGAGTGTGAATATTTAAGAACGTTGGTTAGCCGAGGGCCGTGTTTATGTTCCCTGATCGCTTCATCGCAGTGCAGTCATGTTACAAAAATGAAAACAGGCTGCATGATTAGGGGAGGAAGTACGGAACAAGGGGCTCCAACGAATACCATCTGCGCGCGGAAAGCTTTGTGGCACTGACAGCCATTTGGAAAAAATGGAAATCTGATTCACCGTGCAAGAGGAATTGTAATCCTGCTTGTATCTTTAAGCCTTTGCATTTGTCTTTAAATTGGCTAAGTCAATATATAGTTTGTCAAAGCTGGCAACGGTGCTCTCGGGGGTCGTGGATGGTCAGGTGAAACAGCAGTGGTAACATCTGTGTGTGGTGTGCGTGTACTCATCACAAGAGGAAACAGGAGGCTTTTTTTAGAGGACTTCGTTTAAAGGTATTATTGCAAAAACATGTTCAAGCTTTATTTAGTACAAGAAGCACCATTGGTGATGGTAAGGTGCCCCCTGAAATTTGCAGACGGGACCCTTAGTCGCGCTACGGTCAGGAGCCCCGCCTTGAACCGGAAGTGGAGGATGACAGCACGAGGACATTTAAATCTGCTCATCCTGGGAGCAGCATTCTTTTGCCCCCTTCTTCGTGTCCGTGCTGTTTGAATTGCACTCAAAGGTTGTTATGTGAACAAAAAGCTACGCCATGGGTAAACCACAAACTGTCTAATTCCTTTCATGAATGTCTGCAATGGGGAGCTTAAGATTGGGGCGCAGCGATTTGCATGTTGTGCACTTACTATGGGTAGTTGTTAGAAATGGGGGTCTCTAGTTGCCAATGGTTTGCACCTTTGTCCAAATAGGGACCCTTCCTTCTAGTCAGGGTAAGGGGGATACACTTCTAAAATAACCCCTGCTCACCCCCTTGGTAGCTTGGCACAAGCAGTCAGGCTTATCTCAGAGGCAGTGTGTAAAGCATTTGCACATAACACACAGTAATACAGTGAAAACACTACAAAAGGACACCACACCTATCCTATTGTGACTGGACTATGGCAACTCCCTTTACTTAGGAGCACCCATAGCAACGATAAGGAAGCTCCAAGTCGCACCGAATTGCGCAGTTAGGCTGTTGCTCGGGATCCCAAAAACTCAGTCGGCCAAGTCGGCCTTGAAGACCCTACACTGGCTGCCAATTTTCGAAAGAGTAAAATTCAAGGCTCAGTGCATAGCCCATAAGACCATGTGGAGAACTGGCCCTGCTAGCAACAGCTCCCTCATTACCTCCTACTGCCCCAGAAAATGCCTCTGATCGGCCAATCTTAACTTCGCAGTCACCCCTAAAATCAGGAGGGTAAGAAGCGGAGGAAGATCTTTTTCCTATAATGTAGCAAAACTCTGGAACACACTGCCCCTACACCTTCGCTCTGAATCCCGCCATCTCCCCTTTCGAAAACTTCCTAAAACCTGGTTATTTCAACACTCCGCCCTATAATCCTATCATGCCCCCACTGTCTAGTCGCTAGCGCTGGGATGCCCTAGGGTAGCTATGTGCTCTACAAATGCTGATTAATAATAACACCAGTTTTAGAAAAATAACCAATATTTATCTGTGCAAACAAGACCAAAACGATAAAAGACCAACATAAAGTAATCAAAAATATGTACTTTGCAAGAATGACTTTAAAATGCAGTTCCCTAAAGCCGGTAGCTCCGTCCGGGGCTACCACGGTGCTAAAAACAACAGACTCTAACAGTTCCGGCTGACGGCGTCGGTGCGGACCGGCGTCTTTGTCAGCAGACTCGTAAACAGTATCTTTGGTTCCGGTCGACCTCGTTGGTGCGGGCTGGTCGCGGCAAGTGTCGCGGTGCAGCATAGCGGTGCAGCGTGTGGTGCCTTCAAGTCGCAGTGCAGGCAGCAGCTCAGTGACGGTTGTCCAGCGGCGTTGGTGAGACCAGGGCTGCGGTGCAAAGCAGGGCGTGCTCATTGCAGTGCTCACTGGTCACGGAGTAAGCACCAGTGCCGGTTGATGGGAGCTGGCATCATTCGGCCCAGAATGCGGTGTGGGACGGGGCAGTGCATCATGTGACTTACGAGCGGTGCCCCCAAACCAAGGTGCAGTCACGGGTGTCGAGGTCAGCGTGCAGCAAAGTCGTCAGTGAGACCACGGCGGCAGAGTGAAGGGAGGTGGTATGGAGTGCAGTGCCCAAAGGTCGTGGTGCAAGCAGCAGCTCGGTGGCGGCAGAGGTCGTCATCATCGGTGGGACCAGGGTTGCGGTGCGAAGTGTGTCTGTGCCTTCTGCAGTGCCTTCAGGACATGGAGCCAGCAACAGTGTTGGCTGCTTTTCCCCTTGTGTGGCAACTGAAACCCATGGTTCCAGAGGCAGTACCCAGAGGTAAGTGAAGTCTTTTCTGTCCCTGAGACTTCGTGAACAGGAGGCATGCTCTATTTCAAGCCCTTGGAGATACTCAGAAACAAGTGAAGAAAGTTCAGTCCAGTCCTTGCACTGCTCAAGGCAGAAGTAGCGGCTGCAGGCCAACCCAGCAAACCAACAACACAGCAAAGGGGCAATACTCCTCCTGGTAGTTCTTCCATCTGTTCTTCTTGGCAGGTTCCTTGATCCAAGAGAGTTCTAAAGTTCAGAGAGTGTCTGGGCCCTCTTTGTTCTCTTGGGCAGAGAGTGTCTGTGCTCAGTCCAAACCAGTCTGGTTCTCTCTGGCCCAGCTTCCTGGCAGGTGGAGACAGCATTGTCCAAGGCAGATCAGGCCCATTCAGGTGCAAGGAAATCTCCTCCCACTACTCTATATGCAGCCCAGGTCTATTCAGCTCAGCCCTGACTCATCCAGGAAAGGCATGACACACCTCAACCCCCCCCCAGTGGCTGTCTGAAGAGAATGCGCATCCCCAGCCCCTGTCATTCCATAGCCAGACAGTCAATCCACAAACCAGCAGAGGCACACAGGATGGCTGAGCAAGAAAATACCTACTTTCTAAAAGTGGTATTTTCAAAAACAGAACATAAAAATCATCTTTACCAAAAGATGCATTTCTACATTCTGAGTTCAGGCATACTAAACTCCATTTCTCTATCTTGTCCCAATGGGAAGATATACTCGTAAAATGTTACCCAGTACTTCCCATTCTATCCTATGGGACAGATAGCATTCCAATAGTGAAAACGAAATATACTGTATTTTACTACCAGGACATGTCACACACACCAGTACATGTCCTACCTTTCAAATGCACTCTGCCCATAGGGGTACCATGGGCCTACCTTACGGGTGATTCACATGTAATAAAAGGGAAGGTTAGGGCTTGCCAAGTGGGTGCACTTGCCAAGTCGACATAGCAGTAAAAACTGTGCGTAGACACTGCAGTGGCAGGTCGGAGAACCTTTTGAAAGGCTCCTAGTGTGGGTGGCACAATCAGTGCTGCAGGCCCACTAGCTAAGAAAAAGAGGTGTCCTAGCCATCACATTCAAATGCTGCTAAACCAGTTTAACAGACTAATGGCCATCAATTCAATTGATATGGACTTGAAGCATTTATTTGCTACTTCATTCTGTACACTTTACTCCACATTTAATCATGGGTCAGATAAGTGCGGATACGTTTCAGTCAAGAACAAATTACACATATTAAGCAACAAATAAAACAAAAACATACAGGCTTTGTGATGAAGTAATGTGATGTAACAAACAATACATGAAGCGTGATACATAACAACAATTATCTAAACTTTATATCACCAGTCTTAGTTCACAAAAGGAGCAGCTACTAGGACATCCTTTAGCATCCACATTGTGTAACAAATTTAAGAAGCTGGTACCCACGGGGAAAAGAGACATTAGACCCAGTAGTGGGACAATTCAAATAACATTTTACTGGGGGAAACTTAATTAAAAGTCCCCGCGTTGTGTAATGCCGACGCGTTTCGATTCCCAAGGTGGTTTGCGGGATTCTCTTCAGGGCGTGGACAGGTTTATCTAAAAAACAAAAGGGGGGCATGAATTATACATGAGGAGGGACTCTAAACTTCCCAATTACTCATGTTACGGGATGACTTCTCAAAAGTACCTGATTCAATAGAGAAATAAATTTGCACATTGCAGGCGAGAAGAGGCAAGTTAAAATGTAGATGGCATGATCTAAAATGAAAACAGATCTACCATCAGTCATGTACATAGTTTGGTAAATGTTAATATTTTGTAACTGAGGGAACAAGAAAAGGCACTTACTTGCGCCAGACGGGCGGTGCTTTTACAAAAAGGTATAGGAATGCTTGCTGCCGGTTAAATGGAAGCCTAGTTGTACTTTGGAAGGGCGATCTATAAATAGAAATGAGTGCTACATCAATAGAGTATCTAGTTAGATACATTGTAGTTTTGTGTGCAAGAGGCAACACTTACTTTCGCCATGCCGGCGATGTTTTCTTTGATGCTTCCTTTCAGCTCTCAGTCGGTTTAGTAATTGCCAATAGCTGAATGTGTAACTTGAACAGGCCGCTCCACTGCATATTTCACAAAGCGCTAAAGAAGGCTGCTTCCTTTAAAGTTCGCACAGAAACGGACCGCATCGCGTCTCTCTGTGTAAATAGAAAAGGACGTGTCAGCGTGTGTCTTATTCTATAAAAAGAATTTAGCGCGCTCATGTAGTGAAAGGTTGCATAATCTTACTTATAATCGGCTGTGAAAGTCGTCTAATGGTGTCTCATTCCCAGTTTCTCACTCGAGAAAGTTTCCGGGTCACAGGAAGTTTCAAGAGTGACCTGATCCCATTGCATTATGGTTGAGTGAGTTTATTGAAGGTAAACTGTGCTACAAGTAAATCATATCTAAGGAAAAGATAGAACATTTATATCTTTTTCAAGGTTTGTGTGTACATTGGTATTAAAATATATATGCATGTTTCCAAATATTATTTGAATCATGGTGCAAACTGGAAATGCAAAACCTGGACTGGAGCTGTTTTAACATCTACCTATTTCTGACATTTCATTCAGTCCTTTGGTGATGCTATTGAAACGAGCTATCATATAGGCTTCTTTTCTTAACAGTGAAGCCTCAGTGTCACCCCATCTTGGTGATGGTTTGATAACTGATAGCACAGTCCATTTAAACTCAAGTTCGTGGTGATTGGAGTCAATGAAGTGGTTTACCATAGGTGCTGTTACAACTTTATTTATTTTTTGCTCTTTTTGTGAACTAAGACTGGTGATATAAAGCTTAGATAATTGTTGTATGTATCACGCTTCATGTATTGTTTGTTACATCACATTACTTCATCACAAATCCTGTATGTTTTTGTTATATTTGTTGCTTAATATGTATAATTTGTTCTTGACTGAAACGTATCCGCACTTATCTGACCCATGATTAAATGTGGAGTAAAGTGTACAGAATGAAATAGCAAATAAATGCTTCAAGTCCATATCAATTGAATTGATGGCCTTTAGTCTGTTAAATTGGTTTAGCAGCATTTGAATGTGACGGCTAGCTCACCTCTTTTTCTTAGTTTACTACTGCCCCGTCCAGCCGCCTAGGGCCAAACCCCTTGTTGCTAGTACGCAGGCCCGCTAGCAGCATTTGATTTACAGGCCCTGGCACTCTCAGTGCAATTTACCAGGGACTTACCAGTAAATCAAATATGTCAATCATGGAAAGACCAATCCATAATGCAATTTACAATAGGAGCACCTGCACTTTAACACTGAACAGCAGTGAGAAAGTGCGCAGAGTCACTAAACCAGCAAAAACAGAGTCAAAACAGGGAGGTCAGAAAGCAAAAAGACAGGGGAAACACGCCAATAGATGCCATATCTAACAGCAGTGAATATATATTTTTTAATTCTAGAGCATAAGGAGATTACTGTCACTTCCACATCTGAAAAATATATTTATGACCAGTGTGTGTTTGTGTGTGTGTGTGTGTGTGTGTGTGTGTTTATATTTGTGGTCAAAAGACCAGTGTGTTTGTGTGTGTGTGTGAGCGTGTGTGTGTGTGTGTGTATATATATATATATATATATATATATATATATATGTGAATATATATATAACAGAGATTGCCTTGTTGCCATATGAAGAGCATTTTAATAACTTTGGCACCATTTGATGAAACTTCATCCACCTCCGCTCCTTCCTTGAAAGATTTAGGGTGATCTGTCAAGCATTGGCAGAGAAAAAAAGGTGGTCCCAAAACATAATTTCCCCATGCAATTTCCATAGGAATGTTTGAATGGTGCTACAGCCTAAGCGGCTAAACAGAGTTGGTCCAAATTTGGCAGAAAGTGTCCATCCATTTTGCAGTTTTTGAGAAATTAAGGTTTAAAAAGGATGCTTATCTGTACAGTTGGGTTAGCGGAACGCTTGCGAGAGTCCCGCAAGCACGCAACTTTAAAGATTAGAGCAATCTAATTGACTATTTGTGCCTCTTTTCCTGTCGCCCATCTCGCGCATTGGATGATGAGCTCTTTGAAGGCTTTACTCCAGTCAAGAAGGGCAAAGCAGTAACCAAGCACACAATCTCACTGTGGGGTACCCTTTAGATTAAGATTAACTGTGTCATTGTCAAGACAGCCCCTCTGGCTAGCATTCCTGCCCGCTCCACAGGGGCCCTGACAGGTTCTGCCTTTACCAGGGATGTCCTGTTGGCCAATATCTGCAGGGTGGTCATGAGGTAATCCTTCCCTACGTTTACTAAGCATTATTGCCTCATGGTTCATACACCATGGGCTGTATTTCATGATGTCGTTGGCTAATCAGCACTACTGACTCCTACAGCCAAGAGGGTATTGCTATCAAACGCATTTTCAGGATGAGGAATCGACAGGAAAAATATCCAAAGGAAGAAAAAAACTACTTGCGTTTGGTAACAATATACATAGTGGATACTAAGGGCCCTATACACGTAGGTAATCATGGTTGTGAATAGGCTTATGGCCAAAATGACGTTTTACATTTGCCAGGATTCCTGATGGGTATAAATGTATTCACTGGTGTGGATTTCTCTACCACGAGCGCGGAGAAATTTGCAGCTGTCGGATTTAACTGGACTGAAAAAACATAAAGAATGGGGAGTGTTGCATACAATGTGACATATCATTGAAAAGTGGAGAACAACAATGACAACCAGATCTAGCATTACCCTGTCTTGAGTACGGGTTATTTGTTAAAGCAAGGTGATTTCTTGTTCAGGCCAGTAGGAAGTCAATGTTACTGGAGGCAAGAAACATCAACTTATAAGCTTGGAAATACATGACATCTTTCATCTGTTTCCCACCTGTCTGTCTGTTTATAAGTACTGCAGATCTACATGTATTCAAGAAGATTATTCCTACCAAGGAACGTAAAATATTTTTGGTCGACACTTTAGTTTGATGTTTGACAGTAACAAGGAGGTATTTAAGTCATTGTTTTTGTATGTCACATCATCTACATATCACATAAAGAATACAATCCACATTGTGTTGCTTTGTGTTTGTGGAATCTGCAGCTTTTTAATTGTTAGCATATGGAATCAATGTAGCATTGCACCAGAGGCAGTTCATGATAATATTCAATTTACATAAGTGCATACTACTCAGTGAAAAAGCTTATACTCTGGCTTTTGTCAAATCAATCCACAATATTCTGAAAGCAAGCCATATAAAAGAGTACAGTAACTACCAATTCTTCAAACGCAGAAGTATGATTACCAAACATATCCAAATCTAGTAATTAAATGGCATTCAATCAATCAATGACTTGCAAAGCGCGACTACTCACCCTTATGGATCTCAAGGCGCTGGAGGTGTGAGTGGCAACGTCTCAAATGTACACTAAAGAACACTATGAAATCACATATCTCCACCTTTCCTAGAACATGTCTAGCATACTGTGGAAGCCCATATTTAATGTAAAGCAGAATGCACAAACCACAGTGCATGGATCCCCTCTCTCCTGTGAAACTGGCATACCCCATCATTGCATCTATTAAGGTCTACTAACGCAAGATAGACTCACAGAAATGAGAGACAAAAAACTGTTTTCCACCTAATAGTCTAAATCTAGGTTCTACTACTGCAATTCCTAAGACCAATTGTTGATTACTCAGTGTTTTAATCAGACACAATTAATCTTGCTCATTTTGCAGTAGGAGAAAGAATCTGCCTTTAATAGCTCACAAAGAAAGAGTTAGATTGAGGCTGTGAACATTCCAGTTACAACTCCCGACACCCCCACATATGACTGCAATGCATAGAGTCAATTCTTCAACATTGACTCTCTAATTTCACAGTCCAGTAGTGCTGACTAGGCACCGTATTCTCCTGACTCCAGACTCCATTTTCTTAGCTACCCCCTTCACTGTCCATTCTCCTGCTGTGACTCCGTAAAGTAATATAGAAATTACCACTGTAATAGTTGGTGTTTAAACTAGTTTTTTTTTAATACTTAGATATGAATATGCATCCTTTCCATAGCACACACCCCAAACTGAATTGATCCCTGGTTATTTTTTATTATTGGGCAGATTCCAGTAATTATTCAGGTATTGCAATCCACATTTGCGCCTATTGTTCTACTCTCGTGTTTAAGAAAGGGCCTTAAACCTGTGTGTCACCAATTGTGTAAAACACATTGCACAAGCTCAAAGTTAGTGTGAGTTCAATATAAAGTGAGAATTTCCATATTTGTAAAGTGGCATAGCCCCATACACATGAGAAAAAGCCCATGTGCTTGTGACATTTTACAAACGCAAAAACAGGGGCACAAGTGTTTTGAGGCATTTGCTTACTATGAGTGGAGGAAATAACGACTTTGCAGAAGTCGGTCAGTGACAGATCCACATTTCTCTGGATTTCTCTCAACATTTTTGAAGGGAAAAGTAGCGGGCTACATTAGAGTGGCTTGAAGTGGGTCACCAAGTGCTTCAGGATTCCTGACAGCCACGCTGCAGTCAACAGCCCTTGCTTCAGGCTGTCTGAACTTTTCTGAAGACAATCGGAATCCTCAAGTACAGAGACAATTTATGATTGATTGAAAGACAGACGATCCAAACTTGGGAAAACCACCTACTGCTTCAGTTAAACCTATTTACCTGCTTTCATAAATTCAGAATTTGTCTCTTTGTTTAGATATGGGCCTGGAACATGTATCCAGGAGGACAATTCCCATGCCAGACTCAGTGTACAAATGAGTTTCTAAATTGGTTCAGTTCAGATTCAGTGTCTATAAAATATAGCATGGATCCAGGCCTCCAAGACCATGACTAGCATTAATATGAGCGTTGTTTTGTGCTTAGCTGTGTAATCTGCCCCTTTAGTTTTGTCCACCTGTGCAGTGGAATTTTATGGTGAAAAATAACATCATCATTTCTGCAGTTGTAGTGCAAGGTGAATTCTGCAACTTTAGGTTTTGATGCAATTTGTTTAGAGTCAGAACTAACTATGCCCCCCTCAGGAGATGGCACATCTCCAGGGGAACTGTTTCAGAGTGGCCTGTAACTTCCGTAGACCCCTATGAGGTGGTAGAGTCATGCACTGCATACCTCACAGGTGGACCTGGTCCTCTCAAGAGCAAGCTGGGATACTCCTTCAAGAAATATAGACAGTGCAGAAGGGAGTAACTTCTTGGTGTCTGTGGAAGCCTACCCTGTACCCTAGATTTTGAGTAGATCCTGGATACACCAGTAAAGATGGATGCAGTGCTTGACTACAGCCCTCATTGTGGGTGCCTTTAGAGTTCCCTCAGCAGTCAAGGACCACCACAAGAAGAAATAGAAATGGAAGAGGGGTGCTCTTTTTCTGTGATGTATGCTATGTGCAGTGCAAACACAAAGTCAGTGCGTTAGCACACAAGCAACAGGCCATGTTTTTTTCTTAGTTGGTTGTATACCGTTCTGAGTCTGGTGCTCAAAGTGGTGCATTCTGGCACAACCATGTGGTATCCAGAAACAACAACTGTTTCCAGCTGACTCCTGATCTGTGAGTTAGGGGAGTATTAAACAACTGACTTGGAGGCTGTTGTCTCCCATTCTCTAAATGTGGTAAATATAAAGCAAGGGCTACAGATTTGAACGTTCCCTCGCATTAGGAAAGTATCCAGTTCTTTCTTTTGCAGCTGATCATTTTGAAACCTCATACGATAAACAGGTACATTGTTTATTTCCCAATTCAGAGATTTCTCCACATAAAGTACTAATCTGACAGTGTCCTAAGTTTAATTCAGTAATTTTCTAGAACTGCTGCTGACTTGGCATACTGCGTGGCCTGTTTGTTCTGGACATGTATAATCCTGAATTCTGTTCAAGCTTGATGTGCTTGATCATGAAACCTAAATATTCAGACAACATCCACCTTGCCTTACAAACATTACACTAGCTTCCTGTCAGAGGGTTGAATACAAAACATTCGCTCAGGTTCATCACACCATCTGCAATGCAGGTCTTTTCTCCTAAACCACTTTACCAAAATAGTCTTACAAGAAACCTGAGATATGCCTCTGCTAACGAATGTTCTGCCAATCCATCTTATTGTATTGCTACATTTATATAGCTCTTATGTGATGTGCTAAAGACCTTGTCTACATGAGTAGCATGCTACACCGTGTAAGGTGTGTGGCTGTAAGGATGTTTTCTTGTTTTGATCCTGTGTGGGAAGTGTTTCCATGTCATGAGTGATGACCTCCGTGGTGCAGTTACTGTGTTATGGGATGCAGCGTCCAGCCAGATGAGCGAAGAAGTGTAAGAGACAGGCGTGCCGTTTATGGGTTTTCAATAAGTTGACAGCTTTGAGCAGCTCTGCAGGTCCATTATGGTAATTCTTATTTTTATAGTCCACTGAACTGGTTACTGTATTGGGGTGTCCACTCTGATATCTTGGTTAAAGTTTAAAGTTTTTTGTTCTGAGCAGGCGTAGGTTGGAGGGAAACATGGAACAGAGATCAGCTGGGATGGACTTCATGACGATCATCCCGTATCTGAATGCCATTGTGAGATGTCAAAAGCGGTCATAGAATGTAGCTAGTTGAGACCCTTTATTAAGCAGATCTTGGAAATAATTTCTAAATAGTACTTGTGGAACACCCCCTAGCAATTCCTGTTCTTGACAATTCATGTTTTTAGTAATTGTTGTCACAACCAAGACCCACAGCACAAAATGGTCTACTAGCATATAAAATAATCTATGTTTAAGGAAGGACCAAAACCCTCATGTCTTTTGTATCTAAATGCTCATTTGAAATTGCTTTGTGTCTTGAAGCAGTCTGGTACTTCATTTGATGTTATACTCGAAACGTATTAATAATCATCCATAAGTGCACATCATAGACAATTGAAAGTAATATTATTATTATGACTCATATATTATATTATATAATGATAATGCAAATAATAAGAATACTATTATTAATAATATTGACAATAATGCATATTTATATGTAATAAATAATAATAACAATACTACTACTACTACTAATAATAATAATATTACTTTAAATTATCTATGATGTGCACTGGTTATAGAGAATTTAACCATAACCTAATCAAAGATAATCTTGGGTGCCTTTTGGTCAATGGTGACAAACATGGTCCTGGGGGGGCTTGATCCAAGCCAGAATAGTATTGAATGAACCTCTACATATACATATTCAGGGAGTACTCTCAACATCTGACCTGGATCCAGCCCTTCTGAACCTACATTGGACACCCCTGTCTAAATGGATAGGAACAAGAAGGCATGGAAATTGTCCTCTGATTGTAACTTCCATTCTTATGCTGTAAAGAACTGAACTTGGTTTTTTAAAACTTATTTATAGGTCTTTTCTACAGACTGCTGTAGTTGCTTGTTGGCAGTCCTATTGTTTCCAATATGGAACACATTATTAGAGTGGCTTTTAGGTTGGAACTTTGCCCATGTTGTGATGTCTTTGTTGTCTTTGCCAGCCATTTATTTTTGATTTGATTGTTTTCCTCCTCTTTTTTATTGTTCCAACCAGGAGTATTTCGGTTTTACAGTGTTGTGATTGGATGAGTTATATCCTTCCACTGCTGACTTGTTATGCGTGTGTCCCTGCTCTTTCTGCTGATTGTTTCTGTGCTCCCCACATGCTCTATTTTTACTCACTTCTTCCGAACAATCTGTAAATTTTTATGTTTTGCCTGCACAGCACTTGCGCTGTGCTTGTTAAATTTATTGTAGATATAAATGTTAAAAGGGGCTTACATCCCGCCCCCTTACTTTTCATTGGTTCCTGTGCTTGCCACTTACTTTTCCTCCATTTCTATTGGCTGTAGCAGACTATTTCCTTTTGTTCCTCATGTCTTTCTCTTATCAGTCTCCTGTGGCCCAAATACTGTATTCATCCACTTTTGTGGAACTTTTTTAATGTTTCCCCTGCACAGCGCCTGAGCTGTGCTTGTTAAACAAGGACGCTACTCTGGCCATGGTACTCAGCATACTGCAGTAGCTCTGTGCATCTGCACATGAGATCCACCTCTTCCTCAATGGCATTATAAGCCTGTATGCATTGTTGTAGAATTCATGCGACTCTGAGACGAGTGTCGACTGTTCCTGGGTGTATGCCTTTCACACTGTTCCTTTTCTTCATGCCACTTCAATGCTTTCACGTTAGCTCCATCTGGAATATTCTCCAAAATGAAATTTGCAATATTCCACTCAGAAACATTAGCCACGGCAGCACATCATGTAATGAAAATTTTTACTGCCTTCAAGATAGCAGCGTTACCTGGTTATTCGTGGAGCACCACCATGAAAAAAACCGACAGAGTGGGAGGCACATTACAGTGAGAGAGCATCCGAGGCTCAGCTGCTGCAGCTTTCCTGAGTGAACTACAAAGATTGAACTGCCGGGGTGGCTGCGGTGGGAACACAGCATCTCTCTCGCCATCACTATCACCAGTGCACACCTTTGCTGGTGGACCTTCAGTCCACCCCGCTCCCCAACACTTTTCTCACTGGCCTCCGGGCCACTAAAGCCCTGCGTCGCCAGCCTTAGCTGCTTCAAGCCTGCTTCAGGGGGCGTGTTTAGTTTTTCATGAGCGGCGCAGTTTAGTGCATTCCCTGCACCTCAGGTCTGGGATGTGAGATGCTAATGAGCGGGGAGATGTTTTGGAGCTGCCGGGAACGCATGTCCAAGCCGCCCACGTGAGCAGCTGATGTCATCGGGACTGTGTGCTTGTTTAATTGAATGCTGCATACTGTGTCTACCTTCTGATTCACTGCTGATGAAATGCGACTCTGGCTTAGAATGAACACGGGTCCACGGAGGGGAGAGACGACCCCTGCTTGACTGTAGAGGAATCCAGGCAGCTGGACAGCCGGAGTGCTTGTGCTGGCCAACAGTAGGTAAGTAGTTTACTGGAACCCTGCTGTAGGTAGGACCGAAGTACCTGCATGGTGTGAACAAAGGATGTTTTTTTTTTTCCTGCATAGAGTACTAGAGGTCTCCTGAATGGTCCTTTAAGGTACAGGAATAATACACTACTCTTAAAGAGATGCTACTGGTCCCAGATTTTTATTTCTGTAAGTGCATTTTATTTGCTTGTTTACTTTGTGCTATTTCTGACTAGGCCAAGTAGTATAGCCTACTGGCAAGAAAATGCACGTGCAAGGATTGCCTGGAAGGAAGGTGTTGCCAGCCGGTCTCGTATTGCGCATCTTTATCAGCAGGGGTATTAGCATTGCATCAACGGTCAGGTAGTCGCGCTCGCTAGTGGTAGTAAACAGGGAATGGGCAAATGGGTCTAAAAGTAAAATTACACAACTTGGTAACTCTCATGTAACATGATATATAGCGGTTGGTCTAGGCAAGTCATAAGGCTCGTAACTTGACGTACCTTCCGTTCACCCGTGCCAACTGTAAAACTAGCACTTACAACCTGTGGCCAGGTGGAAGATATTAAACACTATATCTCGGTGGGCTGAATCACACGCTGCGGAGCTGTGTATACTCATTCTGGCAGGGCCTAGTTAGCATTTCATCTTTCCGAGTTTATTTCCTCATCTAAGGGCAGGCGTGAAGTGAAAGTATTAGTGAGTGCACTAGTGGGCTTGCTTATGAATACATTTCGAGACTGAATCTTATGGACCCCCTTCTAAGTAGAGTGCCCATTTGTCTGGCTGACACAGGACAATCACTGTGCACACAACTACCGAAACACGTCAGAAAAGCTAGATTTGTGGATACAAGTTTCCCTTAACTTTTTACTGATGTGTTCACAGTACCCATTGGTCACAAAGATCAAAGTGGCATGAAAGAGACCATGATCAAATGAGAAACCAGACGTATCTTTCTTAAAGATTACTACGCACTTCCTCTTAAATTAATCCCACAATCTATACACTAAAGTTACTTGTTTATTTTTCGATGCCTTACTAATGGCCGTCATCCTTATTGTTTCAATACAGCTCGTCAATCCGTTCTAGTGATTCTGAATCCGATCACATGACTTTTCATGTGATAGGTAACTTTCTTAAATAATAGGAGTTCGGAGTTTACAGGGCCCCAGAAAACTCCACTTGTTGGTTATCATGCCGGGCCGTTTGGTGTGCCTTGTGGTAAATATGCATCATGTTATAATGGCGCCCGCTATTTATATGCTGTTTCACGTATTGTCGGCGCGGCAACTAGTTTTGGCAAGGTTGCATGCCCATATCTTTGTACTCGAACCCTCTTCACTTTTGTGTGCATAACTAACCGCCTTTGAACTGTTGATATCACAGCTATTTACTTAAGGCGCACCTTGCAAGATATGATTATAGTGTACTTTAGTTGCATGACGCTTCACCTATTTTCTGCACGCCATTCATTTATGGCCCATGACACATCAGTCCTTATCTTTTTTTCAGGATTGTTTGCTTCATTAGCAAGTTTTAATGTCTCATATCTGTTTGTGAACCATGTTTAATATTAAACCTTTAGATTTTGCCATTTTCCCTCAGCACTTGTAATACATTATTTAAAGTACTGCCCACTACGCATATTCGCACATTGTGTCAGTACCGACCTCGTCTTTATTTAGAATGTTTCTGCTGTTCTCCGACTATGTTGAGATTCTAGCGCTGTCCACCATCATACTAGTCTGATTACCTAAAATGACCAATTATCGTGAGGCTTAGCCATGTGTTTTAATTTTGCACTTTATATTACCACCTGTTACTGCACAATATATTGGCTTTCTCAATAAACAACTCATAACACTTTTATGGAGTTTCTTTAAATTAAATTGCACTGGTGCTCACCAAGTTAAACCTTTCAATTTTTTTTTATTATTAATCACAAAGACGAAACCTATTGCATTTACCAATGCTTGTTTTTTGCTTGTTCCTAAGTTCTCTTTTCCCTATCTCTGTCTTCCACTATCTGATGCTCTCTGTCCAGCTCCCCGGCCTCCTTTTTCGTTTTAAACATATTTTTTTAACGAGGGTCAAGGAGCTACAAAGTGCTATTGAGCCACCTCTGTCTTTTCTGTGCTTGCACACTCTTTGATTTACATTTTTAAATGTCCCCTTCTAAAATGGCAGTCTAGCATGTTGGAACAGTAAAATAAAATTGCTGTAAAGCATCACTAAGCTTGTATGCATTATGACGCTCTAGTGGGCCTGTTCCATGACACAGGCGTGAGCATGCATCATGATTTATGCGTTTGCATGCTACCAGTAAACAAGCACTTGCAAAGCAACACCTTAACCTTTTGAGCAGCGATCTATGGGGTTTGCTAATGCTTTTTGCTTCTACCTTCAAATAGTTTCTGATTATATTGGTGTAGTAGAAGAAATAGTACAACATACATGCATTCCTCTATTTTTTTATTTTTTCAGTTTTATAGCAATCCGAAATAGTTTTTTACAGAACAAGCTCTCAACTGAATTCCAAACTTGTACATTGCTGTTAAAAATACTTCTAAAATCAATTTGTAGAGATGTAACAATCGTATAGAGTGTATGCACATTGTGAGACACAATAGGCATGTAAATTGCCTGTACACTAATGTATTTTTGTCATATGACCTGCTGTGCATTACGCCTTGTCAGTGTTGCACCTTTTAGTAAATACAGTGAACAATTTAAGCAGTATTTTGTAGAAAAGATGTAATTTCATTGGCTGATCTATGTCTTATTAGTCAGTGCTCTTTATTTCTTGTGTCTTCAGTGCACATATATTATTTTGGAACAAATGTGATCTTTAAGCATTTGATTAAAGATGAATGTATTTTTTCTAATTTCATTGCACAATATTTGTATAATAATATGATTTTGTTAGACTGTGGCCTCTTTAAAATCAACCTAACTTTTAATTTCCAGGAAAGGTTCTCTTTTGAATTTTTTGTTACTGCAGATTCTTTTAACAAATGTTCATCATTTTCTTTGTGTTCTGATGTAATTGTGTTTGATTGTTATCGCTAGTTAAGCTAAGTAAAATGCAAATTTAAACAAGAATTAACATAACATAATTTAAGCTAACTTACGTTAAACGTGGTGCTCATGCTAAACGTGATAGTAAATCTGTTTAACTTTACATTCCTTATATAGCCTTATAGTCAAAATAGTATTCGTTCCCAAAATGCGCTTTCATCTGTATAAGGTCCTGATACTGAAATATGGAAAATGTGATAAAGTCCTCTAACGTAGCGAATTACTAAATAGGTAACAACCCTTTTTTATTTCCCAACTGAACAAATTCACATTTATAAAAATAGGAAATATAATTACAAATGATAAAATTTAATTTGAAAATAATTTGATAATAATTTGATCATTATGAAACTGAGCACTTGAAATATTGGTATTCGTATTGTTGTAAAATGTCTATTTAAACTGTATTACAGAGTAAAGCAACCAATAATGTATTTTTCTTTTGTAGTGCCCTCTGCTCCCAAAGACATTAGTTTTTCTAACGTTTCTTCCACAAGTATCACTTTGAGATGGACAAGACCAGATTATGTCCCTGGTTATTTAAGGAACTACAAAATCACAACACAACTGCAATCCACCAGCTGCAATAAATGGGAACTGGCAGGATGCGTGCAATACACTCAAGAGCACTATGTGTATGATGATGGTTACCTCATAGAGAAGACAATGTCTGAGCTGAAAAAGTTCAGATGGTATAGATTTAATGTTGCTGCTAGCACCAGTTCTGGATACGGTAGCTCTTCTGCTTGGATTTCTACACAAACACTAGCTGGCTGTAAGTAAAGGTGTCTTTTTTTTGTTTCGCCCTCCTTTTTTACTTTGCTATCAGCAAAAAGGTACAGAGCTAAAAACAACCACAGACATGTACATTGGAACCTGTACTTTAGACCAACGCTTAACAAAATCCACTTGTGCCACACAGAAAAGGGTCTGCACGCCAACTTTGTGCATTAATAGAATTGAAATTTGTTACAACATGCATCATATCACATGATAAATAACATTCTATAGCAATCACACAGAATGGATGAGAGGCAACACAATCACAATTAGCTCCATTCAGAAAAAAGTACAATTTTCAAACAAGTTTGTCCATAACTTCCAGTTTTGGTTGGATATTCTTTTATTCTTTTGGTAATTCCGATATCCTCCTTTGATATTTTCAAACATACAAATGCAACCAATGCGTTTCGCCCCAAAACAAGGAGTTCTTCAGGGCTGTAGTTATACACTTGAGAAAAGTCGATACCTGATTATATACAGCAACACCATGTTTTCTTTTAGGCAAAGTAGTTTGCGTGCATATGGACAATCGTGGTCCCCACGGCAGGAGTAGTTAGTTCGGCGACGCCATCCAGCCCGCCGCGTTTCCATTCACACCTGGTGAACTAAGTACTCTTGCCTTCGGGACCATGATTGTCCCTATGCATGCAAACTACTTTGCCAAAAAGAACACATGGTGTTGCTGTATAAAATCAGGTATTGCCTTTTCTCAAGTGTATAACTACAACCCTGAAGAAGCTCTTGTTTTGGGGCGAAACGCATTGGTTGCATCTGTATGTTTGAAAATATCAAAGGAGGATATCGGAATTACCAAAAGAATAAAAGAATATCCAACCAAAACTACAGGTAATCAGAACGCTCTTGCTAGGGCGATTCTTGACATTGCCAAGCGCCAGTCAGCTTCTGCTGGGCTGCTTGAGTTGTACTGGCTCCCTATCAGAAAGTGTATCATGTTTAAGGCCATTTGTATTGTACATAAGGCTCTTCATCAAGCTAGTCCAGCTGGGATCAAGGAGGTTTTCCACCGGTATATTTCAGGCAGAACTCTCCGTCAGTAGCGGCTCCTCGAGGGAGTGCCGCAGGGCGGTGGGGCGAGGGAGGGGTAGGGTGGGGTAGTAAACTCCGGAATTGGGCCGAACAAAGTTGAGTAAAGAAATAAATAAACAAAACGAATTACATTGTGCGCGCTGCAACACCAAATCGGCGATGCAGCGCGCAATGTAATTAGTTTTATTTATTTATTTCTTTACTCAACTCCGTTCGGCCCAATTCCGGAGTTTACTACCCCCCACCCTGCCCCTCCCCTCCTCCCCCGCTCCCCCGCCCCACCGCCCCGCAGCACTCCCTCAAGGAGCCGCTACTGCTCTCCGTTCAGTCCATTGGAATCTGGTTACCCTGCCTAGAGTCCAGAAGAGGAGAAGGGGTGGCAGAGCTTTCTCAGTCGGTGCAGCCAGACTCTGGAACTTGCTTCCCCAGTCTTTTGCTTCGATTAAAGGGCACTTGCCTTTCAGAAAGGCACTAAAGACCTGGTTGTATAGGTAGACCTTTTAGTATGGTAAGTGTTTAATTGGCCGCTAGACTGAAGCAGATTGCTGTGACTACTGCGCCATAACACCTGCGGGAAATTGTTGCACTTTATAAATCCTGGTGAGATCAAATCAAATCAGGGAAGTAGATTTACTATTCTGAACTATACATCTGCTTACCTCGACAATATGGTGGGAGTCGAAATAGGTGCAGGTTGATTAAAATTAAAATAGAACACCCCCAGACGTGTTCTTAAATGGTATTTTGTGCTCGTTAAAGTCCTTAGACATGAAAAAACATGTTTCAGATATGTATCATCCACAACCACATTTTGAAGAAGCTCTTATGTATGCGCATTTTATTTGTTTTGCACTTGTCCTATTTTGTCACCTGTGCGCTTTGAAGCTACCTTCCAAGTGTTGTTTGTTTCCAAGCTTCTCTGATTTTCAGACTCTCCTAAAAACAGTTTTTTTATTTTTCAAGTGCTAGCAGGGGATGAAAATCAAGCTGCTTGGAGCGAGCAGGAAGATCAAAAGACAGAAAACTTGAATTTAACCAAACTGATAGCATGAAATGAGAAAATCGCAAGCATTAAAAACGAAAGCAATAATTCAGTTTTTCTCCCTAAAAAGAAATCACTTGTAATTCCCTCTGCATCAGGCCTTGTCAAAAAACAAATGCCGATAAACTGTTTGCGTTTTGCACAATTAACTTTGGTTTCCGATCATTTACATAAAAAGTATGTAATATAATGTCGCCTCCCTTATCTGGATGCTGTAAATATCAGACCTTTCTAAAACAAATGACTAAATAACTTCTTGCAAGAGTGATAGAAGACAACAATAGTGAGAAAACATTAAAAAGTGACCTACGGTGTCATATATTAAATTCTCTCCATCACTTATCTTACCAAGTGAATTTGACTGCGCTCATTCATATATCTTTTTCCTGGCATAAACTTTACTTATGCCTGGAAGTAATGCGCATACAACTCTGCATGATTCACAGTAGAACAAGCCACAACCCTAAGTGAGCATATGTGATGGGAGGAGGTGTGTCAGAAAAGGGGACAAAGTAGCGCAACACATATATGCTTTACACCAACAAGATCATGAATGTATGCATAACATAATTTCCATAACGAAGCATTAGGAAAGCAGGTCTGAGTCAGCAGTAAACGAGAATTCCATGCAGTAACTTGAGTAATTGAAGCAATAGATATACGTTACGTATTCCAGCAAAATGTACTTGGAATAGAATTACACCAACACATCTATAAATATAGTTTAGACGTCCAGTAGTTTTCCCACAGATTTTTCTGAGTTAGCACTAGAATGTCTAGAAAAACAGTGGGCAGTTTCTGCTCCTCCCTACTTATCTCTTACGATTATTGGTATTTGTTTATCAAATGAATTACGGTGTTTCATTGCAGCATGTTGTGAAGCTTTTAAACTTTTAATATGTGTTTAAGTAAGGTTAGTATTTACAAGGGCCTTGCAACTCAAGGCTGTGAGCATCAACCTGAACTTGTTTGAGGGAGAAAGCTGTGACTCACTCAGTCCACGTCATACACTGAGTATAGTGTAGCCTGCTTATACTAGACCTCACACACAAAGTGCATCACAAGAGTAGTGTTAGATTTATTCCATTACAGTGACAATAAATGTGGCCCAATGGTACTTCCAGTTGTAGCCAGTGTACAATAAACACAAATTCCCATGTGTTTTGCTACAGTGCAGTGAGTCTTTCTCAATACGTGGACATAACCTGTTGTGCTGTGGTTATGATTAAATGCCTTTTTTATAAGTACTGCACATGACAAAAACAGTATGTTATGAAGTATACGTGCTGATCAGCTGAGATCTATATGCACTTTGTTACTAATGTTAAACGCAGTGAAGATTTTCATTACATATGTTGTAGGCTCTTCCCACACTCATTCAACAATGGTAATAAATAGCATATTACAGTGTGCGCATCTGTTTAAATATTGTAATATATGGCCATACTATACTCATTATCAGTTATGTATTTTTCGTTTTACATGATTATTATGGGGTAGTGCACGTGCCTCTCAGTCACTCACTTTATACTGCCCTGTGTGTGCTAGGTCTTGCCTATGACCATGCTCTCCATAATACAATGGTTACCACTTAAGGCAGTTCTCACCTCCGCAATAGTTGACACTCAGTTTAATACAATGAGCAGTGCATTTAGGGAGTAACTACTGTGTTGCTTACCAGAACTTTAGGGTTTTTTCCCGTCATTTTTATTGTATTGTCATACTATTATCACAGAGAGATACATCAGCAAAAGCATTGCAATAATAGTGTTATCCATAAGACAAGTGCACATTCTTTTGATAATTTACAATCCCACCTCTACCATTCCTGAAACCTAACAGCATGTCTACTAGTCTAAAATATTGAAATATTCCTCCCTGTGTTGGGGTCACTTAAATACTGTGTGTCTAGTTACAGTTCGTATGTATTTCCACCAGTTGGTGTGGTAGTTCCCAAATCAGATTAGTGCTTCACAAGTCTGTCCTTAATAAGTTAACAGATTTAGGGATCTCAGTCTAGGAGGGCATGTGAGGGCTGGGGATCTCAGTCTAGGAGGGCAGGTGAGGGCTGAAATGCCTTCAGATAGATAGTTCAATAGTGAGCGCCTCTTTGTTTCAAAGAGATTGTATTGATCAGATAATGATCTTGTGATTTTCTCTATCACCATTCCATTACCTTAGGTGCCAGTGAGAGATGGAAAGGGTGTCGTTATAACCTGCGCCCCACCGTGCACTGCTTATGACCTCACATATGACATCACTCATGACCTGGTCTGTGTCATCATTTATGACATCACTGATGACATCTCAAATTACATAATTGATTACTTTACTGATGACATCATTCAATAAGAATGCTAGTTTGTTTTATAGTTTACATAGTGGGGGGTAATACAATAGTACTTCTCTCCCTAATTTTGTACAGCTTGTGTTTAGGTAATGGGTGTAAGTGCTTACAAAATTCATGTGCTCCTAATACATCATAGCTGTTTAAAAGTATTGAACATGTTGTAAATATATCTGCATTGAAGAGCAACTCTGTGTGCAGTTGACAGTTGAATTGTGTTCATTATGTTCCACACAAGTTTTTTGGTTCAGCAGAAAATGCTTTCAACAGGAGTAAGTTTCTATGTAGTACATACTAACTTTTGTAAGCAGCCTTGAGTTATTAGACAGAATCATGTCAGCATGACAATTTCTACATAACATAGAATACTGGGTGCACCAGGTACTAACCTATGTACAAGTGCTCGTTGTGTTTTAGAGGATGGGCTATCTGTAAAGCTTTCACCACAGTATGAAATCTGTAGGTAGTATAATCTTTAACACCTTCTGGCCTTCGTTATTTTAAGCGACTAGTGTTTTTTTTACAAGTGTTGCATACAGTGTACACTGTTCTTATTAGCTACTTTTTAATACTCATGTGGTGTATTTCTCTTGAGAGTTTCACAGTCTGCAAACAGTGTGGTACAGAGTAAACTCTCTCCATAGAGTAAACACTGTTTACAGTACTCACTTTTCTCCTCACATCAAATGAATTTCTCAATGTAGGTTTGGTGACTTTGAGGGGTTTGATACAGATAAAAGCTGTCCATAATAGGGCATTCATTTTGGAACAGATGTTGAGAAACTTGAGGAATTTGGCTTTCTATGAACAGTTGCATACAGATTGTACACCGTGTGCAGTGAGGGTTTGTTTCTGTGGTAGATCGTTATTGTGAACTAAGCTACCCGTGAAGTATATGGTATAGGGTCATTGGTGCACATAACACATGCTTGCTACACCTAAGGGAGTTGTATCTGTGATGGTATTAATGATGCTTCATATTATTCTGAGCTATTTTGTACTCACTTTCAGGCCTCTTGTCCATGCCAGTATATAGAGTAATGTGTACAAAATAAGGTTGGATGATGTCATCAGTGAGGTCATTAATAATCTCATTTGAGATGTCCTCAGGGATGTTATAAATGATGTCATAGAATATGTCATGAGTGATGTAATATGTGAGGTCATAAGCAGTGCATGGTGGGGGCAGCTATAATTAGCTCTGCTAACTATAAGTGCTGAATTTATGTTGTTTTGTTTTAGTTCAAAACATTAATGTTTTCGATGACATATTAACCTAAATATATCATCACTTTAATCTTTCATTTTTTCAGGGAATATCTAACGTTTTTTTTAAACAAAAACAGATCTGTTTATAACACAACACTATAACCTTACTTTAACCATTGTTTTTCTTAGTTAGTATACATATATATATATATATATATATATATATATATATATATATATACATATACATATATACACACATATACATATATGTGCATGTCTGTGTATATATTTATGTATATTTATATGCACAAACATAAACAGCACACACATATGTAAAAAAAACATGTGCGCTCACACACAAAGACGTGCACACGCAATCATTTCAAAAAGACGCACATGTTTTCATACCCACACTATACTGCACAATTGCACATTACGTCTTTTTGTCTGGTGTAGTGCTAAATGATGGGATATCCAGACTCACCTCTCAACTAACACACTTAACTTCTGCCCTTGCACCGGGACACAGATGGATGAGAAAGATGACCCTGACCTCCATAAGACCCGCATTCCTGTGCAAGGATAGAAGCATGATAATCAGGAAATGATGGTTGTTAGTTACAGAAAATGCATTATTGTGGAAACCAGGGGAAAACGTCTTATGAGAGGAAGTGATTGGATTATAGGCAGACGGGGAGAAGTATGGGTCATCTCTGCGGAGTAAATTGCTGTGATTTATAAGGGTAGGCAGCACTGATATCTTGCCCTGGTGCTGACTCACAAACAGTCCTAAATCACTGTCCAATGCTCATCATCTAAGAAAATAAAGTGCATTAAGGCTATTTCAAAAGTTGCAAAGTTTAAGTCATCATATTACCAGCCGATTTTCTAATTCCAGGTGCTCTCTTTAAATTGCTGCCCAAGGTATTATAATTGCGTATCCTGCAATTGTCTAAATACACTGGAAAAGCATTATTGGAGATATGTATTTTTTCCTTATATGCCTTCTGAAGTAGGTATTCAACTGTATTAAATATTAGTGTATCCTTAGTATTGGTAATAATATGTTCCGATGCACATCATTGCAATGTTACAGAAAAAATAAGCAATGGTATATTGTATCATGCTCTGGTCTCAGAAGGTAGTCTTTACTGAGTGACCTGAAAAATACGTCCTCAAATGCCCAATCACTGACAAGGCAGTGAGTAAGTAGAGGGGCCCAAACTACAGGGTGGAGATATCATGACTAACGTGCCCACTAATAGAAGTGACAATTTGCTTGAGTAGCAGTTCGTCATGAACTTGGCAATGGCAGAAACAAGCAATGGAAGGAAAACAGTGATAAAATAACAGAATGATGGCAATAGGAGCATAAGACGACAGAACGGTGCATGAAGGAAAGGTTGGGAAAGCTGACGGGTACACGCGGCAGATTAGCTAAGGTAATAGCTTTGTATGAGTTACATTTACACGTGTGTAATTTACTATGTATTGGTTTTCCACAAGCATTCCGTTTTAGTTAATAAGCACGAGTGTGTCATTATGTGTGCCTTTAAATGTATGGTTGACACAAATGAGTGCTTCATGTGCTAGATGTGCACTTGAGGCATAAAAAAGATTAGGGCAATTGTAGAGTTAAGCATTTGAATGCATCATTTCATATAGTGAAATAAATGTATTACACATGTCCTGTAAAAACTGGACTTATTCTTACAGGGTAGACAAAAGTTGTTCCTTTGTGGATGAAAACTGTATTTGCCATGTATTTTCTGGTCCGCTTCTTTGACCTTTCCCTGAGCATGCCCATTTTTTCTACTCTTTGACCTTCCATGTGCTTATTGTACACATGCATTGCGTACTGCATGTTATGTACACACACAGCCGTACTCACACTTACGCGCACCTTAACTCATGCTCAAACAATATGTGGCTGCTCGCCTTTGAATCATGTGCTGCCTAGTGATTTAGTGGATTAAATAGAAGCCACAGACAACTGATGTGATCGCCAAGGTACAATTTCACATCCCATCAAGGTCGGCTAAGGCTTCCGCTCTTCTGAGGCCCATAAATAAAGTGGCTTTCAACTGAGAGACCCTAACGCCTTTTATTGACACTGCTTGGAAACACAGAAATGTGGAATGAAGCTCAATATGATGATAATAATAATAATAATAATAATAATAATAATAATAATAATGCAGAGCAGTCCTAAATTAAGTATGCTCAAGTCTTCCATTGCCCTTTCAGTATCTTCCACTCCTCGTCCTGAATCCACTATGCACTCCCATCAGTCCTTGAACTCTACTCACCTCCTCATATACCACTGAACGTCAGACTCCAGCCTTCCCTACCATTCACCACAGAGCAGGGCTGGGCGATCGTCTGCCACCTGTGTCTCATGAAGCTATCTCTGCTGGATGTAAAATACTTCTAAACGTCATGCAATGAAAAGATCAGAGAGTTTTCGCTGCTGTTCATACTACAGCCCTTTGGAGCAAATTGACAAAGTACTATATTGCTCCTCAATATGGAGCTCTACTCCTCCATTGCCATCCATCATCATCCAATTATACTATTGCATTTCTCCCAATTTGCAAACCCCCCTCTTTTAACCCTATATTCACCGAAACTAGCCTAAAGCACCCTAAACTTTGCATACTTGAAGACTTCAATTTATTGTCAGCATCCTCTGAAAAGATGGTCCATAGAGATGTAAAGTGGATTTCCTTTAAAATGTGACACCTCTTATAGTTTAATGTTAGGTGATTGAAAATATATGGTGTACCAAGAATAGGGCTAGAATTAATCTTTGACTCTCGATTTGAATTATGATTGAATAAAGATATCTCATGCTGGGCCTACGTATCATGTTTTGCTTTTCAATAACCTGAAGCTCAAAAGGTTTGAAGTTGAGGTAGAGATAATGTACTCTATGGGATTTCCGCTAATTTTGTAAATGTTTTGCCAACTTGGCACATTAAGGCCCAGATTTACTAAGGGCTTACGTTGCGTCATTCAAGGTGATGCAAGGCGATGCAAGCCCTTAAGTGAGATTTACTATGCCAGACAGAGCCACCTTGTGTGCTCTGCCTGGCATAGTAAATCTGGAGTAATGCAGGGCAGCGCAAGTCGCTGCCATGCGTTACTCTGCCCTGGGAAGGTGTTTCGGGGGAGGAGCATGGGTATTCCCCACACATCCATCCATGGATTTTGGTGCATTCCCAGATTTACTAATATTAGCAAACCTGAGAATGTGTGAAAATGCTACGCCTTCCCAGGGGATGCATAACAAGGAGAAATATGTTTATTTCTCCTCGTTGTTTCCTCTTTCTACGTGTGTTGCACTCTGCAGCACACATAGAAAGAGGAAAAAGTCTCAAAAGATTGTTTTTGTGCTTTGTGCAGGAAGGTGTCCCTTCCTGCACAAAAACAAACCTACCTGCAACTCAGGCATCCTTGAACCATGGCGCAAGGGTGCCTGCGATGGGACTTGGTTGCACTCAGTGCTCCAGTGCAGATAGAGAGCAGGAATGCGCTGTATCTTAGTAGATATGGCACATTTCTACTTTCTCCATTTGACGTAGTGCAGCGTAGCAAGTTATCTTGCTGCATTGCCTTGTGTCAAATGTTAGTAAGTCTGCCCCTAAGTATATGTTGTCATGTTGTTTCCAAGTCTGTAAATAATATGGAAAACAATTGTCGTTTCTTGGTATTAATGGCACCAACAGACTGTGGTAGGGAAACGTTATGTACATTAAGCAACTTTCAATCTCAGTGAAAATTCTCTTCCTTCCTCTAACACTCTCCCTCTCTCACACTCTGTCCTTTTCCATCTGCCCTTTCACAATAAAAGGTCATTGGGAGCTAAATATTTTAGATGATAAAAGCAAGACACGGTGGCGTAACGCAAAATGATGCTCCCCCCTGCAGAAAGTGATGAGGGTCTCCTGAGTCTCCCATATATCACAGATATTCTTTGGGATTGGGCTGATTGGGGTGCCCCCTAGAGGGCTGGGGGCCCACTGATGGGTTGCCCACCACCCTCTGCTCTGCAGAGGCTGCATGGGCCTGCGTTATGCCCCTGGCAAGAGAAGGAAATCTGAAATGTTTTGTCAAAAATAGATTTTCAGTGTATTGCCAGGTTAATTCCTTCAGCACATTACAAAACCATGCTAGAGTGGTGCATATTCTAATAACTAAAATTAAGAGCACAGGTCTTATAACAGGATTCAATGACCGAAAAATACAAGACCATGCTAAAGCTACTCATGCATATCTCACATATTGTAAATGTATTAGTTACTGGAAAACTTACCTTCCAAAGATAACTGGAAATATGAATCACTGTCACAATTATTACTTTCTCTGCAATTTTTAATCCTATGCATTTAGCCGTGAAAAGTGGATTTAGGTTCTGTAGAGAATTGCCATTGTAACCTCACTTTTCAATTCATCATGTCTGTGGTTCAGGAATGTAGCATTAATTAGTCATCTACCAACGTTGATATATTGGTTTCTCTGCTTTCATTTACTTTTTCGGTCATGTTGACTGGAAAATGTCAACTCTCGTGGTAGTCAGGTTTGAAGAAATATTCGCATATTATTATGTTCAGGTTACTGGAATTATGCAGCAATGTATGACCACATTTTGTGATAATAAAAGGCAAATTATGCTGTGTAACGCGCATTCTTCAACAGTTTTATCATGCTTCTTTGACACTGAAACTTATTATTTCTGTCTGATCTAGGTTTCACCTCACTATTACCAGTTTAACACTGGACCACAGCGATCAGCAACTAAAAGCTGACCAGTTAAACTTTGCAGGTTCAGGGCTACCACTGCATGGCACCATGTACAGCACTGGTTTTAGGAACTTTTGATTTGTTCGTTGACATCTGTAAATCATGCAGCAGGTGGTGGACAATGCGGCGAGTAGTACATTCGTAATAATGCTGAAATGCTGCTACCCCAGAATAGCTTAATTACATTGACCCTGTATGTTCATGGTCTATTGTAGCAATGCAAGTAGAATAGATTATGGATCATTGATAAAATACTTTACATACAAGAAGCACGTCAATTGGTTTGCTTGGATGCCTTAAAAGTAGAGATCTGTGATAATAACAATCAAGTTTAGTAGGGTTGCCATGCACTCCAGATATGCCGGGACAGTCTCTCTTTTTTCATTATCTGTCTTGGCACATTTCACTAAATTCAGTACATGCCCGAGTAATCTGATAGAGACTTCTAGCCGCCGATTCCTTACCTTAAAATTTTCCCCAGGTGTGAGACTGGCTCCAGATATTTTTCAAGCAGTACCCCTGTGCACTGGTAGGTGGCGTTGGTCAGCACAGTGTCTGCGTTGTCCACCCAGGAAGTAACAGCCAGAAGTGACATGCACGGTGCCTATATAGGCACCAACCCAGCGCTCTGACATCAGTTCTTTTATTTCTGAGCCACTCGGAGGACCATCTCTCCTTAATACGGCAGGAAGTGTTGGCTCTCTTGGCCAAGGGAGCCATTGAGAGGGTGCCCGCATCAGGAGTAGAGCGTGGTTGCTATTCCCACTACCTTCAGGTGCCCAAGATGGATAGAGGTCTTCATCCTATCCTAGACCTGCATCTACTCAACTCCTTCCTGAAAATGGAGAAGTTAAAAATGCTCACATTAGTTCAATTCCTGTCTGCCCTGGGCCATGGAGCCTGGATGGTAGCGTTTGACTTGCAGGGTGCATACTTCCACATCCCCATCTCTTTTGGTCTCACCAGCACCCCTCGAGTGTTCACCAAGGAGATGGCACATTTGAGGAGGTCAGGGGTTCCAGTCTTGTCTACCTCGACAATTGGCTGTTGAAGGCAAGCTCCCCCCAAGCAGTCTTCTCCCACCTCCAGACTACGACGGACCTCCTGCATTCACTGGGGCTCACTATCAACTTGCCAAAGACGTACCTGCCTTCGTGTCAGACACTCGCTTTCATCTGGGCTGTTCTGGACACTGACAATTCGGGCCTATCCTCCTGAGTGGCGAGTCCTGGATATTCAGGCTATGATACTGATGTTTTATCCTCTATTCTGAATTTTGGTGAGACTGACTCTGAGGCTGTTGGGCCTCATGGCCTCCTGCATTCTTATTGTGACACATGCCTGTTGGCATTAGAGGGCTGTGCAGTGGGACCTGAAGTTCCAGTAGGCACAGCATCAGGGGAAAGCTCCCCAACATGGATGGTTCAGGTGTTCGTGGACAACACCACTGCCATGTGGTACTCCAACAAACAGGACAGGGTGGTGTCGTACACCCTTTGTCAAGAGGCCCTGCATCTCTGGACATGGCTGGAACGTCAGAGCATTTCCCTATTGTTTCAACACCTGGCTGGCTCTCTGAACGCCAGGGAGGATGAACTCAGCTGTCGATGCCTAGCGGATCACAAATGGCATCTTCTTCTGGAAGTGGCGCAAGGTCTCTTTCAAGAATGGGGAGAACCTTGGTTAGATCTGTTTGCCACCGCCTAGAATGTGCAATGTCAGCAGTTTTGCACGCTAGAGTTTCCAAGGCAGCTCTCGCTCAGGGATGCTTTTCACCTCGAGTAGAGCTCCAGCCTCTTGCATTCCTTTTCGCCAATACCACTGCAGCTCAAGTTCTCAAGAATATCAGGAACAATCAGGACCGAGTCATTCTTGTGGTGCGGGATTGGGCATGGATAGTCTGGTATCCTGAGCTATTGAGCATGAGCATCAGTCCTCCGGTGAGGCTGCCTCTATGGGGGGATCTTCTGTTGCAACTACAGAGGAGGGTTCTTCACCCAAACCTGCGCACCCTCTGCCTGTTTGCGTGGAAATTCAACGGTTACAATTGGCAACTTTGACCTTCCTCCTGAAGTCTGATGATGTTATGCTGGCAACCAGGCGTCCCTCTACTAAGGCGGTCTATGCCTGCCACTGGGAAATTTTGTGGCATGGTGTGCTTCCAGGAACATCGACCCTCTCTCTCCACCCCTTTCTAAAGTTTTACTAATTGTTCTGTCTTTGACCCAGCAAGGCTCTGCTATGGACACAGATAAGGGTTATTTATCAGCCATTCTGCCTTTTTGTAGTTGCTGGACCAACCTTCTTTTTCAAGTCACCTGTTGTCTGTGTTGTACGTTGTGATTTGTTCCTCAAAGTTCTCCATCATCTGTTCCCTCCCGGACCATTTATGATGCTCCAATGGGACTTAAATCTGGTCCTCACTTTCCTCATGTGCGCAGATTTCGAGCCACTGCACAACTGCCCACAATGTTTGGGTCACGGAAATGCAGGCACTCTCTGTACACCCTCCCAGTAGCGGCCCGTGGTGGGAGTGCTGCCGGGCGGTGATGTGGGGCGGGGGAGGGGCAAGGTGGGGGGTAGTAACCTACGGAATACGGCCGAATAGAGGTAAGTAAACATATAAATAAATAAAACGAATTTCGTTGCGCGCGCTGCATCGCCAAATGCGATGCAGCGCGCGTAACGGAATTCATTTTATTTATTTATATGTTTACTTACCTCTATTCGGCCATATTCCGTAGTTTACTACCCCCCACCCAGCGCCTCCCCCGCCCCACGTCACCGCCCGGCAGCATTCCCACCACGGGCCGCTACTGCACCCTCCTTATACCACCTTTTACCCGGACAACTGGTTCTCAGGACTCATACCTTCTTTCTGCCGAAGGGTGTAACATCCTTTCATGTAGGCCAGACTATCACCTTGCCTACCTTCTTTGCTCCACCTCATTCGTCTAAGGAAGAGGAGAGACTCCACCATCTCGAATGAAAAGACAGCACTGTCATTCTGCATTGATTGAACTAAAGAATTCCTTGTAGATGATTAACTCTTTTGCAGAAACATACCCTCTCACGATGGATAGTGCTCTGCATAAAGATCTGCAATGCAATGTCCCAAAAGCAATCCCCTGAAGGTTAGCATGCTCACTTCTCCAGAGGCAAGGCTGCAACTGCTGTGTTAGCTTGCAGAGCCCCTGTCCTGGACCTCTGTCCGGCAACTACGTGGGCTTCACTACATACCTTCACCAGATGCTACTTTCTGGATAGTCAGGTCCGTCGTGATGGGCAGTTTGCCCGTTGAGTCCTGCAGGACTTCTTGCTCTAATATGTTTGCAGACCCACCTCCAGGGCGGTATTGCTTGGGTATCTATTCTAAGGTAAGGAATCTACGGATAGAAGTCTATATCAGATGAATAAATTACTTTCATTCGGTAACGCCTTAACGGGTAAATACTCTGTCTAGCTGCAGAGTCCATACTGACTCTCCCATCCTCCCCACTTTGCGAACTGATTATAGTGTGAGGGTCACCTTTCTAAGGGCCTTGAAAATTTACACCAGTTGTCAGTGTTCCTTGTGGCTCTGTGCGCCTGGCGTGGGAAGTTGCGAAAAGAAACTGATGTTAGTGGACTGGGTGGCACATATATAGGCACCATGCATGCCACTTCTGGTGCGAACGACACTGATGCAGAGCCGAACGATGACACCTACCAGTGCGCAGGGGTAGTGCTCAAAAGATATCCGGATCCAGTCTGACGTCTGGGGAAGATACTAATGTAAGGAATCTGCAGCTATATATAGTCTGTACCAGATAAGGTCATACCAGAGGTAAGTAACTTCTTCTTTAGAGAGGGTCGACTGTATACAAAAGGAAACAATGTATTATGTCTTCCAATATAGAATTTGGTACCAGCCGTTCCAGAAAGCAATTTGATGATCACAGATGGTCCTCTGTGTAAAAGCTGTATTTAATGTATTCCAACTAGTGCCAGCTTGTCTATGACTTCTATGTTGATCAGCATTATCTTTTATGTCATTCTGTGTCCAAATGAAATTGTAGTCAACAATAACCGTTACATTGTGCATTGAAAGAAAGCAAGGCCAGTGATTATCAACGTAAAAAAATACAAGACTTTGGCCAAGAAACCTCATCATATAATTAATACACAAGTACCACAGGCAAGCTTGTGTGATGTTGAGTATGACCAGGGGTGACATCCTTTAAAGGAATGGCTAGAGGGACGTGTGTGTGCATTTTATTTTACCTGAGATAACACAGAGTACAGCCAGTCACTTCCAGATTTGGCTGCCGAAGTCACTAATTTTAGATCTCTAGTACTATTCCAAGTTTGTTCTTCAATTATTTAAAGTTAAATATTGAAAGGGGGTTGCATGTGGCTTTATGATGTGCGAAGCAATATAGTAAACTTTTCTTTAAAGCTGAACTTGTTTCCGACCTAAAAGGGATGTTTCACAGCACCATGATTTATACATGCTCAAAATATAGGAACATGTTCAACATACACAGTAGGCCGTAAAATTGCTCAAGTGCATTTCTGTTGACAGTTGGTCTTAAGTACAGGTTTCAATTACATTTGGAATTAGCTTGAAAGTCTTCCTTGTGTGGAAACAGTGCCAGCTGCTCCTTGCACGTATGCTTGTGAACGATGACACTTTAGTGGGAGAGCTGGCACTATTTAATCATTGGTATTGATGTACAGAAAACATTCGTGGATTAATAAGTTTCTAAACAGATAATAAATGTTAACGAATGAATTGACCAGCTTATTAACGCCCTTATTAAAACAACTTAATTAAACTCTTTTGTAACCAGTCTGCCTAATAAAAGCCTTAATGTACACTAACGTTATCTGGACATTCTAACAATTTTAATCTAAATATTTCTAACACTTTCAATAAATCTACTAATAACAAATGTTCAATATCATTTTTTTTGCTTATCAACTATGCTAATTGATGGATAGTTAAACGTTTCTTGCAGTGACATTCCTTAAACTTCCTAATGGTGAATAAAATACATAAAGCCGCATGTCATGCAATAATCCACTTTTGTTTTTAGTACAACCCGCTATGTGAATATGAACAAAATGCATCTTTTGTTGTGTTTTTTCTCCATCTGTGCAATATTAGGAGAATGTCTGGCTTCAGCTTCTGATTTTAGAGAACAGGTATTGCTACTTCTTCTTTTGCCATCTTATCACACGTGCAATCTAGTACACTATTTACTTTCATATTGTACGCTGAAAGCTGTTAAGTAAGTTGCTGCAAACACACAGCCTGAAATCTCCAACATGATCCTCAGTCTGATCTTCCCAGCTTTCCAGGGCATTGTCAATCAAGACACCAGGTTGCCCAAGAACGTTTTGGACCCGCTGTGGGTAGATGTACAGATCTAAGGAACAGAAACAGTTGGAAACAGTCTGCTTTCAGAACTAAAAGACATGGTCCAATGTTACTAATGCACAAAACATACGTTTTTAAAATAATTGAGGAGAGGCTTGTTTTTCTTATATCAAGTGTGTTTTATTTTCTTTAGTTTTTGCTTTGTGGCCTGGTAGTTGTGCACTTTATTGAAGATTTTGTGTTACACTCAATATCATCACATGGACTGTTTGTAGATATCTGAGGAGTTTATGTGCCATTCATTTCAATATGAAAAGAGAATTGCAGAGCAATCATTGCATGGCATTGATAACTGAATTTTTAGAATCAATAGAGTAGTTAGTTTGAAATGGGGGTTTATTTGTTGTGAATGGCACTCGATCTGCTAATGACACCCTAGGCAGCTGCCCAATATTGCCTTGCCCTAGTGCAGACTGGGACACTTATCAAGATAAATTTGGAGGGTTATATAAAATATTATGCAGTCCAGCTAATTGTCACGAAATACTAGCAAACATACACACAACACATACATACACTCACACTCTTTGACACTTGGTATGGCAGGTTTACCAATACTTCTGAGTTGCACACTGTCTTGAAGCATAAGACATCCCAGGAAGTCAACATTGAGTTGTCTAATGCACACCCGCTTTGATCATTGGTGTACTCTCACCTCATCCAATAAGGAAGGTTTGTCATGGCCGAATTTAGCAAAATTATGAATTTTGATAGTGACACCCTTTGTAATTTGCCGTGGCTTCCCACTAGTGCCACCAGAATTGCATAAGAATTAACTTTGCAATAGTATCTCCTTATTTGACTATAGACTTGGAAGAAACTTTGCGCCAAGATAAGAGAGGGTGTCTGAACAGGACCAGTTATTGTTCTACGTCATACTGTGATGGAGCTTTGTGAGGGAGTCCCATGCCAGTGTATCGCTTTAAAGGCTGGTAGTGAATCCACTCAGGAGAGGAGAGAAGCTGCACTGAAGTCCAAAGCAAAATTCTACTGGAATGAAGGTTAGTTAGAGGCCAAATTGAGTAGCAAGAACCTTTCATCAGGCCACGAGGACATGCTGCCTAGATGATCTAATATAACCACAAGAATAATTTGTGCCCAACCATAGCACTTCGGGGTCAAACATGTGATGGGGCCATCAAAAGACCGTACTTATTGTTGAGCCTTTTGTGCCCGTGGCCCAACCATTTTGGGAACCCTTCTTGCATCTGTTTATAGTCTGTGAGACATGCAATGTTTCTTCCATTTCTCATCAGCTCATTGGGTTTCATTCCATTGGCTCAAGTGTGTCTCATTGAAGCCTGAGCTGTGTGAAACATCGGGCTGGAACCTAAGATTTTAAGGGTATTGCTTTTTAAATGTGGGGTAGAACCCTACGTCTTAGCTATTGCTGTGCTTAATTGCTTGTTGGAGCCCATGGTTCTACTGGTAACCCCACTCATGTGGGTATCCAAGTCACCCAAATACTCCACCACGATCCTCGATTTTTGAGATATAACAGGCTGAAAGTTTGACACAGTGGAATGTCTACTGAGTGTTAGCCCAATTCCTGACAATAGTGGCTGGCCCTTTGAACACTGACATTGGGACCAGTTAGCAGTGTTTCTTGTCCCCCGAACTATGTCGCAAGTCACCGCTAGGGGTGGGTGACGAATTCCGCTTCACCAGCGGAGTTTGGCGAGTTTTGCCCACTCTGCGCAGAGTCCTCTTCCCAACGTTAAGTTGATGAGCACAAGCGAGAAAAATCATATGCTAGACCTCCTCCCTGTGAGATTACTCAACGCGGGCGGTCTTGGCAGGACGCGCCCGCTCGCGTTGTGAAACCTGCCCTCACGTTGAGGAAGCTGCGGCTCGAGTAGAACATCTACTCGAGTGGCAGAAAGAAGCAGCCCCCTCTTGCACTGCACATGGTGCCAATTACTCTGCTTTTACAGAGCAGACAAACTCCCAGCACTAAAAATGAGTGCGAGTAGTTCAGCTTACCGCACTCCTCCGCTCGTGGAACTCCGCGGAGCGCGGCATAGATTTTTTGGCACTTCGCGGTGTTCCGCGTTGCAGAACTCCACAAACTCCACCCAGGCCTAGTCACCACCACTGAATACTGGATGACTGTGATCCCAGACATAGGCAACTATGTGGGCTACTTCCTCCATGCTAATCAGATTAGTCATGTGATTGGATTCCCAATGCCAGCTCACTTTTGGGTGGTGTGTTTTGGGATTTTGAGCAAGAACTTAGAAACCTAAAGTCCAACTCACTCAAATAGCTTCCTGGCTTCCAAGGCTAGTGAGAAACTAATAAAAAGGGCTATTGTATCACACTGAACACAGCTTGATCGATTCAGAAATAAACTTAGTAGTAAAATAACGGAGACCTTCAGTATTTTGCATATATATTAGGGTAAACTGTTCTACATTTGTTTCATCATAAACAAAAAACCATTCCTTTTTAAAGAGATAGCTCTGACGAAACTGACACCGTCGCCTCTTTGTAGTGTAAACACTACATGCCATAAGGTTCCTGAGGTTGAAATCCTCATAACCTTCTAAAATAAGCCTTGACTGATTTATCACTGTACCCTGTAAAAAAGTCAAGACATAGGAATATCTGGCATCCAATGGATAGTACACTAGTATCCAAAGTGTGAGGACCATAGTAGTAAATGATAGACATTGCTATGTAAAAACTGGCTGTCGCATGGCCTCAAGAAATTGCCCGACAGTCCAATTGTTGGCAGAGATTCTAAAACTTAAAAACGCAGTGGAAATGTTATATCAACCCCCAAAATCATGACTCGGGTCTTTCATGTTGATATTAATGGTGATATTTCCAAAGATGTCAGTAGTTACATTAGCAAGGATTTTATCAGTGACAACAATGACAGTTTTACAGAGCTTTTGACATCAGTGGATATTTAAATATTTAGTTATATCATTCATTTAGTAAAGACTAGTAGTTTTATGTATTTCGTTGTCTCACTATCTGTATTGCCCTTTACCTAAAGAGCGGAGATCCACACATGCAGTGGATTGTATTTGAGAACAGTACAGATATGAAAATTAGCTGTACTGTCTGTTTTTTATTTGCTTAAAATGAAGTTGACCAATATATTCATTTCATCGATAATTTTGATTGCAGTATTATCAGATGATTTTGTAGCCAGTTTATAAAATCATTATTGAGTTGCACTGAATGTTAGACCTTTGCTCAAATGACTTACATTAACTGATCTGATTAATTATTTTGATTATTTTACGTTTTCAAACTTTCAAGTTTTATTCCAAATAAGATGCATACCAATTTGTTTTTTTTTTAAATGATTGGTTGGGGATCACTTGCCAGTTTCTGATTCAATTCATGAAAATAATAATTTATGAAACAGAAATTTGTTTGTGTACCAAATTCAAGTGTGTACTCACAAAATTAATTACTAGTAATTAGTCAGTGGGAAGATATTTACCATCAAAACTAATGAAAATATACGGTTAATCAACGAGACTCCCAAACCCCTAGAGCAAAGTAATTTTGGTTACACAAAAAAAGAGCTAGACAGTGCTTCGTGGTGTAGAGGAACAGACCATAGCGAGTGGTATTTGGGACTTACCACTTGAGGTGTACTATCACGCATTACAGTAAGAGGAACTATTGTGTGGTGTTTAAATCAATTCCACAAGGGTAACCTTTGGTAGGATTGCAGCTGAAGGAATGCATTCTATATGATAGGAGGATCATTGCATGTTAGCCAAAGATATGAGGAAGTTAATGAAGCTATCCTGTGTTTGATATTTTGATCAATGTTAAGCTACCTACCAAAAAACGATATTTTTTTAAAGATCTTGAATGTGTGTGTTGCTCTGCTTTGTGTGTGTGTTGCTCTGCTTTGTGTGAATGTGTGTGTGTGTGTGTGTGTGCGCGCATGCTTAGGTGCTTGTGTGTGTGTCCATGCGCATGAGAGGGAATCTGTAGATGGTGACATGGTTACAGAATATTTCTTCAGTCCTAAGAGTATGTACTATGCGAAATGCTCTCTTTTAACAATTTTTTAAATCCATCACTTTTTATGCCCGGCATTGCCATCGTTTTAGGCTGCCAACCTATTTGATAATGGTCTCGAGCACAAATTGTTTGTTAACTTTAAATTACATCACATTATCTTTTTTTATAGCTCCAGAAGGACCTCCAGAAAATGTGACTGTGATAGCCTCTTCTAACCAAAGTATTATCATCAGTTGGCGGGAGCCTGCTATCATCACAGGACCAACAACCTACCTCATTAATGTTTCCTCTGTAAGTCATTTGTACTGTTCTGCATTAAGTCTGGCAAATGAGTTTGCCTGTGCTTTGTGGCAGTTTGTTACTCGATCATCCTGAACATCTAAGTATGAATGTGGCAATTTCTCTTTGTCAATCGAATCACTGACAAAATATCGAAGGTCAGAATATCGACCTACAGAAATATCGACGCACGAATATCGAAGTCAAGAATATCGACATCCTATCTACATTATGGTAAGTACAAAAATATCGGAAAAAAATATCGATGTCAAAAATATCGTTGTTAAAAATATCGTTTTTATTTAAGTTAAAAAAATAATGTAAAATAAAGTAAATAATACATATAATTAAAATAAACATAGTTAAAAATATTTTAAAATGTTTAAAAATTATAAGTAATATATATGTAATGTAAAAATAAATTAAACATATACATATAATATATAATATATATATTTACTTACTAATAATTTTTAATAATTATTTTAATAACTTATAAAAAATATATATATCATATACATTATAAATACATCTATACACATAAAACAATAATATAAATAAAAATTAAATAAATATATATAAAAAATTATTTTTAATCTTTTAAAAATGAATTATATACTACATTAACTAAAATAATACAAAAATATTAGATACCGGAGGTAATACAATTACTATTCCAACTCCAAACAGGGCAACAGTAGGGAAAATGTTGGATAGCGCAGGGGTAAAAATTACTATTCCCACCCCAGTGAGTGCAACAGTAGGGAAAGTGTTGGATAGCGTAGGGGTAAAAATTAGTATTCCCACTCCAAGGAGTGCAACAGTAGGGAAAGTGTTGGATAGCGTAGGGCTTAAAATTACTTTTCCCACTCCAGGGAGTGCAACAGTAGGGAAAGTGTTGGATAGCGTAGGGATAAAAATTACTATTCCCACTCCAGTGAGTGCAACAGCAGGGAAAGTGTTGGATAGCGTAGGGGTTAAAATTACTATTCCCACTCCAGTGAGTGCAACAGTAGGGAAAGTGTTGGATAGCGTAGGGGTAAAAATTACTATTCCCACTCCAGTGAGTGCAACAGTAGGGAAAGTGTTGGATAGCGTAGGGGTTAAAATTACTATTCCCACTCCAGGGAGTGCAACAGTAGGGAAAGTGTTGGATAGAGTAGGGGTAAAAATTACTATTCCCACTCCAGTGAGTGCAACAGTAGGGAAAGTGTTGGATAGCGTAGGGGTAAAAATTACTATTCCCATTCCAGGGAGTGCAACAGTAGGGAAAGTGTTGGATAGCGTAGGGGTAAAAATTAATATTCCCACTCCAGTGAGTGCAACAGTAGGGAAAGTGTTGGATAGCGTAGGGGTTAAAATTACTATTCCCACTCCAGTGAGTGCAACAGTAGGGAAAGTGTTGGATAGCGGAGGGGTAAAAATTACTATTCCCACTCCAGTGAGTGCAACAGTAGGGAGAGTGTTGGATAGCGTAGGGGTAAAAATTACTATTCCCACTCCAGTGAGTGCAACAGTAGGGAAAGTGTTGGATAGCGTAGGGGTGAAACTAACATACTTATTAATTAAATAATTTTTGGAAAATAAATAACATATTAATAATTAATTAACTCAAAAATTATTAATACATACCAATAAAATTAAATTAATATTTACTTAAATAACATTAAATTACTTCCCACCCTTTTCCCCCATAAACACACAACCCGCTACACATAAAAAAGAACACAATTAATTAAATTATCAATTAATCAATTAATAAAAATTAATTACCAATCAATAATAAATTAACAATAAATTAACAATAACAAATAAAAAATAATAAATTAATTGTAATTAATATAATTATAAAATAATCAATTAATAAAACTTAATTACCAATTAATAATTAATTAACAATAAATTAATTATCAATAACAAATAAAAAATATTAATTAATTAATTATAATTAAATTACTTCCCACCCTATTCCCCTATAAACCCACAACCCGCTACACATAAAAATTAACATAATTAATGTAATTATCAATTAATCAATTATTAAAAATTAATTACCAATTAATAATTAATTAAGAATAAATTAATAATCAATAACAATAAATAAAACATATTAATTAATTAATTATAATTAAATTACTTCCCACCCTATTCCCCTATAAACCCACAACCCGCTCTACATACAAAAATTACTAATTTCTAAACATTTAATACATATATTTAAAAATACATTACAAAAAATGTTAAACATACATATAAAATACATACTAAAATACATAACACTAATATAAATATCGATATTATTAACAACGATATTTTTGCTAACGATATTACTTACTTCGATATTACTTACTTCGATATAAAAAAAAACGATATTACTTACCTTAAGGTCGATATTCTGGTCACCGATAATCTTGACATCGATATTCTGTCCCTATGATATTAAAAACTCGATATTAGTGTAGGTCGATATAAAAAAATCGATATTTTGACTGCGCACCTTGTCAATCATTAGAGAGTTTATATTTCTTTTCATACTGGAGAGAAACCTTTTTTGGGGAGTGGGGAATACGTTCTTCTCACTATTTGAAATGATAGTAATTGCATAGTGTATGCAAAGTATGCTTGCAAGTTCCCAGAGTTATTCCGTTTGGAACGAGCAGAAATTAACTGTTTATGAAATATTAATTTGACTCCTTCATAATGTCAGATCTGGTTGTGCGGATCTGCCCTTGACAGAAGCAAGTGGAAATCACTATTGCTCCATTTCATGTTCCTAACCGGCAGCATGCGTTAGTATGAAAAACCTCCAGTGGCTGGTAATATACGTTTTGGTTTTAACATGGGCAAGAATGGTCCCTCGTATTCTCAAAGGCTAGTTTCCAGTAGTGCCGCTGTCATAAGCCGCCGCCCCGGCGGCCATGAAGTCAGAGATTGAACTCCTCTGGGTGAGAAGTCTTGCCTGTGCTTAATTTGAGCCGGTGGTATCCAATGCTTGGCTGGCACCGTCACTTAATTGTCAGCACCGGGGCCTGTGACAGTCTGCCACAAGGTGGAGCTGTCTGGTTAATTTGGAGATTACCACAACAACAGTTAATTATTAACTCAATATACATTAAAATTGAATTGTACCTGCCACCCAAGCCATTCATATAGCTATGGAGTCCTAAAATAGTCCGAACTGTCCCACTTGTAGGAGTGCGAATGTTAGTACTTATGTTGTTACTATCATTGGTGGCGCTGGCAGGGCAATGTGTGGTACAAGGTGCAATGGCCTCCTGACGAGAGCCCTGGCACTTGTTTTTTTGCAAATTAAGCACTGGGTCTCTCCACCTACCAAGGGGGCAGACGTGCTCTCTGTTACAATGCCAAGTGTGCAGTCAAACTGAGTCAAACTTGGTCTTTTGTTAGAAAAACACTCTGGTTTGCCTATGAATGAGAAATGTTTATATTTTGTCATGTTTTTCTTTTGATTGAGTAGATTAATGATACTTTAAGTTGACCTGTACGCTAAGCTAACAGTTTACCACCTTACCAATGGATGTAATGCAGTTCAAACACAGCATATTGAGCTCCTTTTGTTTGGTGATAATCTCGATTGTGTTTTGCTTTGGTTTTGTATCTTGTCTTGTAGTTGTGCTGCAATGTTAGCACTCTTGGATGAGTAAGGAAGCAATTGTCGACCCCTATATAACTCAAAGTGTCAATCATTATTTTGCTCCTGACTTTCGATGACTGTCACTCACACACAGAACTGAGTTCAAAGCCAGGCCCACATTTCAAAATCTTGTCAAGAGAGCAATGAATATGTTACAACTCGATGCAATTATGTAACTTACCTTGGAACATTTAAACTAAATGGAGACATTACATACCCATGGTGCCCAGTTATGCTAAAGCCTTCTGGGGAAGAAATATCATGAGAGTACTAAGCACACTAAATAGCATCCTGTGAAAAGAGAATGAGCATTTCAATTTCAGTGTATTCCTTAACAATAGTGATGACTGGTAATTCCCATGGTCCACCATACATGCTTTGCACAAATGTTGATGCACAGCATGCCTCTGTGTAATATATATATATATTTTCACTAAAAAACAAAGGCTACAGGGACGTCATAGTTAGGCTCAGATTTCACTCATACAAAACCCGTGAAATTCAGCAGTTATAGTTACCTGAGATAACAATAACTTACGCCCCCATAATGCACTGCTTATGACCTCACATATTACACTCATGACATGGTTAGTGACATCACAGATGACATCACGGATGACATCATCCAGTGAGTGTGTTTTCTAAGAGTTTATGATTGTTAAATATATATTCTTACCTACTACAAAAGTTAAATTAGTGTACTAGGTGCACTACTTCTGAGTGACACTGCTTCTAGCATATAATGTGAGTGGCTGTGTGACTGTATGTATCTTTGTGTGTATGGGTGTGTGAGTGGCTGTATGGGTAAATAAGTGAGTGTGTGAGTAGCTGTGTGGGTGAGTGAGTTGCTGTGTGAGTGTTTGTAACAGAGAATGGGTGAGTCAGTGGTTGTATGGGTGAGTGACTCTTTGGGTGGTTAAGAGGGTGTGCAAGTGACTGTATGGGTGAGTGACTGGGTGTCTGCATGGGTGTATGAGTGAGTGAATGGGTGTGTAATTGCCTGTATGGATGAGTAAGTGGCTGTTTGAGTGGGTGTTTGGTTAAGTGAGTTGGTGTGTAAGTGGCTGTATTAGAGAGTGAGTGTCTGTGTGAATGGCTATATGGGTGAGTGAGCAGATGTGTGAGTGCTTGTATGGATGTGTGGATTGGTATGTAAGTAGTTGTGTGGGTGTGTGAGTGAGTGTGGGAGTGCTTGCATGGGTAAGTGAGTGGCTGTGTTGACAGGCTGCATGGGTGAGTGAGTGGGTGTATCAGTGACTGTGTAGGTAAATAAGTGGGTGTGTGAGTAACTGTATAGGTTAGTGTGTGGGTATGTGACTTGCTGTATGGGTGAGTGACTGGTTGTATGAGTGGCAGTATGGGTGAGTGAATGGCTGTGTGAGTGGCTGTACGAGTGGGTGTGTGAGGGCCTCTATGGAGGAATGAGTGGGTGTGTGAGTACAGGTATGGGTCTGTGAATGGGTATGTTAGTGGTTGAGCGGGTGTGTGAATGGGCGTACGAGAGTTTGTATAGGGGTATAAGTGGGTGAGTAGTTCTGTGGGTGATGTGATCAGTGATGGCATTTGAGATGTCATCAGTAATGTCATCGGTGATGTAACTGCCCATGTATTTAGTGATGTAATATGTGAGATCATAAGCATTGCATTGAGGGGGCGTAATTTATAGTTAGCTCAGGTAACTATAGCTGCTGAATTTCACTGGTTTTGTACGAGTGAAATCTGAGCCTAACTATAACGTTGCTCTAACCTTTGGTTTTTTAAGTGAATTTCTATGGTTTATTTAACTAGCAGCCACAATTGCAGAGTGGTGGAGGAAAGGGAAGGCGCCTCAGAGCAACTGTCAGGAATCCTGCAGTGTCGGACTTACTGGAGGTAACAGGACGGTTTCTGGGCTCCCAAGAACCCTCATCATCCAAGAGGGCTTCATCCCCCAACCAGCAGTCTGCCATGAGGTCCTTTGCCGAGCAGTGGAGAAAGGGGGCATGGCCTCTGAAGACCTCTCAGCAATCCCGCTGTGTGGGACTTACTGGAGGTAACAGGAGGGCTTGTTGGCCCTCATGGACCCTCTGAGGCCAAGGGGACTTCATCCCCAAACCAGTTGTGCACCAGGAGGTGCATTTGCAGAGTGCTGGGGAAAGCGGACTGGACCTCCAGTGACTTGCCTTTTGTTATTTTTTATATTTTTTATTTATACGGGGAGGGGGGCCGTGTGGCCACCCTTCCCTGGGCCAATGCCAGCCCCAGGGACCCCATTCCCTGGGGCCCAGCCTTTTTTTTTGATAACTTAAAGGGAGGGGGGCCAAGCGGCGCCCCTCTCGGGCAATTTCAGCCCCAGGGACCCCATCCCCTGGTCCAGCCTCTAGTGTGGGTGCCCTGGTCTCACCCAGGGCACCCACTTTTGTAGTGTTGGGGACTGTGGGGGGAGCCTAAATGCCCCTGCGGTCCCTGCCAGCTCCCCACCTACTGCAGGAGCGTGCATTGCTTTGACACAGAGTGAGCTGCTGAACATGCAGCTCCCTCTCTGTCAAAGCAATTGTACTCCGCTTTCAGCAAGCGAGAGCAAAATGCTCTCGCTTGCTGAAAGTGGAGCACAGTTTGCTATGGCTTGGCAGGAGCAGTAAAGCTCCCTTCAAGCCATAGCAAACAGCTATGTTCCAGGGGTGGGCACCCCAGGACATAGCAGGAGCCGGCCCTGGCAGTCCCCCAGGGCCATCTATGGCTCCAGGAGGGGGACTGTGCAGCCCCCCTCCATTCCATGAGACAGCCCCAGGGATGTGGTCGTCCCCGGGGCTGTGAGGGGCTGCAGGGTCCCCTACTTTAAATTTCTAGATTTGCTCCGGGGAGGTGGCGGTCCCCGGGGCAGAGATGGTGCCCCACGGGCCCCTGCATTCTTTCACTTTGGCCCTGAAGAAGTGACAGTGCCCGGGGCTGTGGTGGGGCCAAGTGGACCCCCCAGCATTAATTTCACATTTGGCCCTGGGTAGGTGGCATTCCCCGGGACTGCAGGGGACTGTGCGGGCCCCCCACATTAATTGGTGGGGCCAAGTGGACCCCCCAGCATTAATTTCACATTTGGCCCTGGGTAGGTGGCATTCCCCGGGACTGCAGGGGACTGTGCGGGCCCCCCACATTAATTCAACATTTGCCCTTGGGATGTGGCAGTCCCCAGGGCACGGGGGTTGTCCAGCAGGCAACCCCACATAAAATATGAAAATGCCCTGGGGAGGTGGTGGTCCCTGGGGCTTTATGAGCCATAGAGGAGGGGGGTCCTGTGCGCCCTCCCTCCTCCATATATTCTGCATGCCCATGGGCCCTGGCCCACCCAGGGGCTCCAGATTACAGAAGCGCGGGAAACCGTGCTTCTGTTTTAAAAAATATTCATGCATTCACAGATCCAGTGCGACTCCTGCCGAACATTTTTACAGAATTTTTTTTTATGATGCTGCGGGATCCCTGTGGGACCCCCCTCAAGAGGCCTGGGGGGTCAGGGTGTTTCTACCCTGCCCCCTTTTCTTTTAAAAAAAAATGTTTTCTGTGACTCTGTTCTAGCCGAGCCACAAGATGGCTGCCAACACTTCCTGATTTGAAGTTTTGGCAGCAAATCAGATCTCAGCACAAGATCGGGAGGGGTTGTGGATCCTCCGAGTCCCTATTTATAGAACTGGATTTTTTTTTAAATGATTCTGCAGCTACTGAATGGATTTGCACCATTTTACAAAAAGGTCGCCTTTTGGACCTTTCTGCCAAATTTGGTGTAATTCCGTTCAGCAGTTCGGGCTGTTGCCGTGTCTAAAGCTCCTACGGAAATTAACTTGGGGAAAACGCATTTTGGAACCCCCCTTTTTCTCGGCCCCCACTGGATGAATCACCCCGAAATTTTCAAGACAGCACCTGCAGTCAGTAGCAAAAGTTTTGAAAATTTCATGAAGATTCATCAAATGCCACCAAAGTTATTGGCAAATGAAAAAACACTCCTTCTATGAAAACTACATCCTTGCTATACCTACCTACTGGCGACCGCAAGAAGGTAAAAAAAAAAAATATATATATATATATATATCACAAAACAGTCATCCAAATGCTGTCGTGCATTTAAAACAGATGTAACGGACTCCGGTATATTGCTGGTGCTCAATTTTAAAATTTATTTTCTTTGCTCGTGCTGCCCATGACGCGTTTCGGCCACGTCCTGTGGCCTTGATCACATGATCACGCTGCGTCAGTGAAAACAATTTAAAGGGAACATCTCATACCACATGACTAGTATCGTCATACATAATGAAACTGGAAGACATACTTCATCTCATGGGTACCTAATTGCAATATATACTCCCGTGATTTTAACGTGTAGAACATCATAAAATTATTAAAGGGCATACCAATTATGCATCAGTCCATACCGTTTTAAATATCGTCTGGTAAATACGTCCATGAGAATTGCACAATAACTTATATTTGCAAAGTACTAGACAGTGTTCTTCTGTGCATGACCCGTAAATAATTGGTACATATAGAGTATACAATAGTAAAGATATCTAAAATAGAACTTGTATCATAGGAATTGCAACATATTTGCAGTGTATATCTTAATATCCTATATTTTACTGAACTATCATTTGTGGTTGGTTTAAAAACTGTATATCACATTGAAATAACAGCAAAACCCATGAGGATGTGTCATATAACACCCGTCATAACTTATGATCGAATCCTACATATGTTCTATCTGTGCAAATACGCAAATACTCATATTACAGTACTAAGATATTCAACTGTGCAAATACACGTTGTTCAAATATTTTGCTGTGCAAATACGCAAGTTCTCATGTTACAGTACTTGGGGGGTCATTACGATGACGGGCGGATCGCCATCGCCCGTATGGCGGTGGCGATCCGCCCGCCATATTCCCCCGCCTGCATGCCAATTCCCCCCCGCCATATTACGATGGCGGGGGAGCCCGGTGGACGGAAAGACCGTCCGCCGGTTTTCCGCCGGTCCAACAGGGGACCGGGCGGAAAAGGGCAATAATATGGTGGCGGTGTCTGCAAGACACCGCCATCCATGTTAGGATGGTGGCGGAGAGAAGCATTTCCATGGCGGCAACGCCGGCATGGAAAGGCATACGGTCTTCGCTATTGGGGGCCCGTTGCGGGCCCCCAGAGTGTTGGGGGGTGGGGGTGCACATGGGGGTACCTATGGTACCTCCTGCATTGGCATGGACAAGGTGGCAGGCACCCCGCGGTGCCTGTCACCTTGTGCATGCCAATGCACGACGTGCATTCCCAGCATTGTGGCGGGCGGTGCTGTGAACACCGCCCGCACAATGTTGGGAATAGGGGATGCCACCGCCACCGTGGCGGTGGCATCCTAATACTCACAGCGGGACCGCCGCTCCTATGGCGGACGGTCCCATTCACCGCTACGGTGGCGGGCGGACTTTGTCCGCCCGTCATCGTAATGTGCCCCTTAGTTCTTTGAATGTGCAAATACGCAATAATAAAGTGCTAATGCTTGTAAGCTGTGCAAATACGCAATTCCACTGTATAGCTCTTCATACAATCAATGTATATACAATTGCTAATATGTTAGGTCTAATGTAGCCAACACATTACCATCATGTGTGGCTAACCCTATACACATGTGCAAATACACAATAACTGTGTGCAAATGGATCAGTGCAATAAAGCAACATGCCCGAATGTTCTACATTAAATACAGTATAAAAAAGATTTTTTGTATAACAAAGTTAAAATCACAGTTGCAATCTAGCCCATATATATATATTCAAGACACCAATCTCCTAGTTCAGAGAAAGCTCGCACTCAAATTCAAGAAATTACCATTGCTGGCAGCACATGTTGGTAAGAACACGTTTTAGCTGTCCCAGCAGCCTTTGTCAACCTTGAAGTGCACCATTTCTGTTACACGTTTAAATACTCCTCACAGGTGTTTGCTGATTTCATCAATATAGAAAAGTTACTACAATCTAGGTAATCTTCCCAATTTTGAAAGACATTAAATTGTCGTTAAACTCCTGTGATAAAGTGTATAAAAGTCATTTGTATTATGCTCAGCAGTTGAAATTAAAAACGAAAAATGTCATGTTATAAATCCCAATGCTGGCAACGTGTGCGCTGCATTTTATGTTTGAAATCATCATTCTTGTTTGCACAACTGTTCTCACTTGCACCACCGGCGGTTTGGGATGCACGCCAGCAAAGCCACAAATGAAGTAGATATGATATATATATATATCTATATATATCTATATATATATATATATATATATATATATATACATATATATATATATATATATATATATATATACATACACACACACTTACTTTACGATTGTGCTTTGTAAGTGGTGCCTCCAGTTTTATGAGTGGCCCAATATGTGGAACCCCCCCAAATTCACTTCTAAAGATGGTACCAGAGAGACATTATGAAGAGAGATGCGGGGTATGCACTTACATTGATGTTTGCTCTAGGCTGTGAAATTACCATCGGTCAGAGCCTTTCCAACCGCATCGTAATATGCCGGTCGGAGGCAGACGGAAAGGAATTCGATCGGTCATTCCAACTGGCTTCTGATGGGCTTGGAGAGCCCATCAACCAGTCGGAATACGGCCAGTAATCCCTAGGGCGGCTCTTTCCGCCCTAGAGATTACGATTTTGGGTTTTGACAGCCTTTCTGTGCCGGCCTTTCCGACACAGAAAGGCTGTCGGAACTCGACTTTGGCGGCCCCTACCAGGGCCCCCTTGGGTGCACGGCCTCCAGTCCTATGGTGCCCTCCTGTTGATCCCTGCACCCTGTGGGAGGCACGTTGAGGTGCCTTCCACGGGGTGCAGGGATGAACTGCACCTCCTATTTTACAATGGGAGCATGCATTCCGGCCGGAATACATGCTCCCATTGTAAAGTATAGACATGTGAACGAAAAGTGTTCGGTTGCATCCTAATTAGTCGGTCGGGACCGCCGACCGGGTGTCAGTCGGTCCCATGACTGAGACAATACTGGGCGGAGGAAACTCCACCCAACATCGTAATAGGGCCCTTAGTATTGTCTTGACAAGCAAACACTCAACAGATACAATATGGTTAGAGTAGAATTAGTTTATAACGCTACTTCTATCTGCAATCAGAACATAACTATCAAGAGCATACATCAGTGTAAGCTGTTGAGAGTGGAAGACCAGACCGCACATGCTCGCCACTGTGCCACCAACATAGCTTAGAATGCCCTCAGGCACTTTCTGGGGCGAGTCTGTCTACCCTGAGGAGACAAGTCAGCATTTGCAAGCTGTGCTGCATCAACAAGTTGGCTCAATTCTAAGGTTTTCTTTAATAGTGAGTACAACATTAAAAAAAACAGAGATAGGCGCTTTCAAAATACCTCTGTTTCAACACTCGGAAATGAGGTTATGTGGATTTCTTCACATGGAAACATGAGAAACACTATGACTTTTTGCTTAATGTTTTGGAAAGCAGTCCACACTGTGGCTTTTAAAAGACAGAAGTGAAAGGAATAGCCTGGGAAATGTGAGCGAATAAGAAATGTAAAAAGAAAACATGACATTTCTCAGAGGAGGGTATACCAGTAGTAGGAGCCAAAAGACTGGCTTTTAAGAAGTAAAAGGATTTAGAGCTAGAAAAGGCGGGGCAGTGCATTTGTCTGTGCCTAAGGTTCGTAAATGAGTGACAGATGGGTGACAGGCTAAAGAAAGAATACCACACATAGAGAACAACGTATTTGATAAATGTTTTCAAATAGGAGGGAGCCGAAGGATGGAATGTTAAAGTCGACGAAAGGAGACGGAAAGTGAGCTAAAAAGGCAAATGAAAATACTGCATTAGTGAACAAATGCTTTTTGAAGTATTCGCAAAGAATAAAATACTCGTAGATGGCAACAATTGTATCACAGAACTGCAAAAAGTAATTGAGATTATGGGGCCACTCCCATGAGAGTGAGTTGCGCGGACTCTCACATGATGAACTGAGAAACGTATCTAATCACTCCATGGAGATCAGTGTGCTGTGGGCCAACTGCATAGCTGCAGATGTAGCCCAGCTTCACAAAAGGTGAACTCTCAGAGAAAGTGAGCAGTTAGACCTATGATCATGACCGCTCTGATGAAGAATGTAATGGGAAAACATATGCAAGACAGGTTTGTGGGATTAGGAAAACCACGGATGTAGGATGCACAACAGCATAAGTTCAACAAGGAGGAACGTGGGCCTAAAAAAACTGGACTTGTCACATTAGACTAAGATCAAAGAAAAACAATGGATGCGTGGTACTTGGATTTCAGCAAGGCTTCTGAACTGCTCTCCACAGAACATTCGTAGGTAAGCTATGAAGACTTTATGTTGGTTTTAGGGACGCAATCTAGGATAGCAAATGGCCTTGCTTGCCTCCACGGGTAAATACCAACACCACGATTTTCCTCTAGAAAATTCCATGCAGAATTGGATGTTTTCTGTTGTGAATACTTCATGTATCAGAAGTTACTGCCTGTTTTCCCTGGTAAATATTTTGGTAAATTTGGCCAGCCAAAATGTATCAGAACTAAAAAGCGGGGCACAATGTGCACCATTCTTTACAGTTCCACCATTTATAATTTCCCCAGGTGACGCGGTTCACCACTGGTGGTATTCAAAGATACAAACATTTTCAAAACGTTACAAGTTTCTAAAGTTTTGCCAAAGGTTACGTTCTTTTCTTAAAAGAATTGGAAAATAAGCTCTCAGAAGTAGCTGTTATGGTGAAAACGTCCATTATATAATTTCCTCAGGTAACGCAGGTCGCAACTGATGGTATACCAAGATGCAAACATTTTCAAAACTTTACAACCTTCTGAAGTTTCGAAAGGTTACATTTTTTTCTAAAAAGAATTGAGAAACAAGCTCTCAGAAGTAGATTGTATGGTGAAAACCTCCATGAACATCCTTAAGGGGATACTTCTATTCCCAAACATATTTTTTGTTGGAAAGTTATTCTTACAAAGCTATTATTAATTGGATTTTACTTAATTCCTCCCATTTTATTGTATATTTATTGCTTACTGTAGGAAGCTGGCTCTTTATGTGAGATATCAAAAATCTGATATATATCGTGTAAAGAGTCCAGTGGTTCCCTTAAAAGTGGACAGGGCCTTGCTATGCAATCCCAAAGTGCTCTGTTAGGGGGTAGTGTGGTCGAGCAGTCTTAGGCTTAACACAGAGGAGTGCCAGACATCTGCAAATATACACATTGATCAATAAATGACGCACATGACTGAAGAAGAAGCTCCAGACCAATTTATAAAAATAGCAAGTATCTTTATATATGTTTAGGCATCAGAGAAAATCATTCAGGTAAGTACATTATTAAATATAAATTAATTTCACTTTCAAAAATGTCGACATTGAGTTTTGCAATGTTATCCTATGGAAGGATGAACAAATTCTGCAAACAGGTATAGGACAGCAACTTACAAGACCAATCTCCAAGATTTAAAGGGAGAGATGGGCAAGGTCCAAGGCAACACCAGCAGTACACCACCAGCAGCACGAGGACGGCCGGGTGCAAAACAGCATCGGGAGAGCAATAGGTTTCTTTGGAGATCGGTCACTGTAAAAAGAGGCAGCAGGCTCTGGCTGGAAGGCCAGTTGGGGTGAACTAACCCGGGGGGGGGGGTTTCAAGGCTTGCGATGCTCGGGAATGTAGGGACACCTGGGGTCCTCTTCTGCCCAGGGGTGACAGATGCAAAGGTGTCTTTAGGTGTTGGGTTTTCCTACCAGGAGCAGTCGGGGTTGACGGGGGCCTGCGAGCAGAGTCTGCAGGCGACGTCGGGGAGTCCACGAGGGGTGAAACCATGATGGAACCAAGCTCTGGAGGGCTAGGAGACCTTGTGGGCCCCTGTGGCCCACTTCAACTCGGGCCGGAGCTGATGGGCGCAGTGGTGGCTTTAGGTGTTGGATTTTGGCGGCACCGGAAGCCTCAGAGTCTTTGCTTTGGAGTCGCTGCAGGATGCAGGAGAACAGGTCTGCTGTTCATGGAAGGTCTTGGGTTGTTATCAAAAGGCAGGCAGCCCTCCCAGTTTTCTGGAGTCAACAGCTGCAGGACAAGTCAACTCTGGTGTAGTTTTTGACGAGGAATGCAGACAGGCCGGCAGGGTTGGTACCAGGTCAGATGCTTCTTCTCTCTTCTCTGCTTTTGTGGCTCTTCGGTGGCATCTCTCTTGTCTTAGGTCATCAGGATCTATTTCTCTGGTACCAGGGGCTCCCCTAGATACTGAATTTAGGGGTGTTAGGGGAGTGTTGGGTAAGTAGCCAATGGGCTACTGACCCTTGGGGGTCACTACGCCCCCTATATTACGACTTCCTGTTGGAAGTGACATAACCCTGTCCCAGAATTCCTAAGCATGCCATCACAAAGATGACTACTTCTGAAAAATTGTGTCCACCTCACAGTAGCCCAATTTAGGGGTAGTACTGGCCTAGAGGTGGCATGCCTACCTGACCAGCTAACTTTCTTGCCTGTCCAGGTGCCAAGGAGGTCTTGGACAAAGGGGTTGGCTTCCTCTCCTGTGAGGGGGAGCCAGATTCGCATTTCAAAGGTGGCAGTCCTTTGAGGCTTGCCACCCAAGGAAGGCTATTCAGCAGGTCATACTGTGGGAGGGATGATACACCCTCTTCCCAGACAGTATTTTGTTCTGGGTCTCCTGAGAGCAAAAGGCTCTCACTCTAGCAGGTCAGAACAGTGTCTCAGGTGGCAGGCTGGCAGAGGAAGACATGGCTTGGCAGTTCGGTCTGGACTGTTCCCATGAGGCACAGGGTCAAGACTGATTTGCATATGGCTATGTCTGAACTGGGGTGGCGTGGTGAAGCAAAATAACGATGGATTAAACCCAGATCTGTGACTGGGGGTGAATGTTTGCCAATGTGCAGCATTCCGTCCATCATCTTGTGTGTTTTGCATTTCGCCCTAAGTGGGAAGGGTATGCCCAGACGTGGGTCCCGTGCTCTCTACGCCACTGGAGTCAAGCTATCCTGGCTGATGAAGGCTGATAGCCTGAAACCGGTCCTAGGATGCTTGATTCCGGTCCAGGGAAGACATGGCTTGGCAGTTCGGTCTGGACTGTTCCCATGAGGCACAGGGTCAAGACTGATTTGCATATGGCTATGTCTGAACTGGGGTGGCGTGGTGAAGCAAAATAACGATGGATTAAACCCAGATCTGTGACTGGGGGTGAATGTTTGCCAAAGTGCAGCATTCCGTCCATCATCTTGTGTGTTTTGCATTTTGCCCTAAGTGGGAAGGGTATGCCCAGACGTGGGTCCCGTGCTCTCTACGCCACTGGAGTCAAGCTATCCTGGCTGATGAAGGCTGATAGCCTGAAACCGGTCCTAGGATGCTTGATTCCGGTCCAGGGAAGTCATGGCTTGGCAGTTCGGTCTGGACTGTTCCCATGAGGCACAGGGTCAAGACTGATTTGCATATGGCTATGTCTGAACTGGAGTGGCGTGGTGAAGCAAAATAACGATGGATTAAACCCAGATCTGTGACTGGGGGTGAATGTTTGCCAATGTGCAGCATTCCGTCCATCATCTTGTGTGTTTTGCATTTCGCCCTAAGTGGGAAGGGTATGCCCAGACGTGGGTCCCGTGCTCTCTACGCCACTGGAGTCAAGCTATCCTGGCTGATGAAGGCTGATAGCCTGAAACCGGTCCTAGGATGCTTGATTCCGGTCCAGGGAAGACATGGCTTGGCAGTTCGGTCTGGACTGTTCCCATGAGGCACAGGGTCAAGACTGATTTGCATATGGCTATGTAAGAACTGGGGTGGCGTGGTGAAGCAAAATAATGATGGATTAAACCCAGATCTGTGACTGGGGGTGAATGTTTGCCAATGTGCAGCATTCCGTCCATCATCTTGTGTGTTTTGCATTTCGCCCTAAGTGGGAAGGGTATGCCCATACGTGGGTCCCGTGCTCTCTACGCCACTGGAGTCAAGCTATCCTGGCTGATGAAGGCTGATAGCCTGAAACCGGTCCTAGGATGCTTGATTCCGGTCCAGGGAAGACATGGCTTGGCAGTTCGGTCTGGACTGTTCCCATGAGGCACAGGGTCAAGACTAATTTGCATATGGCTATGTCTGAACTGGGGTGGCGTGGTGAAGCAAAATAACGATGGATTAAACCCAGATCTGTGACTGGGGGTGAATGTTTGCCAATGTGCAGCATTCCGTCCATCATCTTGTGTGTTTGGCAGGCTGGCAGAAGCCAGTCAGCAAGGACACCAAAGGCTGGTAGGTTTTCAGTGGGCGCCTCTAAGGTGCCCTCTGGGTGCATGTATTGGTAAATCCAACATTGACATCATTGTGGGGTTATCAATACGAGATGTTTGATACCAAAAAATCCCTATTTTCAGTGAAGTCATCATGTCACTGGGGAACTTGTTTTCTCTAGTGTCCAGCACATGTCTTAAGATGGCTTCCCTGGTTAGTTGTACTGGAAGTAATAGGACTGACCAGCACAGGGGCATATCTGCTCATGCAGGTATGCCCTCAGATGTAATATTCAGCTCCTTGCCTTAGGGCAGTTAGGCCTGCTGTAGGGGTGACTTACAAATATTACAGTTAGTGATAGGGGACATGGCACACAGGGATGTGTGACATGTCGTGTTTTCACTTTTGTCTGCACCAAGACACTATGGGGCCGATTCTGATGCGGGTTGGAAAAGCTTCCCGACCGAATCGGTTGGGAAATGGTGTCCGACCCACTCGGATCGGGAAAGTCCGACCGGCGGAGTAGGATGCATCCGGATGTTTCCAGATACGATTTGGTTGAACTCCCATTGACTTCAATGGGAACATTTGTTCCTAACCGCATCAGAATTGGGCCCTCGGTCGGGAAGACACATTCCCGATCCGATTTGGAAGGAGCAAATGCTGTTAGGAGGCCTTCCTAACCGCATCAGAATCAGGCCCTCGGTCGGGAAGCTTTTCCAACCCGCATCAGAATCGGGCCCTCAGTCTGCAATGGCAGTTTTGCATGTGCTTGATGAGGGGTCCCTTATGGTGGCACAATTCATGCTGCAGCCCTTAGGGGCCCTCTTTAGTACCTTAGGCCCTAGGTACCAGGGTACCATTTACTAGTGACGTATAGAAGGTGCTAAGGGCTTTGCCAATTGGTGGAACAATTGTACAGTTGTGGGAAAGAGCTCGGGCACTGGGGACCTGATTAACAGGAACCCAGTGCAGTTTCATTCGAAATCACAGTATTTATCAGGCAAAAAGTGGGGGTGACGATGTAAAAAGGAGGCGCTTTCCTATACTTACTAGTAGTGCTGTGGTCCCAAATACCTCTCTTTTTGTTACACCTGATAAGGTTCTGTAAGTGATACAACAATTTATTTGAGATGTTAATTTATTCTAGGTTAATTCCTCTTATAGGGGAGTCATCCATTGCACTTTCAATGTGGAATCTACTATGTTTTCTGGGGAGTCAAACATGTTTTGTTGGAGAGTTGTATGTATGCTGTCATTTTATAGAAGATGGTCACACTATAGTTGATTTTAAATACCTGTTTTGGGTCTGGCTTGAGAGAGATTATTCTCTTTCTAACAATTCTTCATCCATCCACTGACACTGTTGCATTCATACAGCCAACGATGTACATATTCATCCACTCCATACAGGCATCCCCCTAATGTAAGCCGAAGCCAATCATATCGGCAGACCTGCATATGGATTTATACCTGCATGCTTCTTTAAAAAGCCTGTGGATCAAGCATAGTTTTAATTCAGTTAATTTTTATCCTCATGTCCATAGCAGGTTTTGCCTTGAATTTAGGTATCAACATGTTAATGGGCGGTTCTAGGAGAGTCCTAGTAGATTCACCCTCTTGGCCTGCCATGGATGGGCTACAAGATTGTAGTTATCCAAAGAGTGAATCTGTTGTTTTCACAGGGAACACGTCAGCCCTTCTTCTCTAAAGCCCAGCTAAACGGGAAACATCCATTACAACGCAGTCATTACAACGACCTACCTTTACAATACAACTGTTACAGCGCAACTGCCTTTACATTGCATGTCATTACAATGCATTGTCATTACAACGCATGTCACTACAAAGCATGCATTACAATGCATACCATTACAACGCTTTCCATTACAACTCATTATAAGGTAAGTAATGGAGATTGTTTTAGTATTAGGGTGGGTATGGGTTTTGGGGTACATGGGAATAGTAATTTTTACCCCTACACTATCCAACACTTTCCCTACTGTTGCACTCACTGGAGTGGAAATAGTAATTTTTACCCCTACACTATCCAACACTCAGTAATTTTTACCCCTACACTATCCAACACTTACCCTACTGTTGCACTCACTGGAGTGGGAATAGTAATTTTTACCCCTACACTATCCAACACTTACCCTACTGTTGCCCTAAAAGTATTATGCGTTGTAATGGTATGCGTTGTAATGGAATGCGTTGTGATGTTAGTTTTTAAAAATGCGTTGTAATGGCATGCGTTGTAAAATCATGCAATGTAATGGTAGTTGCGATGTAAAGACTGCATTGTAATTGCATGCGTTGTAATGTCATATATTCCAGCTAAACACCGCATTTCCCATCAAGGTAGAGTGAGGTCAAAACAGAGACATCTTGCGTAGAAGAAGTCAAGTGAATTAAAGATTTTGAGGACTTTGAACTAATTCTCTCAAATATTGAAGCAGCATCCAGTGTGTGTAGGTTACCTTGGGATTGCTTTTGACTAATTCACCATAGACTTACGAATTGCATCAGTGGTAACAACATTTTCCTGGATTGTGGTTGGCTGTAGCCCACTAGTGTTTTAGAATTTTGGGTTCTTGAAGACATTCCTGATCCCTGGCCATGAAGAGGAGCTTTTGTGTCTTGCTCTAGAGGCTGCTGGATGAACTTGCGTATCAGGATTTGGCAAACCAACTTCACAACAAACCTTGGTAACTAGTTGTATGCTCTGCCTGCTGCATGCCTTGACTGCCTGTTTTGGGAGGATTAAAGTACCTGAGAGAATGTGTGGCTTGGCAACCAATGTATCGCAAGGAATTCAATGCTCTCAGATGCCGAGTAAGCATTGCTGAAAACTGAGAAACTGTTCACATTCAGCCCTGTCCCTGTTTGCGTCCTTTGCCATGTCTGATTTATAGGAATCAAAGTTCACAAAAACTAACAAGTGCAAATTTTACCAGAACACTATACAGTGCTGCTTCACTGAATAGAGTGGCAAAGTGCCTGAATCAATCCAATGAAACCTCGCCTTCTCCGCACAATGCTCTTTTGTGATTGTATGGCCTGTCAATAGTTGTGCAACCTTGCTAAACCTAATCCTTCTGGCTCTGCCTCCTGAGAGAATAAAATCTGAAATTTGTGCAAAAGGAGAACTGACTAGTAAACACTGTGCAGAGCATCCAGTGTCCACACATCCAGTATCACCTGTCAACAAGCACCGTTCGCCGCCTGGAATTAACTTTCTTCTTCTTCGTAATGATCACTCTATCAGAATGCTTGACCTTGCAGAACCCTACCATAAATAGGATCAGATAGGGTGCCCTCCAATCTGTATGCATTCTTGCCTGACTTTTGGGCCCCCCATTTAAAAGAGTGTTGAAATCAGCTAGCTTTACGAGACAGTTTCCAGCCACGTGTTCACAGGCAGTCATCGCCTAAAAAATTCAAAAATGGTGCTGCCACTAGGTCTCATATTTAAACAGCAAGTGATAACATATTCATTTTGCCAATGGTTTTTTTTCTTCCTATTTTCCGTCTGCTGCTAGGTGCTACCAAGCCGCTTGCTTTTCCTTTCGTGCTTTACTATGGTGACATGACCACCTGCCATGTCAGAATGGTAAAGTAAAAAAAAAAAAATAAGACTGCATCATAGCACATGCTTACGCATGTTTTACAAACCATTTGTGTACATGTATTAAAACGTACACATGTTTGAGTCATGATTAAAAAACATTTAGAAATGACTGCTGTGTGCATATGTGTGTGCATGCATCCCAACATTTGCACATACATTAGTGGCAATCAGTAATTTTGACTTTTTTTACTTTGCCATTCCAACATGACCGATTGCCATGTCAAAATAAATTGTGCAGAAAAGAAAGTAAGTAGCCCTGTAGCACTTTCCACCTGTAACTACTTGGCCCTTAAAAAACACAAAATGAAAATGATAAAAAATGGGGACCAGGGTGAAGATTGTTGGAGGTCACCAGAGAGCAATGGAGAATGGGATTTTGGTTGGAGGATTGGGTAAGTACATAGAGTGCGGGGGCCCTTGGGATAAAAAAAGAAAATTAAAAGAAGAAAACAAATTAATGCCATGTGTGTGGACTGCTTTTTCAGGGTGTTCAGATTCACAATATGCTGAGGGCTGACACCAACAATGATGCAATTGAGCAGCCAATGGCTAAAGCCATCTGAACCACAGTAGCCAAAGGCTGAAAGGGGCTGTCCATAAGCCCCAAAATGTATCTCTAAGTATGTGTGTGCGTGTGTACGGTTTGGTGTGTGTTGTGTGATGACTTGAACTTTTGCTAGACTTCTAAATCTGTCTGTAGGTGAGACCTAAAAGGGGCATCAGATCAGACCTGTATTGATCAACATTGTTGACTGATATCAAGGTAGTTGTACACAGTGGGGTAGCAAGAGGGGCGGCCTCCCCCCCTGCTCTTACCTGCGACTGTCTCTGGACTTGCCAGCACCCCCCTCTCTTACATGCGGCCACCGGGTGGCAAACGCAGGTACCACCACGGGCAGCACAACGGCTAGCTATGCCACTGGTTGTACAATATGGTTTTGGTAATGGCTTGGGCATGCTGGAACAGTGCTTTCCTTTACCCTCAAATATGTGATGGTTAAAACACAGAAAGTTTGATTAATTTTGCCTTCATGGATCTGTCATCGACCTTCAACAGTGTCAACAGGTCAGGATTGAGGCAGCTCCCCTGTAAGATAGACCACTGCTTCTACATGTAGCCCTATCACCTTTTTGAGATAATTATACATCTCTCCAAAGGTATTGGCATGGATGTGTCCTGTTGCCATTTCTTTTTAATTTCTGTATTAATTCCATAAAAGATCATTTGGTGTTTGGTTCCAGGACACCACCAAAATAAACTCTAGGCCTCTTCCTTTATCGTTATTCGTAGTTAATTTGATTATGTATTTGTGAAGATTTATTGAAAATTGTAATGGCTTAAAAAAGCCACACAATTAAAATATTAGCAAAAACACTAACGCCATTAACAGCATGAGCATACAAAAATATTCTGAATAGAGACCCTCAATTTAAAATTTACGCTTACAAATTGTACAAAATATACATCCTTAAGAGTAAGAAAACAATCAGCGTTGGTACTTTTTATGACCGAGATAAGTACGTCATTCTGTAATGGACAGTATCGAATGTTAAGAACTATTCACACAAGTCGTTGATGAGAAATGTAAAGATGCAAGGTTTATCAAAATCCGTTCTCCTAATGCTCCAAGCAGACACAATATAAGATGCTACAGGCAGAAAAACGCATGGTTGGTCTGTCCTTTGACATAAATCCATTGCCTCATTGCAGAGTCTTACTTTGGGATTAAGAAAAGGGAGGCAAATAACCTGTTTCCTTAAAGAGAGAGTTTTAGAGCAAAGTAGCAAAAAAGTTTCAAAATGACTTGCCCACCTAAAGAGCATGATCAAAGATCAGTATTATAATTTTTTTCCACTCCATTTCTTAGTTTAGATTTGGAAAGGGAGGATGCCCAATTGGAACATAAGATCACGTCTTCTCTTAGTTTTTGGCTGAATTAAGTCTAAAGGGGAGCTAGACATCTTCAAGACATTTGAGTCCAGATAGCGAGATGTCAAGCTTCCTTCCCATATAGAGACTTAAATTGAAGCACATTTGCTTTGGCAGAAATTTTCCTTCATGACTGTAATACTATATTTAGTTATAGAGGAAGGGTCCTCCAAAACTCTGCACAGCCAATGGTTTACAAAAATGAGCTCCACATGTTCTAGCCAATTAACTGCTTTGCCGCCCTTTCTAGTTAGGATGTCCAGTGCCGATATTAAGTAAGTTGCCTCTTCCAAGTTCATTCACAGCATTGCCCAAAAGAGAATAAGCTTTAAGCGTATGTGTCTATCTATGTTATTTAGGCCCAACTCAAGTCTCAATTTCCAACGCAATACCAGGTCTTAGATGTAGCAGTGACCTTAAAAAGAAATGTTACATCTTTTGAAAGACTGTGTCCTTTCGAAAACCCCAAAGTTCAGCCCCATAGAAAGCAGATGCACCAGTTTATGCCCTATGTATTTCAAGGACTGGCTTTAATGTAAAGTCTCCAATGTTCATCTTACATCACAAAATAGCATTGCATTCTGTACCATGATGGTGGTATTTTTTTCTATTTACTTTTACCGCTGCATTTTTTGATCGATGCGCAGATAATCAAAGGTGGTTTGCTGGACCAATGATATTTCGTTGATTTTGAAAGTTTTTCTCAACTTGCATCTTAAGATCAGATTCATGAACCTTGATTTAAAAGCATTGATGCAGAGATGTTTGTTGGTACAGTGAGGTTCAAAACCACTCAAAAGACGGTGCATTGCCAACTCCTTTCGTGTTAGAACAACAGCATCATCTGAAAACAGAAGTAGATTTTTTTCTCCTTCCAATGTTGGAACATATAATATCTGAAAGAGACTATTAGTTATAGATTCCTTACCTTAGAATTACCCCCAGGCGTCAGACTGGATCCGGAAATTTTTCTTCAGCAGTACCCCTGCGCATCGGTAGGTGGCGTCGGTCGACTCCGCGTTCGTCGTTGGCGTCGTGATCGCCGGAATGGCGTCGCGGTATCTACTTAGACGCCGCCCCTGCACGCTGACGTCAGTTCTTTCTTTTTCCGCGCCACTCAGCGCAGATCAGGAGAGAGCGGTACCCTTAGTCATTTTTTTACTACTGTTTTTCGACTTTTTGTCGACATCTTGGTGCACATAGGGATGTCACATCGGTGGACCGGCTTCAAGCCTTGTGACTCTTGTCACAAGCTGATGTCAGTCACGGATCCATACCTCGTGTGCCTTTGGTGCCTGGAGCACGACCAGGACCCGAATTCGTGCTCCGACTGCCGGGCCATGAACCCGAAGTCTTTGCGGGAGTGGTCCCGAAAGCTTCTGGAGGCCCGGCAGTCAGCTCTGTGCCGCTCGAGGTCCCGATTGAGAGGTAGGTTGCGGGACCGGTCGCGGGGTCACCACCATCCCTCTTCATCGAAGACTTCGTCTTCGGGTAAGCACAAGAAGAAGGCAAAGAAGCACCATCGCTCTTCGCCTTCTCCCCGTCTGTCGGCCGACGCGACGTGGTATGCGGAAGGTAGTCGTCCTTCGGCTCCGTCCGCGGAGCCTACTGGGACGGCTCCGAGCTTCCCTCCCTTCCCGGGAGCCAGAGCATCCCCTTCCCAGGTTCATGCCTTTTACAAAGCTCTCCACTCCATCTTTGGGCAGCCCAACTCAGCTGGTGCGCCTTCGTGCCCCGCGGACTCAGCTGGGGGTTCTAGGCCTTTGATGCCGGCGGCTCCGGCCTCGGTGCCGCAGCGCCCCCAGGGATCCAGGCCTGGATCCGGAACAGTGCCGGTCGACATCACGACACCTCCTCCGGCCCGATTCATTTGACGATGCCTCCGACGCCGGTCGTAACCCCGGCCGGCATCGACCCCAGCCTCCCCCTCGCCTTGGACACGGAGCTGGACCAGCGTCGACCGACGCCGGCGCCGACCGGTACTTTTGTGCCACTGTTCTCCCTTGCCATTCCCTATTGCCCTGAGTGGCAGCCAGAGGAAGGTGAGGAGGACTGGGAGGGGTCTGTTGACCCTTTGACAAACCAGCTGGAGGAGCCGGACTGGAGAGAGGAGAGGGGGGAAGCCAGTGGTCTGGATACCTCCCCAGACATTGGCATGATTTTTCCCCCTACCATGGCCATGGAGGAGGGAGCATCCTGTGCTGTGGTGTTGCGTAGGGCGGCTGAGTCCTTGGGCCTTGACCTTCCTACGGTTGCAGTCAGGACGAACCTCCCGACTGAGGTGCTTCAGCCGGCAGCGGCCTCCTCGGAGCCCCTGCTGCCGTTCAATGAGGCCCTCACAGACATCCTTCTAGGCACTTGGTCCAGGCCTAGCACAGGGGCTCCTGTGGATAGGATGATTGCCCGCGCCACCACCCGGCCCCGGATGACCCCATTTTCCTCTCCCAACACCTTACCCCAGAGAGCTTGGTGGTCCAAGCCTCAACATCTAAAGGCACGTTCCCTTCTGCTCCCCCAGATAGGGAATCCAAGCAGCTGGACCATCTTGGGAAGAAGATGTTTTCTTCTGCCAGCTTAGCACTGCGGTCGGTGAACACCGCATGTCTCTTGGGCCGTTACACCCACTCTGTGTGGGATACGGTTGTGCAGGTGCTGCCGCAGTGTCCACAGGAGGCCCGGGTCACACACTCCCATGCAGTTGCAGAGGGGAGAGATGCAGCAAAGCTCGCCATCCACTGTGGGCTGGACACTGCCGACTCGCAGGGTAGAACGATTTCTATGTCAGTAGCCCTAAGACGCTACGCATGGCTGAGATCCACTGGCTTTTCTGGGGATGTCCAATCAACTCTTTTGGACATGCCCTTTGATGGCCGTTGTCCATTTGGCGACAAGGCAGACCATGCGCTCGAGCGCTTCAAGGATTCTAGAGCTACGGCCAGATCCTTGGGCCTCGCTGCCACCTCTCGTCCTGTGCAGTCTGTCTTTCGCCCCTTTCGTGGCTACGGAAGGGGTGCCCCACCACGTTCCACCCAAGGCAACAGGCCGACGCAAGCTACCCAGCCTCTGCGCGGCCGGGGGGCCCAACACCGTGGGTCTGGGGGGCCAGCGGGTGAGCCAGTCCACCAGTGCCCCCTCTGCAGCAGCCTCTAAGCCTTCCTACTCCGACATTTCAGGGCCGCCAGTGGGCAGCAGGATCCATCATCACCTCCCCCACTGGCACAACATCATATCGGACAGGTGGGTTTTGCAGACAGTCTGAAGGGGCTACTCCCTCCCCTTCAAGACTACCCATCCCTCCATGCCACCAACACTCCATCGCATGTCGGAGGATCACTTGGCCCTTCTCCGTCAGGAAGTTACGGCTCTCCTGGCCAAGGGAGCTATTGAGTCCCTGTCCCAGAAGTAGGTCGTAGTTGTTACCCCCACTACTTCCTGGTGCCCAAGAAGGACAAAGGCCTGCGTCCTATCTTTGATCTCAGGGACGTCAACCGCTTCCTCTGGAAGGAGAAGTTCAAAATGTTGACATTGGCTCAGGTTCTGTCTGCCCTCTACCCTGGAGACTGGGTGGTAGAGTTGGACTTGCAGGATGCTTATTTCCACATCCCCGTCCTGCCAGCCCACAGGCGTTACCTACGGTTCACGGTAGGCCACAAGCATTTTCAGTTTACCGTGCTCCCCTTTGGCCTTAGCAGCGCCCCACGGGTGTTCATGAAAGTGATGGCGGTGGTTGTAGCTCATCTGCGCAGAACAGGGGTTCCAGTCTTCCCCTATCTCGACAACTGGTTGTTGAAGGCGGGCTTGCCCCAGGCTGTCGTCTCTCACCTCCAGACTATGGTGGACCTCCTGCACTCGCTGGGGTTCACTATCAACATGCCAAAGTCACACCTGATTCCCTCTCAGAAGCTCCTTTTCATCGGAGCAGTTCTGGATACAGCGCAGGTTTGGGCTTATCCTCCCGAGCAGCGAGTCCGGGATATTTGGGCTATGATGCCGATGTTTCAGCCTCTATCCTGGATTTCGGTGAGAATGACTCTGAGGCTGCTGGGCCTCATGGCCTCCTGCATCCTGCTGGTGGTTCATGCCAGGTGGCATATGCTGGCTCTGCAGTGGGACCTGAAGTTCCAGTGGGCGCAGCATCAGGGGAATCTTTCCGATGTCGTCCAGATCTCGGAGGTCACTGCACACCAATTGCAGTGGTGGCTAACGAACCAGGATTGGGTCAAGGGCAGATCCCTCTCCATTCCCCAACCAGACTCCACGGTGGTGACAGATGTGTCACTTCTGGGATGGGGCGGCCACATGGGAGAAGCGGAGATCAGAGGCCTCTGGTCTCCGGTGGAGTCCGGGCTCCACATCAACCTTCCGGAGCTCTGGGCGATCCGTCTTGCACTAAAAGCATTTCTTCCTTCTGTGAAGGGAAGAGTAGTGCATGTGTTCACAGACAACACCACCGCCATACTGGTGCAAACAGGGCGGGGTGGGGTCGTGGACCCTATGTCAAGAGGCTCTCCACCTCTGGACGTGGCTGGAACATCAGGGCATGTCCCTGGTGGTTCAACACCTGGCAGAATCCCTGAACGCCAGGGCGGACGAACTCAGCCGCCGGTGCATGATGGATCACGAATGGCGTCTTCACTCAGAGGTGGTGCAAGGTCTCTTTCAGCAGTGGGGAGAGCCTTGGTTAGATCTGTTCGCCACCGAAGAGACCGCGCAATGTCAACAGTTCTGCGCGTTGGAATTTCCAAGGCGCACTCACTCTGCGACGTTTTTCGTCGCAAGTGGAATGCGGTCTTCTATACGCCTTTCCGCCTATACCACTTCTACCCAGAGTGCTGAAGAAGATCAAGCGCAATTGGGTCCAAGTCATCCTTGTGGCTCTGGACTGGGCATGAAGATTCTGGTATCCTGAGCTCTTGAACATGGCCTTCGATCCTCCGATCAGACTGCCTCTTTGGGAGGATCTTCTATCATAGCAGCAGGGGACGGTCCTCCACCCGAACCTGTCCAGCCTCCACCTCCTTGCGTGGAGATTGAGCAGCGACAGTTGACAGCTTTTGACCTTCCTCCCGAAGTCGGTAATGTCATCTTGGCAGCCAGGCTATACGGTATACGCCTGTAGATGGAACAAATTTGTGGTGTGGTGCACAACAAAAGCTGTGGATCCCCTTTCTGCCCCTCTTTCAGAGGTTCACCTCTTCATTCTTTCTTTGGCCCAGCAGGGCTCTGCTCTGGGCACCCTTAAAGGCTATCTTTCAGTCATTTCGACCTTTCTTCGCCTTCCTGATCAGCCTTCTCTTTTCAAGTCCCTTATTGTAAATAGATTTCTTAAGGGCATTACTCGCCTCTTTCCTCCTATTCCAGTAGGGTTTACGCGCCCATTCCACCAGGGCGACGGCAGCCACTACTGCTTTGGGACGTGGAGACCCCCTCAGTGATATCTGCCAGGCAGCCATGTGGGCATCATTGCACACGTTTACTAAACATTACTGCCCAGATAGTCAAGTCCAGAGAGACAGCTTCTTTGGCCGTTCAGTTTTCCAGGACTTTCTGGTGCGAACTTGGTTCGCAGACCCACCTCCGGGGTTGGTATTGCTGGGGTATCTATTCTAAGGTAAGGAATCTATAACTAATTGTCTCTTTCAGATGAACAAGTTCCTTACCTTCGGTAACAATATATCTGTAAGAGACATATATTAGTTATAGATTCCTTACCGCCCCACCCATCCTCCCCGTTCTGCGAACTGACTTCTAGAGCAAGGGACTCCCTTTCAGGGCCCTAGTTTTGTGCACCATTGGTCAGTGTCTTGCATGGCTCTGCGCTTCTGGCGTGGAATTTCGTGTAAAGAACTGCGGTCAGAGCGCAGGGGCGGTGTCTAAGCAGATACCGTGACGTCATTCCAGCGATCACGACGCCAACGACGAACACGGAGTCGACTGACGCCACCTACCGACACGCAGGGGTACTGCTGAAGAAAAAATCTCTGGTTCCAGTCAGACCCCTGGGGGTAATTCTAAGGTAAGGAATCTATAACTAATATATGTCTCTTACAGATATATTGCTACCGAAGGTAAGTAACTTGTTCTTTAGGGTCAGAAGAAAGGTGTCCACCAACATTGATATATAAGTAAAAAAATGTTGATGCCAAGCTACAACCTTGTCAAGTGCCCACTCTGATGGGGAATTGGGTAGTGTATTCTCCCTTTCTTCCATGCCTAACCATACTGGAGGCGTTGTGATGGAGATGCCTCAAGGCTAGAACTAATTGCCACAGCATCCCTTACTTCTCCAAAGTTGACCACAGTAGTGATCTATTTACTGAATCAAAGGCAGATTTTAGATCAATGAAGGTTAAGAACAAGGTTGACCTTTTTATCTGTACATATTTAATACAGGTCACAGATAATTTCGCTGACTGGTCCACTGTCCCAATTTTATATCCAAAGCCTGCCTGCAGGCTAGACTGGATCTGAAGTTACTTGACATAGTTCCTGATGTGATTAAGCAATAACTTTCCATAAAGTTTACCTACTACGTATAACAATGTTATTGGATGGTAGCTCCCAGGGTCAGAACGAGATCCTTTTTGAATATCAGGATTATGATGGCCGTCTTCCATGACTCAAGGAATACTCTGGTGTTCCATGTGACATTGTAGACTGCTTTCAGAATAGGGGTCCACTTACAGAGGTTATTATAAAAGATTTCAGTGGGAACTTTATCGGAACCTGAAGCCTTATGTTTTTTCTGGGAGCGAATTGCCTCTCATACAACTTTGATTGTGAATTTCTCATCTAAATTCTTCTCCTGGGGATAAAGCTTTCCAGTTTCATCATTAAAGTTACTCTCAAGGTCATTTCATTTGTTGTAAAGAGTGGGAAAATGTTGGTTCCATTCTACAGACCCCACTCCCTAGTCTTGGTTCGTCGGTAGGCCACTATGGTCCCATTTTACTTTTTTCCAGAATGTCCTGGCGTCATTTTCTTTTAAAGCTAATTGCATTAATTCTCAGACTTTATATTAGAGCTACTTCTTGTACTAGATGAAGCTTTTATATTCTTTCCTTAGTTGCTCCAGGGTCGTCCACTATCAGAAGCCCTGTGCCTCAGTCTGCGAGCTGACAAGAGCATTTTTTTCATCCTGTGTCAGTTTTAATCATACCACTGGTTAGCGTTCCATTAATAATTTGGGTTGAAATTGATGTTGAATTTATGTTTAGCTTTTGATATTGATAGCTGCTTGGGACCAGACGGGGTTTAGGGGCTGTCGATTTCAGTCTTAGGGTATCCTCGAAGATCTTGATTTTCTCCACCTCCAGATTTGCCAGCTTTGATGGTTTTTCTTGGTTTACCTGGTCCTTACGTGCATTTAAGAAATCATGGTTAAACAGCAACCATTTTATAGACCTCTTGCTAGGCTTCAGCATTAAATGTAGAGGAGCCAGATGATGTTTGCAACTATTGACTGTAGGCTCCAAGGTAGGTAGTTGCAATTTAGTATATAGAGGGCCATGATCACATTCCACTCTTGAGTGGACGTACATATCATAGACAGTGTGCCAAGAGTCCATGCCAGTAAAGATGTCATTGATGATGCTGCCTCATTTTCTTCTCGTATATGTATAATTAGCAGGCATATCAGAAATTATACACCCCTTTAGGCTCTGGAGGCCACAGGATGCCAGCCATTCTTTGGGGCCCCTGATACGAATTCCAGACTATCCCCATCAGTTTCTTTAGTTACAAAATCTGACTCCAGCATAATTTTGAGTGGTCTTTTATTAAAATCACCAGAGACTTTATCTTTGTCTTTGTTGCCATTCCCACTTTTGCTAGAATATCCTTGTGTATTTTTATAATACTTTGTATGTGTTAGGCCTGACAGCGTTGGGTGGTCTTCTCCCCAACTTTTTGCCTTCCTCCTCCACTTTTCTGACATTGTTTCTGTTGGTATTTGGACTCTGCACACTTTGCCACTGTTAACCCGCGCTAAAGTGCTTGTGCTCTCTCCCCTAAACTTGGTAATATTGGTTCATCCCCAATTGGCATATTTAATTTACTTACAAGCCCTGGCAAAGTGTTACTACATGTAGCCAGAGCCTGTAAATTAACTGTTACTAGTAGGCCTGCAGCATTGATTGTACCACCCACTTAAGTAGCCCTTGAACCATGTCTAAGGCCTGCCATTGCAGAGCCTGTGTGTGCAGTTACCCTGCCATGTCGACCTGGAAACATAAACTTTTTGCCAGGCCCAAACCTTTCCTAGTTATACATACAAGTCACTCCTAAGGTAGGCCCCAAGCAACTCAGAGGGCAGGGTGCAATGTATTTAAAAGGTTGGACATGTACTTTCAGGTTTTACATATTCCTGGTAGTGAAAAACTCTCAAATTCGTTTTTCACTACTGCAAGGCCTATCTCTGCCAAAGGATAACAGTGGGATTACCTTATTACTTTTTATAAGTGTAATTTCCAATTGAGAAGAGATGAACCCTTCAAGTCTGGTGTCTCTGGACTCACTATTTAAAATCCAAACTGATGGTGAAGTCAGATTTTAAATTGCAATTCTGAAAATGACACTTTTAGAAAATTTGCCTTTTCTTGCTTTAGCCATTTGATGTCTGTAGCCTGTCTCTGATTATATGACTGGGTATAGTTAGCGGTTGTGCTTTGTGTATTCCTCCTAGACAGCCACACACAATGGGAGCTTAGTTGTGTCTCAATGGGCCATCTCCTGCTGGATGGGCGGGAGGAGCTGGGCAGAGCCTCACACTTGAGTAGGCTGTGTTCTGTCCACACACAAAGGGCTGCATACCCACCTGTAGTGAGTCTGGAGCCAGGGTAGGAAGGGAGGATCTTGGTGCACTTGAAAGGCATGTATTTGAAGTCTTCCCCACTTCCAAGGCATCACTGGGTATAAGTACAGAGCACCAGACACCACCACTTCAGTACACTTCTGGACATGTGGATACTCTGCCAGGAAGAAGGACTTCTATGCAGCTGAAGGACTGCCACTCTACTGGACTGAACTCTGCTGGACTGAACTCTGCTGGACTCCTGCTTTGCCGTCTGATCTGCTGCATGCTGCCCTCTTGCTTGGGTGAGAAGGACTGGACCTGCATCTCTCGAACCTGAAGTGACTCAAAGGGCTAGCTGGCTGATCTCCTGATCTGAAGCCTCAGGGATATAACAGGCTTCCAACTCCTGCACCTGGCCACTGTCATCTGTGAGTCTACCCTGCCACGTGGCGCCACTCCAGTCCTGGACCTTTGGAAGTGGGCCTAAGTTGCTTGCCAGCAGACCTACACATCTCGGCTGAGCAGCGAATCCCCGAGCAGAACCAATGCATCGCTGCTGCTATTTGGATTGGACCCATCGCAAAAGACTTGCATTTCTACCGCCTCCCGCATCTTGGAATCGATGCATCGCCTACAGAACTGCCGCTGAGCAATGCCTGCACTCCATCGCAGTTGGCCTGAACAAGTGACTTTGTCCTGGTCCAATATTCCCCAATAGCGCTTTGTGCTTTTTGACGCTATTTCTCACTATAAACTTTAAAATTCACTAACTCTGGTTCTACTGAGTGAACTTTATGGCAGGAACATAGTAAGAAATGTATCCTTCCATGTGTATCTCTTCTTGGGCCCACGTCTCCTGGAAGCAGCATATTTCGAATGAACGTGACCCAGTCCTTAGCTTCCATTTTTTGGCTCAGTCCAGTGATGTTCCACCTTACCAAACTCTTAATCCTTGCCGTTTCCCATGGGCTGCCACATTCTTGCATCTTTTATACATTCCTATCATTATAATCATGAATGTAGTTATCTGACCAATGATCCTCGGTGATTAACTCTTATGTCCAAGAAGCTTCAATGTGTAGTGAGGCTGTGGCCAGCCAATCCCATGATTGAACATTGTCCCTACACTGGGTTGGTGAGACAGACATTTTCTTGGTTGGCACACAGATTAACACTCAGATTTGGCAAAGAATCATGGACTTCCAGTTGTGTAATGGGGCCCCAAATAGATCTGAAAAAAATCTGTGTATGAGAGACATTATGTTAGGATTACCCACCTATTATTGGTACTAAAATTATGGGATAGGGTTCCTTGATCGGGGTTATGGTTTTGATACCCCATTTTATTAGGACCTCAACATTCCTAAGTTCCACTTTTACCAGGGTTGGGGAGGAACACAGAGTTTTTGTGGTTTCTTTTTCCATCCCCAGCTTTTGGTTCAGATATATTACAGACAAAAATCTTATGAAGAAACCTTTTCCAGGCCCAATAAGGCTTTGGACATTTTCAAGATGTTTCCTCATTCAGAACATCATGAGGGCCCCTGGAGATGTAAAGAGGGGGAAAGAGAGTAATGTTGGTCCACTCTTCAATTGATGGATCATAGGCAATTAACATTCCAGAGAGCGATCCAGCTAGCTCAATGCAAGATTTTCTTCAACACTTTTCAGTAGAGATCTTAGAATTTTGTGCATTCATAGGTGTGTTAGATAATGTTATTTTTTCAGGAAATAAGTAATGAGTGGGGTTTGTTGGATCCCTTACATTCTTTATGTAATCTACAACTAAAAGTGGAAACTGAGGGAACGAGGAGGGTCCACCTTGATCAACCTATTGAAGCAGGGTTCCACCTACTTGTGCCTTTATAAATCAAATAGGTTAAGGGCCTTGGCTTCCAAGTTTGGGAAGGATGAAGCTCTATTTTTTAATATAATATACAAAAAGTGATGCATGGAATGCTTGAATTAATCTCAGACACTGGTAATTACTCTGGGCTGCATCTCAATCCATTGTTATGTTGCACACCATGTCACCTCAGTTTGGACCCAGCTATATGAAAATCAGTCTTGACCCTGCTCCAATGGGAACAGTCAAGCCCGAACTGCCAAACCAGGTCTTCCCTGAACCAGAACACAAGCAACTGAGGACCGGTTGTGCCCTTGTTATGGGCTCATCAGCTTGGTATAGCTTGGTACCAGTGACACAGTGTGCATGGGACCCATGTCTGGGCATACATGTCCCACTTAGGCCAACATACTAAAGTATACAAAAAGTGATGAATGGAATGATTGAATTGTTCTCAGCCATTGGTAATTAAGCGGGCTGGAACACAAGCAACCCAGGCATGGTCCTGTGCACACTGTGTCATTGGATCCAAGCTATACCTGACTGATGAGCCCATAAGAAGGGCGAAACTGGTCCAAACTGAGGTGGCATGGTGTGCAAAATAATGATGGACTGAGATGCGGCACCAAGTAATTACCAGTGGCTGAGATTAATTCAAACATTCCATCCATCACTTTTTGTGCACTTTGTTTTTCTCTATGGCTAAATCATGTACTGCCAATTGTCGATTTGAGGGCAACATCACCTCTTTGCCACTAGGCTTTCAGTGTTTGATTTTCTCTGATTTCCTCTGATTAACACTCAATTTTAGATAAGGTCTTTGCTTGTACTAGTTGCATGGTGGTTTCTCAGGGCTTAATTTATCGTTGTCAATCCACGTGGAGTTGAGCATTTCATATTTTTTCATATCCTTAGTCACCAACCTTTTTGCATTTAGGATTTGTTGGATGGGAATATGAAGCTTGCAAGTAAGCCCATGTTGTCAGTCATTGAGTCCCATAAGGCCTGTAAGCTAACTTTATATATGGTGCTATGTTGGTAAACAAACCAAAGGATTCAACTCTTTTTTCCGTAATAGTATTTGTTTACTCTCTGTTTTGTGGTTACTCGATTTTTACATAGGGGCCTTCTTTTCCTTAGTTTCATTGAAGCAAAAAATCCCATCATGGTGAATTTCAGCTTTAAGTTAGGCTTGTACGATGCAATTAACTGAATGGCAATTCTTGTTGTTCCTCGTTTCTTCGTCTGCTGATGTGAAATGGTCAGTTTCAGCAGTTGCAGGCCTTGGGCTATAGCCACTATTTTTTCTGCAATCTTCTGAGATGAATTCAATGACAGCTGGAACTTCACTAAGCTTAGATATGATTGCTGAGCAATTACATTTGTTTATTTATTTATTTTTTATTGAGCAAAATATCAAAGGGAAACAAGCATGAAAAATACCAGCCAGTACAATTACATCACCCGATAATACTCATCCAAATATTAACACATGCAATTAACATTTTCAGTAAATAAAACATACACAAAACTTTAAGATATTAAAGTGCTGCAGTGCAAAAGTGCTAGGGAGAGGTGTGGCATAGCAGCCAGAGCAACTAACTTAGGAGTACGGGGATTGCGGTTCAATACCCGGCGGCAGCTCAGCATCATGTGACTCTGGGCATTAGCTCATTTAATCTACCCGGCGGCCCCAAGCACCTTGAAACCCTTGAGAGGTGATATGTTTGGGCTTTACAAATTAATTAATTACATTGTAAACAAGCTTAAGATCTAGAATTCAATCCGCATTTATACGACCACAGGCAATGAGCAAACACGGCACTATAATGCAATCAAATTTGAACATGCATATATTCTTTAAATCATTATTCATGAGAAAGGTGAATAAGTGCTTAGATCAAATTATTTGACTGATTAGTGAAAAAAAACTCCTTAATCTGCAGATTGTACATCTATATAAATCACAACCCTGCTTTCTGGTCTCTGGTGTTGCGAAAAACCTTATCCAGAAACAAAAGTGCAATTAAAAAACCTCTGAAAACTACATATCGCTGGAGATCAGAAATTGGCCATAGAGATTACAAAGTTCAAGCAAAGACCAAATAACTAAAAATCTGGGCAGACTTCCAGCACTTCGCTGACCATTTGCAATTGTAATGATCCATTTTGTAAGGTTGGAGTCCCTTTCAATCAATGCCCACCTCCTCCATTATGGCCATATATTCTGCTGCCGATTGTCGTTAGGAAAGTGGCCATGTCTGTTAAAGCCAGTGTTTGGGTAGCCATTTTTTTCTTACTGGGTTTTATAGCTTCACAATTAGATCCAACATTCCACACATTGTTCTCCTGAGTGCGGGCACTGGCAAAGATGGTAGTGTTGCTGCCAGTCCAGCCGCCATGGTGTTGGTATTTTGAGTCTCTACCTTAGGGGAAATGTTAAAAGTGCAATCCACAATGGTAGCAGGCAAATGTTAAGCACTGAGGCACAAGTGTTCATCAGCGTCATATCCTTCACATCCAAGTTAAAGCAAGTCTTATCCAATATCACTCCCTTCTGGATGAGGGTCTTCTAACTAGTTCTTTGGACAGTGAATATCAAGACCTGAGAGATTAAGGATAGTGTCTTAAAGCAAGAATTATTGGTTAGTGTGGTAACAGAATTAGGAAAATGTGGTGAAACCTCATGAATTAATCATAGAAGGGTATGCAGCAGTGCTTGATATTGTAATGGCCTGGGGTCTAGTTTGTAGAAGGTCCTTAGTCAGAGCCTTGGTAACCAAGGGGATCCTTTGATCTCATTAGTCTTATGTTTGGACATGAGAAGCTCCACCAGCCTTCTGCTGGTAAAATAAGATGTGATATTACTCTTCTTTTTACTCTTGAGGCAATAAGTAGGGTTAGCAGTTGTTGGTAGAGCTAACTGTGACGTAACAGAGGTACATTTAGGATTGGGGTTATGTTTTAGGTCCCTTTAGAAAGCATCACTCAGTGGATAGCTAAGAACAAAGGACCGTGGCTACACAGTGAATTATATTAAGGACTAAAGGAATATGGGTCCAAAATAATAACATATAGGCTTCCATTTTTTGAACCAGGATCAAAACACAGCAACTGGTCTGAAGGAACCAATGATGCTATATGTTCAGTGGTGTATACAATTGTAAATAATGGTTGGATTGTTTTGAAAAATTTACAATTTGGATAATAATAAATTCAAAGACGCTACATGACTCATGGTGCAGGATTTTTTTTTACATATGTAGAATTGTCTATATAATGCACAACTTTGATGAAAGAAAAACACTTGATGAAAATTAAATTTAATATAAAAGATTTCAATTGAGTGTGAGGATAGGGCACATAAAGAATTAGATTGAAACCTATACCTAATAAGGGGGATGATAAATTGTTGTGATAAGGGGATTTGCAACCGAAGCACCGATCCTTTTTTCTTTCCCCTTTGGAAAACTACATAATTTTACATTTCTCACGTAGGGAAGAGGCTGTTCTTTACTTTGGGTATAAGTAGTATGGCTGCAATTGATGTGGGCCCACCAGGGTCTCTCTCAACATCCTGACCTTCACTGGCTATTTTACGTGCTCTAAATCTGGTTGATATCATAGTGATGGAGATCAGAGGGCAAACTATAAAGCTATATGGATGTAACCGTTATACAGCTGAGTCAGAAATCTGAAATAACAGAAATGTAAGCAAAGAAGATGATACTTCAAAAGGAACAGGTGCCTAGTGGTGCAATACTAATGCTGACATGTAGCAAGCAGTAGCATACATCAGCAGATACCTGAACCAGCAAATAATAGCAGGAAAATATATAGTGTGGATTAATTTACTCAACCATTCCTTCAAGACCTCCCCCTGCTAGTACATACCCAGTGGCCACAGTAGAAAGAGAGAGAAAAAGAAAGAGAGGTTAGTTTTAGCACCCTGAAAACAACACATTGTCTTAAAACACAGTCTGACATTTTTAGATGGATTTTTGTGCATCTGTTAATTCAAGGTTTTTGTGAAGTGTTACATTCCACCTTATGCGGCCGACAAAGTGCTTTCGAGATGGATACTTATCAGCGAGGACTCATTAAATTAAATATATATATATATATATTCAAAAAGAGATCTGTTGGTGGGAGGCAGTGCAGTGGCAGTTAACTGGAAAATATCGAAAAATACCAGTAGATACGCTCCTGTGAATATGCCCTCAAATTGTAAGAGCAAGTGTCCTGAAATGCCTGCTACGGTGGTGGCAGTCCAGTTCTAGGCATCTTACTTGGCAGGACGGTGGGATCAAATTCCAAAGTATATTTCTGTTATGAATATGTTTGGGCTAGCCAAAAACCAAAATGTAGAGGTGGGTCTTTAAGATCTCCTGCATTGAAGCTAGTGATTTCCAGTCTTAGGTGTTGTTAAACCTGTCATCCTTTGGTGATCTTTCTCCAGAATCTTTCTCTTTTGCATCCCATTTCTGCTGATTCTTTTTGTTGGCCTTAGGACTCTGAGCACTTTACCACTACTCACAAGTCCTAAAATGCATGTGCTTCTCCACTAAAATATGATGACATTGGTGTATACCTGATTGGCATATTTGTTGGACTGGTAAGTCCCTTGTAAAGTGGTATACCATATACCCAAGGCCTGCCCTGTGAATGCTACTAGTGGGCCTGCAGCACTCATTGTGCCACCCACACAAGTAGCCTTTCAAACCTATCTCAGGCCTGCCACTGCAGTGCCTGTGTGTCCAGTTTACTGCCACTTCGACGTGGCCTTAAACTCTCCTTTCATTGCATAGAAGTCACCCGTAAGGTAGGCCCTAGTAACCCTAAGGGCAGGGTGCCCTGTAGGTAAAAGGTAGGACATGTACTTTTATGTTTGGCATGTCCTGGTAGTGACAAACAGCCTATTTCGTTTTTCACTACTGTGAGGCCTACCCCTCTCATAGGCCAGCTTTGGGAATTTCTTACTACACTTTTAAGCTGTAGCTTTTTCATTTTTCAAATCTTTGGAATGGTAATGATAAATCATCCTTACTGGTGAAGTTGGGTTTAACATTACTGTTTAGAAATGCCACTTTTAGAATGTGGACATTTCTCTGCGCTTACTGTTCTATGTGCCTGACAGCCTGTCTCCAATCCATGTCTGGCGTGGGTGACAGTTACGCTTTGTGCATTCCCTCTAAACAGCAACAAACATGGGAAGGTGAGACTCATCTGCATTCTGAACACTCATCTGCATTCTGATGGGTCTTCCTGGGCAGGAAGGAATGGGAGGGGCTGACACTTACACTTCAATAGGTAGTGTCCTGTCCACACACAAAGCACTGATTTCCCCCCCCCCCCACACACACACATAGATAGCCTGGCAGACAGGACTGGGTTGAAAGGGATCCTTGTGCACTACAGAGAGCTGCTTTGAAGTCACCCCCTACATCAAAGGCACTTTTGGGTATAAGTATTGGGTCTCTGACCCCTAAAATCAGACCCTTCTGGAACTTAAACTGAACTTCTGTCACAAGGACTGCTGGACAGCTTAAAGGACTCAACTGGACTGCTTTTCTGGAAGTACTGATTTTCTGCTTGTTGCCCTGCTGCTCCCTGACTCTGCTGAAGGAGAGCTGGACTCTGCCTTCCCTCCAAGTGTTGTCCAAGGGCTTGCTGGCTTCCCTACTGGTTTCTAAAGTCTCAGGGACACAAAGGATTTCCTGCAATTCTGCCCGTGCCGCAGGACTCTGCTTTCTGTGAGTCCTACTCTTGCCTGAGGTGCCCTCTCCAAGCTCTGGGCCTCAAAAATGTGCTCTGCAGCTATTTTGCTACAAAATCGACGCATTGTCACCACTGCGCCGATCAGAACCAGCGCAGTGCCATTCGACGTATTGCCTATCCGGAGACAGCCCTGCACATCTCAATATCAACATAGAACCTGACTGCAAGGTTCGCCGACAATGCAGCGCCGATCCAAGGTCCCGACCACAAGGCTTGACTTTGATGATTCGACCCAACTACGAGGTTTGACGACGACTCAGCACCGATCTGAGGTCCCGGCCGTGAGGCTTGATTGCGAAGCACCGACCCACCTGCAGGAATCGTAACCGGCACATTACCTTCACTGCTTGGAGAAGATCGACACATTTTGTTGCTAGCGACCAGGAAATGTACTTTGTTCACCAGGGCCTGTCTGTGTCCTGTAGCTGGCCTGCGCTTCCACGTCAGCCCAAACTTTGACTTTGTCCCAATCCAGTGCGATCTAAAGTAACCTTTTTAGCGCTACCAGCGTCTAAGCGCTTTACTGTAATTATTCCTTAAATATTCAATATTTCAACTTCTATACTTTGGAATTATGTTGTTTTGGTCTTGTTTTGTTTATAATTTAATAGTCTATTTTATAAACCTGTGTGGAGTCTTTTTGTGGTGTATTCATTGTGTTACTGTGTGAGACTTGCACAAACACTATACACATTGCCTCTTCAGATAAGCCTGACTGCTCTTTGCCAACCTACCAGAGGGTGAGCACAGGTTATCTTTTAGTGTGTACTTAGCATACCCTGACTGGATTGCTGGTTCCTGCCGAGCCCGGATGCATCCCTCAGCCAACAAGGAAACCCATTTCTAACAGGTGTAATAGTAGAAAATTCTACAGGGACAAGCCTTGTGCATGGTAGTATCAACCACCTAATTTTTGTATAGAGATGGTCAAGAAGTCAGTAGGTGCCATTTGGCATACCTGAGGCTTCTTCCTTGTAGGCAGTGTACAGACAGTTTGGCAAGAAACTTCAGTGAGCAATCATGCAATATCTTGGGGGCTAGGCAAGGGGTTTTAAAGTAGGGGAGTGTGAAATTTATGTTATGTCCTTCTGCAAAAATTTTGAATAATTATGTGAAATTATGCATTATTAAACAAAATGCAAATCCATCATTTTTCACTATATTTTAGCGCAAAGTATATCCTTGTGTGCATAGTGCAAAAATAAAAAAGCATTGCAAACAACAGCTGCTCACGTTCAGTTGCTTCTGTGCCTTCATGGTAATTTATTATAGTGAATGCCACTTTTGCGGTAAATTCTTACAGTGTGCGGCAAGTAATTACTTGTAGTGGTGTAATGGTGTGATTTTTGGAATTTCATGTAACCAGCAAAACACAAAAGTTCCGAAAAGATGCTAATTATGCAAGAGTAATTTAAAAATTGCCCAGGCTTTTTAAAAATGTTTACTAAGAGCCAGAGAAAGTATTTCAGCACTGGCCTCATACGATCTTGTCTTTTCACACAAACAAACTTCGAGAGTGAGTGGTTGGGAGACTGGTATAGCATATTGAAATACTCAAGATGTGTTATGACCACAGCAACAGAAAGGTCAATTTTCTTTGAAATGTGAGAAAACTTTAAGCAGACTTAACTAATGAAATTGTATTTTTAAGACAGCATTCATTCGGGGTTGGAAGACACCTTACTGTCAAAGACATTTCCCAGGCCGTACTCCCTTCCTGAAGTCAAAATAAAGGGAAGGAACCTGGATTGACAGAAGACACGAACAGATTTCCATATTTTGTCATTCAGTAAGAGCCAAATATTCTGCCTTCCTCGACTGACATGTGAAAGGCAGTGATATATTGTTTTAAGATTAAAAGTCTCACCTTCTTGCTTGTGATGGAGCTGTATATTGACAGCGTATTTGTAAACAATATTGTATGAATCTAAGAAGGCGGCAAGTGGACCCGTGTAGGCATTGAATTGTACAGGTGACAAAGATAAACCTCGTGGAACACCACACCTGATTTTGGCTATTTAGGACAGGAATGGACACTTTGAAATGAGGGGTATGATTTTGCAGGAATGATCCAAACCCCGACAGCACAATGCCACTGATTCTTGTCAAATGTGGATGAAATGTCTAACAGGATGAAGGTGCAGATGCTAAGCTGGCCATGAAAGTCAAGCAACCCTTTCGTAATATTTAAGAGCATAGAGGTTCATTTAGAGTATGACATTCCGCCCTCCATGTGTCAGGGAGCTGAGGTAATCACCTCCCACGCCCTTGCTGGAATATCCACCACCATATTTAGGGATCTCCAGTGGCCCAGCAGAGATCTCTGTGCCTTCAAAGGAGATGTCACCAAGGCAGATCTTCCTAAAGCACTGAAAGTTTGCTGAGCACCTGCTATGTCTGGTGGCCCCTCACCAAATTATTTTGTTTTTCAAAAGTGAACCCCCAAAAAAGAGTTTGTTTTTTAAAAACAAAATCAACAATGACCCTGGACCTCTAGCAGTTTCACTCTATCGGGGTGTAGGCGTAGGGTTTCGGCTGATGGGAGCCAGCAGGGGCGCCACCGTTGGAAACATGACAGTCTGCCTAGCTCTAAATAGAGTGGGTGGGCCATCAGTTTGGTGGACTGGGCACTCTGCCACATTTGTGGTGGTAGGACAATTGGCAGAACTTATGAAACTGCTGTCTGATTATCTTCCAATGAAAAATTAGCCTTTTAGCTAAATACATCCCTTCATTTGTGAAATGACATCTGAAAATGGAACTGTAATTCTATAGTCCCTCAGTCCCAACCACCCTTTATTTCCATAATCGACCGCGTACAGCGCTCCGCTTCCTTCCGATTTGAGCTAAATAAATACAGCAAACATACATAAAACTGCACGAATCAAAAGTGTGAGTGGACTGCCTATTTTTTAAGCCACAGCAGATAACCAAGGAAGCTTTATGAATTGCGTGGCTTTTTTTATTATTCCTCATTTCAATATTTGTGTCAAAAACCTTGCATTGTCATCACCTGTCCTAACGTGTCAAATTCGTTGCTAACGGACTGGTAAAATCTGTGATCTTGGAAGTGCTCTGTAACCTATGGTGGCCCATGCAGGAGGCGGGTGGGATCTATATTCCAAATGCCGTCTGAATGTAGCAGCTGGTCCCATTGCATACATCTTATTACCTCGTCAAAGCTATCATAAGAGGCTTTTGAAGGGGTGTAGGCTCATTTAAAATGATAAACAAATGTCTCCTTTCAGTGCTAACATGATTTTCTGTTCGCATCATTAATACTAGCCAACCAGTCATTTGGAGTTTATGTTGAAATCGCTCCTGTTCTTTATTTAAACTGTAAAATATTTGAGACTTAGCTGACAGAACAACTGTAATTTTTTGGTAATATAGTTTTGTGTGACTTCTTCCCTGGCATATTCATGTGAACAAGCACTTGGCGTCCTTGACTGTCAGCTCAGGAAATGAGTGTCTGTTTAGTGCATCAGAGGCTGCAGAGGAGGTGAACTCTCAGTGGGGTTGGGGGAGCCCATCTGTCAAGGAAAGTGCAGGCTTGAACTAACCTCACTTTCCAGCAGCTGCATTTAATAGAAGCTTTGCCCAGAGGGGAAGCTACTGTACAAGCAGCCTATCTGCTATTCGAGTTATATGTGTGAAGAAGCTGTAATGAAAACATGACTTCTAAAATGATATTCTAAAAGCGTGTCCACTGGGCCCAATTCCACATCAATAATCAAGACAATATGAGTCCACAAAGACAAGTGTGTTCTTTCCTAAGGAATCCGAAGAGAATTGTGGGCACATTAAGCTCTTATGAGTTCTTCTGACCACACACAGAGCTTTGTGTTTATGTGTCGCTTTGACTCCGTTCATTTTAATTCTGATTTACGAAGTTACAGGTACACAGGGAATTGCGAGGGCCAGAAGATGCACCACCATCAGTCACTCAATCAAAACAATTCTCATTGGATATTCACTTCAGACCCCCAGGTGTGGGCCCTGGGACAACTTAGATAAACACAGGATGGCTGATTGATCAGTCCTCCATTACCACACATAGTCTCAGCAATGAAATTTGTGCCGGGGAAAATACAATATTCCCTTTTGTAGCTCAGAACGGGGAAGAATATTTTATAGCGTTTTCCCAACTCCTCATTTCGACCTCAGGAAGCACACTGGAGCAACTGTCATCAGTTTGAGCACGTACAACACAGTTGGTTAGGTCACAAGGCACGTGGGCGTGAGCTCACGTGCCTGACTTTAGCATAGTTACTTAGGCGGTGGCTGGGCCGGTCAAAATAACAATGACCTGATAGGTTACAGCTACTCTTCCATACACAACAGAATATTGAATCACCACATAGTGCCACAGAACAGAAGTTTATTCAGCTTCTCTTTCAGAACCAGTGTCCATGTTTCATTTTGAAATCACCACATGGGTTTAGGCATAATCTCGCAGCATGGTTTTGAAGTTTGTGGCAAGGCTGGACTGGGAACCCACAGCAGCCCTGGCAAATTTTGTCATATCAGCCCCGGTACATAGTGAGTGCAGTGAGCGAGCCTGACCACTACAAGGAGGGTTTGGAGGGGGGGAGGGGTGGGGTAGTTGGGCAAAAATGGTTCATTCTACAACACATTTTTCATTATATATTCAATTGCATTAGCATTTAAAGCATAGTAAATGATGACCTTAGAGTGCACAAGAATTCAGCAATCTTTGTTGGGGCTCTTAAATGATTCCCTCACGATCACCCTCCAACAGTGCCCCTCATCTTTCCATAGCCCCTCTCTCATGTGTATTTTATTTCTTTTATAGCACCTCTCATACCAGTGTAGGGTGTCGGAGCACTTTACATCACACACAAATACAGAGACAATGATCTTACATGTGTAAATCAGTGTATAGAAAATGTTACATAAGACAAAAGGGACTGCAAGGTGCAGGATTCACATGTCATACAAACTGGTAGGCATTTTTTAAGAGTGCTTGGTCTGGAGCAGCACAAACTCAGGATTCAGATCGTAACACAGTGGCTAGGGTTACTTAAGAAATTATTCTTTACTAATAATTTATTTCTACCCAAACAAACCCTTTTAAGCAACATTAGGATAATGAAAGACTCAGTAAAAAACATAACTTTTTAACCTGTACCATATAGTTTCCATTCAGCTCTTTGATGACACATCATAGCTCATTGTGCTAGATTATGATTGCAATTTATGAACTGCACAGTAACAAAAGGGTCTCTCAGACAAAAGCAGTAAACCACTAAGCTATGCACATAAAATACTGTTCTGTGATCTGCATGGTGCCTGTCCTTTGCTGCAGGCGTATTAACCCTCTGCGCTACCTTAGATGAGTCACAACTGCCACTAGACAAAACCATCTCTCTCCAGCAGATACATTAAACATTTAAGTTATCTTGACACTTTCATTGTTGCCTGAAAACTACTGGATATACAAAGAACTTTGCAGCAGGTGCTTTCAAAACTGCTGCACTCCATAAAAAAGTGGCACCCAGTACCAAAACCAGACCCCCACTCTTCCAGCCTCCCGGGGAAATGCCAGATGCACGGTACGGCAAGTCCGGCCTTGGTCTTTAGCAATGATTTTTGAGTCTTTGAAATCTGGTAATTATTTTAGGCGTAGAACAGATCAGGTTATATTAATTGAGATGTGCCAGAATCAGTAATGTAGTCAACTCAACTGGTGTGATGGAATGGGAGGATTTTTCAAAGGAGAACGGGCTGCATGTTAACCTTTACTATAGCCTGGGCCACTGGAATTATGAGATTGTGCGGCTGTGGCGATTTTTGCATGATTTTAGATTTGCTGCATTTGCCACATAATCCATCATTTGCTGCATATTCTGCAGATTTTAACAAAAAAAATCTGTTTCTAGCTCAAATGGTTCAAAAGTTACTAAAAAGAAAAGTGACGGGTGTTACTTCTCAGTGGAAGGCCCTTGGCAAAGCTGGACTGGTCACCTTTCTGTTGCTTATTCCTGTATTTGGGTGTTAATCTGGTACTAATGAGATGCAACCAATGCCCAGACAGTGTTAATAAGTGTGGAAATGACAAAATAATGAAGTAATTCTGTTACAAAATGTGCGTCATTATGCCGCATAATTTGCCTTTTCTTCCTGCATAATTTACTCAACCCTGCTGCATAATTTGGCCCTCTCCTGCTGCATAATTCCAGTGGCCCTGGCTATAGCATTGACAAATAATGAAGTAATTCTGTTACAAAATGTGCCTCATTATGCAGCATAATTTGCCTTTTCTTCCTGCATAATTTACTCAACCCTGCTGCATAATTTGGCCCTCTCCTGCCGCATAATTCCAGTGGCCCTGGCTATAGCATTGACTTGGGAAATGAAAGAGAGGCCGGAAACAAATAGGATCTTATTTTTGGTTCCATTTATATATAGGAAGCGTTCCTTCTTTTAGTGGAACGTGTGGTCCAGGCATGAGAAATTGATTGTTTAGTCCTTTGTACAATCATAAATGAATTTGTATGTTGCCAGTTGACATTTCGAAGGCTACCTGTTGTTGCTGCAGGAACGTAGTTATGTTACCCTTTAGTGATGCCCCAAAACACCAGGCATGTAGATGATTCGAAATGCATCGCTGACATTTTGCTTGCAATTGTTGAGAAATGAATGGACCCATTACAGGGCAGATATGAACATTCCTGCCCACGATACAGTTCTCTTAAGCAGTATTGGGTGGTCAACAGTGTCATTCATATTTGGCAGAAAGTTCAAAAAGTTAAAGGTTTTCCTCATCTAGGTGGAGGAAATGCTCTTCACAAATTTTAGTCAGCACAGTTCCTGTCCCTTGAGCAGCAACATTCTAATTGTTGGTTGTGTAGGAGGCAGTTTAGTAGTACTTAGACTTAACGTTGTCTCTGCACCTCACTCTCTAAGATGTTGCTGATGATTGAGAGAACTCAAATAGGTCTGTAATTGGCCAGGATGTTGGGCCAGCAGATACAATGTCCAGACAGGGTTGATGGTATGTCTCAAGGAGTCAGGAATTGTGCCAGAGATAAGAGAGGCATTGATCAAATTAGTTGTATCTTTTGTGGTTGAGGGAAAGAATTGTTTGAGGCAAGAGGCAAAATATGGGTCCATACGAGTTTTGGATTTTTATTTTTTTATTTTGCGGCCAGGTTTGAGACCTCGACTCTTTCCAAAGGTGTGAAGGAGGTTTGTAGTGGGCAAGGACAGATGGACAAGTAAGGGTGCATTTCTGGGTATATGAAGATTTTGACAATCTTGACCTTGAAGAAATTGAAGAAGTCATTGCAGTGTTACTGAAAGGAGCATAAGTAACTGGTAGGTGCTTGAGATGGACAATTCTTGAGAGATATTGAATATTTTCTTCATCTAATTTGTGGAAATGTTTTGCGAACTTGGCCTTTTGGACTCTCCTGATGGCTTTGTATTAACATCTCCTTTTCCTCTTGTAGAGGATATTGGGCTCTTTAATTTGTGATGCATACCATTGCCATTCTAGGTTTTAGTTGCTTCATTTCAGTTCAGTAACTTCCTAAATGGACCACTAGTTGGTGGAATTTTGCAGCCACCTTTAGTTTCCTAGGTGTGGTGGGGCCTAGAATGTCTATAGCAGATGGTATGTTATAGTAGAGATGGTTGAGCAAAGTTTTGGGGTAGGTCATGCACAATGCTTGATTCTAGTAGCACTGCAGATGGACCTGAACATCGCTGTGCTTATGTTACTAGGGTGTCTGGTATGGGTGGGTACAGAATGACTGTAATGGTCTGTGGAGGGTTTATGGTCTGGTTTTGAAACTTAAGCAGGGACGAAAAAGTGATCCTATCATGCCAGGTTGGCACTGCATGGATGATTTTGAGGTTGCATCTGAGCATGAGGTCTAGTGTGTGACCATCTATGTGGGTGGGGGTTTTTGCCTACTGGCAAATGCTGAGAGTCTGCTTTATTACAAATTTGGCATCAGCGGTACATAGTCAAAAGGAAAGTCTCCCATGATGCTGATTTTGTTGTCTCCGGTCTCTAGATGAAGCAGGGGTTATATTGGGGGAAAGGGAAGATGACCACTGCTACAGTAAAAGGTCTATTGCAGTTGATTGTTGCAGTAGGCCGCAATGCGCTCGAAGGATGAGAATGCAATGTTAAGCATTTTCAAGCAGGATAGATTATTACTGAAGATGGGTGCTAGTCCTCCCCCCATATTTTCCCTTGTCTAGTAGTAGATATCATTTTGTAGTCAGGGGAACAGTTTATCAGGGATAGTGATTTAATTGTCTCATAAACATATTTCTCTGAAGCCAACTAAGTGACTTGTATATTCAGAATAAAGGTTGCAAGTATCGTGGGTGTGCCTCATCCACATTTGAGCCCAGTTTAATGCATGGGAGCAGGACTTGGGTTGTTTCATTCAGAGAAGATAGAGTTATTACATCTGCTATGGGGGATTCACTGTAGTTAGAAATTGGGTTTCTGGTTGGCTAGGGTATGCACCTAAGCCAGGCAGAACCCACCACTCTAGTCAGGGTAATTGAATTACACACCCAAGATAACCCCTGCTCATCCCTTTGGTAGCTTGGCAGAGCAGTCAGGCTTATCCCAGAGGCAAAGTGTAAAGCATTTGCGCAACATACACACACCAGTGACACACTAGGCACACCACAAAAAGAGACTGCACACAAGGTTATATAAAAATATATCATATATTGTATGTAAAACACATTAGACATGAATCACATAATTCACTTTGCCAACCAGGCAATAGTCATAACATCATAGGTAGTGCACTAAAGTAAATACTTATAAGTTGTACATATCATAAAAGAAGTCATCATGAAAACATTTATGCATAACATCAGTTAGTGCCATAAAGCCACCACTTATAGATTGCACCTGTAATGAACACATGATGAAACCAAAACCCTACACCATCACAGTACGTATGATGCAGTTCTTAAGAATTATACTTTTTATCCGGTCACCAGGCATAAACTGACACTTATCATAACTTTAGGGCTTCAAATACAGCAGCCCGGCTACACATGAATCACCAGATATCACTCTTATAGAATCTTAGGCCACAGTGCATCTGTGCATCTATTATGGTTAGTACAGTACTCAGAGAGGTTTCTCTGAAATTGCTCCAACGTGTCGTGCCCCCAGGTATGTGCTTGAAACGGAGGGGGAGGGCACACATCCATCCCCCCTATTGGCGGGGAGACTTTACTCAGTTCCCTCCACCTGGGAAGTAGCTGCGGCAGCTGCTGATGAGTACAAATGTGGAGGAACAATGCACCCCGCAGCGAAACAAAAATGGTGAGACTTCGCTGGGTCCCTTGCAGCTGGTGCTCCTCTCCACTGGAGCTCTTCCTCACATCGGGAGGCAGTCGGGACCACGGACTGCTCCCGTCTCCTCCAGCTGATGTGACCTGCAAAGGGGTCCCCACTGGGATTGGCTCGTTTCCCTTCGATGCGGGCGGGACTCCCTCTGCAGCCTCGTCTATGTGAGGGGCCGCGCTGGAGGGGTTCTTGCTGGGCGGCTGCGGTCGGTCCCCAACGACTCCTTGGCACGCTGGGATCCCCCCTGGGCTCTTTACAGTGCCACATCACGTCGGGGCACAATCAAGCGGTAATGTTCCAGCCGTGCAGCTTGCAGCACGAAGGCTGGGGAAAACGTGAGTGAAGTATGTCACCTAAACCACTCCTTACTGCCTCAGGGGTTCAGCGATGAACTCCGGTGTATTTGAGGCAAATAACTACACCAATCCTTCGTCCTCTCAGAGCACTGAACATGCGCTAGGCTGCTCAGGAATATAGAATTCAGCACACCCTCACCCTGGCCGTTCAGGAGAGCAAAGTGATCATCCTGAGCTCCTTCTAAAGCACTCACCACAACCTTCCTTCCTTTAAAATGTAGAGGAACATTCCAGTCCTTCTCATGCTCCAGGCAGGAGCAGCAACTGCAGGCCACCTCACCCCACACATCATGGGCAGGGCTCCTCACACAGTGCTCCCAGCCCTCCTTACAGGCAGGTTACCTTTCTGAAGTCTTTTATCTCCCGGAGACTTCCAACAGGAGGCAAGCACACACAAGCCCTTAGAGATTCTTCACAAGCACAATACCACAGCCGGGCAAAAAGAGCCAGGCCTTTTCCTCCACCACAGACAGAAGCAGCAAATGCAGGCCAACCCACCCATCACACAGAAAAGGCAGCGCTCCTCACACAGTGTTACCACTCTTCTTCTTGGCAGGGTCCTCTTGTTTCTTGAAGTAATCTAACTTCCTGGGGTTTAAGGTCAGTTGCGGCCCGTGGTAGGAGTGCCGGTCGGGCGGTGACGTGGGGGAGGGGCAGGGTGGGGGGTAGTAAACTACGGATTAAGGCCGAATACAGGTAAGTGAACATTTAAATAAATAAAACGAATTTTGTTGCGCGCACTGCATAGCATTGGCGATGCAGCGCTCACAACGAAATTCGTTTTATTTATTTAAATGTTCACTTACCTGTATTCGGCCTTAATCCGTAGTTTACTACCCCCCACCCTGCCCCTCCCCCGCCCCACATCACCGCCCGACCGGCACTCCTACCACGGGCCGCGCCTGTTTAAGGGCCAAAGCTGATACCCCATTTTGTCATTGTTCTCTTTGTGTAAAGGATCTCTGTACCCAGTTCAAACCAGCCCTGTCCTCTCTGGTGCAGCATGACCACAGGGGACGGGGACAGCATTGTGCATAGGAGACACAGCCTATTCAGGTGCATACAAAACTCCTCCCACCACTCTAAATGCAGACCAGGTCTATTCAGCCCAGCTATGAGTCACCCAGGCAAGGCAGGGCACACCTCAACCCCTCTTGTGACTGTCTAGAGTGAATGCACATCCCCAGCTCTTGTCACTCCAATACCAGAGACGCTGAATACACAAACAGCCAGAGGCACACAGAATGGTCAAGTAAGAAAATGCCCACTTTCTAAAAGTAGCAATTTCAAATGCACAATTTAAAAACTACCTTTACCAAAAGGTGCGTTAATAAATTCTGAGTTTAGAGAGCCTAAACTCCATTTTTCTCTCTTATCCCAAAGGAAAGGTATACTTGTCACAAAGCAGCTCCCATGTTAGTATAGGGGACAGATAGCCTTTCAATAGTGAAAAACTAAATACACAGTATTTTACTATCAGGACGTTACACACGCCAGTACAGTCCTACCTTTCACATACACTGCACCTTGCTCATGGGGTTACCTTGGGCCTACCTTCGTAGTGCCTTACATGTAAGGAAAGGAAAGGTTTGGGCCTAGCAAGTGGATGCACTTACCATGTCAACAAGGCAGTTTACAACTACCTGTACAGACACTGCAGTGGCAGGTCTGAGATACATTTATAGGGCTACTCATGTGGGTGGTACAACCAGTGCTGCAAGCCCACTAGTAGCATTTGATTTACAGGCCCTGGCACACAACGTGCACTTTAGTAGGGACTTACCAGTAAATCAAATATGCGAATCAAGGATAACCATTCATATCACAATTTATACAGAGAGCATATGCACTTTAGCACTGATCAGCAGTGGTAAAGTGCCCATCATCCTTTAGCCAATGAAAACAGGGTCAGACAAATAGGAGGAAAAAAGCCAAAAGGTTTAAGGATAACCCTGCAAAAAGGGCAAGGTCTAACAACTGGGGATGGTGTATTTTGGAGGATTTGGCTAGGATCCAATGTTTTGCTATCACAGGCAGTCAAATTTCACGAGCTGAGGAGTGTTGGGTAAACTGTCAAAACGAGAACAATGAAAGCAACTTGTTCTTTAAATGAAAACAGCAAAGCAACCACTTTAATGTTGTTGTCACATATGCAAATTCAATTACTGCTTTCAAATTGTAATACTTCTATTTTCTGCTCTTCAGGTTGGAACAAGTGATTACAGCAAGATTTTCAATTGGACGAATAATGAAAGTTACATTTTGGAAGTTTTTGACTTAAAGCCGTTTACCAAGTATTCTGTTGTGGTCATTGCTGTTACTGTAGATACAAACTCAAAAAATGTTGGAGGGGCGTCTAGTAATCCAGTAATTATTACAACCCTGGAAGGAGGTACGTGTTTTTGTCATTTCCTACTATAGGTCGACCAAGAAAAGAAGACCTAAAAAAAGATAATTCTGTCTAATTGCTTGTGGTGTACACTTCAAGATAATGTTTTACCAACTCACACTATTGCCGTTTATGGAACACAGCATGATACACTCTTTCATTTCCAGGGCATTAACTTTAGCTTGATTTGGAAAAGTAAAATGGATGTCAGCTGAAGACCACTCGCCGTCACAAGCTGAACCTGTTACTCTCATTCCAGTATTTCACTGCATGCCTTTTTTTGGATTTCATTTCAACTTACCTCTATGGACATTTGAACATTTATATTTGCTGGTCCCGAGAAATGCAGTAAAATACATCATGCATGCACAGGTGCGCAAAATTATAATTCCACCCGCCACTTTGGACGAAATATTTTTTTTTCACTTTATAAATTTAGGTTTTGCCCTGTTATGCTTCGGGCGTAATTCGGATGTGTTTTAGGGATCTCTTTTCAAAACAAAGTTTTTTTAAAGAAAGTTAAGGATATTTCCATTATTTTCCTGAAAGAAGAATGTGCTGAAAGTCAATCAGCAAATGTTGTTCTCACAAAATCTATTTTGTGTATTTTCACTCCTGGGTTGCTTAAAAATGAACGTTTTATTAATGTTAATTTCATTTATAAACGTTTTCCCAAAGTGTCAGGAAGTTTGCCAAAGAGATGCAGACCATTATTATAGTGCAAGCCATGCTATGAGAACTTGTGCTTGCCAGAATTACAGAAATGCAAGTCTTGCTTGCGCTTCACAATGCATTGGAAGACCAGTCTAAATGTCATGCACCAATTTTGACATGTTAGCACAACTTTTAATAAGTGCCTTTTTTCTAGTTCCTAAAGACCCACCAAGCAATTTAACCTATCAGAAGATGCCGAACGAAGTAACAAAATTCCACATGACCTTTAAGCCTCCATCGGAACCGAACGGTCATATCCAAGTGTATCAAGCCATAGTGTATCCAGATGACGACCCTGCTAACTCTCTGATTCGCAATTTAACCATCATTTCAAATGAAAATAACTCAATAACGGCTGTGATTGATGGTCTGAAAGGAGGACACACATATAAGATAAATGTAAGGATCACATCTATGCGGTTATTTCAAATTGTTTTGAAAAGATGCTATGCATCTAATAATTTCTGTAGATGCTTTCTGGTGACTTATGAGAATGTTACTCTTCATCAATTTTTTTCTTTTCTTCCTTGTTTATTTTATTTGACAAAAAATAATTGTAGAGTGTACCAACCACCTTTAACGGCAGCTGCAAATTTTAGAAGAAAACAATTGTCAATTAAAAGGATTGATAATTATGTAATTAATGTGGAAGCTCTTGACTCCCTTGTTACTTTTATTTTTCAATCTGGTCATATTGGTTTTGCATAATTGCTGCAAAATATTTGGAACCCATAATTAAAACAAGCTTTGGCAAGATGAATTGGTTTCGCTTTGCCAATGCTCAGGTCGTTGCTTTTAAAATGTTCCAGCACTGGCAAAGCCAATAGTAGCAACTGCCCATTTTACAAGAATAAAAAGCAATGTTTTAAACTTTTAAAATGGCGGCCATGTTGCGTGATGCAAGGTGATACCGCCACAGGGTGGCTGTTGGACTTGGCCCTTTTCGCAGGGTTATCCCAAAACTGTTTGTTTCTTCCTCCTATATTTTCCTGGCCTGTTGTTGTTGGCTATAGGACTCTTGGCACTTTGCCACTGCTAATCAGTGCTAAAGTGCATATGCTCTCTGTGTACATGGTTATTATGATTGGTTATTGATGATTGGCATATTTGATTTACTGGTAATCCCCTAGTAATATACACTGAGTGTGCCAGGGCCTGTAAATCAAATGCTACTAGAGGGCCTGCAGCACTGATTGTGCCACCCACATGAGTTGCCATGAAAAGGTATCTCAGACCTGTCACTGCAGTGTCTGTGCGCAGTTTTAAACTGCCATGTTGACCTGGCCAGTGCACCCACTTGCCAGGCCCTAACCTTCCCTTTTCTTACATGCAAGTCACCCCTATGGTAGCATGGTAGCCCCAAGGTACCCCCATGGGCAGGGTGCAGTGTGTGTAAAAGGCAGGATATGTACTGGTGTGTGTGACATGTCCTGATAGTGAAATACTTCCAATTTCTTTTTTCACTATTGAAAGGCTATCTGGCCCCCCATGGGATAGAATGGGAGATACTTTTTAACATCTTACAAGTGTAACTTCCCATTGTGACAAGATAGAGAAATAAAGTTTAGGCTCTCTGAACTCAGAATTTAATAACACATATTTTAGTAAAATGGCTTTAAAAATTAAGTGTTTGAAAATGCCACTTTTAGAAAGTGGGCATTTTCTTGTTTAACCATTCTGTGTACCTCTGCCTGTTTGTGGATTGACTGTCTGGTTTTGGAGTGACAGGGGCTGGGGATGTGCATTCACTGTTGACAGCCACGGGGGGGGGGGGGTTGAGGTGTGCCTGGCCCTTCCTGGATGACTCAGAGCTTCGCTAAATAGACCGTGGCTGCATTTAGAGTAGTGGGAGGAGTGTTTCTTGCACCTAAATAGGGCCTGTCTCCCTTGCACAATGCTGTCTCTACCCCCTGTGGTCATACTGCACTAGTGAGGACAGAACTGGTTTGGACTGGACTCAGGGATCCTTGCACAAAGAGAACAAAGACACAATGGGGTATAAGTAGTAGACCTTAAACCCCAGAACTTTAGATCACTTCTGGACTCAAGAGGAACCTTTGCCAAGGAGAAGCGCTGGAGAGCTGTAAGGAGGAGTACTGCCCCTCTGCTGTGTGCTGTTTGGGGTGGGCCTGCAGTTGCTGTTTCTGCCAAGGAAAGGACAAAGACTGGAATTTTGCTGTGAACCTGTTTAAAGAATAATCTCCAAGGGCCTGTGTGTGCTGGCCTCCTATTCTGAAGTTTCGAGGACACAAAGCCTTCACCCCCAGCTGCCCTGAACTCTGCTGTTGAGAGTTCTGACCTGCCAGGAGGTGCCTATTCCAGTTCTGGGCCTCTGGAGGTTGTTTCTGCTTATGGGAGCTGGAAGAAACCTGAAGAACTGAGACAATTGATGCATCACCCTTCTTGCGGCTGTTTTCCCGACGCAGCACCATCATGCGAGAAGAATCTCCACGCACCGCCACTGCAGAGACGATATAGCGCCTGTCACGGCTGCAAGAACTGACACATCGTGGGATCGCAGCTGAAGAAACCGACACAGCACCACTTGCCACCACCGCTTCGATCACCAACGCATTCCGGATTTCCACGCATCACACCTGTGCGGCAAGTTTTCCCAATGCATAACCCGCAGACCAGAACTATCTTGGAGTCGACGCATCACTTCCCCCTTCAGTCCGGATTCGACGGATCACTTCTCCTGCGTGCAGCAGAACTGTCGCATCGCCTCCCCGAGGACTCAGGAACTGATGCATCTCTTTGTTGCTCGGCGCTTCCCTTCTCTGCGGCTGTTTGGCCTTGTGAATTTTGACGCATCTACAGGTACTTTGTGTAGAATCACGCATCCATATTTTTCTATGGACCAAGTTGCTTGAAACCTTTGAAAAGTCATATTCCTATTACATGTATGTTGGATTTTTGACATTTTGGTCTTGTTGAGTTAAGATAAAGATACTTTATTTTTCTAAACTGGTGTGGTGTCCCTTTTTGGAGTACAAATACTTTACACATTGCCTTTGGGATAAGCCTGCCTACTCGTGCCAAGGTACCCAGGGGGTGAGTAGAGGTTATCTAAAGTGTGTATCCCCCTTATCCTGACTAGAAGCAAGGGTCCCTATTTGGAGAAAGGTACCTACCTCTGCCAACTAGAGACCCCCATATTTAACAGTGCCCAACCGGCACTCAGCGATAAATCTGCACCGCTCCTTTCGGGACCGGTGGGTGCAGCAAAGTAGAGTTGCCTGCGAACGTACTGGCAGGTTCACGGACCTCGCAGATCCCGAGGTCAGCATCACAGTACCTTTCGGAAGCCACACGGGCCTCATGTCACTCTGGTCAAGGTTGGCACGCAGCATCTGAGATCCCCAAGTTGGTGCGCAGCTCTGACACTGAGACTCTCATCATCAAGTCAACCGGGCAGGGCTGCACAGAGAAGACTTTCCTCGGTGCTGCATTGTCGTTGGTATCAGGAACTCAGAGCATTACCACGGCAATGTGCTTGATCTTCTCTATAGCCGCGCTGAGTCGGAGCGAAGCGGGCAACACTCGATCTCTGCTCCCAACAAGAAGCTCCATGTGGAGCAGTACAAGCTGGCGAGCAGGCCCAGTCAGTGGATAGATGAAGTATAACTGCTGGACACCCGTCTGACAGAGTCCCACAGCACGGGTTGAAGTCTTTGATGACCCTGAGACTTCAGCAACAGGGGCCAAGTCAGCTAGTCCTTGGAGAGCACTTTTAAGTTCAGCACACAAAAGGTAGCAGGCAGCAGGCCAGCATAACTGGGCAGGAAGCAAAGTGGCAGTCCCTCCTGCAGCACAGAAATCACCATGCAGCAGGCCAACACAGCAGAGAAGCTAGTAGAGTGGCAGTTCCTCCTGCCAGCACAGCAGTCCTTCTGGCAATGTGTGAATGTAGATATTGCAGTATCTGGTTACAGGTCCAAAAAGTGCCTAGTTTTATGAGGTCAGAGACCCAGTTCTTAAACCCAAAAGTGCCTTTGATGTAGGGGGTGACTTCAAAGTTACTCTCTGAAGTGCACAAGGATCCTTTTCAAACCAGTCCTGTCTACCAGGCTACCCGTGGGGAGTAATTCATGCTTTGTGTGTGGACAGGACACTACCTATTGAAGTCTAAGTGTCAGCCCCTCCCATTCCTCGCTGCCCAGGAAGACCCATCAGAATGCAGATGCAGTTGAGTGTCATGTGTTGTGGCTGTCTAGAGGGAATGCAAAAATGTAGCTGTCACCAACCCCAGCCCAGACGCGTATTGGAGACAGACTGTCAGGCACACAGCAAAGTTTAGAACAGAGAAATGTCTAGTTTCTAAAAGTCGAGAAAAACAACAAGGGAACCCTACTCACTTGGAACCAGGGTACTGAAATGATTATCAAAAACAATGGCTCCTGTGGACTAATGGCAAGAAAATCTCAATAAAATAACGCACTATGGCAATGTAATGGGTTATTGTGATGTCAAAAGGAGAAGGAGTCGAACACACCTTAGATTAGTATTTCATTCATAATTCTTGTATATATAGTCCTTTGAAGCAAAATTACATTCATGACATTTAACAATCAATTGATTGTAGTGAGTGGTGTCCCAGTGAAAAAAAGGAACCTAAACAAATAAACCTAAATAATTTGTGACATATTCGTGACATATATACAAGGTTTCCTATATTTCATGAAAGCGACCATTGTAATGATTCGCTTTGAAAAACTGTCGACGGCGTTTCGACCCTGTGTGCAATGTAGGGTCTCTTCAGGACCTAAGATAGTAGGGACACCTGAAGGAAGGGTTTGCGCAGCCTCGTGTGGAATTTGTGGCACCGTGAGTAAAGTGAAAAGGAAGGATACTCACATGGGACCCGGCCGGGCACCCATGTGAGGGTAGCTGTCGGCTGTCAAAATTCGGTTAGCACAATAGGAGGATTCCGCAGGTATGGAATAGAAGGGCACGGTGAGTGTGCAGATCAAGCACGAGCCGATAGGGTTTTTAAGTAGAAGTAGCAGGCTTCTTCCATATGTTATGGCTCTTGATAATTATTTAAGACGGCTATGCGCCTCTTTGTGTCGCCAGTTGATAAGTAATGGGGGGTCTTACTCAAGAATCAGTATGTTCGTGCCTGCATCAAGGATATCTGTGGAGCAGAACAGCATCTGTCTGTCTGCCTTGGTTCTAAAAGTGACATTTCTAAAATAGTAATGTCAAATCCAACTTTACCACTAAAGAGGATTTATCATTACCATTCCAAAGATATGAAACATGATTTAGCTACTCCTTTCTAATCAGGAATTACAGCTGAAAAAGTGTTTTAAGGAATTCCTAATATTAACCTATGAGAAGAGTAGTCCCCACAGTAGTCAATACCAGGGCATGCAAAACTTAAAAGTACATGTCCTATCTTTTAGATAAGCAGCACCCTACCCAGAGGGCTACCAGGGCCTACCTTAGGGGTAACCTATGTGTAATAAAAGGGGAGTTTAAGGCTCGGCAAGTGGGTTTAAATGCGAAGTCGAAGTGTCAGTAAACTGCACACACAGGCCTTGCAATGGCAGGTTTGAAAGGCTACTTGTGTGGGTGGCACAATCAGTGCTAAAGGCACACTAGTAGCATTTAGATTACAGGCCCTGGATGTATGGTATACCACTTTACAAGGGACTTACAGGAAAAACTAAATATGTCAATCAGGTATAGACCAATGTCACCATGTTTAAGGGAACAAGCACATGCACTTCAGCACTGGCCAGCAGTGGTAAAGTGCTCAGAGTCCTAAAGCCAACAAAAACAAGGCCAGAAAATAGGAGGAGAAAGGCAAAAAGTTTGGGATGACCCTTCAGAGATGGCCATTTTCCAACGGTGAGAGTAATATTCATCCATGTTGGCATATGTGAAACTGGAATTAGATATTGTCTTCACAAATGACATATACACACCGGAGTTCAACTTCCTTCTCATTCAATTCCATTCCCTCCTATCTGTTTTTATGTGCTCCGATCATTCCTTCCTTCTCTCTCTGGTAATCTTTTGTCAGGATCCTTTATGTTACTAGAGTAGCCAGTTCCTCCCCTGCCACCCATACTTTTTATTTGTCTGTCAGTACCAGACCTGTTAACCAAAGGACAGCTAATATCTAGCTGCCAAAGACTCCAAGAACTTTGGCCCTACTAGATCTTTGTAATCAATCATATTGAAGTGACTTTTGTAAAGTTGCTTATTTCCTAGTCATATAATTATTAAATGATTGCATGAGATTTTTTTAATCAATCTCACTATACAGCAAGTTCAAATTTACTAACAATTCAGTTACCATGGGTGGAACATCTATCTCTGTTCATGAAGCCAAACTATGGAATCCATTACCCAAAAACATAAGATCCACAGATAACCATCTCATCTTCAGAAGATTACTCAAGAGCTGTCTCTTCCCTACATGACCACCATATTCAAAATACAATTGTACAGCAATAGTATGCACAACACACTAATGGTGTACATACTTGTGTTTGTAAACATGTATACTATGTTTTTATTTAGGTATTTAGATATGTACATTTGTATGTACAAATGCCTAAATTATTTATGATTAAAATATGTATACTTTCTTATATTTATCCTTAACAAATTTACAAATGTATATATTACTTATCGTTAAAATATATACACCTCTTGTATTGATGCTTAACATTTATACATTAAGCCGGGCAGACCTCCGGGCAGGCATACGGAAGAGAAGGTCTACGTGCCATACACCGCGACTATCCACTATCTGAACCGCAGCACAGTCTAGGTCCTCTGCCTGGACCCTAGGTGCATTTGATTGCTGTTTGAAGGGTTGGAAATCCAGACGCCCTTTGGTCATTTGACCACTAGGTACCTATGTGACCCACTAACAATCGTTTGGTGACAACAGTGAATACCGCACTAGACACGGAATCCCCCCTCAAAACACAGATTAAGGGTAGGGATTATCTCCCCCCATTTTGGTCCTGATGAAATGCCACAGATGCCTCCTGGACCACTGATGCATGAACCATGTCGACCCAGACCCACTTACACAAGTAGATTGCTTTTCTCCATTACGAGAAACTCACAATCCACATACACCTTTTTTAACCCAACCGCAGGGACCCTGGATTAAAATATAACATTGAGGTACCCTTCAGGAAGTATTAAATCACTACCCACCCCTTTCCCACACACCCGCACAGCTTTCTTAAGAAGATCTCTGCCAAAGAACCCTCTTGTGGGGCACGTGGGGTACTGCAGCAATGACCCCATGAGGAGCAAAGCCTGATGATGAAGCATGACACTCTCATGGATGTGTGAGGGCACCACTTCCTAATAAGGAAGTACCCACTCAACCTCTATACCACTTTTCCAACCTGTGATCCAGCACCACAGGGTCAGTTACCCCATAGTATTGTAACATTTATACAGGTCATTACATAAATAACATACAAGTATTTGTCTACATGCTTATGGATCTCTATTTAGCATGATCACATATATCACACCATGTGATTATACAGAATGTATGTGTAAATGCTAACTATTCAATACACGTATTACTTAAAAAATAATAAATACATAAATCATAAATAATAAAATAATAATAAAAAATACTAATAAATGAGTGGACAAAACAAACATACTAAAATAATATGGGTATCTAGCTCTATATATAAAATGTTATACTTACTAGAAGAATGAAAAATAATTAAATCAATACATAAATATATGCATATATATATTCATATATAGATTAATATAATAATAAAATATAGGGCGATGAGTGTTTGCTTATGGGTTTATTTCCTTATAATAACACATCTGTCAGGATGTGTAAATATGATTATAGCAATCTTATCTATAAGTGCTTCACTACTAAAATTTTGGGGGACAAATATAAGTTAAAAAGTTAAAAGTAAAAAATTGCTTTTTGCACAGATCTTTGCTGCTAAACTGTTTACATGTTTTAAGATAGCCCTAATTGTTTTTACCAGATTGTTTTTAATTGACTGTTTTGGGAATTGAATTTGAATTGCGGAGGGAGGTGGGATTCGATACCGACAGAGAAGGTACTCGAGGCTCCAGCCCGGACACTCTGAGGCCGCCATTTTTGTGCAGGGTGCGGTCTAGTTGACGAACTGGGGAATATAAAACGCGACCGGCGCAGGGAACGCTGCCTGTTGCAATCCAGAAAACCATCACCGAAACAATGACGGCTTAAGGTATAGCAGAGAAAGTCTACTAGCTATTGGTTAGTGTGTGAGCTGCCGCTCCCACTTTTCTCTTACAGTAGACACTGACTGCCTAGCCTGAAAACACTGCAACTGGGTGGCTTTTTGCCCCCATGGTGTAACGGGCGTAGAGGGTAGGGGGAAGTTTGATAATCAAGCCCCCCATGTTCAGTACCCTGGGGAAGGGAGCAATTTGAAGGCCATTCTTCTAAACACCTGATCTATAAAAAAAACACGAGCTTCAGCTCTATGACCTCCTAACTGATCATAAGCCCGATATTATGTTCATAACCGAAACTTGGCTTAATGACGGCTCTAACCCTACCATTGCTAATGCAATTCCTCCTGGTTACCTGATCATACGGAAGGATAGGCCTGGGGGCAGGGGCGGAGGTGTGGCTATAATATACAAGGATAGTTTTTCCTGCGCACCACTTCTTATTGCAGAGTTAGAGGGGGCCGAGGCCCTCGGTTTCTTTCTGACTGTGTCAGCCCACCAATCTATTGCTGGCGTAGCAATTTATCGACCGCCAGGGCCGGCAGGCTTGTTCTTGGAGTCGCTTGGTCATGCCATCTCCCCTATTGTGGCCAAATACAGGCATTGCTTGGTACTTGGGGACTTCAATATCCACATGGACCAATCAGCTGACCCTGAGCCTCGGAAGTTGTGTGAGTCTCTAAGCATCCTCAATCTAACCCCCTATGTTTTGTTCCCAACCCACGAAAGGGGCCACATTCTGGACCACATTTTTTCGACGGCCAGGATTGAAATGGATGCTCCCCTCCCCATTATTTGGTCAGACCACTTCTTGCTTACGTTTAGAGTGCGCAAGGAGTTGGGTAGATCTCAGTCATATTGCAAACCGGGTGGCAGTAGTTTTAGGCCGTTCGATCTGTTTACTTCAGAGACACTGGCTGGAGCACTTAGTCATTCTCCTATTCCTTTTAGTGGATATTTGGAGAGCGATGTGCTCTCCCTAGAGAGCTGGCTTCAGGATCGCGCTATGGAATTAGCCCCCCCCCCAAACTCGAGCAGCAAAAGCTTGCAGAGCTTAAGCCCCATGATTCACGGAGGCCCTTAGAAAAAGCAAAAGTGCTTGTAAATGCCTGGAGAGGGCATGGAGGAAGAACTTCAATCCAGTGGACAAAACTACCTATAAATTGGCTCTGAAAGCCCACTACACCAAAGTCCGTGAGGAAAAGAAGCTTTTTTTGGCGGCGAAAATTGAACAAGCTGGAAACCGCAGTAAGGAACTTTTCAAGATTGTAAAAGATTTCTCCTCCCCTAACACGATGGATAGCCCATTTACCCCTACCAGTGAATGTACTAACAATATTGCGGGCTATTTTTTTAAATAAAATTAAAACCATACAAGACTCTTTTAGGGAGCCACCCTTAGCAATGGAAGGGAATACAAGCTCACCCCCGTGCCACTCCCATTTCAGACGGGACCCTCCTGCAGTTCCCGCCCATCCCATTGGCCAATTCACTTAAGATAATGAAAGCCCTTAAATCCAGCTCTCCCTCGGATCCTTGCCCAGCAAAAGTACTGGCGTCCATCGCTGAGGTGATCAACCCAGCAGTTAATTTGGTTCTGAACACCTCTTTGTCCGAGGGATTAATGCCTGAAAGCTGGAAGCACGGGAAAATTCTCCCGCTTTTAAAGAAACCTTCAGCAGACCCTTTGGTAGCCAGTAATTATAGGCCAATATCGCTGCTGCCTTTCTTCTCCAAGGTCCTGGAGAAATATGTAAATACTGTCATTACAGATTTTGTAGAGGCGAATCATGTACTGCACCCTAGTCAATCAGGGTTCAGAGCAAATTTCAGTACAGAGACGGCCTTATTGGAAGTCTCGGAAACCATCAAACCAACACTCGATAGAGGGGGCAATGCGGTACTGATACTATTGGATCTTTCCGCTGCCTTTGACACCGTGCCCCATGACCGACTCCTGCAAAGACTCCAGGACTGCGATATTGGTGGCACGGTCCTCAGCTGGTTCACCTCCTTTCTGGATAATCACCAACAAACAGTATGGTCCCCTCCTTTCTCGGTCCTCATGCCCCCTATGAAAGTTGGAGTTCCACAGGGATCAATTTTGAGCCCGACTCTGTTTAACGTGTATATGGCTCCCCTTGCGCTCCTTGCAGAAAAACATGGCGCAAAAATAATATCCTACGCGGATGACACGCAATTGCTGTTTACCTGCGAGAAGGAGAGCGCATTCAGAGGAAATGAGATAAATGCGTGCCTGACGAAAGTGTTCGCTTGGTTCAGACAGAACCAACTGATGTGCAACTCAGAAAAATCAGAAAATATCTTCTTTGGTCACAACATCCAGGCGAGGAATGGCCCCGATGGTGGCCTCAGAATATGTCCCCCCTGCTAGCTCAGTAACCACCGTAAAAAACCTTGGGGTTAAATTGGACTCTGACATGTCCATGAAGTCCCAGGTCCAATCGGTGGCTGGCACGTGTTTTGGATTACTGAAAGTGTTGAGAAATTTCTTCCTGTTACTCCCAATTCCACACAGGAAGACTGTAGTCCAGGCCCTGATTATATCCAGGCTGGATTACGTCAATGCTCTGTACCTTGGCCTCCCAGACTATCTACTTGGCCGCCTGCAGGTGGTACAGAATGCGGCAGCTAGAGCTATACTCATGGTAGGCCCCAGAGCGCATATGACCCCCCACCTGAGGTCCTTGCACTGGCTTCCGGTGCGGAAGAGAATACACTTTAAAGCTTTAGTTTTGGCTTTCAAGGCCCTTCACAACACAGGTTCTCCCTACATCAGGAATCGAAATCAGCACTATGCCCCACTAAGGACCTTGAGATCCTCTGCCCAGCGTCTGTCGACCATTCCAAAGTTTTCCCGCTCATGCATGGGTGGTCGCTCTTTTCAAGTGGTGGCCTCACAGTTATTGAATAGCCTGCCTCCTTTTTTAAGACAAGCGCAGGATCTTCTTGCTTTCAGAAAAAAATTAAAAACCTGGCTTTTCCAACTTTAAATGCGGTCTATCTGTTTGTGTGCGCACTGTCAGTCTCAGGGTCCTTCCAGCGCCGGGACACTCTGTGGAGTAGCTGTGCGCTTTATAAGTGCCCAGTAACATAACATAAATAAAATAAAATAAAATTATTAAAAAGAAAAAAAATGTTGTAACAAAAATGAAAAGCATGGGTTTATAAATATTTACCCATGCATGTGCATATGGAACTTTATGTAGTACAATGTTATATGCTGATTACTTTGCAGATACGTATTGTTAAAATCTCTATGTATGTATATCTTTTTATGTATAGTTATATATCTACATATTTATGTATTTTGCTCCCAAAGCAGAGAATAAAAAATAACAATTCTCCCCAAACCACTACCCTATGACCCCTCCTATTCCTCTTCACTCTCTGACTCATCCCAAACCTCTTTTACCACTATGAACTCCCAAATAACCCTTTCCAAACTCTTCCGTACCCTATCCCTCCTTTATCCCATTCATCCAACTAACATGCTCTCTAACTCATCCCAAATCTCTTTTACTATTGTGAACTCCAAATAACCTTTTCTAAACTCCACCCCCCCATCTAACCTTTATCCTATTAATCCAACTAACAGGCTCACATTTCCAACAGTCCCAATAACAAATTATATTTCCATCTACTAATCCACCTTGGGTTCCGGAGTAGCGTGATACTCGTCGAAGAGTGCTCCAGTGCCTCATCAGGGTAATTAAGCGCTATATAAATACAATTACAATTTTGACTATTTAGCTTACTCACATCAGTTATTTAGCAGTAAAATACTTGCTCCACCAGTACCGGAAATCTCATTACATGTGGTTCATGGCTTTTGCCATACATCAATAAATAGTATCCCTTCCATTTAGGGGTTGCTTACATGCTGGCAACATATTGATGTACTAAAATACCTCATGGTGCATGGTGTGCCCCTCTGTCTCAGGCAACTGGATTTAACTTGCTATATATTGAATGAGAGCACTTATTAACAATCACAGGATGTTGTTGGTACTCTCACATGTTGCACCCATCCAACTGCAATGCATTATATTAGATACATCTCAAAATTACTCACAATTGAATGATATTTGCAATTCAGCCTACTCACATTTGAATTATTTTAGCAGTCAAATAGCTGCTGATTTAGTAATTCCTTCCTTTTGGGGGTGCTTATTTGCTTCTTATATATTACAAAGCATGGTGTCTCCAACTGTTGCCTAATCTAACTGCCTTTGCCCTTAGAAAGAACCCTTCTTATAACTCTAACTTGTTACACCATATGCAAAGCAATTGGTTGCCTCACAAAGTACCCAAAAATCTGCAAACCATGGAAGTCCCCTGACAAAGGGAAGTGGTACAGTTAGGCCTTGTGATGAGGGAACTGTAGAATTATGGGAGGGCCTAGTATCACGGAGTGTATCTCCTGCGAAAAATAGGTACAAAATGAGGTAGTGATATCCTGTTCATAGTAAAAATATGCAAGGATGTGTGGGAGACCTGGAGCCTCAGAAATTGGGCCTCATGTGCTTTGATCATTGTGATGATTGTCTTATTTGTGGAACAAGTTAATATGCCTTGAAAAAGAAATAACAAGTTACATCAGTTCCCCACAAAGCATTATGGTAGATGAGTTTCAGTTTACCTGCGATTATGTTATTTTGCAGTTTACGCTACTCACATTTCACTTATTGTAGCAGTGGAATACTTATACATAATTGTTAGACCTGGCATCTTTTGACGTGGTCTCCCCTGACGTTTTGGCTTTTGACCTCCTGTTTGGACCTTGTTTGGCTGGCTTAGGACTTTGAGTGCTTTGACATTCAGTGACAAAGCACTGTGCTTGTCATATACATACTGGTGATTAGTGTATACATGATTGACTGATTTGAGTTAGCTGTAAGTGCCTTGCCCAGTTGTAGGACATATACCTAGGGCATGTAACTCAAATGCTACTAAGTGAGCCTGCAGCAATGGTGGTCACTCTTCAAATGTACCACAGGTTTGCCATGGCGGGGTCTATGTGTGCAGGTTACTCTTACTCAGCTTGGCTTTTAAAACCTACTTGCCAAAGTTCTGCTTGTCTCTCGCTACATCTGAGTACTCCATTGGGGCAGGGTGCGGTGTAGGGAAGAGGTAGGGCACGTGCATATGTGCGCTAGCTGCCCTAGTAGTGAATGAAATCGGATGGTGTGTTCAGTACTGTGGGGCCTGCTTCTTGCATTGATTAACATAGGGGATCTGTTGAAAGGCTATTGAGCTGTATTTCCTAATTGCAGAAGAGTAGCAGTACAATGTTTAGTATGGGTGGATTAGTAATGACAAAACCTCTCTGGTAGTGAGAGTGGATTTGACACTACTAATGTGGAAATGCCACTTTGGGAAAGTGTCAAACAAACAAAGTGTCCAGATAGACCGTTAATAGCAAATTGAATACAGCTTTAGACAGGCAATTCTGAAGTCTACGTGATTTATTTCACTTAGCTTACAGCTTGTTCAGAGACAAAATTATACCATTCTTTTCATGTCATGAAATGGGCAACACATCATTTAGGTGCACATTATCAAGTATACATCAATTGGACAAAAAATGCGCATAAACACATTAAAACAACACATTTGTGAAAAACACAGTGTAACAAAGTCAAGACAAAAAATAAACATGCATAAACACTAGACAAAGCAAGTGACCAGTCCTTATTTCAAAACTAGCACTAGGCGGACACTGTTTTGTTCTACACCAAGGCATGCGCCTATTGTCCTGCCTGTGTCATGAGTAATGGGGTTACACAATTAAGCCAGGTGTTGTCTATAGGGGGGAACAACAATTCAGACTGATTCCCTCGAGGCATGCCCTGTGTTGGTTAACCCATACTCTAGAGCCAACGCGTTTCGAACCCCAACTTGCTGGGGTGTTCTCCTCAGGACTAAGACTTGGTCTTGAGAGCTGTTTTTTGACGCTGTGTAAATCAGTGATTGTGTGGTCGAAAGGGGTGATGTTCCTAATGTTCAGTCGATGGAGCTTCGGGGCACAAAAAATCACTACCAATCAATTCCTGGTATGCGTGATGTTGTGTTTGTGAACGATCTACTTCGCCTTCTGTAAAATCTTCTGTGAGCCTTAGACAGGCCGATTCCGTGGGCATGAATTAGGCAGGTTCGTTGCTTTTTCGAATCCGATCTGGATTTGTGGGACTCTGTATTTTCCAGAAGGTTGAGCACTGCAGTACAAAACACCACGCTGATCCTAGTGAGACACACAGGGAGGACGTGGAAAGTGGACATTTTTATGCTCGTGACTCTCTGTGTGCCTGTCATCCTGTCTCCAATCCACATCTGGGTGCTGGGGGGACAGCTGCATCTGTGCATTCCTGATAGACGGCCATAAACTAGGGGCACTCAAGGGAAATTGCAGACCTCAGACTCATATGATCCTTCTAGGGAAGAGTGGGTGGAATTGGCACCTGCATTCCAAGGGGCAGGGTCCTGGCTCCACTAAAGATATTGATCAAACCTCCCAGGGTAGGATGGCAGGCAGGACTAAATTTAGAGGGGGCCAGCGCATTTCAAAGGTGGTCTTTTGAACTGATCTCATCTTCAGTGGTCATCGTGGGTATAACTACTGGGGCTCTGTCCTCAGGAGTTTAGAGATGCTTTTGGGATTGGAACCATTCTATGCTGGTTTGATGCTGGGACATTGACAAGAGAAACCATTGGGACAGGAGGGACTGCAACGGTATCATCCGCAGACTTGTGATGGGCTGACGCTTGTTGTGCTCCAGGAAGGGGACCATCAGCTGGTAGATTTTTTCCTGGATGTTGCTAGTCTTCAGGGAATCGCCTCCTGTTGTGGCCCAGGGCCCTAAGCACTCTCCAAGGGCTGGTTGGATAGCCTCTTGTCCACAGGATCCCTGGGACAGAAAGGACCTCCCCATTTCCACAAGATCATAAGGACCACGACGGCTGAAACATGTTGACAGACAGCATATGTTTGATGTGAGGGACACCTAGAATAGCCCTCTACACATCTGCTTTTTGTTTTCAATCTTACCCCTATCCATGTTTTATTAAATCATAGAGGTGTTAGGTAGGAGGTCATTTTAGATCACTTTCTGATTCCGAACCCACACAGTCTTTCCGAGCAGGGAGACTGCCACCTGGTGGAGAAAAAGAAGACCTGATGATGACGCTACTGGCCATTAGCATGTCTATGGCGAATAAAAAACATATCATTGACCGAAAATAACTGTTAATGGTGTCAAAGAATTTTTCCCAGTGTAATCCTTATACAATACTTGGTCCCACTCTTTATGATACTTTTAACTTATCTTTTAGCAGGAAAGCTATGTCTGGCCAAGTATGATACACCCCTGCGAGGGTGAGGGAGTTCATTGGAGCCAATTTTTGCTTGCAGGATATAAAGGAATTTATAGTCACTGAAAAAACAAAGGTTTTTTTTGGGCCATGCACAGTGATGAGCACCCAACCCACCACAGTTCATGCCATTGGTTAGTCAGCAGGGCCTGGCGTGACCCAATGGAGACCCACCCTACATGTTTTTTTTAACCCGTTGGGCTCTCGCAGTAGTAATTGGGTTGCACTAGCTCTGGTGAGAGTTCTGCGGTATCGCAGCAACCCAAACCAATTTTTTATTTGATTCACAAAGGTCCAGGGAGTCTGGGTACCCCTACACTTCCCTCTCAGGCTTTATTTTGTTCAATTTTCAGGGCACATGGACTGAGTCCCTGCGTCCTATAGAGATGGCTGAATCTTTTCTCCTCTTCGGAAGACCCCCCCTCACCATGGGACGACTCTTGGTGGACCCCTGCTCCCGGACCAGCACCCACCCCCGCCACCCATTCCCAAAACTTTGGCATCATCCTCAACAGTCAGTTCTCCATTAGACAACAGGTCAACTCGGTTGCCGCCACCTGCTTCAAAACCCTCAAAATACTCCACAAGATCTTCATATGGATCCCAACAGACAGCAGGAGAACCATCATACAAGCCCTCATCACTAGTCGACTTGACTGCGAGAACGCCCTCTACACCGGAACCACCACGCTCCTCCTCAAGTGCTTCCAAACCATCCAGAACGCAGAAGCAAAGAATCATCCTCGAACTGCCAAGGCGAGCCTACATCACCTCCCCCACCTCTGCAACCTGAACTGACTCCCTATCAAGAAGAGATGCCACTTCAAACTGCTCACGTACGCCTACAAAGCCCCCTCCATCACACAGACCCAAATACCTGAACAACCGCCTGACCTTCCACCATCCCACCAGACACGTGGTCTGCCTCCCTGTCCCTCGCCACCATCCCCACAATCCATTGTACTCAAGCCGGAGGACGCACCTTCTCCCACCTCCCTGCCAAGGCCTGGAACGACCTCCCCATCCACCTCCAAACCTCCTCCTCCTTTGCCAAATTTAGGAGGGGCCTCAAGACCTAGATGCTCGAATAGCTTCCCCCCCCATGCAGTGCCCGGATACCCCCATGGTGATTAGTGCACTTTACAAATACTGATTGATTGATTTTCATGGGCTGAGTCTTGGGAGCACCCTCCCCTTAAAAGTGCATATGCCCCAGGGGATGGGGCATATGCAAGGCTCGGCTCGGGGAGATGGCCGCGCACCCCCATCCTTAAAAATAAATACGGCCCCAAGGGATGGGGTACCTGGGGCCTGTAAAGGCTGGGGGGAGGGGCTGCATACCCCCTGCCAAATACATTTAAAAAAAATTATTACCGGTTCCCACTGGCACCAAGGATAGGTGATGGCAAGGGAGCTAGTGGGCCACAGGGGCCCTAGGCCTTTCCCCATGGACTGCAACAAAAATATAAGTGGGTGGGCACCAAGACACCCAAAATAAAATACAAAAATTATTCATAAATGAGTGGCAGGAGCCCCCCATAATGCCCTGTGAGGGCTCTTTATACTTTTTTTGGGGGAACTTGGTGATGACCCTAGAAGGGGCACGGGCAGCACCAACCATATTCCTTAACATTGTGGGGGGCTGCATGGAGTGTAGCAGCCGCCCCTGCAAAATAAAAAATAAAACAGTAAGTTTTAAAGCACTCCGAGCTGGAGCTCTATGTTCTTCAGCTGGAGAGCACAGCCCTTTTGAGTGGGTTCTATGACTGCACTTTGCAGCTTGAAAAATGCTTAAAAAAGACTTAAAGAGATGTTCATGTTTTTTCATTAAATGTATTAAATTTTTATGACAATCACTATTATTACACTTTACAGTGTGTGAATTATTGAAAACTTCATCTCATTGAAATTATTGGTCATTTTTTTTTAATAAAGACAATACTTAGGCTTTGTATGTGTTGATAGCCTGATTTCTTCATAAATCCAATAGGCCCATTTTTATATTGTGGCATTCTGATCCTTTGATAAAGTCAGTATGTCTTCCTCCATTAAAATGACACCCAGGCCCTGTGCTCAACCCCTCCATCCCTCCTGACCTTGGCTTGGGTGCAGAGGGGAGGGTTGAGCACCAGCAGGGGTTGGGCTCAGGGCATGGTATAGCTGAAGGCCATGTGTGGCTTGGCTTGGCTTCTGCTACAAGCTAGGGGTTGAACCCCAGACCATGCACTGCCAAAGCCCTTGCGGAGCTTTGGGTTGGCTTATGGATGGTATTAAAATATTACTTTACATTTAAAAAAACTCTAGGAATTTGCTGAAAAAACAAAGGTTAAAGTGACGTTATAGTTACTTACGGTAATAATATCTTGCTTTGCATTAAATATACCTTAGACATTCACTGAAAGAAACAAAGAATAAAGGGACGTTATAGTGAGTTAAAAATGTCAGTTAAAACATATTGTTTTAAACCAAAAAACTACTGAAATTTACCAGTTATAATTATCTCAAGTAACTATAACTCCTATAACTATCGCCCTCGCTATGCACTGCTTATGACCTCACATATTACATCACTCAATACATGTTCTGTAATACCATTGATAACATCTGAAATGGCATCATTGATGACAACACTGTTCATGTCGGGGTACACGTTATAGCTACCTTAGGGCATGATTATTTTATATATATATATATATATATATATATATATATATATATATATATATATCCCACAGCTGAGCGTTGCAAAGCAACGCAATCGCCTACCCTTGCCTCTCGCGACTGCGTTCTACGGCGGGACGGCGAGCCCCTGAATATAGATACAAATGCTGATTCCTTCTTTCCAAACAGCACGCCGTAGACCAAGAATTGCAAAGCGGTTGTTTATTTCAGGCTTCTGACACACTCAACGCGTTTCGGGGAAAACCCCTTGATCACGAGTAGAAATGTCTCTGGTTTGTTAGTTTAAATAAACAATCATGTGTTTCAAAAAAATAGTGAAAAGACTTCAACGAGTTACATCACTCGCAGTTACATCTTAAAAAATGATAAACTTGCATTAGCAATCTCTGTACATTTGGCATTTCTCTTATCTCATTGTTACAGATTACAATTAATACTGGAATGTTTGCAACATTTATAAAGTAACTAATTCAAAGCTACAAAAACTTTATTGTCCACAAATGCCAATTCTACGATACAGCCCGCATTTCTCATGTGGTCCCGCCTTAATGAGGCTAAATATTTTTAATCTTATTTTTATTTATATAGCACGTGTTGCGTCACAATAAAAATAAATATAAACAAAAATGAAAATGAAAATCAAAACCAAATGCTTTTCAAATCACGCCCATGTGGGCTATTTCACTTCTTGTGACACGCAACACTCTGGCCCCTCTGGGCATCTCAAACGCATCATATATTTCTTATTTGTAAAATCCTGCCCCTGTGGGCAAATATAATCTCTGCCATTCATTGTGGCCAAACAAATATACCAACTTGGATGCTGCATTCATATTAAACAAATATCTGGCGATAACCGGGACTGACGTATAGGACAGTGAACATAACTTCATGTTCTTCCATTGCTGCATTCTATTCACCAATGATCTAAAGAGAACAGAGATTGTTCATTTCACTTAAATTATAAACTAAAATCTACACAGACAACTATATACATTATGCTGCGAGGCAGCAAACTAACTCAAACTTAGTGCAAATTAGTACTGCGATAAAATGTAATCACCCAGAAATGATGCCTGTGCATCATGTGTGGGGACAATGAGAGGTAACATTGAGAGTTATACAATTACACAAGACCTCATATTTACAAATAGGCCTAATAATTACAGCAGAACATTTCTAAAGCTGATGTGTTACAACGTTACATGTTAAAATTCAATAAAAACTGAAAAAGTACCCTAACCCAAATGGACTGACAGTTCTTCGTCACAATTATGCCCACCTGGAGCCATTGTTTGGTATTGGATAATCAGCCTTGATTCAAGGCGTCTTAGGTCTTGTACCCGATTGCCTCCTCTTATATTCACATTTACTGTGTCTAGGACACAGAAAGTTAACAATTTATCATCTTGATTGTGAAATCTCTGAAAATGTCTTGCGACCGGGTATTGTTTATCCCCATTTCTTATTGCTCTCAGGTGCTCTAGTACACGTTTCTTTGCTCCCCCTGAAAGACACAATAGGTCTACCAGGGGGAATCAGTCTATCTTTGTGGATTTTCGGGAGTAAATACAAAGCCGGTAGCTTAGGATACTTGCATACCAGAAAGTTGAATTCATCATTTTCTAAAATACCCCTCTCTTTCCAGTCAGAAAGTTGAGTTTGGTAGGTGTATATGGATTTCTCGTACTCTTTTCTACTACTGACTTCATATTTCTCGGGGTCAGATAATTGTTTCATACCTTCATTAATGTACATATTACGTGACAAAACAATCACATTCCCACCTTTGTCTGCTTTCTTTATAACTATTGAACGGTCATTTTTCAGGTCTTCAATGGCATCCATTTGTGTATCTGAAAGATTTTTGTTACCATACCATCTCTTTTGGGACAGTTTAAGAAATTCTTGCATTACCCCTCTTTCAAAAACATCTATGGCATCATTCTTAATTTGTGGGAGAAATATCGATTTAGGTTTGAAACCACTTTGTACACTCATATCAATCCGTACATTTTCATCAAAATTTGAATCGGTAGCATCATAATCCTCACTTTCTAACTCTCTTAGAGTATGCCATAATTCAACATCGCCTATACTGATTATACTGGGATTCTCATTCGTATTGTCTCTTTTGTCAGTAAGCTTCGTAGCATACCACTTTTTAATTCTGAGCTTACGTGTGAAATAAAACAAATCAATTCGACTTTGGGTATAATTAAAGTTATACGAAGGGCAAAATGATAAACCCAAAGAAAGGATTTCTACCTCCATGTCGTTTAGTGGGCGGTCGGAAAGATTGATGACAGTGTTCATCTCCATTATTTTCTCTGTTGTTGGCCCCTTGTCCGACTTCCCACAGGGCTTCCCAAGTCTCCTAGCGATGTTTTGTTTCCTTTTGCGCCGCCTCTGCTTACTCTTCCACGTCCTCGATTTGCTCCTTGTCTGTTGGCTGTCATTCTCCCCTTTGCCATCAGTGTAAATTCCGTTAAAATGCGTTCTTTTACTCCATCTTGCCCCGAAATGCTTGACATGTCACTCTCACTTATGACACTCTCATCTCTTTGATTTTCACTTGCCCCACCAACTTCATTGGTGTAAAGCCTGTAAATATAGCAAAAATTGTAAGGAGTGTAAACTGTCATCAACCTGCAAACCCTTTGTTATTGAGAAACATCTATCATGCAATACAGATCACGTAGTGTATGCCCTCAAGTGTCCGTGTGATAAAACGTATATAGGGAGTACACTGCATAAAGCAAAGAAACGTGTACTAGAGCACCTGAGAGCAATAAGAAATGGGGATAAACAATACCCGGTCGCAAGACATTTTCAGAGATTTTACAATCAAGAAGATAAATTGTTAACTTTCTGTGTCCTAGACACAGTAAATGTGAATATAAGAGGAGGCAATCGGGTACAAGACCTAAGACGCCTTGAATCAAGGCTGATTATCCAATACCAAACAATGGCTCCAGGTGGGCATAATTGTGACGAAGAACTGTCAGTCCATTTGGGTTAGGGTACTTTTTCAGTTTTTATTGAATTTTAACATGTAACGTTGTAACACATCAGCTTTAGAAATGTTCTGCTGTAATTATTAGGCCTATTTGTAAATATGAGGTCTTGTGTAATTGTATAATTCTCAATGTTACCTCTCGTTGTCCCCACACATGATGCACAGGCATCATTTCTGGGTGATTACATTTTATCGCAGTACTAATTTGCACTAAGTTTGAGTTAGTTTGCTGCCTCGCAGCATAATGTATATAGTTGTCTGTGTAGATTTTAGTTTATAATTTAAGTGAAATGAACAATCTCTGTTCTCTTTAGATCATTGGTGAATAGAATGCAGCAATGGAAGAACATGAAGTTATGTTCACTGTCCTATACGTCAGTCCCGGTTATCGCCAGATATTTGTTTAATATGAATGCAGCATCCAAGTTGGTATATTTGTTTGGCCACAATGAATGGCAGAGATTATATTTGCCCACAGGGGCAGGATTTTACAAATAAGAAATATATGATGCGTTTGAGATGCCCAGAGGGGCCAGAGTGTTGCGTGTCACAAGAAGTGAAATAGCCCACATGGGCGTGATTTGAAAAGCATTTGGTTTTGATTTTCATTTTCATTTTTGTTTCTATTTATTTTTATTGTGACGCAACACGTGCTACATAAATAAAAATAAGATTAAAAATATTTAGCCTCATTAAGGCGGGACCACATGAGAAATGCGGGCTGTATCGTAGAATTGGCATTTGTGGACAATAAAGTTTTTTGTAGCTTTGAATTAGTTACTTTATAAATGTTGCAAACATTCCAGTATTAATTGTAATCTGTAACAATGAGATAAGAGAAATGCCAAATGTACAGAGATTGCTAATGCAAGTTTATCATTTTTTAAGATGTAACTGCGAGTGATGTAACTCGTTGAAGTCTTTTCACTATGTTTTTGAAACACATGATTGTTTATTTAAACTAACAAACCAGAGACATTTCTACTCGTGATCAAGGGGTTTTCCCCGAAACGCGTTGAGTGTGTCAGAAGCCTGAAATAAACAACCGCTTTGCAATTCTTGGTCCTCGGCGTGCTGTTTGGAAAGAAGGAATCAGCATTTGTATATATATATATATATATATATATATATATATATATATATATATATATATATATTTGTATATATATATGTATACATATATGTATATATATATATAATTCACTAAAAATCCAAAGGTTACAGGGACGTTATAGTTAGGTTCTGATATACATGCAGAAAACCTTGGGAATTCAGCTGTTACAGTTAGAGCTATTAGCTGTTACAGTTAGAGCTATTTCAAGTAACTTTATCTTGTGGCCTAAGGTAACTATAACTCATGCCCTCGTCATGCACTGGTAATTACCCCAAATATTACATCACTCATGACATCTTCTATGACATCATTGATAATATCACTGTAACATTTGCGGTAAAATTATTGTTGAGAAAACTGTGCATGGCGAGGGTGCGAGTTAGTCACCTTAGGGCACGACATATAGTTACCTGTAATAGCTCTAACTATAACAGCTGAATGTCTGTGGTTTTGTGCGTGCAAAATCTAAACCTAACTAGAACATCCTTGTTACCTTTGGTTTTTAGTGACTTTATAAGGTTTTTTCTAATTCTCTTTCCTAAATATAACATCCCTGTAACCTTTGGTTTTTTAAGTGAATTTCGAGGGTTTTTTAATGTTAAGTAAACAAACATTAATTAAAATGCCCATCGTAATGCACGGTAAGGGGGGAGTCAGACTCAGGGCCAGGCCTGGCATTGTGCTGCCCCCACTCAAGTTTTCTGCTCCTGTCCCCCACCTCCTTGCCATCCATTGTCCAAGTCCATGCCCCTGCTCCCTCATTACAGCCCTGTGTGGCTGTTGTTCTGCCACTGCCCTTCCCGCCTGCCATTAACAGTTAGCTTGCTGCCCCATCCACTTATTCTCTATGATCTGTTGTCCGAGTCTATGCACCAGCCCCCACCCTCCTGTCCTGCATGGTCTGATGTGCTAGCACTGCCCTCCATTTAGCTTGATGTCCCTGCCTTCTCCTCCTGCCCTCTGTTGCCCAATTCTGTGCCCCAGCATTGCCCTTCTGCCTAGCCTCCATGCTTAGCTTCCTGCCCCGATCCTCCTTCTCCCACCCTCCGATGTCTGTGTGCTTGCCCTGCTCCCTCCTTTTTGCTCACAATGTCCATGGACCTGCCACTGCCCCTCGTATCTACTCTGAGTGTTCTGTTGAGCTGCCACTGCCCCTCCCACCTGCCTAGCATGGTCAGATGACTGCTGCCTGTCCCTTCCACCGCCACCCTGCCTGTCCTAGTTCCATGCCCCTATCCCCTCCCTCCTGTCCTCCATGGCTCATTTTGCTTCCACTCCCTTCTGCCTTACATGCTCTGTTGTGCTGCACCTTCTCCTCCTGCCTACCCTGCATGGTCTGTTGTGAAGCCCCTTCCCCTGCCCTCTCTTTGCATATGTCAAGCCCTTACTCACCACTTTTGTCCTCTATGGTCCTTTGTGCATGCCCCTGCCCCCTCCCTCTTGACCACCATGGCCGTTGTGCTGCCACTAACCCTCTGCTTGCCATGCATAGGCTTCTGTGCTGCCACAGCCCCTCCCACCTGCCCTGTGCAGTCAGCTTGCTGCCCCTGACCCCCCCCACTCTCTCATCTTCCCACCATTTTCTGTGTGTATTCCATTATAGCCTCACTGTTGCCCTCCATTTTTTTTTTTTTAACCATATTTTATTGGCATTTAATCAATGCTTATACACACATTGTTTCAATCTGGTAATCGTCGCAACAGATGTGATTGTTGCTCTGCTAACATCCGCGGTCTGAGAGTAGTAACTATGCCCATAAACAAAAACAGTCCCCCCTCCACCCTTGAGTTGCTTTAAAACAATTAGGATGTGCCGTCTGCTTGTCAGCAGTTACCATGCGGGTGGGTCTCAAAGTTCGTGTGGTGCAGCGCCAGAATTTTGGGGTCGTTTTAGGCCTATTGGCCCTCCTGGTCATTGTCTGGGTCCGCGTCTACTGCTCTAGGAGTACCCGCCTCACTAATGTCCTCCTGTCCAAATGTTATTAGCTCACCTACTAGGGTTTCCCAGGCTCTAGCTCTGTCCATCTTGCCTATTCCCTGGCTGGCCTCCCGGAATAATAACCTGCTTTCTGCTCCCGCCCATCTCTCTAGCTCCCTTTTCCAGGTGGTGATCTGTGGTCCTCTTGGGGCCTTCCAGTTCCTGGCTATCTCCCTCTTGGCTAGGACATAGGCAAGGTCCTGAAACTTCCCCGTCACCGTGTTCTTGGCTGTATGAGGAAACCACCCCAATAGGAAATATTCTGGAGTGTGTGGAAGCTCTTTGTCAGCCAGGTCGCCTATTACCTGCCGTATGTCCCCCCAGAAGGTCCGCAACAGCGGGCAGTCCCAGAACATATGGAGTATGTGTGCCTCTCTTTCCCCACATCTCGGACAGGCCGCTGACTCCGTACCAAAGTATTTTCGAATGCGGGCCGGCGTCAAATATGCTCTGTGTAGCACATAGTAGTTAATTAGTTTACAACGTGCCTTCCTGGACGCCTTAGGGGTGCGCTCTAGGATTTTCTCCCACTTCCTCTCTGGTATCTGCTTGCCTAGATCTTCCTCCCACTGCAGCCTTAAACGCTCCAATGGCTGTTGCATATCTTTCTGTATTGCCTTGTAAAGGCAGGATACTGTTTTAATTCTTCCTGCTGATACCGCGACATATCGGCACCCCACCAGCGCTCTCGGTTCTGTGTCCCCACTTTTCCAGTGTATCCTAACCCTGCGCGTTAAGGCCCTGTGCTTCAGGAAGTGGCCCCCAGGTAAGTCGTGCGCAGTCTGTATGTCCTCAAAGGGGAGGAGCGTGGAATCCCGGTATAAGTCACCCATCTCCCTTAGTCCTGCTTCAACCCACTCTTCCAACCCTGCCCAGTGTTCTCCCTGCGGGAGATAACGCAGCATTGTCAGCGGTATGTCAGGGGAGTAGGGAGTTGCAGCACCCACCTTCCTCAGGTATCTGGACCAGCAGCGCACTACCACCTTAGTAGCAATTGTGTCCTCTGTCGCGGTTCGGCGGATCCGCAAAAGGATTTTTGCCAAATTTGCAGTGTCCAGTGCTTCTGGGCACCGTTCCCTATCCGGGTTACGATCCGCCGCCAGCCATTGGATCAGCCAATATAGCTGCGCAGCTAGGTAGTAGCTCTCGAGGTCAGGCACCGCCATCCCGCCCTCCGCCGTGGGGCGCCGCAGCGACATCAACGCCACTCTCCTTCGGCCTGTACCCCAAATAAAGGACGTGACCATCGAATCTAACTCCTTGAATGTCGCTCGTGGGATCCACACTGGTAGAGTCCCAAAGTAGTATAATAGGCGTGGCAATGTGACCATTTTCAAGACCGCTATTCTCCCAGCAACAGAAAGCGGGAGTGTGCCCCAGAAGTCCATCGCCGCTTTTGCTGACCGCACTGCCTTACCCACATTACCTTCCAAGAGGTCGGCTGTGTCGTGGTAAATTTTAACTCCCAGGTATTGTAGACAGCTAGGTTCCCACCACAATCGTTCCAAAGTAAGCGGCAGGGGGGTATCTGGCGCCAGCGGATACAGGCTGGATTTTTGCCAGTTGACCTGAAGGCCAGACACAGTGCCAAAGCGGGCCAGCATGGTGCGCGCCCCCTGCAGTTCGCCCGCCATGTCGCGCAGAAAGATCAACAGATCGTCCGCGTATAATGCTATAAAATGCTGTCCTGTTGCCGTTTCTAGGCCCTTGTAATCCTGGCTGCTCCTGGCCCTGCATGCTAGTGGTTCCATGGCCAGGGCGAACAGGAGTGGGGAGAGGGGGCATCCCTGCCTCGTGCCTCTCTCCACCGTCTGCCTAGGTGATATGGTTCTCCCAGTGCGCACGCGGGCCGTAGGGGCTGTGTACAGGAGGCGCACCCACTTCAGGAAGCCCTCCCCCAGACCCATCTTGACCAGGACCTCGTATAAATACTGCCACTCTAAGCTGTCGAATGCCTTCGCTATGTCCACTGCGAACACTGCCGCTTATTGCTTGTTGTACCCTGCAGAATCCATTACCGCTAGGAGCCTTCTAATATTTATGGCAGTGTTCCGTCCAGGGATAAATCCTGCTTGGTCCGGGTGGACCAGATGGGGCATGTGTGGCAGTAAGCGAGTCGCAAGGATTTTGCTCAGGATCTTATAGTCCATGTTCAACATGGACAGTGGCCTGTAGGCCGTGTAGTCATGGGGTGCCTTCCCCGGTTTAGGTATGGGGATAATAAGGGCCTCTCTGGCACTTTCGGGTAGCTCCCCTAATTCTCGGGCCCCCTGGTACATTATGGCCAGGCGAGGGGTCAGCTCGTCCACGTATGTGGCATAAAATTCCACCGGCAGGCCATCTGTGCCTGGCGTCTTATTGCGCGCCATGCCCTTAATGGCAACCCGTATCTCCCGCTGTGTAATATAAGCCCCTAATAGTTGTGCTATTTCGGGGGTCAGGCGTGTCAGTGGTAGATCAGTCAGGTAGTCCCCCATATCCGCCGGTTCGCATGCGCATGTTTTTGTATATAGTTTGGCATAGTAGGGCGCAAAGACCTCATTAATCTTCCCCTGCGTGAAGTGTCTGATCCCCAACTCGTCTTCTATCTCCACCAGGGGTGAGCCCCTACTCACCGGATTCGTCAGCCATGCCAGGAGCGAGCCTGACTTGTCCTTTCAGCATGTGTGCATTCTAGATATTTCTTATAGTCAAAGCTCCTGAGCCTCTCCGTTTGTTTTGCCATTTCCTCCTTGGCATCCAAGAGTGCCCGTTGGAGCTCCGGATGTCCCGGCCTTCTGCGTTCCACCTCCCTGAGAGCTGAGACTGCCCCCTCCACTTCCCTCATGAGGACACGCCTGATACACTGGCCCCTCAAAACCACCTTAAAAGCATCCCATTCCGTGGTCAGGGATGCAGTCGTCCCGGTGTTGACTCGGAAATAGTCCGCTATCTCGCCCCTAATCTCCTCTCTAAAGACCTGGTCTTCCAGCATGTCCGGACAAAGTCTCCACGTTGGGATTGCCGCTGGCGGATGAGCCCATTTCAGAGACATAATCAGCGGATTATGGTCCGAGATTGTGCGCGCTAAGTATTCCGCAGTCGTAACATGTTGTTGGGCATCTACTGAGCACAAAAGGGCATCCAGCCGGGCATGCACCTCGTGGACCGCCGAGAAATGGGAGTAGTCCCTACTTTGCGGATATAGGGTTCGCCATGTATCTAACAGTCCCCAGCTCTGTCGCCAAGTAGTGAACGCGTGGGACGCGCGCGCCGCCTGGGATGTTGGCAGTGGAGGGTGGGACCTGTCCAGGAGTACATCATCTATGCTATTAAAGTCGCCCCCCACTATAACAGTAGCAGCTAAGTATTGTGCTAATTTGTGGCTTAGGGTCGCAAAGAAGGCAGGCTGGTCTACATTCGGGGCATAGACGCTAATCATATTAATTTCTCATCCTTCCAGCCGCCCCTTTATGGCTACATAACGGCCCTCTGGATCAACTACAGAGTTCAGCAGCTGGAACGGGACTCCCGCTTGGACCCACACCAACGCCCCACGCACGTAGGCCGAATAAGTAGTGTAGAAGAGTTGCCCCCTCCATCGTTTGTGTAGTGCCTGCCCCTCCTTTTGTGTGAGATGTGTTTCCTGTAGGAGAGCTATCTGGGCACCCCGTCTCCGGATATATGAGAGGACTTTGTGGCATTTAGTCATGGTATGCATGCCCCTGATGTTCCAGGTCATGTATTTGTAGTGTTGCTTGTCAGCCATTATCCAATAATACCGTGGGCCGACCACTGCCCAGGCTGAGTGCACCCACTGTGTACCCCCCCATCTGAGCCCGCAAGGGGTTCAATATTCAGCAACTCAAGGTTCCCCCCAACTCAACAATAAACAACCCCGAACTCCCACTCCCCCGGATAAGTAGGAAAACCCCCCCATCCAAACTAGTGTAAGAAGTCTACAAGTGACTGCTTGCAGGTCAATCAGTCAGTCCCAGGGGCTGGCTGTTCGTCGATGCTCTCCCAGTCACTGCCGCCGCCATCTCCTCCGCAATGTCAGAGGCCTTCCCCACAGCATTCCCCCCTCCTGTACCCCTGTACCTGAGTGTAACCGCAGGAGCGCCCCACAATAATCGAGTCCGGCAACTCTCAGTCCGCCAGTCCTCACCACTAGATGATGCCATCTGCCGTCTGTGGTGTGACACTCGGGAGTGACTCACTCTGCGCCTCAGAGTCACTGGACCCACCCTCCGAACCAGTGTCCGCCGCTTTTTCGCTGTCCTCAGGAGGGTCTTGGCTCTGGACACCGCCGCTGATTCGGGCCACCACCTGCATCGCGTTCAGCCGTTCGAGCTGTGTCTCCTCCTGCGAAGGCGCCAGAGTCTCCGCCCCAGCCCTCCGATTCCTGGGTCAGTGTCCTCGTCGTCTCTCTTTCGTCGGGTTCCGTGGCCGCTCCGCACCATCATGGCTGTCTAACCAGTCGGACGCCTCTTGAGGGGTTCTGAAGAACTCCGTGCTCCCAGCCGTCACAACTAGCAGCGTAGCTGGGTATTGCGTCGTGTATTTGTAGTTCAGTTGCCTCAGCCTCTGTTTCACATCCCGGTAGGATCCCCGCCGCCGTTGCATTCCCGCGAAAAGTCTGGGAAGATGCGCACAGTGGAATTGTGCACCTGTGTATCTCCCTTGATGCGTGCCTCGGTCAGAATGTGATCTCTGTCCTTGTAATGTAGGAGATTTGCTATCACCACTCTTGGCGGGGCTCCTGGTAGGGGCGGTTTTGCTGGGACGCGGTGCGCCCTTTCCAGGGCGAAAAAGTTCGACAGTCCGTTTGGCGCTACCTCCTCCCTGAGCCATTTTTCGAGGTAATCTGTCATGCTGCGGCCTTCAATTTTTTCCGGCAGGCCCACGATCCTCAGGTTGCTTCTGCGTGATCTGTTTTCGGCGTCCTCAGCCCTGTCCTCCAGTGTCCACATTTTTGCTTCTAGCAGGGCCATTCGCTGCTTCACGTCAGTGAGCGCCGGCAGTGCTTCAGCGAGCTCCCCTTCAGTTGACTTGACTCGGTCCGCCAATTTCTTGTGGTCTTCTCCTAGCAAACCCATGTCTAAGCTCAACGAGTCGATCTTGCTTTCCAGGCGCTCGCTGGACGTGGTGATAGCCTGCAAGATGTCCTGTAGCATGGGGATTGCGGGGTGTTCCCTTTGCTGTTGGGTGGGATCCTCTCTGTCCTTCTTCTTAAGGGGCTTCCCCATGGTGTCTTCACGTCCTGTGATGTTCCTGGTGCTGCGCGTACTCATGGGGCACCTCAAATCGTTCTCACCGGGCTTGCGCTCGTCGCCTTCAGCAGGCTCCCGTCGGCAGGCCTCTGTATCCACACCAGCCGTGCAGGATGGCGTCGCTGCGTATCACACCCAAAGTTTCAAGCCTGAATGTAGGGCCCCGCTCCAGGCACCCACTGCTCGCCGTCCGCGATGTCCGCTGTCGCTGGTAGAGTCCAAGCCACACAGGAGCTCTCGCCCGCCCCAGGTCCTGAACAGGAGCCCCCAATACTTCTCCTCGGGAGCGCGTGCTCTGGCCGCCCGGGCAGGCACACGGGCCCACCAGGAGCCAAGTCCGCTCACCGTTCGGCTCTCTCTGGCCCCGCTCTTCAGAAGTCACGCAGGTGGAAGGGAGCCAAAGCCTCGTCTCGTCCACTAGTGGCACGTATGGGCAGCCGGTGCCCGCCCCAGCATCGTCCCTATCCGGGCGCACCTTCTCGTCGCCGCCACTCGCGCAGCAGCGCGCGCGTCAGGCCCCTGGTCCGGGGGGGGTCCCACAGGTGCTGCCGCTCTCCTTCTGGCTGTAGGCCCTGCGAGGCCTATCCCAAGGCCCTCGGCGCCCAGGCTACCTCCGGCTACACAGTGGGCGGGAGGGGCGCATCACTCCAGATCTCAGGCGGGCCCGCGCCAGTCAAGTCACCCCAGGCCCACCGATCGTTGTCCGCGCCGCCATCTTACCGTCGTTCACCTCCGCAGGCGGTGTGTCCGATCTCTCGGGGGCCGGTTTGCGGGGAGCGTCTCCGGGCTCCCCCGGTCCGTGGTGCCGCTCCCTGCAGGGGGCGGAGGAAAAGGTGCTCCAGCACTCAAGCCTCGCACTACGCGTCAGGCAGCCAGCACTCGTCCCGGCTCCCTCAGTTCCCGCTGGGCGCCGCCATCTTAGCTCAGCACTCGGCCGCGCTCGCCGCGATCGAGTTTCTGCAGTCTACGGCCGCGGGGGAGGCTCGTTTCTCCTCCGGGGCACCCCATCTTCGTTCTCAGTTGTGGGGGTGTGCTGTGGGGTGTCGTGCCCCGCGTGGGGGTTCAGGATGATCCGCGATGGCGGCTGGCCGACGGGAGCTCGCGGTAAGAGCTGCTCACTCCATCGGCGCCAAGCCACGCCCCCCCCTCACTGTTGCCCTCCATGGTGTGTTGTACTTCTAGTTCCCATCCCGCCTGCCCTCCATGGTCAGCTTGATGCTTGATGCTCCAGCCTTGCCACCTTGGCCCCTGCCCTCCGTTTTCCATGTGCAGACCCCTCCCTCCTGCCTTGTCATGCCGCTGCCCCCTCCTTCCTGCCAGTCATGGTCCGTTATGCTGCAACTGTCCCTGCTGTCTGTCTGGTATGGTCAGCTTGTTGCTCTTCTTTCCCCTCTACTCTCTGTTATCCGTGTGCATGCCCCTGTCCCCTCTCTATTGCTTTCCATGGTCTGCTGAGCTGCACTGCCATCCCGCTTGCCCTGCTACAACACTTAACGCCTGCCCTGTAAGGTTAGTTTGGTTCCCCTGCCCATCTCCCTTCTGTGCTCAGTGATCCAATGTACCATACTTGCCAACATGTTGAACTTGGTAAGTTCATTAACTGACAATGGGGTACAATTAATTTCAAAAGAAATGGAAGGATATTTGACAATGAGAGGTATTAGACACAAGAAAACGTCACTGTAAAATCCTGAGTCGTTTGGAGTAATTGAGAGATTTAACGTACTTTTAAAAGAAAGTACACAGCCAAAAGTAGTTGTCTTTGCTGGAGGAGTGAGATTGCTAAGAAAGTGTGGTTTTATAGACTTTCAGGTAACGGTAAATCACCTTTTGAACTTTTCAGGGGAACCATTCCCAATAAAAAATTGTCTCCAGTATGGATGGCATAGAATAAAGTGACGTGTGATTGTAATCCAAGTGATGAATTGACTCAAAAGGAAAAGAATATGATTAAAAACACGGCCTCATTACGATGTCGGTCGGAAAGCATTCTGACCAACTCCTTGTTGGAATCCTTTCCGACCGACTTGGGTTCGGGGAGTCCGACCGACCAATTACGATGGTTCCGATCACCATTCGGTCAGACTCCCATTGACTTCTATGGGAGCCTGAGTTCCGACCGACAACACAGGCTCCCATTGAAGAAAGGGGTGGTTGCGGAAAATCTTGCACACTGTGGCAGGCACCCCATGGTGCCTGCCACACTGTGCATGTTTGCAAAGAGGGGTCCCATGGGTACCCCCACCGGCCCCAACCGGAGGCCTCTGGGTGAAGGGTGGCCTGCTACGGGCTCCCGTAGTCAGTTTCCGACAGCCGTTCCGTGTCGGACAGAGCGATTCGGAAAGGCTTTCCGAATCCAACATTGTAATAGGTCAGTCGGAAACACGGTCCGTAGACCTGTATGATTCGGCTCCTACCGACTTGGAGTCTCCGAATGCCGGTTGGAGCCGAGTCGGAGAGACTGAACAGTTACCTACCATCGTAATCGGTCGGTCGGAAACATGGGTTCCGACTCGGATGGGAAAATCCGAAATCCATTTGGAGCCTTTCTGACCGACATCGTAATGACGCCCAAAGTGTCAAACTGTGTTTTGACAGAAGGAAGTAAGAAGGAGGATGTACAATAATTGATGTACAATAATTGAAGTAGGAGATCTGGTAGTCATAAAAGTTCTGATGAGATTTGCTCCTAATTAAAAATCCATGCAACATTATTAAATGGTTGAGGTTTATGATAGATCTCTTGAAACACAAGATGGCAGGGTATGGAACGTTTGTGGAGCTGCAAAATGTGACGCCAATGAGCAATAAGGAATGAGGGTGAGGACTCATATGTTTGATGGGGTGGGCGCACAGCCAATATATGGCAGTGCTCGCATTTCACATAATGCCTGTGTCTATTGACTATTGTTGGTAATTGTATAAAAATTATTTTCTTTATCTCTACTTTACATTGTTATAGACTTAGGTCCTCATTATGAGTGTCCATGTGTTTTGCGTAAACAGTAGTGGGTGTGGTATTTTTCAGTTATAGCATTAAATATCAGTTTGAGATTTCACAACTTGTACTGGAGCATGAGGTAGTCATATCATATGATTACTATTGTTCTGAGAGTACGACTGCTCAGATTGTTGCATTTTCCCCCACACAAATCCCATCAGCTTTTGTCTGGTAAAACAAATGAGGGGAAAAACCTGTTGGTGTGGTAATGTCCACACACTTTGGAATTCTGATTTGGGCACAAATTCCTGCTTGTGACTGAGTCAGATTTCCCACTGGATTTGTAACAAGCGCCCTAGAATGTTTAAAGAAAATTGACGTGGAACTTTATTTTTTTTCCTTTTACCTGTATTACTATTTGAGTTCCTGTTGCCTCACACACCCACTTCTCTGAAAGAGTAAGGATAGAAGTCAGTTTGCACTTCCGAAAGGTGAGCAATGGGATCACGTAGCTAGACTTTGGTTTTCTTCAGCTAGGCCTCACTGTCCAGGATGATGTGGGAGCCTGGTATTGCAGTTCTCAACATCTATGACTTCTCAATCTGATCAGCCTTCATGGTGGATTTCTTACAGTAAAATGTTATGTTCAGCCACTCAGATTTTTGGAAAAGGCAATTCAAGATATATTACTTGGGAAGGTTACAAACATCCCTCATGGTAAAAATCCTCAATCCTAATGCAGTCAGTACAAGAAATAGTGTTCCTCATGTTGATAAACATATGCTAGGTAAAATGTTGGGAAGTGACACACTGCCTCTTCAAGCAAAATGGTTCAATTCATTTGAGGGCTCCTGCCTGGAGAAATGCAGCCCTGAAGATGTCTTCTTTTCACTGGCCTGAATGGTCCTCAAATGGTATCCATAATCTTTGCCATGTCCTAACAAACGGCAAGGTCAAGGATTTTTCCAATTGAAGGATGAACGTGGATTAGAGGACCACCAGGTGTGGCAACACACCCCCCTGACCATCTGCATCAGTGCCAAAATAAGGCAAAATGACCTCCAGACTGACACTCTCCCCTATCCATGATTATTTGACTGATTAGGGCCATTATAAGAAACTGATCTCTGGCCTGTACGGATTGATTATCAGGACTCTACTCGAAGCCCACAAGATCTACACTTCGGCGTAATTGGTCTCCTGTCAACCTGCTCTGAGGATGACTGTTCACAATAGCTGTCCTCCCATGACAAAGGGCTACAGGAGGTGAGACTGAAATTTGGATATTTAAAGGTTCTTCATCAATGGCACTGGACCCCGGTTAAACTCAAGAAAGTGGAACTATCTCCCAGAGGGAACTGCTGGAGCTGTAGCTATCTGGTAGGGGACTTCATTCATATCCTCTGGACTATCCCACTTCTGCAATCATATTCGGAAGGCATCTGGAGGATGTTCCACCAGTCTACTGCATGCAGCATCCATCCGGCCATCAAGCTAGCCCAGTACACGACACTGAAGAGGTAGAGGGCATGAATTCTTATAACAAGCTGTGGCTGGCCACATCCCTTCATTGGCTAAACTGCAGTGGCGGCTGGCATGTAAGGAGGGTGGTGAAGCGGGAGGAAGAAAATAAAAGTTATAAATAAAAATATATAAAAAATTACACTTGCATTCAATCCTTGCACAATGGCCTCTTCGTTTGGGTCCACGCAGGCAAGCTCCAATGTGGGACCAGGAAACTGCAGTAACCAATCTTGGCGCTGCTTTCTTGCAGCATGAAAGAAGCACCAAGATTGGAGGAAGCGGCCTCTCTCACCGCTGCCGAGGGCACTCAAGCCCTATGCTGTTTCTAACCCAGCTGTCTTAGATGGCTGGGTTAGAGAGGTTTAAACTGCGCATGTCTGGCTGGCCGTCACAAGACAGCTGGCCAAAAGACACCGCATTTTAAACCTAAAGATGCCTTGCCCTCCACTGCTCTCTGCTGCTGCCTGACTAGCAGCAGCAGAAACCAGAAAGTCCTGCCCCCTTCCTGACGCTCTGCTCGGGATGGGGTTTTGAAAAATAAAATGGCAATAAATGTATTGTATTACCATTTTATTTTCCCATATCTGGGGGCAATTTAGTTAGTGGGGCGATGCTCTTCCACTTTCACGGAGGAGCTACTCCTGCTAAACTGTGCATACTGCGCAAATGGAAATCCTCCTAACCGCCGGCCCTTCTGAATTGGACTGAGGCGGTCACTTCAGCAGCTTCCCATGAAAAAGTGATATGCAAACTGAACGATCAGCTCTCTAAGTTGGAGGACATATGGAGCCCTTTCCTGGTGAACCTTACTTGATTTGTTATTTCGAACAAACTGTACTTTGACCGCTGCAGCCCTGTACCTTCCTGGACCTTGACATTTAAATCCTCTCTACCTACAGGGATGCCTGTTGTCTGCCTGCCGCCCACCATGCTGTTACTCAATTTCCTCTTGAACTGTGACTGTCACAGGTGTAGCTTAATGTGCCGCAGACATTGCAGCGGACTGGTGGTCTACCACGGAGGTCTTTTTTAGTAGCATGTTGGTACTTAATGATTATTATCTTATCTTGGTATTTTTCCCATATAAGCACTTTAACACTAGCTGCCACCTTACTTGTTTTCTCTTACTGAACTTTAAACTCAGGGCGATCACCAAGACCGATAATTTGGACTTTTAGATATGGAAGGCCGTAAGTTAAGTTGTGGGTGAGGCTATCTTTCCAAATATCTTTAGATTCCTGCATGTCTTGAGATAAGACACTATAGCTCCCCCATTTATAATACCTAGGCATTTGTTTTGGAAACATGTATATATAGGGAGGGTGTGCTAGTGATCATTTCCTCTTCCTCTGCATTTGTGAATCTATAAATCTGAAACAACCTGTGAGGCCCCTAAAGGAATTATGGGTAGATGCACAATATGATGGACGCCACTGCAATCAGTACTAAATTCATGAGAAGAGCACTGACATAATTAGCTGTGCCCCCACTCACCTCTTCTTTATAGTCTGGGCAAGCACTGGATTTACACCGAGTCGGTGGTGTGGTGAGCGCAAGGTAAGTGGTTTTATTTATTTTTTATTTAATTTTAACTAACCCGTCACCTGTCAACTTCCCCGCCTCACCACTCTTACCTGTGACTGCCGCCACTGCTAGCCAGACTTGCAGCACAACAGACTCTTAATGAGACCTTTTGTATCTTTGTTGATGGTCTCACATGAAATATTTGGACTTTCAGCACTCCGCTCTTAGCTTTTAGAATGTCTGACTACCATAAATTGCTATAATTTAATTTGGAGCCAATCACGGTCTATCTGAAATGTCATTCATAAAATGTGGTTTGACACCGAAAAAGATTCACACCTCGAGAAGAATGTAACTTTTTTTAATCACATATCAAACAGCTGTACCTTTTACATAAATACATCTTGTGAAAGTTTTGTAGAGGCAAAATATGCAAGTGCTTAATAGTGCCAGCAAACTCATCATCATTTAGTAATATGTTGCTAGCAAGTAGACAAAATTGCAGGCCGCTGAATTGTGCACGCCACAATACTTTGCTAAATGTGAAAATATACAGCCATCTAAGTGCAACATGTTTATATTATACGAAGCAAAGCAAAACAATAGCAAACATCACACACTAATCAGCAAACGTTATAAGATGCGGCCCTTGTATTGTCCCAAGAAACAGTTATCAGACTTAAAACTGAAAAGTAAATGGGCTTCTGCAAGTCAATGATATCGCTGTGCACATCACATTTGATGTCACCCTTGTCTCAAAGAAAGTGGTGCTACAGTCAGATAACCCTCTCTTTGTGACTTCACAGTTTAATATACAGATCTGTAAATGTATCCGTAACCTTAGGTCTAGCAAAGAAAGCCTGTTCCTAAAAGTCAAATGCAACTGCAAGGTCCAGGCAGCAGGAATATCTACTTTCTGGGAGCCGAGCTCTGGAACTGCTAGGCCTCATTTTCGAATTCTGCATACCTGCATTGTTATTTATCGCCGCCGATAAATAATGATAACATGGGGATTGTTGTTCATCAGATGCAATGAATAACAGTCATTATTCGTTTTGCCCTGAAAATGGTGGATAACTTGCAGATTATGATGCTTACCGCACACAGACCTGCATGACTTAGCATTTTATCGGGCCTTTATCACTCACTAAATTTCTTTAGGTTTTACCTGCAGAAAGTCATCGGGTGAAAAATCCAAGTGGGTGATTTTACTCACAAAGTACAAATTTGTAATTCTGCCACCTGTGCCAACAATGGTGTTCACTGTTGTAATATTATGAGGCACTTATAATCGAGGCCTTAGAGTTAAGATCTGACAAATTAACCCATTCTGCAACATTGAAGAAAAAGCTGAAACAAGCCTCTTCAAAGAGACCTTCCTAAAGAACATTGAAACCATCGAGTCTATACCCACCATCTGAAACGGGAGATGGAAAGCACACATAGGGGTCAAGGTTTACCCCAATTGTGCACTGGTCTTTGAGAAACCAAACGCCAGCATTTATCAACTTTAACACGTGAAAGATTTGTTGCATGGAAGGTTATCACGAGTACAGTGCTAAATGGTTTTCATTGCGTGGTGCCAATCACCAGCTAATACTTGCATACTAAGGGGCTGATATGGATGTCGGTGGGACAGTGGGACCGCCACTGACAAGCCATTGGCGGCGGTCCCACTGACAGACCGCTGCAATATGATGCAGGCATTTAGACCGAAACTATCAGGGGGAAGACCGCTGCCTCTGACGGGATCTACGATCCCAACGGGGCGGCGGTCGGGATTGTATCCCTTGAATGGTGGCTGTGCCGAGGCAGGCACCGCCGTTAGGATTGCAACATCCCTGTCCGACAGCTTTTTCATGGCAGTCCGACCACCATGAAAAGGCTGTCGAAAGGGACTTTGGTGGCCCAAAACAGGGCCCCATCCCCATGGGCCACTGCAAAGTGGCCCTGGGGGCATATGTAGTGCCCCCATGAACATCCATGAACCGTGTGCCATGCACCACATGGTGCATGGCACGCGGTGCATGGATGTGCATTAAGTGGTCTTTTACACTGCAGCTTCTGCTGCAGGCCTTTTCCTGGGCCACAGCACAAGCCGCCAGGTTAAAGAGCACTTTTCCAATCACCAGCACGGTGGTCGCATCCTAATTTGACAGTGGGACTGCCGACTGCTTGTCCGGTGGTCTCCTGACTGCAGTGATCATGGGCAGTGGTCCAACCGCACGCTTTCATAATCAGGCTCTAAGTATAATGCCCTAGGAATCACGCAAAGTCCAATCTATTAAAGTTGCACGACCTGACTTTACTTAGAGCCCAATTGAAAACAGGCGCAAGTAATTAGCAACAGAAAAATCATTTGATTTTCTAATAAATTGTACATGGACTATTTTCTGCATATAGAAATGGGAACTTCCAGGCATTCCGTGAGTACAAAACTGACACCCGATAGCAGTGGCCTAGCTAGAGCTTTTGCCACCCGGGGGAGGTCCCTGAGTTTGCCGCCCAGTGACGGCCAGTGCAGGAAAGAGCGATGGGGCGGGGTGGGGAGTCGACAGATGACAATGAGGTAAAATTAAATGAAATAAAAAGAAAACCATTTAACTTGCGGTCGCCACACCGCTGAGTCGGCAATGCGGTGAGCGCAAGCTAAGTGTTTTTCTCTTTTTTTAAATTATCCCTCCTCGTCATCTGTCGATCCCCCCTCACTGCTCTTACCTGCACCAGTCATCACTGTTGCCACCCCTCACATACACCAAAAGGCCCTCCTCCTCCTCGACCGCTAGATCTGCTCCCAGGTGATGGAAAATTGCTCACCTGACGGGAAGTGCCACCGGCCCCAAAAAAGCACCGCCCGGGACTGACCACCCCCCAGCTATGCCACTGCCTGATAGTGCAGACTTTTGTGCCTCAGTACAACATTTAGGGGTCGATTACGATGTCGTTAGGAAAGGCTCCGAACGGCATTCGATTTGGTCCAATCCGATTCGGAACCCGCCTTTCAGACAGACTCGTTTCCCAACAAGCGATTACGATGGCTTGGAAGCGTTCGAATTGTCCGACTCGGTTCTGAAAGGCATTGGGAGTAACCGAGTCATTCGGAGCTGAATCGTATCGGTCTACGGAGCGCGTTTCCAGCCGAGCGATTACGATGTCAGATTTGGACAGCCTTTCCGAATCTATTTTTCCGAAATGAATTGGCTGTCGGAATCTGACTTTGGGGGCCCATAGCAGGCCCCCCTTCACCCGGGGCCCTCTGAATCGGGTCCCTGGGGGTACTCAGGGACCCCCTTTCCAACCATGCACAGTGTGGCAGGCACCATTTTCCCCAACCACCCCTTTCTTCAATGGGAGCCTCTGTATTTGGCCGGAACACAGGCTCCCATTGAAGGCAATGGGAGTCCGACCGAATCGTATCCGGAAGCATCCAGATGCATCCAAATCGCTCTGTCGGACTCCCCCGATCCGAGTCATTCGGAAAGCATTCCGGAACCAATTCGGTCGGAATGCTTTCCTAAAGACATCGTAATCGACCCCTAAGTGTTGCGCTAACACTTCATTATTGGTGCAACTCATAAAATCATTGAACCCAGACTCAGTTTAAAAAATTCAGGTTTGCAAAATTTGCTTATTTTGCTTTAATGTAATTATGCAAATTTATGGCAAAATTATGTGAAATGTAAATCTGCCATTTAGTGCTATATTTTAGCATAAAATGCATCCCTGCGTTATTTTTTGTTGCAAGGATTCGTTTAAACAAGAATACCGTGAACAGCAGATGTTCTTGTTCTGTTGTTCCTGTGCATTTGCAGTCATTTTGTACCTTAAGTTAACGCATATTGTGCCATATGGACCCAATTTCTACAGCGCACGGCGCAAAATGGCGCAAAGTGGCATAGTGCCGTAATTTGGGGAATTAAGCATAGGACAAAATTCACGAAATTATATTAATTACACCCACGTAATTCAAATTGTATTGATCCTAGTAAAAATTGTTCTGTACTACTTTTGACCGTTCAATCAATGCAACATTGCACATTTCCGCACAGCACTGCATTGCACAAAGTTTGGTAAATTTAGGCCAATATCTGACCGTCCAGCAGCTTCAGACTAGATATAGTAGGGTGTGAACTAGTGCTCATGTGGCACTGAGCAATTGTGTAGCGCTGTGAAGTGGTGATCTGTCACAAGCCAGCATGTTACATTATAATAAAAGCATTACTAAAGAATCTTCCCTTTGAAGACATTTTTATTCACTTTCACAAAAAATAACCCCCCCTGTGCTCTACATTTCCCCAAGACAAATCCGTGTTTGTTTTTAGGGATATTTTCCCAAAATGATTTCTAGAAAACCCACGTGCTTAACTTCCAACTTGTGAGGAAGGGCTTTGGCAATGGGGATTTTTGGTTAGATACAGAACATTTCATGAGATGTATTGAGCTATATTATGAGGTGAAGTGGTGCACAATGACAGGTGAATCTGTTAGGGTATAAACGGTCAATGATATCGATACATGCAAACAAAATCAGCAAGGGTATACCTGTTAATTGTTCAGCAGGTGCAGTTGCACCGGGCCCAATGGTGTGACGGACGCAGGGCACCCCAATTCTGGCAGCCTTTTCATATACAACCGAGGTTTAGTTTGGCACATTTGCCTCCCCTGCACCTAGAAATGCCATTGTTCACAAACCCTGTCAGAAAGAGCACTCTAATGTGGACTGTGGACTTTCTTTCCCCACAGCAAATGCTTTCGGTACTCACCTGCATAATTTTGGCTAAGAAAATATTAGGACATGATGGACAATTTTTTAAAGGGTTTCCCATTAAGTCTGAAGTGTGGACAGCACATTTTAGCAATCCAGGCATGCCTAAGATAGAGTTACTACACAGAATGTTAAACACTGTTCTCCTTATGAGGCGCAAAGTAAGATCTTCCGGGAGTTCATATAATTGTATCGGACATTTCTACATTTTTTATGGGCAAACTTGGTATTAAAGTGCTTTTAAGGCAAAGTAAGCTGAGACAATGTAAAAGCTTTAACGTACAATGGAATGTTAAGCTGTAGGGAAGGGTCAACGCTGAGAGTTTACTAACTTCCCAGAAAACTCGAGCCAATCTCCGAAAAGCATCGACAGGATGGTGAGTTTTATAAGCAGGTCTGTTCACTTATGCTAGTTATATTTAGTGGGACATCCATTTTCTGTTACATTTTATGCACTTCTAATGTGTTTACACTGTCTTATTGTTGAAATGTAGGCATAAAAGCACACAACAAAAATATGTAAAAATCTATTTTTAAATTGCTGAGATCTCGCAAGTATTCTACTGATTCATGTGTCCCCATAGTCTTATAATATATTTGCCTTTTTGCCATACTCACAACAAAGGTTCTCCTGCCGGTGTGCTGGTAATCCTGATTTAGGTGTGATGGGGAGTTTGCGCAAAAAAATCTCAACTCTAAAAAGTGGGAAAATACCAGTAGCGCCCAGCAACATTTAAATATGGTGGGGCGCAATGCCCAAAAAACACCATATACATGTTCTGTTTGCTGGAGGGTCCGGTTGCCGTCTCTCTTTTCTCTCCTCAGTGCTCACTTTGGCGGAAAGGGAAGGACTTCCTCCCTTGTACAACCCAAAACCAACCAATCCTGGATTGGTTGAAGCAGGCTAACCCAGCGCTCATTTTGAGGCTGGGGACCTGCAGCTGCAATCCCTCGCTGTTACTCAGCCCTGGGATTGCAGGCTTTGAAGTGCGCAGGTCAGATTGGCCGGCTGTAGGCAGCCGGCCAATCTGACATGCGCCCTGGCAGGGGGCTGAAGTAATAGTGCAATTGCACTAATCAGCCCCTCCCCCTGCTCTCGCTATGTATTAGTGCGAGTCTGCGACACATAATAAAATGGTATTTATTACCATTTTATGAATGTGTGTGCCTGCTGTGACGCTTCTCCGCCATAACGGAGGAGCTACCCCAGGAAAATGCCTCACTTTTTCTCAAACAAAACATTTGCTGGGAACACCTGGCGCAATTTGTGCAGGTAAATATCGTAATATTCTGAATTTTGGAACACAAAATGAGAGTAAACAGACAATATTACTGGATTGATGCTGAGCCCGTGGTTAGAAACTTGCAATGGGGAGATAGTATTAGCCCTGGTAAATACTACACTCGTGGTATCGTTATGCATTAGACATGGTGTTAATGAACCATATAATGGGTCAATTGTAATGAAGGAGCTAGAGGTAAAATTCGTTTTATTTTTGCAAACTGCTGCAGAAAAGCATTAAAGAGAGCAAGCAAGCAAGCTAGTTCTGTAGATATGTTCTTACTAAGGTGTCATTGTGAAAACAGCTCTCTATAATAATTTTGATTGCAAAAATAAGTATGCTTGCAGGTGGACACACTCTTCTTCATCATTGTCGCCTACAGCATAAACTGGTGCTATATTTTTCTGGTCCGGTTAGTGTTGCCATCTGCAGTGTCAGAATGTGTACTACCAGCCAAGCATTTGTGCTGATCGCTAAAAAAATCTCTAAAAAAGTTCGATGTTTTAACCACTGCAACATTGAGATTTGGACCATTAGCTCATCTACGGAGTACGTTAGGTGCCAAACGGGTTCCATTCTAAAATACCGCAAGACACTACCCTACATCTACCCCTCTGTTAAATAAAAACATGTTTTTGTTTACAAATTAGCAAATATGGGAGCTGTCATCTTCACTGTCAGAGATCTTCAAAGACGGTAAAGAAGTAACAGCAGTCACTGGGTACTCAGGTTCAGTTTTTTTCACCATCTGGATCAGAATAACGATTAGTCAAATGCTGAAAGTGAGAAGAGTCTTTGGTAACAGACTCCCCAGGATGCTGGCCAGCCACCGTATATTCCTTGGTGGACACAATGTGGAAAGGTGCAGCATCATATAAGCATTCGGTTTTCTCCTTTGCAGTTTGTGGGCGATCACTAATCTCTTGTCTTAAATTCAATGTTCTTTGCATGTCGCCTCTTGTCAGCATAGGCTTTCATCTTTTCTTTATTAACCAAGTCCCTCATTTGAGTTGTATTATCTCCTCCTTCTCTTTTGCTGGTCCATTGAGGTAACTTGGCTGTCATTGCTCTTCTGAACATCAAGGTTCCAGGACTTTCTCCGTGATCAAGTGATGTGTTGAATGATAGGCTCATAGGGTGGAATTTAACACTGTTTGCAAATTGAGCCTCTCAAGAGTTGCATGCTGTGCTGCTTTCTTTAGCGTACTCATAAAACACTCAACAAAACCATTGGTCTGCGGCCACAAAGGTATATTCTTCTGATGCGTTTTGATTAGATGCTCCAGAAAATCCTTGAATTCTCTACTGTTGAATGGCGGGCCAGTATCAGACTTCAAAATGGCTGGGACGCCCCATGTTGCAGAAAAATGCTGTCAAGCCTCTCAATAACTCGCTCATCAGTTGTGGATGAGAGATCCTCTGTTAATGGAAATCGAGAGTACTCAGCCACAATTACCATCAAATGATGTCCATTGTTGAGTGGACCAAAGAAATCGATGGCTATTCTCTCCCATGCATGCTTAGGGAGTTCTGACATGGTAAGATTATGTTGAGTAATGTTCGTAGAAAGGCAGTTACACAGATGAAAGGCCTTGAGTTCCTTTTCAACCCTTTCATCCAGATATGGAAATCAGACTCGATCTCGGAGAGCTCTTTTAATGACAACAATAGCATGATGCCCTTCGTGAGCCACTTCTGTCTTAAATTCTCCGAAATTAGGATTCTCGATCCTCACAGTATAACTCCTTCCTGAGTTATAGACAGTTAATCTTTAATGTTTTCGTACTTTTGTTATTCACCATCACTGGTGAGAGGTCGAGCATGTTGGTTCCACGACTGATGTGTAATTCTATCTTTCAACTTCAGCATGTCACTATTATGGCTTGTGGCAGTGATGATCTGAGCTAACGATATGGCAGCTGGCTTATTTGACTTTACAATTAAATTAATGTAGGCTTCAGCCGTCTTTGATGGAGTACCTTGATATTGTATAGGCACTCTGAAAAAGTAGTCAGCAGGGTTTTGATCCTTCCCTGGACGATGTACAATGGTGTAATCATACTCTTGTAATCAGAGTCCCATTGTTCAATGCGAGGAGGCATCTTGGCATTTGGATTCCCAAAGATAGTCAATGAAGCTTGATGATTAGTTACCAGCATGAAAAGCTTTCCAGGCAGGAATACATGGAAATGTTCATAAGCACATGCCAAGGGCAAACTTTCTTTCTCAGTTTGAGAGTAAGCACGTTCTGTTTATGACAAACGTCTACTGGCATATGCCACAATATGCCTTCGAGCATATGGATGTCCACTGTGCTGTGTCAGGATAGCGCTTAACCCAATGGGGCTAGTGTCAACAACAACCTTGGTGTGAAGCTTTGGATTGAAATAGGCCATTTTAGTGGCCTGTTTCAAAGACTTGTTTGATTTTCTTGAAACTTCTCTCACATTCCTGTGACCACTTGAATGAAAACATTTTCTTTGTTAATTTTCAGAAGGGAGTGCTTATAGTCACAAAGTCTTGTATGTATCTTGAACAGTAATTGGCCATGGCAAGAAATGAATGAATAATAGAAACATCTTGTGGGAGATTAGCATTAAACAGCACTTGCACTTCAGGTGTCATACCCCCATCAGAAAAGATATGGCCAAAGAATTTTAATTTAGTCTTGTGGAACACATACTTGGCTGCATACAAAGTCAGGCCTGCTTCAGTCAGTAAGTGACATACTTCAGTAAGAGCGTTATCATTCTCCTTTTGTATAGCTCCAAAAATCAATATGTCGTCACTATAGTTGAATGCATTCACAATTGGCTGTATTACACAGCGAATTACATCTTGGAAAAGTTCTGCAGCCAATAACACCAAAGCAGAGTCTTTTATATAGAAACAGACCTACATGTGTAGAAAAGTTTGTAATATACCTGCAATCATCTTCGAGTTCCAACTGATGATAACCTTTATCTAAATTATGGCCATTTATTTGCATTATCATGTCAGCAATATGTGGACCTGGATGTTGTTCTTTTTCAATTGCCTTGTTTGCTTGGCGCATATCAATGCATATGCGTACAGCTCCTTCAGTTTCCTTTTTGGACACTACCGCTATGGGAGAAACCCAATGGTAACGGACAAGTTAAATGCTGAATAATGTCATATTTAAGTAATGAGGCAAGTTTCTTGTAAATGAAAAGCAACTCGTCTATGTCTCTGAGCAACAGGATGGCTATCGTTATTACTATATAGCTTTACTTTCATAGTTGTTAGCTTTCCCAAACCATGAAACAATGAAGAAAATGTACTTACTTTTCGTGATGAGCATTCAGGTTGTAATTCACAGAAGTCAGATCAATATCAGCAGCGGTACTCAAACTGAGCAGACAGGAGCTTGCTGCAGTACCTTGGAGCACATGGATGGGTGCGTACCCTTTTTTTTTGTGTTTTAATGTTGCTGCAAATTAACCTTGACTTTTTATGGGGATCGTTGCAGCCCAAGTGTACACTTTGGTTTTTGATGGCATAAGTCGAGGTAATGGAGGCAATTCATGATATTTCTCTTCAGGCATTATATTTATTCATGCACCACTGTTGATGATGAAAGGTATCAGGCAGTCATTTATTTTTAATGTTATTTTCAGACAATGTTTGTATGAATTTGGTGCTTTGGCATGTCAACATTTTTCCTTGCAAGCGGCCAGTCCGACATGCACTATTTTCTCTGAGGTAAACATTGACTTGGCGCAACCGTCTTCCTGATTTTTACTTGATACTGAGGCGGACAAACTGTTTGACGGTGGTTTAGATGGCAATCGACTTCATTCAGCGTCAAGTTGCCTCAAATGATGTCGCCGATTGGCCTTGTGGGGTTGTGTCGAAGTCTGCCACGTCAATGCTCTGGCGGGCATTTTTTTCTTCACGCTGAGGTGCACTTACTTTTTCCTTCACTTTACAAACTGTCACAAAATGGTTCTCTTTCCCATAGCCTTTGCATATCTGTCCAATGGTGGGATATTTACCTTCATGTGGAAATGAAAATCCACATCTAAAACATAACTTCTTTATATTTGTAGACAGCACTTTGTGTCCTTCAGGTTTTTTGTGGGTTACTTTTTATGCTCATGACAGATTCACTTTGGGCACCTCCGGCCTCCATGTTAGTGGCTTGTCTTTCAGCAAGCTCCTCAGCTCTGGCAGGCATCAACACTCGCTCCAGACTAATAGTTTCTCTCAGCATTTGTTGTCTGAATGAGTCTGACAAGCATGCATCAAGAACTATATGTCGAATAGGTTCCTCATCATTAAATTAATTGAATTTACAGTGCTTGATGATCAATGGTTTCACCAACGTTTTGGTGTTCTTGACTAAAAATGTATCTTTCATAATCAATGTTTGGTACTGGATTGAATTTTAGATTGAGCATTTCTTTAATCTGACAATATGTAGTTTCTTCGTCAGTTTGCGGCATATTCATTATGACTTCTTTCACACCATCACCAGACGTATTTTTTATATACTTGATAATCTTTTTGTTATCAGTCTCTTCAAGTACATCAATGAAATCATTAAATGTCTCTATCTACACAGAGCATCTCTCACCAATATTTAACTTTTTGGCAGTATTGAAAGGTGTTGGTGGTTTCAGGAATGCAGCAGCATTGTAGCCTAGTGTTGAACTTAAATACACTGTGGGTTGATCCTTGTAACTTGTCTTAGACAATCCATCAGTGAGACTTTGCGATGTGCTGGTCTCATACTCATCTTTAATGATAACTGGAAACGTGACTTTCTTTGCAGCCATCTGAAAACGTTCATTATTTCCAGAGTTGTTCTCGGCTCCTTATTTTCTAAAGACCTGTGAAGTTGGTCTGAGCCCCACTCAGCACCTCTGTGAGTGAGCTGCTTCGGGTATGGACGGCTCCGTAAGCATAGCCCCAAACACTTCTTGAGTTGGCTTCACTGAGTGTGGTAGTATGAGGACTCTCTTCGGGGCATTCAGTAAGTCATTCTTCTTGTTGTCTACATGTCAATTTGCTTTTTTGTAACACCTGGTTGATCTCCACCTTGTAGCGCTTCTGTTCACAGCGTTATTTTGTCGGTTATGATTATCAGCTGCAGTACTTCGTAAACCAGGCTGAATCCGCTTTCAGCGTTAACACTCCATATAATGTACAACTTTGTCTTGCATGGCAATGCAGTACCTTTATGTATGGCTTAACCATTAGGTTCTCAACCATCAACATGTAAATTCTTTGCATTGCTTCCATTGTCTTCATATGCTTTACAGTGGCTGGAGTTGCGTTTTGATTCCACGTGCATGAAGTGTTGACTTTGATCTGCCACTGACATAAGGTTTCTGCACATACACAGAGCTATGCACAGGAAAATGGGACCCCGGAATACAGTGGTTTGCCACCATATACCGTAGCACCCAAAAACCCCAACCCAACTAGCTTAGCATCCCATTAGCACCCAAGTACCAATGATTGGACAACCCAGAACACGGTATCTTTATCCCAGGACTCGCAGAAGCAAGAACACTCTTTCGTCACTCACTCGTACTTGTCCACAAGGTGCGTAGGAAGAGACACTGGATAGGTTAAAATGTTTATTCCAACTTACGTGCTCTAATGTACAGTACACGTGTCAGTACTAATAGCATAATGCATATGACTAATATAAGCAGCATGGTTACAATTCCATAGAATACAAACGGGGAAAGCATCTCAGAGCTCAGTGGATAAACGTATAAATAACATTACCACCCTCCCCTTGCAGTAAGACAGTTTATTATAATAATAGAAGACCTCTGGGCTTTGACTAGCGAACCCCCATACCTCAGTCTCTAGATGCAGAATTACATCAGCAGGACATCATAGCTCTTCTCACTGAAAGGGATTTCTCCAAGTGTGTTAAGCGCTAGTAAACCACAGTATTAAAAGCACATCAAATTCTTCATGGCAATTGCACCTAATGTTATGTCTGGGTGCGCGAGACTGGCCATATCAGGAAGAACCAAAATACATTGTTATGTGACCTTGTACATGTTTGTGCAGACGGAGCCCAAAAAGGTGAACAACAGAAAATGCAGACAGTGCAAAAGAACTTGGCACGAGCAAAGGGCGAGGAGACCCGGCTCAGTGTAACGTGCGCAAAGAAAAGCAGCATGGCAGCCAGGCCTAGGCCAACATAACAAGGCAGGTAACAATCCACAAGACACCCTCCCCTGGCCAGTCCGGCGGCCAGGACAGAGGCTCATCAGAGGACAACACAGCCGTTGGAGCACAGGGAGCGCCCTAACGGCGAAGGGCAGGTCAATCCATGAAAGTGTAAGTGCAGAAAAAAGCCATACCCTCCAAGAGTTCATCATTGGAATTGTCAAAAAACATAGATGCCATCCAATCCATGAGATCAAAAGAGCAGGAATGCTCCTCAGCAAAGGGAGCATCCAGAAGCAATGCGGGACAGCTTGCGTGATAATTGAAACAGCTTCGTTGTAGGAGATCCTGGGCAGCCGCCCAGATATCCCATTGCGCCAGAATCCCCAGTGCAGCCGCACGCGCCATACAGCCAGCAACGGAACAGTCCTGTTCATGGGCCTCTAAGGGACCCATCAACTGAACAAAATCCGGAACAGACAATGACGAATTGGAGAGGCAATAATCCAGAGTCCAGGTGAAAGGACAGCGGATACAAGTCATCACAGGTTGCACGCAAGTGAAATACGCAAAGCGAAATGAAAGAGTATATGACACACTCAGTGTCGCCAATGGCAAGACACCAAAACCAGCCAAAATGCGCTCACGGAGCAGCTGGAGGCGGTCCGGATCGAGCAGGTCCCATCGGGGAGCAGCCATTGCGCAGAAAACAAATTAATAGCAGGACACCAGCCGCCAAAGCGATGATCAACGGGAAACCGCCAAAGACGCTGGAAAAAATAGAATGAATAAATGCCGGGATGACACCAAAAATAGTTTGGAAGGAGGACACCAAGCCCGACCCCACGACCTTAAAAAAGTGTACTACGCCTTCAGTGTTAGATGCGTTAAAAATACGATGTATTAACTCCCCAAAATGTTGGGGGAGATTAGTGTTTAAAAGGGCCTGTATTTCACTGTGGGTACTCGCCACCTGGAGAATGAATGTCTCCCGGGCGGACGTGAGCATAACTTCCTCGTTTAATAATAGTGCCTTTATTCTGCTCAGTCTATTGAAATCTGCTTCCATGGTAGGGATGGAAGGCCAAATAGAGATATCAACCTTGCCATGAGGGGGAGGATAAAGCACATTTTTGCAGCAGACAACCCTGTGCGAAACTGTTACAATGTAAGGAATGCCAGCCTGCAGGCCACAACAGTTTTCGTTATTTAAAAGTAAATAACTACCATTGGAAAGGAGAGTAAAAGTAGGTGAAATAACAGGAGCAGGAATACCTTTCAGCACACAAGCAAGATTAGGAGAGGAAACGCTACATGAGCCATGCAATTTAATGTGTTTACAAATAAGCGAATGACCCATAGTCGAGTCGCAGTACTCCCCCGTGAGAAAGACTTCCTTGCCGTCCCGAAGGCATTTTATACATGAAAGGCAGGGACCAGAGTTCATGCAGGAAAGCACTGCCCAAGGGCCGGTAACGGCCCACAGGATAATGTTTCATGCACGAGTTAAATTCAAACAAGGAAAAAGGTAAAGCGATAACCTCATGGACTAGCCATACAGCAGAATCGAGTTCTGCAACAGAGAACGGCAAAGGATCCATCTTTTCGATATGTAATAGAGTGTAAGTTGCATCTTTCATGGACATAAATTGCTGTTTGTCAGTTAAGTTAAAAGGTAGAAACAAGGCAGAGGTGTTCAAAAAATGCCAAGGCACTTTACCTAACTTAAGCGTTTGTAAAGTCCATGCAAACTGCATAACTGAGCGCAATTGATTCTGACCATGATATAACACAGAAACATCATCTTGTACAATATCGACAACAGAGGACACAATATTCTCTAAAGTATAAATGCGAGAAGACAGGGTATTAATACTATTGTCAACAACAGCAAGCACCTTTTCCAAATTTGCTTGATCTATTTCCCGAAGACGGGAAGCAGCTTCCATTTGTGATAGCTTCCAGAGTTCATTATATGTCTCATAAATGAATCTTTTAGGTCGGGGACCACGAGGTCCCAAAACAAAGTCGGACAGATCAATATTGCCTGTAAGGAGGGACAAATGTTGTTTAACAGAATCAAGGGATGAATGTTGCAGCCATTGTTTGCATAATTTACCAACAGAATATGTAGTGACAGTACGGGAATCCGTAAATCTCGGATCAAGCCTATCCTGTGTGTAACTAGCTCCTGAGTCGTGAAAACGCATTTGACATGCATTTGATGATGTAGGCCAAACCAACCAGGGTGACTGCACTAGCTCAGAAACATTAAACGAATTATTCTGTAACAGAGCCTGCAGGGACACGAGGGACATATTGAATCGTGAGCTTTCATTGGGAAAACTCGACAGGGATGGTATTGATGGAGTATTCAATTGTTTAGTGGTTGCTAAGCCCCAACATGTAGTCTGATAGATGGAGACATTGAGGAACATAATTTGTGTAGGGATGAGGCAAGCACGGTGTAATGCCTCGGTTCCCTGTACCTGCCATGGTTTGGAGCCCCAAATAGATTTCAAATCTACTGTAGTCTCCCAGTACTCATAACCACCCACAGCTAGGGCACTTAAAAAGGAACCCTAATATAGCAATTTGGTGTGTGTTAACATAATTTTCTGAGTTGATGTGGTATTAAGTCCAAAATAATAGGATGCAGAGTTCGACCGATTAAAATCAGTAAAATAGGTAAACTTATTTCGAAGAGTTTGTGAGCTACCTGGCAAGGGGTTTGGACAATGTTCCCATTGGGTGTAGTTAACAGAATTACGCAGGGCACTTGGTTTATGGAGAAAATGATTACCCCAATGTTGGTAACAATACAAATCGGCATAATTCGCAGAATTCATATATAAATCTTCAGCATTAAAAGATGCATAATATTTTAAATCGGCAAACAATGCTTCAACGGCATGCACATCCCAATCATCAGAATGAATGTTATTTTGTACTACATCACCCATTGAAACACGAAGGACATTAGGTACATTAATAATTTCTGTCGGACCATGGATTTGATAGTTCACTGCATCCCATACGATGCCATCAGCAACTGGAAAAGCTGAAATGTTCACAAATGTGTGGTCACGCTTCATGATGTGAGACGAGGAATGAGGAGCCAAAGTTCCAGAAACATGGTCTACAGCAGAGCGTTCAGGTAAATAGTGACCATTGATTAGTAGAAAAAACACTGTGACAAAGCCAATGGACATGAACAAAAAAATCAAGAAAAGTACCAACCAGATGTATGTCCAGGGTGGAATCAAAAAATTGTCTCTAAACCAGGATATAAAAATACTGAACTTGGATGGGACTTTTGAAGAGGTGGAATCCGAATCAAAGGAATAACGAGTCGGGCTCAGTGGCGTTATTGGCTGATGTGCCACCGATTCAGATGCAGGATAAGTATACTCGTCCTCGTCGATATTGGTGGAGAGTTGGGGATCAAGTGTAGTTTCAGGCAAATCAACCATCTCAATTACAGCATCAGTGACCGTTCGTGTAGATGTGCCACGAACATATGTCCGATAAATGGCAGGACAAGAGACCGCTGGTGTGACACTATTCAGGATCGGCCAGGCGCTGTAGCTTGACATTTTCCACTGAGATGTATCTGTTCTCCTTGCGACCAGGAAGCGGTGGTAAAATAACTGTACGTGTTCCCTTCAAGCCCAGAACTGGAACCGGTGCACGAAAAGAGGGGCCAAATTCTTTTTTGTTTTCAACCTTCTCTCGAACCAGTTCTCCAACTTTCGGAAGCCAGCCGGCTACCGGAATCTGCAACGCAGGATCTGTGGCTGAAGGCAAATGTGTAGTTGCAAGTTTGTCTCGGGCTTCTTGTAAGTCCTGTAACATAGCAGAATGGTTATCTACATCAAACTTGGCGGATTGCGCCGCGATGTCTGGACCCTCAAGGTCAGGCACAAACATTCTTATGCCAAAGAGCATTTCGTATGGGGTCCGCCCACCCAGAGGTCTTCTAGGGAGATTATTAAGTGCACGCTGAACGGTATACAAATGGGCCAGCCAGTTCCTGCCAGTACCTATAACCCTAGCTGTTAAGGATTGCTTTAAGTCACGGTTCATTCGTTCAACGATAGAGTTGCCCTCAGGCCTATACGGAGACGAAAATTTCACCCGCACCCCAAGCGAAGCCATTGCATCCTTGTAAGCCCTAGAGGCAAACGCTGGACCTTGGTCCGAATGGAAGGTGCCGCATGCGAAAATTCCCACAAAGACACGCAAATCCCTGATTACATTTCGGGCGTCAGCACTCCGTTGTGGCCAGACCCAGAGAAACCGTGTGCACGAGTCCACTGCCACTAAGATGTATTTATAGGCAGTGTCTGATGAGAATGGACCGCAGTGATCCAAGTAAACACACCCAAAGGGTCTGTTAGCAATGCAGAGCGGTGTTTGTGGTGGACGTGTTACCGTGGAAGGTGTTAGAACTGGGGGTCTCTAGTTGGCAATGGTTTGCACCTTTGTCCAAATAGGGACCCTTGCTTCTAGTCAGGATAAGGGGGAAACACTCCTAAAATAACCCCTGCTCACCCCCTGGTAGCTTGGCACGAGCAGACAGGCTTATCTCAGAGGCAGTGCGTAAAGCATTTGTGACCACATACAGTAATACAGTGAAAACACTACAGATGGACACCACACAGGTTGTTTATGTAAAAATAAGTAATCTTTATATAGACTTATCACAAGACCCAATAGCAAAAATCCACAATACAGTACTCAAAAATAGACTTAAAATGATAGAGACAGTTCACGTTATCGTCAAAAATAGGATAGTCAATCAAATAAAGCTTGTAGCAACAAATAACTCCACTTGGAGTTATCACGACGTCGTGACCGGTGGAAATCCCAAAGTACGGCGCCGACCGCGAGGTGCGCGGCGTCGGGCCCGGAGTCGAGCAGACCCACAAAGAACAGTACCTGGAATTCGATGAAAACAAAGACGGTGCACGGCGTCGGGGAGGTGATGCTTCGTTGGCGCCGGCGGCGTCGGTTCCTTACGACCCCAGGGGAGGTGATGTCTCGGTTCCTTACTGCAGCGCAGGGAGGTGAGGCGTCGGTTCCTTACTGTGTCGGGGAGGTGACGTCACGGATGGCGGCGAGGCGTCGGTTCCTTACGATGGTGCGGCGTCGATGGATTCGGGGGTCACCCACGTCGAGGATCGGCTCCGCGATGATGAAGCCCTGGCGTCGGTGAAGTCGGGGCTGCGGTGCGAGTCGGGACGGTGCGTCGTGAGCGTCACGAGCGGTGTCCTCGGCTCCGGTGCAGGCAGCGGCCTCGATGACGGCTTCGGAGTCGATGTCGCACGGCGTCGGCAGGCGTCGGGCCTACGGTGCAAGTCGGGGCGGTGCGTCGTGCTCTTCACGAGCGGTGCCCACGGCTTCGGTGCAGGTTACGGCGTCGCTCGCCGGCGTCGGTGTTGCAATTTCCCTCTGTTAGCAGCTAAAACAGCAGTTCCAGATGCAGGCAAACAGAAGGGGTGAAGTCTTTGTGTCCCTGTGACTTCAGGCAGGAGGCAAGCTCAGTTCAAGCCCTTGGAGATTCCCTTCTTCAAGATGACAAAGCACAGCAAAGTCTTTTCTCCTGTCCTTGGCAGAAAGCAACCACTGCAGGCCAACCCCAATCAGCAAAACAGCACAGGGGCAGTACTCCTCCTTCAGCTTCTCCGGTTCTTCTCCTTGGCAACAGGTTTCTTGATTTCCCAGAAGTGATCTAATTTCCTAGGGGTCTGGGTCCCCTTTTTATACACAGTTTTCCTTTGTTCTCTGAAGGCAGAGAGGCCTCTGCCTAGTCCAAAACCAGTTCTGGTCAGTCCTGGAGCACTTTGTTTTTCTGACTCCTTCTTTCCTTTGTGAGTGAGGGGCAGAGCCATCAGACGCCCGGCAGGAGGTGGAGCCAGCATTGTGGAAGGCAGGCACAGCCCTATTCAGACCCAGGTGCAACTCCTCCCTCCACTCTGGATGCAGACCTTCCTATTCAGCCCTGTGCTGACTCACCCTGTCTCCTGTAGCCACCCCCAGCCCCTGTCACTCAATCTCCAGACAAGGAATACACAACCTAGCAGAGGCAGGCTTGGAAGTTTAGGCAAGAAAATACCCACTTTCTAAAAGTGGTATTTTCAAACACAGAATGTTAAAACCAACTTCACTAAAAGATGTATTTTATCATTCTGAGTTCAGGCATACTAAATTCGTTTTTCTACCATGTTCCCTGGGTCAGTTCTGACTATAAAGTGTAATAGTCAGTCTGCCCATTCTGGCCTATGGGGAGCAGGTAGCCTTGCAATAGTGAAAAACGAAAATGGCTGTAATTCACTATCAGGACATGCCACACACACCAGGGCATGTCCTACCTTATACTTACAATGCACCCTGCCCTTGGGCCTACCTTAGGGGTGTCTGATATGAAGATAAGGGAAGGTTTAGGGACTGGCAAGTGGCTGCACTTGCCAAGTCGACATGGCAGTCACAGACTGCACACAGGCTCTGCAATGGCAGGCCTGAGACACATTTTACAAGCCGCTTCTGTGGGTGGCACAACCAGTGCTGCAAGCCCACCAGCGGCATTGGATTTACAAGCCCTGGGCACACTCAGTGCACTGTACTAGGGACTGACAAGTAAACCAATCATCCAATCATGGAGTCACTAATCCATAACACAATTTACAATGGGGAGAGCATATGCACTTTAGCACTGATCAGCAGTGGTAAAGTGCCCAGAAGTCATAAAACAGCCAACAACAGGTCAGAAAAAATATAGGAGGAAGGCAAAAAGTTTAGGGATGACCCTGCAAAAGGGCCAAGTCCAACACAACCCCTTCCAGCCAAAACGCAGGGTAGACCAATCACTACCTTGATGGGCTTCTCTGCTTTGGGCGATAGAACCTGGACCTGGCCCGCAACAGCAGGGGCATACTCCAGTTCTACGCCAATCTGAACCTATTGGAATCCCTCTGTCCATACTCTCAGGGCCCACCAAGCTAATCCATGGGGAACCCTTCTCCTCACCTGTGGACCCCACCTGTGCAGCACCTAACCTTAACTGGCTCACAGGTGTGTCCCAACAGACAGACAGCAAGCCACAGTGGCCACTGACAGTGGTCAGGGATGAGACCCAGGCCTTATGCCTCTCAGGGCTCTCAAACCTCTGTGGCGTCAGAGAGCGGGGGGCAGTAGCCCCAGGTGCTTGGCACCCTTTGTCCATTCTCCCTCCTGTCAGGTCAGGTATGACATCCTGACACTGATCTACCAGCCCCGGGCCTGTACCCGGCGGCTGGACTGGAGACTGCGGTGGGCTTTCCCACACCCGGTCCTCCTCCTTGGGGCTCTGTACCCTCCCACCTGGAGCGGTACGCCCTTCCAGAATTGCCAGGGCACCTGTGGCAGGTGTCCTGCACAGCTCGCCCACCAGTTCAGGGGTTCTATCCTGCAACTGGGCGTCCAGGTCAGGGGGACACCCTGAACCTGGTCCTCCATTCTAGGGTCTAAACCCTCCAGTTGAACCGGGGTCAGAGGCGAGGACTCCCTCCCTCTGCACCCCCTTCCAGAGTACTGCCCCCTCCCATCAGGAGCGGTACCCCCTTCCAGAATTGTCAGGGCACCTGTGGCAGGTGTCCTGCACAGCTCGCCCACCAGTTCAGGGGTTCTACCCTGCAACTGGGATTTCAGCATAGGGTCTGTACCCTTAGACTGGGCAGAGGCCAGGGGTGAGGCTGTCCTCTCCCCGCCTCCCTTACTGGGGTCCTGCACCCTCCCACCTGGAGCGGTGCCCCCAGAAGACAAACTGGTAGGGGCACTGTTAGCAGCTGCCCCTTCCTCCAGGTCAGGGGGACACCCTGAACCTGGCCCTCCAACCCAGGGTCTGTACCCTTAGGCTGGACCTGTGCCTGGCAACCCAGGACTTCCGGGAGGGTACACCAACCCCCCAAGGGAAACACACTCCTCTAGAGTTGTGTAATAATCTGCCTGGCGCACCAGGACTTCCTGGGGAGCACGCATGCCCCCCAGAGGGTAACACATCTCTCATGTGTTGTGTGACAGTCTGCCTGGCGCAGATCTCCCGACCCCTGTCCATCTGACAGCGCGCGAAGATCCCCCAGGACAGAAGTGGTGTCACCATGGTCATTCACTGGTGACTCAGCCCTTCTGGCTGGTCCCTGACCCACTGGTTCTTCCACTGGGGACTCTCTCCCCCTCTCACCCCTCACTCTGGACTTCTGCACCCTCCCAAGTGGAGCGGCACTGCCAGATACCAGAAACACTGGAGCTCCATTTACAGACGCTCCAGGTTCTCTAGACACTAGGAGATCCTCCTCAACAGGCGGCCCATCAGGACAGCCTAGGTTCCCCTACCTGGTGTTCCCTTAAAGAATCATCCAGGCTCTGAGACTGGGTTTCGGGCACCTTGGGACACGCAGCCCCACACTCACTCCTTCTCCACTGAGACAGGACGTGAGTCCCTACACCCCTCCCACTACACCGGGACCTAGCTGGGCTACTCTGAACCACTTCCACCACTCTGGGCTGGAAGATACCTGAGCCACTCCCCTTAGGGTCACTCCCCAATGCCTTTTCAGACCCTCTGGAAACCACCAAAAGGTCTTCCTCCCTCGTGAGCTCCCTGGGGTCAGAGAACTTACTCTCCAACAGGTGTTGGCATAGCTCTGGAAAACAGGGACTTACAATATGCTCTCCCACAATTGGATCACACAACCCCTCACAGGTGTTAACCAAGTTATCCTTCACCTCACCATCCAGTGCCTCACACATGTACCCCACACCACTCTGCTGAGATTGGCAAGACAGTATCTGACTGTCTCTGTCACTCAACCCACACTCTTCTGGGCGGTCTTCACACTCACACCCCAGGAATTCAAACATGGGGGAACCCCTCTCCCTGCACCTCTCATCTAGAGTCAGTAGAGTGTCCCGCCCACCACTAGGACTATGAACCCCTGTGCCAGTTCCCCAATCCACCTCGGGGACGCTGCGCACCACTGGAGCTACCTCATACCCTTGAACCTCCTGGTGTATATTAACCCCCTCCAAGTCAGGCACCACATCTCTGGGTGTGTGTACTACTCCCTCAGCACTAGGTAATACAATTTTGCTGCCACCAGAGGGAGGAATCCCTAAGCCCCTGGCTTTGAACTCCAACACCCTCATCATTCTCTCATGCTCTAAAAGCATCTTCCTTTCTTCCATGGCCAACCTCTTACTTTCTAACTCCAATTTCTTATGCTCAAGGCTATCATTGCTTCCCTGTTTCAGTTTGGCCATTTCCATTTCATGCATCCTGCTTTTGTCCCTGTCCTCCAGCTCCTCTGGAGACAGGCCCTTTGAGAAACACTGCTGCCCTCCCTGGAAGGCGCTCTCCTCCCAGTTAAGCCCAATGGCCCCTCAAGCTGCCCATCTAAATTCTCTGCCTCCTCCACAGGCTCCTCGGACTGCCCACTGGCATTCCGTGCTTCCAACCAGGCTTTCAGTGCCTTGTGAAACTCCTCCTTCCTGGTGAGGCCTCTCATAGAGATTTTAAACTTTTTGCAAACAGCTTTGAGTTCTGGCACAGTGTAGGTATCAACCCTATCTTCTTCAAATTCAATATCTGCAGGTGCAATGGATCCTTTTTGCTCATGGTGAAAATTGGCAGTTCTCAACAAAAATAAAGGTTCCAAGGAAAAAAGTCCTATCAAAATGTATGTGGTCGCGTATTGGTCTGCACTCACTAGTAGTGTACACCAATCACTGTATATGAATCACAAATGCAAGTCCAAATCCTCACCGCTGACCACCAATGTTAGAACTGGGGGTCTCTAGTTGGCAATGGTTTGCACCTTTGTCCAAATAGGGACCCTTGCTTCTAGTCAGGATAAGGGGAAACACTCCTAAAATAACCCCTGCTCACCCCCTGGTAGCTTGGCACGAGCAGACAGGCTTATCTCAGAGGCAGTGCGTAAAGCATTTGTGACCACATACAGTAATACAGTGAAAACACTACAGATGGACACCACACAGGTTGTTTATGTAAAAATAAGTAATCTTTATATAGACTTATCACAAGACCCAATAGCAAAAATCCACAATACAGTACTCAAAAATAGACTTAAAATGATAGAGACAGTTCACGTTATCGTCAAAAATAGGATAGTCAATCAAATAAAGCTTGTAGCAACAAATAACTCCACTTGGAGTTATCACGACGTCGTGACCGGTGGAAATCCCAAAGTACGGCGCCGACCGCGAGGTGCGCGGCGTCGGGCCCGGAGTCGAGCAGACCCACAAAGAACAGTACCTGGAATTCGATGAAAACAAAGACGGTGCACGGCGTCGGGAGGTGATGCTTCGTTGGCGCCGGCGGCGTCGGTTCCTTACGACCCCAGGGGAGGTGATGTCTCGGTTCCTTACTGCAGCGCAGGGAGGTGAGGCGTCGGTTCCTTACTGTGTCGGGGAGGTGACGTCACGGATGGCGGCGAGGCGTCGGTTCCTTACGATGGTGCGGCGTCGATGGATTCGAGGGTCACCCACGTCGAGGATCGGCTCCGCGATGATGAAGCCCTGGCGTCGGTGAAGTCGGGGCTGCGGTGCGAGTCGGGACGGTGCGTCGTGAGCGTCACGAGCGGTGTCCTCGGCTCCGGTGCAGGCAGCGGCCTCGATGACGGCTTCGGAGTCGATGTCGCACGGCGTCGGCAGGCGTCGGGCCTACGGTGCAAGTCGGGCGGTGCGTCGTGCTCTTCACGAGCGGTGCCCACGGCTTCGGTGCAGGTTACGGCGTCGCTCGCCGGCGTCGGTGTTGCAATTTCCCTCTGTTAGCAGCTAAAACAGCAGTTCCAGATGCAGGCAAACAGAAGGGGTGAAGTCTTTGTGTCCCTGTGACTTCAGGCAGGAGGCAAGCTCAGTTCAAGCCCTTGGAGATTCCCTTCTTCAAGATGACAAAGCACAGCAAAGTCTTTTCTCCTGTCCTTGGCAGAAAGCAACCACTGCAGGCCAACCCCAATCAGCAAAACAGCACAGGGGCAGTACTCCTCCTTCAGCTTCTCCGGTTCTTCTCCTTGGCAACAGGTTTCTTGATTTCCCAGAAGTGATCTAATTTCCTAGGGGTCTGGGTCCCCTTTTATACACAGTTTTCCTTTGTTCTCTGAAGGCAGAGAGGCCTCTGCCTAGTCCAAAACCAGTTCTGGTCAGTCCTGGAGCACTTTGTTTTTCTGACTCCTTCTTTCCTTTGTGAGTGAGGGGCAGAGCCATCAGACGCCCGGCAGGAGGTGGAGCCAGCATTGTGGAAGGCAGGCACAGCCCTATTCAGACCCAGGTGCAACTCCTCCCTCCACTCTGGATGCAGACCTTCCTATTCAGCCCTGTGCTGACTCACCCTGTCTCCTGTAGCCACCCCCAGCCCCTGTCACTCAATCTCCAGACAAGGAATACACAACCTAGCAGAGGCAGGCTTGGAAGTTTAGGCAAGAAAATACCCACTTTCTAAAAGTGGTATTTTCAAACACAGAATGTTAAAACCAACTTCACTAAAAGATGTATTTTATCATTCTGAGTTCAGGCATACTAAATTCGTTTTTCTACCATGTTCCCTGGGTCAGTTCTGACTATAAAGTGTAATAGTCAGTCTGCCCATTCTGGCCTATGGGGAGCAGGTAGCCTTGCAATAGTGAAAAACGAAAATGGCTGTAATTCACTATCAGGACATGCCACACACACCAGGGCATGTCCTACCTTATACTTACAATGCACCCTGCCCTTGGGCCTACCTTAGGGGTGTCTGATATGAAGATAAGGGAAGGTTTAGGGACTGGCAAGTGGCTGCACTTGCCAAGTCGACATGGCAGTCACAGACTGCACACAGGCTCTGCAATGGCAGGCCTGAGACACATTTTACAAGCCGCTTCTGTGGGTGGCACAACCAGTGCTGCAAGCCCACCAGCGGCATTGGATTTACAAGCCCTGGGCACACTCAGTGCACTGTACTAGGGACTGACAAGTAAACCAATCATCCAATCATGGAGTCACTAATCCATAACACAATTTACAATGGGGAGAGCATATGCACTTTAGCACTGATCAGCAGTGGTAAAGTGCCCAGAGTCATAAAACAGCCAACAACAGGTCAGAAAAAATATAGGAGGAAGGCAAAAAGTTTAGGGATGACCCTGCAAAAGGGCCAAGTCCAACACAACCCCCTTCCAGCCAAAACGCAGGGTAGACCAATCACTACCTTGATGGGCTTCTCTGCTTTGGGCGATAGAACCTGGACCTGGCCCGCAACAGCAGGGGCATACTCCAGTTCTACGCCAATCTGAACCTATTGGAATCCCTCTGTCCATACTCTCAGGGCCCACCAAGCTAATCCATGGGGAACCCTTCTCCTCACCTGTGGACCCCACCTGTGCAGCACCTAACCTTAACTGGCTCACAGGTGTGTCCCAACAGACAGACAGCAAGCCACAGTGGCCACTGACAGTGGTCAGGGATGAGACCCAGGCCTTATGCCTCTCAGGGCTCTCAAACCTCTGTGGCGTCAGAGAGCGGGGGGCAGTAGCCCCAGGTGCTTGGCACCCTTTGTCCATTCTCCCTCCTGTCAGGTCAGGTATGACATCCTGACACTGATCTACCAGCCCCGGGCCTGTACCCGGCGGCTGGACTGGAGACTGCGGTGGGCTTTCCCACACCCGGTCCTCCTCCTTGGGGCTCTGTACCCTCCCACCTGGAGCGGTACGCCCTTCCAGAATTGCCAGGGCACCTGTGGCAGGTGTCCTACACACTCGCCCACCAGTTCAGGGGTTCTATCCTGCAACTGGGCGTCCAGGTCAGGGGGACACCCTGAACCTGGTCCTCCATTCTAGGGTCTAAACCCTCCAGTTGAACCGGGGTCAGAGGCGAGGACTCCCTCCCTCTGCACCCCCTTCCAGAGTACTGCCCCCTCCCATCAGGAGCGGTACCCCCTTCCAGAATTGTCAGGGCACCTGTGGCAGGTGTCCTGCACAATTCGCCCACCAGTTCAGGGGTTCTACCCTGCAACTGGGATTTCAGCATAGGGTCTGTACCCTTAGACTGGGCAGAGGCCAGGGGTGAGGCTGTCCTCTCCCCGCCTCCCTTACTGGGGTCCTGCACCCTCCCACCTGGAGCGGTGCCCCCAGAAGACAAACTGGTAGGGGCACTGTTAGCAGCTGCCCCTTCCTCCAGGTCAGGGGGACACCCTGAACCTGGCCCTCCAACCCAGGGTCTGTACCCTTAGGCTGGACCTGTGCCTGGCAACCCAGGACTTCCGGGAGGGTACACCAACCCCCCAAGGGAAACACACTCCTCTAGAGTTGTGTAATAATCTGCCTGGCGCACCAGGACTTCCTGGGGAGCACGCATGCCCCCCAGAGGGTAACACATCTCTCATGTGTTGTGTGACAGTCTGCCTGGCGCAGATCTCCCGACCCCTGTCCATCTGACAGCGCGCGAAGATCCCCCAGGACAGAAGTGGTGTCACCATGGTCATTCACTGGTGACTCAGCCCTTCTGGCTGGTCCCTGACCCACTGGTTCTTCCACTGGGGACTCTCTCCCCCTCTCACCCCTCACTCTGGACTTCTGCACCCTCCCAAGTGGAGCGGCACTGCCAGATACCAGAAACACTGGAGCTCCATTTACAGACGCTCCAGGTTCTCTAGACACTAGGAGATCCTCCTCAACAGGCGGCCCATCAGGACAGCCTAGGTTCCCTACCTGGTGTTCCCTTAAAGAATCATCCAGGCTCTGAGACTGGGTTTCGGGCACCTTGGGACACGCAGCCCCACACTCACTCCTTCTCCACTGAGACAGGACGTGAGTCCCTACACCCCTCCCACTACACCGGGACCTAGCTGGGCTACTCTGAACCACTTCCACCACTCTGGGCTGGAAGATACCTGAGCCACTCCCCTTAGGGTCACTCCCCAATGCCTTTTCAGACCCTCTGGAAACCACCAAAAGGTCTTCCTCCCTCGTGAGCTCCCTGGGGTCAGAGAACTTACTCTCCAACAGGTGTTGGCATAGCTCTGGAAAACAGGGACTTACAATATGCTCTCCCACAATTGGATCACACAACCCCTCACAGGTGTTAACCAAGTTATCCTTCACCTCACCATCCAGTGCCTCACACATGTACCCCACACCACTCTGCTGAGATTGGCAAGACAGTATCTGACTGTCTCTGTCACTCAACCCACACTCTTCTGGGCGGTCTTCACACTCACACCCCAGGAATTCAAACATGGGGGAACCCCTCTCCCTGCACCTCTCATCTAGAGTCAGTAGAGTGTCCCGCCCACCACTAGGACTATGAACCCCTGTGCCAGTTCCCCAATCCACCTCGGGGACGCTGCGCACCACTGGAGCTACCTCATACCCTTGAACCTCCTGGTGTATATTAACCCCCTCCAAGTCAGGCACCACATCTCTGGGTGTGTGTACTACTCCCTCAGCACTAGGTAATACAATTTTGCTGCCACCAGAGGGAGGAATCCCTAAGCCCCTGGCTTTGAACTCCAACACCCTCATCATTCTCTCATGCTCTAAAAGCATCTTCCTTTCTTCCATGGCCAACCTCTTACTTTCTAACTCCAATTTCTTATGCTCAAGGCTATCATTGCTTCCCTGTTTCAGTTTGGCCATTTCCATTTCATGCATCCTGCTTTTGTCCCTGTCCTCCAGCTCCTCTGGAGACAGGCCCTTTGAGAAACACTGCTGCCCTCCCTGGAAGGCGCTCTCCTCCCAGTTAAGCCCAATGGCCCCTCAAGCTGCCCATCTAAATTCTCTGCCTCCTCCACAGGCTCCTCGGACTGCCCACTGGCATTCCGTGCTTCCAACCAGGCTTTCAGTGCCTTGTGAAACTCCTCCTTCCTGGTGAGGCCTCTCATAGAGATTTTAAACTTTTTGCAAACAGCTTTGAGTTCTGGCACAGTGTAGGTATCAACCCTATCTTCTTCAAATTCAATATCTGCAGGTGCAATGGATCCTTTTTTGCTCATGGTGAAAATTGGCAGTTCTCAACAAAAATAAAGGTTCCAAGGAAAAAAGTCCTATCAAAATGTATGTGGTCGCGTATTGGTCTGCACTCACTAGTAGTGTACACCAATCACTGTATATGAATCACAAATGCAAGTCCAAATCCTCACCGCTGACCACCAATGTTAGAACTGGGGGTCTCTAGTTGGCAATGGTTTGCACCTTTGTCCAAATAGGGACCCTTGCTTCTAGTCAGGATAAGGGGGAAACACTCCTAAAATAACCCCTGCTCACCCCCTGGTAGCTTGGCACGAGCAGACAGGCTTATCTCAGAGGCAGTGCGTAAAGCATTTGTGACCACATACAGTAATACAGTGAAAACACTACAGATGGACACCACACAGGTTGTTTATGTAAAAATAAGTAATCTTTATATAGACTTATCACAAGACCCAATAGCAAAAATCCACAATACAGTACTCAAAAATAGACTTAAAATGATAGAGACAGTTCACGTTATCGTCAAAAATAGGATAGTCAATCAAATAAAGCTTGTAGCAACAAATAACTCCACTTGGAGTTATCACGACGTCGTGACCGGTGGAAATCCCAAAGTACGGCGCCGACCGCGAGGTGCGCGGCGTCGGGCCCGGAGTCGAGCAGACCCACAAAGAACAGTACCTGGAATTCGATGAAAACAAAGACGGTGCACGGCGTCGGGGAGGTGATGCTTCGTTGGCGCCGGCGGCGTCGGTTCCTTACGACCCCAGGGGAGGTGATGTCTCGGTTCCTTACTGCAGCGCAGGGAGGTGAGGCGTCGGTTCCTTACTGTGTCGGGGAGGTGACGTCACGGATGGCGGCGAGGCGTCGGTTCCTTACGATGGTGCGGCGTCGATGGATTCGGGGTCACCCACGTCGAGGATCGGCTCCGCGATGATGAAGCCCTGGCGTCGGTGAAGTCGGGGCTGCGGTGCGGAGTCGGGACGGTGCGTCGTGAGCGTCACGAGCGGTGTCCTCGGCTCCGGTGCAGGCAGCGGCCTCGATGGCGGCTTCGGAGTCGATGTCGCACGGCGTCGGCAGGCGTCGGGCCTACGGTGCAAGTCGGGGCGGTGCGTCGTGCTCTTCACGAGCGGTGCCCACGGCTTCGGTGCAGGTTACGGCGTCGCTCGCCGGCGTCGGTGTTGCAATTTCCCTCTGTTAGCAGCTAAAACAGCAGTTCCAGATGCAGGCAAACAGAAGGGGTGAAGTCTTTGTGTCCCTGTGACTTCAGGCAGGAGGCAAGCTCAGTTCAAGCCCTTGGAGATTCCCTTCTTCAAGATGACAAAGCACAGCAAAGTCTTTTCTCCTGTCCTTGGCAGAAAGCAACCACTGCAGGCCAACCCCAATCAGCAAAACAGCACAGGGGCAGTACTCCTCCTTCAGCTTCTCCGGTTCTTCTCCTTGGCAACAGGTTTCTTGATTTCCCAGAAGTGATCTAATTTCCTAGGGGTCTGGGTCCCCTTTTTATACACAGTTTTCCTTTGTTCTCTGAAGGCAGAGAGGCCTCTGCCTAGTCCAAAACCAGTTCTGGTCAGTCCTGGAGCACTTTGTTTTTCTGACTCCTTCTTTCCTTTGTGAGTGAGGGGCAGAGCCATCAGACGCCCGGCAGGAGGTGGAGCCAGCATTGTGGAAGGCAGGCACAGCCCTATTCAGACCCAGGTGCAACTCCTCCCTCCACTCTGGATGCAGACCTTCCTATTCAGCCCTGTGCTGACTCACCCTGTCTCCTGTAGCCACCCCCAGCCCCTGTCACTCAATCTCCAGACAAGGAATACACAACCTAGCAGAGGCAGGCTTGGAAGTTTAGGCAAGAAAATACCCACTTTCTAAAAGTGGTATTTTCAAACACAGAATGTTAAAACCAACTTCACTAAAAGATGTATTTTATCATTCTGAGTTCAGGCATACTAAATTCGTTTTTCTACCATGTTCCCTGGGTCAGTTCTGACTATAAAGTGTAATAGTCAGTCTGCCCATTCTGGCCTATGGGGAGCAGGTAGCCTTGCAATAGTGAAAAACGAAAATGGCTGTAATTCACTATCAGGACATGCCACACACACCAGGGCATGTCCTACCTTATACTTACAATGCACCCTGCCCTTGGGCCTACCTTAGGGGTGTCTGATATGAAGATAAGGGAAGGTTTAGGGACTGGCAAGTGGCTGCACTTGCCAAGTCGACATGGCAGTCACAGACTGCACACAGGCTCTGCAATGGCAGGCCTGAGACACATTTTACAAGCCGCTTCTGTGGGTGGCACAACCAGTGCTGCAAGCCCACCAGCGGCATTGGATTTACAAGCCCTGGGCACACTCAGTGCACTGTACTAGGGACTGACAAGTAAACCAATCATCCAATCATGGAGTCACTAATCCATAACACAATTTACAATGGGGAGAGCATATGCACTTTAGCACTGATCAGCAGTGGTAAAGTGCCCAGAGTCATAAAACAGCCAACAACAGGTCAGAAAAAATATAGGAGGAAGGCAAAAAGTTTAGGGATGACCCTGCAAAAAGGGCCAAGTCCAACAGAAGGCTTAATCTGTTGACAAACGTCGCAAGAAAGCACAAAAGCACGGGTGTCTTTATATAACCCACGCCACCAATAACGCTGCTGCAAGATGGAAACCGTAGCTGACACACCTGCATGAGCAGAAGCCATGCCTTCGTGTGCAGCTGATATCAAGAGCACTCCTGCGGTCCGCGTTGGGGATCAGCCGATCTCCAACGTCAGGTATAGTTACATAAGGAACCTGATCGGGACTTAATGTGTAAGAATACTTGGAAGGGAAACCTGTAGGGTAATTATTACCTTCCTTGGTTGCAGCAATAGCTGCTAATATAACAGGGTCTATTTTAGACATGGACCTGGTAACCGCTGCTACTGAACACGTGACTACTGCTGAACGGGCAGCCTCATCTGCCAGATCGTTACCAATAGCGTGTGCGCCCACCCGCTGATGGCCTAAGGTGTGAACCACCTGTGTGAGGGGCAGACGTTGTTGCAATTCTGCCACTCGAACCCAAAGCATTTTATGCTTAATTGTGCTCCCTTTTGCATCCTTGTAGTCTTTTTTCGACCAGAAAAACAGATTGTCATTATAAGACTGTACACAGTAGAAGGAATCACATACAATAAGAGTTGTCTCATCCTGAGCAGCGAACTCAAGTGCAAGTAGCAATGCATGCAGCTCGGCCAATTGTGCGGTGCTATCTCCAAGTGTGCGAGTGTGCACTACAGAGGACTTGAACGTTCCATTTACAAAGGAACCCGCAACAATAGCACATGCAGCTGAATAAGCGTGCTTGGACCCAGTGGCCGGTTGCGCCGAACCATCGGTGTAGATCACACATTTGTAATCCTCAAGCGGTAGTAAAAACAAAGGAGGAGGATGAACGAATTCATACTGCAAAAACTCCTGAGTCTGCAGAGAAGAATCAAAAACAAAAGTGACGTCCGAAGACGTCAAGGATGTAGCCCATTGTATCCAACGGGGATGCATTGCTTTTGAGTTCGGTACACTTGCCTTTGTTACTGCCTCTAAGGCAGGACAGGGTGTTACCACTAGAATCCGCTTTCCCTGTGCCAGTGCGCGTTCTTTTAGAATCGCCATTTGCACTGCAGTTAGAACTTTTTCGACAGATGTAAAGCGCAATTCAGCGGAAGTGTACAGATGTGACTTGTATGCGATGGGTACTGTATCACCTTCATTAAAGGTTAAGTATGTGAATCCCACCGCCCCGGAATTATTCTAATCACCAGGTTTGTGTGGTTATCACGAGTCAAAAGATATTTAGACTCCAATAGGTCTGTCTGCAAAGACTGCAGAATTAAGGTATGCTCAGGCAGCCAGCAAGACCTTGAATAAGTAGGTTGTATCAAAGCATACAAAGGCTTGATACGCTGGGCCTATTCGGGAATGTAAGTACGCCCGAAATTCAGGAAACCCAGCAAAGACTGAAGTTTCTTCAGAGTATTTGGGGGCACAAATGTGCACATTTTTCCAAGAAATGGGGGCTAAGCCCTTACCTTCGTTGTTGAGCTCATAGCCCAAGAACAGAACGGTAAATTCAGCAATGTGTGACTTAGCAAAGTTAAATTTGTAACCCTGCTTCGCAAATTCAAGAATAATGCGGTCCACACGGGACAGATGCTGAAATAATTCGTCGTCCGTCAGATAGATGTCATCTACGTACGAACATGCGTCTTGATCAATGTCATTTAACAAAGAAACAACACGGGCGGCGAATATACCCGGACTATTTTTGTAGCCCATGGGTAAACGCCGGAACTGAAATAATTTACCACCGGAAGTGAATGCGGTCCATTGACCACTCTCCGGGGCTAGGTTGTGCGTGTAGAAACCGTTTGAAAGGTCTAGTGTCGTTTTGTATTTTTTACGAACAAGACTGTCTACAAGCGCAGAACTGTGTGTATTTTGCACCGCAAAGTTCCGACAATGAGTATTTAAATGCCGGTAATCCAAAACTAAGCGGTACGATCCATCGGGTTTAGAAACCACGAAAAGGGGATTGTTCATAGGTGATACGCATGGTTCAATTACTCCCTGATATTCCAACTGTGTCAGAATTTCGGAGACGGGGCCTTTTGCCTGCCGTTTGATGGGATATTGGGGTTGTGGCTGCGGTAGTGACCGCAAAGGTATTGCATGAGGAGGTGATTCTTCATCCCATCCCACATGGTTGCGGTATAACGCTGGTGCCAGGTACACAGCCCACTCAGCTGCAAGTGCTTCAGCTTTGTCTTTTGGGACATGCCGTGAAAAGCTTGGAAGGATTACCTCCTCTCCTTTATGTGCAGCTAAAACGAATGGGGGTGGCCAATCCACCTCTGCTAACAAAATGTCATATGAAGAGGTTAGATTTTCCCAAAAATCCCTTTTATTTCACGCGGTATGTCACCTTCAATTTGTATGACTATGTTATAAAGTCTGTCAGGGGTGCCACTCTCGTGTCAGCTGTCTCTACAGTAACGAATGTTTCAGTTGCTGTCGCCTCCATATGAGGACGTAGCGCCTCCCGCACTATGGTAACTTCCGCGGCGCTGTCTAGGAGGGTCACTGCCCACGTCCAATTCTGGAGTCTCGTTCTCACGGTCTGAGGCATATTTCGCTGTGACAGCGGCAACTTTTTCTTCTGGAATTGCGGTCGAGGAAGATGAAAGTCTTCTGCTTTCCCTCTGACTTGTTGTCGAGGTTGGTCTCGCTCCTGGGGAGCCTCTCGGCCCCTTCCTCTATCTTGCCGTCCTCCTCCACCAGCCTGTGACGAAGTCTGGGCCTGTGAAGAACGAGGAGAACGCGTATCAGAGCTCTGAAACCTTTCTGGTGATTTAATCCTTGACCTATCACGTAAATCATAAGTACGTTCAGAAGAAACCGAAACTGGGGATGCGCCTCTCGACCCCGGCTTCTTTTGTTGCTTACCCTGTTTTTTCTGTCTCCAACTCTTTTTAGTGAAGACTGGTTTATCATCTTTCTCAGATGTACTTTTTGTTTGTGTAACTTGTGTTTGCGATTGAGTTTGCATTTTTACAAAAGGCTTGTTGCCCAGGCTATTTCTTCCAATTGTTTTATAAGCCCGGGCTATAATTTTCGGTAATTCGCGAGGCCTGTCCAACTCTGGGACCAAAGCCAAAGCATTCGCTACTTGAAAGTTCATAGCATTGCCCTTGACATTTCCAAGGATCAGCTCAGCTACTACATCAAACACTCCCACTAGTCTCATCCCTAATTCCACAGCCGCTTCAGGGCCATGCTCATCCTGTACTTTTTAATTACAGAGGGTAGAACCGTCATGGAAGGAGTTCCAAAACATTTTGAATAAACTGCTGCGAATACCTTACCCCAGTTTTCACATGATGTCAAATCGGAGATTAAGTCTTTTGGCAAACTTATCGTAAGGATGCGGTGTTTATCCACTGGGGATGTATGTGGAAACACTGCTTCTATCTGATCAAATTTTTCTGCAAGCCAGTAAGGATAATCGTCTTTACTTTGTGGACGTTTGCCCATCACAGAATTTACCATGACAGGACTTATGGTCACTCCAGCTGCAACAGCTGGTTGGCCCGCAACTACAGGAGCAGCTCCATGGAGGCTACCTGTAACGTATGTCACTAGGGCTCGATGCACTCGTACCAATTCGGTATGCATAGTGCGCAGTTCCGCAATCGGCAATGCCAGATAATTTGGATGCGGGGTATACCCGGCCAATACAGGCCAAGTGGCCCCCAGAATGGATAAGGGGCCTAAACGAACTGCGGTAGTTGGTTGTGGTAGGGCGCCATTAAACCAAACACGGTGCTGCCAAGCCGTGAGAGGCACTTCAAGAGTAGTATAGGGTCGATAGGCAGCAGGAATAGCGGTGGGTTTATATTCATGAAACAGATTATCACCTGCATCCACCGCCTCAAAAGTGATCCAAGTGTAAAACACTTCAAAGTGATAAGCCGGATCGGCTTGAACCACAAAGACCAACTCGACCCCAGCATCGGGCACTCCATACACCCGTAAGTGGTCACGGAGTGGTCCTCGGCTATGTGCAGCTATCGCCACACCAGCCATAACTAAACAATTTTATTCGACAACCTAACAGGGAGCACAAAAATGGGTTTTTTATGTAACCTTTTTTAATAACTTCAAGCTTGAAAGAACCTATAAAACGTTCAATATAGGAGGTGTCACCGTCACTTACGCCTCCGGAAGCGTACGTGAGGGTTTTGTGGACAAGCACAAGTACTACTCAAGCATCTCGCAGATAAGCAGCCCCACGGTGGTCGCCATGACATAAGGTTTCTGCACATACACAGAGCTATGCACAGGAAAATGGGACCCCGGAATACAGTGGTTTGCCACCATATACCGTAGCACCCAAAAACCCCAACCCAACTAGCTTAGCATCCCATTAGCACCCAAGTACCAATGATTGGACAACCCAGAACACAGTATCTTTATCCCAGGACTCGCAGAAGCAAGAACACTCTTTCGTCACTCACTCGTACTTGTCCACAAGGTGCGTAGGAAGAGACACTGGATAGGTTAAAATGTTTATTCCAACTTACGTGCTCTAATGTACAGTACACGTGTCAGTACTAATAGCATAATGCATATGACTAATATAAGCAGCATGGTTACAATTCCATAGAATACAAACGGGGAAAGCATCTCAGAGCTCAGTGGATAAATGTATAAATAACATTACCACCCTCCCCTTGCAGTAAGACAGTTTATTATAATAATAGAAGACCTCTGGGCTTTGACTAGCGAACCCCCATACCTCAGTCTCTAGATGCAGAATTACATCAGCAGGACATCATAGCTCTTCTCACTGAAAGGGATTTCTCCAAGTGTGTTAAGCGCTAGTAAACCACAGTATTAAAAGCACATCAAATTCTTCATGGCAATTGCACCTAATGTTATGTCTGGGTGCGCGAGACTGGCCATATCAGGAAGAACCAAAATACATTGTTATGTGACCTTGTACATGTTTGTGCAGACGGAGCCCAAAAAGGTGAACAACAGAAAATGCAGACAGTGCAAAAGAACTTGGCACGAGCAAAGGGCGAGGGAGACCCGGCTCAGTGTAACGTGCGCAAAGAAAAGCAGCATGGCAGCCAGGCCTAGGCCAACATAACAAGGCAGGTAACAATCCACAAGACACCACAGCGCCACATGGGGCATGCACGAGCAGTTTGCTTGGACCACGGGAAACTATCTGGGAGAGCATGATCATTTTCAGGTTACTTACCCCCTATCTTGTCACCATTTTCAGCTTTTTCCCAGCCTGGGTAGCCGCCAATAACCACGCCACAAATGGAGCTTAATACTACACATCTTTATTCTGCTGCATGTAACTGGAAACTCCAGATTGTGAAACAATATTTCATGGCATTGCGCTCTGACACCTATGTCACAGCTCTACAGTGTCAGTTAGGAGCCAAAAGGGTTCTGTTCTAAAATATCGCAGGACAATACACTTATCTTTTGATATTTTGCCCCTTGATATTCTGGTTATGATATTGTGACCCTTCCATAATCTGTCTTTGATATTACTGACCCACACCATGTGCAGAGCTCTTGAAGAAGGAGCAGAACTCAGAGCAGGCAAGAGTGTGGATGGGGTGGTAAAGCTCTCCTGCTCCGTTTCATCCTCTACCTTTGAGAGTGCTCTGTCTGGTGGCGGGAATTGGGTTATATAGGTAGGGGACTGGAACAGGTTGACTAATATACTCTGGGCCCGGTGAACCATTATGGAATATAGCATTGAACCTTGGTGGGTTTGTCACTTATCATGTTAGATGAAAGTTCACGTCAGCCGAGTAGATGCTGGACTGACAGGGGAACATGAACCACAAATGGTAAAGGCGATACATGTATGGGAAAAGAACAAACAGATACAGGAAGAAACCATAACATGAGGAATCAAAAGCTAAAGCATTGAAATAGCCCAATTAAAAAAGGCAAAAGAGAAATAGATGAGCGAGTAAAAGATTTAGGAAATGGTGACAAGTAACCAAAGGCGGGAGAAAGGAGCAATGGGTCGAGCAAAGCAACAAGATGGAAGTTAGACACAAGCCAGAAAAAAGAGCCCATTAGAGTAAATGAGGAATGCATGCTTATACTTTATTTGCATCCTCATCTGCCATCAGCTCCAGTAAAGTTGGGACCGTTGACATAATTATCTTGCACAGTATTTCTGTGGGCATGATTTTCACATTATCGCATTCCTAGAGTTCTTCCTACTATTTCACTTTTTATTATTTTTTCTGGTGCTTCAGTTTTTCATATGGTTAAGTTTTTCTAATTTTGTACAGTGGTTTATAGAAGAACTATTCACATATTTTTCACAAGTTTGTTGTGTCACAATTTATTCATGATGGCTGTCAGTTTTCATCAGTGAACTCTTTCTGATGGCATAATTTGCTTCATTGCGTAGTATGATAAATGGCTAATATTTGTACTCAGACAAAAAAAGAGTTACTACTGTGCCTTTGGGATTCTCCAATGGATTCCCTATTTTTCTGATTTAGTATAAAAACCGATACGGGCAAGAAGGACAAATATTATGTGGTACGAGTAAATTCTATACTTGAAAGCTCTGCAGATTCACAGCACAGATCATGTTAAAGTATTTTAAACTAGCAGTGGATAAGACAGGAGAGATGGGACAATGATGACCAAAACGAACCATATTTACAAATGTAAAGTGGGCTGAACTGGAGTCTTGCTGTGGATGAGGCTGTGAGATTGGGGGTGTATCAACAAACAGAAATACAGGTACACTATGTTCACTTAAAAAATTGCTTGTTAGCTAACTAACGCAAAAAGTTAAAGAACATTCATTAACTAAAACTAGAAAAAAACTGTTTTAATTGAAAATCAATGAGCACAACCATAGATGGCTATGGGAATCAATGATAACATTGTAAAATTCATAAAGTAAAAAAACAACAGTTTTTTAGCAGGATCAAATCAAAGTCAGGTAGAGCCACATTAGTGCATAGTCAGATGTGGCTTGAGGGTTCACCTTGGAAAACAGAGTTATGTTCAGAAATAAATATTAACATGCAGCGCAACCACTTACAGTATGGGTCACCTGATGCAGATTCCAATAAGGTCTTCTTGATGTTAGATAGATCCGTTTATCGACTATTCGGAATAGGGTTTTAAGAACAGAAAAAAGCACCAGATGAGGAAATGTGACTCCCAAAGGTGGATCTTTTACATAAGGCCATTATATGTTCAGGAGGGCTTGCCTCTGATAGTTCTTCTTCTGTGAATTTGCACAAGATTTATTTTCTTATGAAAAGTCATATGAGGAGGACGGAACAAGTTCCATGGCCTCATCTGAGCTTGTGATAGAGAGGATGTGTGGAAATGTAAAGGCTCTGAGCGGGGTAAAACACTGTTTGTTAACATCATTTCAAATGGATGAGAAAAGCTCCTTTGCTTGCTCTACTGTTAGTCTTCAGCCATAAGCATTTGACATCCAGAAACCATGGATAAAACAGTTTCAAACCCTGTGTGTCACAATTTGATTGTGCCCATTGCCCTGTTTTTGCTAAGCAGAAAGAAGATAATTTTATGTTCAACTGTCTATAGGGTGCTGCTGTTATGGGGTGTATTTCTCAGCTATACAGCCATACTTTTTTCAGCTCCTTGTCAATTTGACGTTTTTGTAAGAGTTCCTTGTATTTTTTATTATACTTGTGTATTTTCTACTTGACAATTTTTTATTCAGTTTGTTGAATAGTCTTTTATTCCGTTTGGCTTCTTCTGTTGTCTCTTTCCCCTTTGGATTGATTGATTTATTGTCATCTATTCTGTTTTGTTGAATGCTTATACAAATTTGATGATGGTAGTATTCAGGTCTCTGTTTTCTCTAGTCCAGTACCATTTGCACATTGTGCCTTTTGTTTGTTCAGCTCTATGAGTCAGCATGTTCAGAGATTTTGCTGCCCCTGTGGCCATAAAAAAAACGCTCTGAACCCCGATGGCAGGATCAATTTAAGATCCCAGTTGTAGAATTCTGATACTGCTGATATCTTATGACCACTGAAATGAATGTAGCAGTGCTACGGCAGAAGGAACACATCTGCAAAGGTGATAGACATATTTGGGGATGGGAGATACATTTTCTGACTTTTTCAAAATCACCACTTCGAACCTGCCCCAACAGGAACGCCTCCAAAGATGAGATACGTGAATTCTGACTCAGACGACAGATTGCAACTTAGCTCCTGGTGAACATTTGAAGTGTTTTTACCTAAATATAGACATTAAAACTCCGACTGTATCAGCATTCTACCAGCCCAATTTTCTATTAAAAAAGCATCAGAAGCTGGATACCTTTCTGAAGTAGTTTAACTACATCCAAGCAGAATCTGCTAAGTAAAAACGAAATCTAGCTAAGAAAAAAAGTTATTTTACTAACCATCTTGATTTTTTTTAGATTTTTCTTAATACGTCCTCTAAGTTAAAAGAAAATCTATCAAAATTGGATGTTTCACTTGTTTGTGCTGTAAATATACATAAGTAGTTGCAATATATTTTTTCGACTTTGCAACCATGATCTTGTTGTATTATCACAAATGGATTTTTTGTTGTAAATTAGGTTTTTCCTATTGCTATTATCCTGATGTTTTTTAATTTAATTTTTCAAGGTTTATGCAGTGAATGGAGCTGGAGCGGGGCCAAATATGCAATTGAAAGTCACCATGGATACAAAAGGTATGTGTAGCCGTGAGCCCATTTTAGCTAAAATTTAAAAGCCCACAGTTCTTTTCAAGTCCTGTAGATAAGTTTTATGTTGTCAAGTGCAGCATATAAATAACCCTTTTTATAAAATTCATACTCGCACACATACAATAATTCAAGTTTTTTTTAACTTCTTTAAAGAATCTTTTCGGTCATCAAAATCCGTAAATGAGGATAAGAGGTGTATCACTGTTGCACATATAGTGGGTGCAGAAAGTAGAGTCATACATCGAGACATGCAGGTACAAAAACACTAAGAAAGCATACGTTTCACCGAAGATATTTAAATCATGAGCTGTGCTGGATTGTGGAAGACATGAATAAATGATACTTTTCTGCACCCACTATAGGTGCAACATTAATACACCTCTGGTCGTCATTTACATATTTTGATGACAGAAAGTGCCTCTAATTATCACCATCTAGACTACTTTCAAGGAAGTTCATTGTGACATTAACTAAAAATATCCACCTAATGTCTTTGAAGGAAATGTCAGACTTTGTAAATTAGCATTAGTGAGATTGCCATTCGTTTAAGGATATTCCCAAAAACTCAAAAAGATTTGGGCATTCCTGACAGCATGCTGCCAAAAACAACACACACGTTTGAGAAATGTGTTAAAAGGCCAGGTATACTATCAATTCCCTCTGGCACTCAACGCTGTTATTCATACAATTTTTGATAATGGCGCCCTGGCACGAGAGGCAATTTAACTTCTTCCTTGCTCCAGCTCCCAAAGTGTCCATGCTTGCTGATCAATCAGTAATCCTATCGAGCAAAGGTTGTGTCTGGGGCTTCCCCGACTTACCATCTGTGATTGGTATGGTATGGTTGTCAAACGAGATAAAAGGAGAAAGTCTGACATAAGATTCAAAAGTATCTGGCCAGTTAGTTTCAGAAGACAGAAGCTCTCATCGCCTGTGTTTACTAGCCTTTCACGTCTTCACTCAAGATCTGCACTGTGCACATTACATTTGTTTATTCCGTGCACGTCTGGATTGTGAATGAAGTCTCCTGTCCAGCACTAACAGGTATTGTTCTCACTGGAGACAGAAAATGTTCCCTTCGCAAGGGCAGAACATTCACCTTTGAAGTTGCCTTTAAATAAGATTGCTTTTGGGGCAGTATGATGACTGGCAATGTTGTTAACAGCTGGCGTTGCGTGCCCTGCGTACTGCAAATGAGGAGCGTGCATTTTTGTGAAAGTTGTATTCAGTCCTCAGATAAACATTATCAATCAGAGATCAAACAATAGGTCCAACATCTTTATTTTTTCAGCTTGAAGGGAAGATGAGCATGCTGTCCTCCCCAGTGACAGTGAGCGTAACCCGAACTCTTGTCTATGGGGCAAAGCCTCGTATGGATAGCATTACATCAAGCAGCACGAAGCCCATAGATCTGACTTGTTGAACTGTCTGTTGAGATCAGCGAAGTGCAGGGATGCCAGTGCCTCGAAGTTCATGGCTAAGCCACAGCGCAAGCCGAGCCAGGTCCTGTGTCAGCCTTCGGAGCTATCACTTTGCAGGTCATGACCCATTTCACACACATTCCCAGTTTCCATGTGTTTTCCATAAAAAGCACAGTAACAGTGCAGGGTCCTGCAAAGACTTTGGAAGGTCATGTCATCCTGGACTTGGCCGATATTCAGAGCACCACAGCCTGTGCTAATGCAGTGCCAGTTATTAGACTCACTGTTGTGTGCTTTCTGGTACCACAAGTTCATTTCCTACTGAGCACAAAGCCTACTCTCCAATATAGCCCTTCTTTTACCAAGTGCCAAAAAGGGGACCGCGCTTCTGTCCTAGCATGAACCTACATGCTCACTGTGGACATGGCTTTTTTTATTAACTACATGCCAGTGTCATCTTATAGGTATGTTAGGGATAAGATGTGGTCGAATTTGTAAATTGTGTGGTCTAGGACAAACTACGAACCTCGAATTCTAATTCATTCTTCACCATTTGTCAAAATTGTACAGTCTTATGCCAGTCTTTATTTCTCTGTGCTTATATTCTATTATCTTCCATGTTATTGGGTGTGATTACGAGCAAGCTAGAGATCCATAGAAAAGGCTATAAAATTGGCAGTTATTGCTGTCAAAAGCCTTTTATTGGAGGAATGGGTAGGGATGGTTGTCTGATGTAAAGGAAGTAATAGAGAAGTCATTTACTTTACATTGAGCAAGCTCAGACAACATGAGTGCAAGGAATTGGGTTACTGGTTGAGGGTGAAACCCTACAGAAGGAGCAACCACAATTCTTGTCAGGGTGAATTAACACTCTGGTACCTTGGCACAAAAGCAGTCAGGCTTAAATTAGAGGCAATGTGTACAGTGTTTATGCTGCACTTCAAAACAGTAATAAAGTGAAAACTCAACACAAGAAAAATCCCACACCAAGTTAGAACAATAGAGTAAAATTTAATAAACTATTTGAGACCAAAATGATAAAAATTCATTAGTAGAACTGGAGATATGCAATTTCAAAGATGTACGGTAAGTATAGCGCCTAAAAGCGAAAAGCGACACTCGTGGTTATCTGGTCATGCAAGACCATGTGAAAGTCACAAGTTCAGACTGACTGCAATGGAGCATGGGCTGAATACAAGGACCAGGTTAGTCCCGCTGAAAGAGTTACATAGTATAGTCGGATGGTCTTTGCTGCATCACAAAGAGCAGACCAAGCGTCACTGTAGCACGAAGATCCTGTCTGGTGTTGCGGACTGTCGTTGCTGGAGACTCGTGTTGGCGGTCCCTACGGGCTGTCGATGCTGTAGCATGAAGTGCAGATGTCACATTGCCGGTCATCACTGGCAGTCGTTGTGGCGCAAAGAGTTGGGTTCACTGGAGCTATGCATTGGTGCGGGCGTGGGCGGCAAGATCTGGGCACAAGCAAGCCCATTCACGGTCATGAAGAGCCCAAAATTTCAGGATTTCTCGGTTTTATGGAGAGGGAGTTCAAGTGATGCCACAAAAGGACCTGAGGGGCTAACTCCAGCAGAGGCCAGCTGGGCTCAGGCAGGCCCATTTGCAGGTCCAGGCAGCAGGGTAGCTGGACAGATGAAGGGAGACCTCTGGAACATGTTATGTCCCTGTAGCTCAGAGCAGGAGGTCAGTCAGCTGATCCTTGGAGTCACTTCAGCCTGGGATGAAGGGTGCAGGACCGGTCTTCCTTCTGAGTAAGCAGAGCAGCAGGCAGCAGGGTAGCAGAGTAGCAGTCCTTCTGACAGCAGAGCAGCAGAGCAGTCTTTCTTCTGTAGTTTCCACAGGTCCTGATATGTACTGAAGAGTTGGGTCTGAGGATATAACATTTATGCCTGGTGCCAGCATTGAAGTAGGAGAAGGCTCTGGCGGTTTCCACCCCCAGAGGTGTCTGAAATTTCCTTCCTCCCTGCCCTGGCCCCAGCTTGTCTGTGGGCACAAATGTCAAGCCCTTTGTGAGTGTGCTCAGGCATAGCCTTTGTGATATTGAAGTGTGGTAGGTAACAGCTCCTCCTCAGCTATTCCCTCTTTGTTACACTGTTTGGGAGCAATACACAAAGACCAACTGCCAGCAAGACATCATGTGACCCAGGAAACAGGCTGCAGACACCAAATGGTAAGGACAACGGAATGCCAACTTTACAAAAAGTGGCATTTTCAGAATTTTGACTTAAAGTCCAACTTCACCATTAAAAAGGGTTTTAAATTACAATTCCTTAGACACCAAACTCGACATTCCCACTTGCTCCCAAATGAAAGTTATCACTTATTAAATGTAATAAGGTAACCCAATGTTATCCTACAGGAGAGGCAGGCCTTGCAGCAGTGAAAAACACATTTTAGAGTTTTTCACTAACAGGACATGTAAAAGTTAAAAGTACATGTCCAACTTTTTAAATACACTGCACCGTGGCCTACTGGCTGGTTACACTGGGGGGTGACATATGTATTACAAAGGAATATTTAGGCCTGGCAAAGAGTTTATTTTTCAAGATTGAAATGGCAGTAACAAATTGCACATACAGGCTGCAATGCTGCAATGGCAGGCCTGAGACTTGTTTAAAAAGGGGTACTTAAGTGGGTGGCACAATAAGTGCTGCAGGCCCACTAGTAGCACTTAGTGTACAGACCCTGGGTGTTACACCATTTAAGATTGTTCTTGTCATCAATTCGGTGGCATTCCAGGTTCAGTTGGCCCTTTCTTGGAAAGTGCATCTTGTTTTCCATTCCTCACAGTTAAAACCCTGGGTAACGGATCCTTTCAGACATGTTTTTTCTCGTCCACCTCCGAATTTGGTAAATTATACTCCTGGAAAGGTTATCCTCCCAGTGAGAGGTTGTGGGGAAATGCCTCTACAGTTCATACCCCTGTTCTGGTTCATGTATTCTTTCAGCAGTTTACTGACAAACCTGAGGCCTCAGGAGGGAGAATACTGTTACACCACGGGCTGCATCGCTCAACATCTTCCTTTGCATCCTGCTCTATTTAGTTGAACTCGCTACTTCCTTACCTAAGGGGTGATGGCTGTGCTGGCAGGCAGCCGCAGGCAATCTGGGTCACATCTTCATGGTGGTTGGGCTGCCGGTGCAGTCTTCAACACTCCTCTCCCAGGAGGCCATGTTGGAAGCCACCATAGTTCTTCTCCCAGAATTTATTGGAAGGAGTTTTCTAGTACCCAATCCATCATGGTGGCTTACTCATTTATTATTCTATTGCCTTTCCAAAGCAATAAGGCTGCATCCTTTCCTGATGTAATTTCCTGTCCTGGGGATTTCCTTTCTCTTTGCGTTGAAACACTTCTTTGTTCCTGTAGGTGTGTTTCCATGCTCCTGTTGATCCTCATTCCTGTTGACATTTCCAGTTTGGCTGCCCTTGTCTTCCTGCTGAGTTCTTCCTCACTTCTGTTGGCATTTTCACTCCTGTTGGAGGTCCTTCTTCAGGCAAGTGCCTCCGGTGGTTCACCTGTGTCCAGTTCCAGTGCGCTGGCTCCTTTGGTCTCTGCTCTCGCCATCGGGAGCCAACCATTGTCATTGGAGGTTTTTTCCGTTCATAGTTTTTCCTCCTAGGAGCTCCTTTGGAAGACACTATCTGCTTCGGTGCTAAAAGTGTCGGCTGCATTGTGGCTACGGGAAGGGGTCGCCCTTACCTTTGACAGACCAGGACTGTTAAGATATTCATGTCATCCTAAGCCATTGCTAGACGTTCTCAATCCAAGAGTTCTGACAGACCTGACACTGGGTAGATGCTGTACCAATTTACTTGGGACTTACAAGTAAATTTCGTATGCCTCAATCAATCAATAAATCTTTCAAAGAGGATTTATAAAGCACGGCCAATCACCCACAAGGATATGCAGGCACTTGCAGGTCTCGGTGGCTCAGTCGAGCAGCCAGGTCTTGAGGGCCCTACGGAATTCCAGAAGTAAGGTGATGGTCTGGAGATGTGTGGGGAGGCTTTTCCAGGTTTTTGCTGCTATGTGGGAGAAGGATCGTCCTCCGCTTCTGCTTAGGTGGATGCGAAAAGTGTGGGCAAGTGCTAGGGAGTCGGAGCATAGTCTTCTTGATGGTTGGTGGAATTTTAGGAGATGGTTAATGTAGGTAGGTCTTTGGTTGTGGAGAGCTTTGTGTGCATGGGAGGTTCCAGGTGGTCAGTCTTTGGTTGGTATTGGTTGTGGTAGTGGCGTCTATCGATGAAGTCCGTAGGTGTAGGTTGGGTTTCAAAGTTTCTGTATATGGTTGCAATCTTGCCGTGAAAGACGTTGGCAAGGTTGTCGCACAGCTCTTGTGATGGTGTGATGTTGTTTTCTCTAGCAGCTGAGTTAGAGAATTCCTCCATGATGTTAAAGCCCTTTGGGTGTAAGCCAATTTAATCATGTTTAAGGGAGGGGACACAAGCACTTTAGCACTGGTTAGCAGTGGCAAACTATGCAGAGTCCTAAAAGCCAACAAAAAATGAGTTCAGGAGGGTGAGGGCAAATATTTTGGGGGAATACCACCATAAGGCTGAAGGGTCTAAAAGTGAAGGAAAAGTGATTCATATTTTACTCACTACAGATTCAAATAATGTGACTGGTTCTAAATGTAAATTGGACATCGTTCTTGTCAGCAGTCTTGTATATAAATGTTTTAATGAGGTGTATATTGCACTGAATTCAAACGTTCTGATCTCCCTGAAGTTAGTGCATGCTGACATGCTAAACAATGTGAAACAAATGAAACAATATTGCAGCTCACATCTTAAATATCCATGGTATTTCTCCTTTAAGATAATGCAACCACAAGACTGTTGAAAATTGCTGGGAAGTGCATATCCTATTCCTTGTAGAAGTGGAACTGTTGTCATTCACTACATGTTGAGTGAAAGTGTTGCACTATACCTTTTAATGCAAGAACAAATTATTCTCACATATTTCAATTGCAACAAATTTTTAGAAACAGTTGTGAATTACCCCTTCAGGGAGGGGATACCAAAGATTGTTGGATAATGGGCCTAGCAATTGTATCTGTCAATGTTCAACATCTACCAAGGCTGATCACCCTTTACATCCTCAAAGAAAATGCAATTAGATTGTGCAGATACTGCTGATATACATGCAACATTTGACATCACAAAAAATCTTTTTAGATCTCTGTGTTGATTGGAAATATGCACAAAGATCAAGTCTGAAGTCCCCCAGCTTGCAATCTTGTGGGGTCTGGAGGAAGAAAACAGGAACCACAGTGAGAATATTAAACTAATATGATTTACTTTACATCTCTGAACCCATTTGATTCCTTCTGTAATTTCACCTAGAAGTGATTGGATAGCACTCATTCCAAGAACTGGCAGCCTTGAGATGGAAACGTTGGTGGAGCAATCACTACATTAGCAGAGGTTAGAACTCAGCTGCTAAAGACAGGTGTACCTGGTGGATGTCAACAGGGAGGGAGACTCATGGTCCTTCTAAGAAGGGTAGTAGGGAGTCCCCCGTTGGGGAAGAGAAGAACTGGATTTGAAGATCTAAATGCAGCCATCAATGATAAACTTTTTAGACAGCTCAAACGTTTGAGTAGAAACCTGGTACTAATGCGTCACAAAATGCAGTATAATAAAGTCAGTGGGTGTGACTCATTTTAGACTTTTCTCACTTCACTACATAATACTGACTTTATAATCGATTTGTTGCTCGAATATGATTTTACCTTAAATAATTGAATAGACAAGAGGCTTTTGGCAAAACAGGAACCAGTTGGCTTAATTAAACGCAGCGGCTGAGAGAGCATCAACAGAGCCACGTCTGAAGACAGTCTCGGAGTAGAGAGGTTTTGGCTGCACATATATAAATTTTGTGGGTACAATATAATACTTTGACATTCTTTGAAAATTTGAAAAAATTCTTAAATAACAAGAAAAACCATCTGATAAGGGGGACACAGATGGCTCTGGACCTCGGGGAAGAGCTAGTGTGGGCCAGTGTGTGTGTCCAGATGTACGGTGTGGTGAGCGCGTGATCACCTCATGTGGTGTGCATGTTGTGCCTTGATTCGCTGTGTGTTCCTAACTACATATAGCATCTAACTTTGTGGTATTTTGGGAACGTGCGCCTTTGGTGAAACATGTTTTATGGGTGACAATCTCCTCGTTCCGGTTTGTGGTATGACTACCTATCTGTGGGAACGATCAGGGTTTTCCCTGGGCACGCATTTGTCTTTGGGCTAAGTGTAACCTTACCTGTGACCTGTCAATCAGTAGGCTTGGGTTTGGGTCGCAGGGCATGTCTGACCACGTTTCTCTGACTTGGGGCTGATGGGGAGGTCATCTCAGATAAATCCGATAGCAATGATACCAGTTTGTGAGTCTGTGTACGTGAAACATGGCTGTTACTGATATATTTACTGATATTCTCATTATTATATGTAAAGTTGTTACATCGTACTTCAACATTGCATTCACTGATATTGACGTCATTATGTGGGCATAAGTTACGGTGTACATCGACATTGAATTTACTGGTATTGACATCACTGTGTGTGCATAGGTTACAGTGCACATTGGCATTGCATTTACTGGTATTGCCATCATTGTGAGTGCATAGATGACAGCGTACATCAATATTGCATTTATTGGTATTGCCGCTGCTGTGCGCACATAAATCATGGTGTACATTGCTATCGTATTTATCAATCTCATCAGATTCTCTTCTAACTCTACTTTTCTGTGCTGAAACACTTAAATAATAATGCTGATTTCAAGACACTCATTTGAGCAGGCTACATGTTTTTTTTTTTTAAAGTTGGGTCTTCCTGTCACATATTTTTATTTAAAACATAAGCAGATTTCAAGTGTTATATTATTTCAAAAACTAACTGCAATGACTACAGTATTACAAACATTTGAAATACTTCGGTACTGACCCCCTTTATGTTTTTAGGTTTCGCCTGCACAGCGCTTGCGCTGTGCTTGTGAAATCTCTTGTATTTAATATATCTTAAAAGGGGGCTCTTTTCAGTTCCAAAAGCCGAATTACTATGTTCATTCACCTTCGTGTGGAACTTTTTTTTGGTTAACTTCTCCTGGCTGCACGCATTTATGATACTTCTACTAAAGCTGTTCACACTGTTTAAGCCCGATTCATAGTCAAGATAAGATCTCTTCACACGGAAAAGGCAGACAGCTTCGAACAGGAGGCTGGAATGCTTGCTTTTTATTACTTAGTTGTGTAAAGCAGATGATTTAGCCTTAGAACATTTGTGGCATTTCCTTTTCATTCCTCAGTACCTTTCTTTGCACTTTGTAGCCATTATCGGATTGATTTTTTTCAACATAATCTATTTGGTCATTATGATCAAATTTTAAATGTTGTAATAAACACTGCACGTTAAAAATAAAGTTAATATACAAGAGCATTGCTACATTTTACTACTAAAGAGGCAGCCACAAGTGCAGTTACCTTGCAGTTAAAAGAGACTTGATTTGAATGGTGCAGCAGGTGCAGTGACACTGGGGCTAAAAGCTCTAGGGATCCCACTAAACCCAGATTATTGCTAAATTTTACTACTAAACAAGGCATTCCCAATGACAGTTATCTAGCAGGCGATAGGGTCATGATTTGAATGTCGCAGCAGGTGCAGTAGCACCAGGACCAAAAGCTCTAGGCACCCCACTAAATAGCTAATATTGCTATATTTTACTACTAAACAGGCAGTCACAAGTGCAGTTACCTTGCACACAACAGGGTCATGATTTGAATGATGCAGTAAGTGCAGTGGCAAAAGGCCCAAAAGTTGTCAGAACTCCTCTGAACACCTAATATTGCTATATTCTGCTACTATACAGACAGACACAATTGCAATTATCTTGCATTTCAAAGGGACTTGATTTGAATGGTGCGGCAGGTGCAGTGGCAGGGGCCAAAAGCTCTAGGGACCCCACTAAATGCAGAATATTGCTAAATTTTACTACCAAACAGGCAGTTACAAGTGCAATTATCTAGCAGGCACTAGGGCCATGATTTCAATGGTGCTGCAGGTGCAGTGGCACCGGGGCCAAAAGTTGTTAGAACTCCTCTAAACGCCAAATATTGCTATATTTAACTATTAAATAAGCAGTCACAAGCACAGTTACCTTGCAGGCACTAGGGTCATGATTTCAGTGGTGCAGCAGATGCAATGACACCAGGGCCCAAAGTTCTAGGGGCCCCTCTAAACACCAAATATTGCAATATTTTACTACTAAACAGGCAGTCACAAGTGCAGTTACCTTACAGACAATAGGGTCATAATTTGAATGGTGCAGCAGGTGCAGTGGCACCGGGGCCAAAAGTTGTCATAACTCCTCTAAACAACAATTATTGCTATATTTGACTACTAAACAGGCAGTCACAAATGCAGTTATCTTGCAGGCACTAAGGGCATGATTTGAATGGTGCAGCAGGTGCATTGGTACCAGGCACAAAGGTTGTCAGAACTCCTCTAAACACATAATATTACTATTTCATCAATTAATTCTGTTATTTCCCTCTTTCATTTCAATTTTCAAACCTTTGCTACTACTTACCCACACTGTACCACTAGTAACAGCACAATATATTGCCTTTTTGTTCATAAACAAGTCATAACACTTTAACAGACTTTCTGTAACTTATATTGTACAAGTACTCAACTAGCTACAACTTACAACAAAAAACTGCTTATTATTAATCACATAGGCGAAACCTAATGCATTTACCAATGCTTGTTAATATATGGGGCAGTGCCTCCGTAGAAGATGGCCTGTATTATGCAAAAAATGCACAGTCCTCGTCTGAGGGAAGATCCTGTGAGTTAGACATATCATCATTGTTCACCCGATTACATGAACGTTTCAGTAGTCTACTGCCTAGATGCACACACCGTGTGGTGAGCAATAGCATGTTGCGCAACAACACAGAGCAGTGATGTTGCTGGCTTTTCTATGAAGGTTTTAGGTTGCTGGTCCATCCGTGCTTATGTCCCTCTCACAGACTGGGTTAGGAAGGTCGCCATTTATTTTGGACCCTCTCTGACACCTCCCAGGTCACCAACCTCGGAGAGGTGTAAAATATAGTCCATCTCATGTGTGGTTTTAATTTAAATCTTCCTTCAGTGGTGGCTCTGCCCGGTACACACACCGTCATAGGAATGTATGCCGAGTAAGTAGATTTTCCTTATTTGAATGTTGCATGGCATCTTGCTAGTCAGAGAATTCTACTTTTGGACTCACAGACACTGATCATTCTAGCCGTACATAGATTTACCCATGCAACACAAAACGTCTGCGTATATTTTTCAATATGGTGCTGCACATGCAAAATGTAAATGTATGTCAAACTTAAATTAAGCTACGCTCAAGCAGGAATTTGGAATGTTAATGAATAATGGCAGCAATTTAAACCTTTAACTTCTCTGTTTTGGGACAGAACCACCCTTGCCTACCAAGAGACCCGTACCTGTGTACGACAGCAGCGGTACCCTGGTGGTCTCCTCCACAACTATCACTATTCGGATGCCGATATGCTACTTCAACGATGACCATGGTCCCATCAAGCACATACAGGTGCTGGTTGCAGAAGTTGGAGGTAACAGAACCAGCAGCATGTGTTTCACAGTGACATGTTTTTCTTGCACAGTGCCTCTCGTTTGCCCTTTCAAACCTAAAGTAAGCAGCCATGCCAAAACAAATTCCGCATGTCTCATATTTAAGCAGGGTTTCAAGTTTCCCTCTCCCACTTTTTTTTAATCAAATTATTCCATTTCACTGAAACTATCCCAGTATATCGAAGAGCTGATATCCCCCTCCTCCCCACAAGAAAGTTGGCATGTGTTTTTAAAATCTACAGGTTTGAGATTTTCTTTCATGGGAAGGGTGGCTTACGGTTTAAAACCTGCAAATTCCAGATGTCAGCAACTGCAAACAGATGATGGCAGATGCTTGCAGGTTATTACAATGTGTAGCTTATAGGGATTGGAGCAGATAACCCAGGGCATACAGTAAAAGCCAAGCTAAAGAAGCATTTAATCTTCAGTGGTTTCCTTCCTGGATGTTTACACATAAAAATGGAAATGTTGGGGGAATGTTATGGAAACCCTGGTTACTTTTCTTTCAAAGGAGAGGCGATTGTTGGTTCACATTTTCACACTTACAAGAAAAATAACATATTTATCTGGCTAGTTTCTCCTTACAAGATTCGCCACCGTCTTAGACTTGGGAGCAATTTAACAGAATTTGAAAGGAGCTATACCCCAAAGTGAGACTTATACTTAAAATAATTTAATCTACCCACATATGAAACTAACGTATTCCTATATATTTGATTGACCTTTGCTAAAATAAAATAAAAAGATGCATTTGCTCGATGAATGAGGGTAAATTTAATGTTTAATTTTTGGATTACTGATAATTTATTTTCAGTCTAAAGCTCGTATTACTAGTGCTCCTGTGGTTTTGGTGCTGTTTATTGCACCTGATAATCTCCAACTTCCTGGGGTTCGAAATGCATAGGTTTTGTTAAATGACAAGTATTCCGAGGTTTGGGGGAATACTATGTGGATTTTGGTATTTAGCGCACCAAAATCTGCATGTCATGATAGATACCATGCTCTTTTTTCCCCTGTTAAATTCTTGCAGGTTTGAAATGTAACGAACAGTGTGGACTTTATCGTGCCTGGTAATTACTGGGTGTAGTAAACTATGCATAGCTAGAAATAGCAACCTATCCGCAAATAGGGATTTGCAGTAGTGTTGGAAAACCACACCCAACCCATAAGTAAGTGCTACATTTTTAAATAAAGGGTTAATGTCAAAGTTGATCTAGTCCTTGCAGGAGACTTGGGTTTTGAAAACATGTAGAAGAGGCAAAGAAAGCAGTCCTATATTCAAGTCCATTTATAATCACCAAGTTCACGATTGCCTCCTTCATATTACATAGGGTTGTAGACAGAAGGAAGGAATAATAGGTCACTGTGGTTGCCCGTCCTAGAATCAGTGGGTAGTATCGGGTAGATCCAGATGTCTAAATAGGAAACCCCTAACCCATTGAAACAAATAACTTGAACTAGGTGATGGACAGAGCTGGAAGGTTATAGCGTCTAACTTTACAATATTGCCAAGTTAGATAAAGATCCAGGAGAGTTAGAAATGTTTATGCGTTTATTATCATTGTTCAGATGATCCAGAAAAATGCTTTCAGAGCAAAACAGAAAGACAGTCAACACGTGTTTCACCCCCTCTCAGCTCACAAGCCTGGGTCTTTCTCAAGGCTGATAATAAAATTAAATTAATTTGATTGCCAATTGCAAAAAGAAAAAATGGAGGGAAAAGGAAAAGTGGGGCGGGCGAAAATGGAAACCATTGGCAACATCACTGTCACAGGTGCAAGCAGTTCAGGGAAGCGCAAGGGAATCGGAATGCCCAACCCAGAATCAAACATGAGTGCAACAATAATCAAATATCCTTGTCAAAGCGTTAAGCAGATTTAATGGTTTAAAAAGAGGTTATCATGCGTAATAAATAACTACAAATTTTCAGTTGCATGTGTCCCCATTAAAGAAGAAGGTAACAAAATAAAATTATAAAGTAAGCATTTTATTTTTAGCAAGTTCAATAAATGGTATCAAAATCTTACAAAATCTTTAGATTGGACTGAATGGTACTTAACCTTTAATTGTAAAACTAAAATTTCAGAATTGTGAGATGAGACTCATTTTCTAGAGCAGACGGGTATTTCTTGATTTCTTTCTCTCTGAATTCATTTTAATCCATATTTTGATTTAAGATAATTGTTTTTTTAACTTTTTTAATTAATTACTTATAGCACGCAAATCAGTAATGTGCTGTATGTTTCTTTCCTCTGCCATTAGTTCAGCATGAAGGAAATATTACTAAGTGGCATGAGGCCTACTTCAAGAAACCGAGGCCATATTTCACAAATGAAGGTTTCCCAAATCCAGAATGTTCAGAGGGAAAGCAGAGATTTAAGGCCAAAGAAGAAGTGTACGTCATAGGCGCTGATAACAACTGCATGCTTCAAATCGGTGAAGACAAGATTTGCAATGGACCTCTCAAACCGAGAAAGCAGTACTTGTAAGTAATTATATCGGTGAAAAGAGAATTAACATTTTATGAGACGATGCAGATGACTCAGCTGCCCTGAAAAGCTGATGTGTGCGTTTGGATCTTTATTCCTTCATACAATGAGATGATTTGTGGCCTATGAGAAGTTGATGCCCTAAAGCATGCACAGTACATGCCCAGAGCGGTTATATGCCCTTAACATCAAGAAAGAAGTAGTATCCTACTCTGCTCTACTAGAAGCCCTGAGAGTACACACCGCCATTTCATCTTCCCTGCAAGGGCACCTTGCTGATCGTGACTCTAAGAAGTTGATTCTCTTTATGTAATCCCTGTTACAATATGCCTGGATTGTATTTGGAAATTGTTCCAAAACTCACATGATGCAGCACTATTCCCTTGAAGAAGGTTTCTATCTCTGCCAAAAAACACCTTGAAAGTCAGCAGAATCAGAATTTCCAGCACTAAAGCGTGAAACACTTCCTTCATATCGATTTTTGTGTTTCCTTTTTGAAGATTCCTCTCCTATTCGGAGAATTGCTTCTTCATTTCCAAGAACCCGTTTTGACTAATTTCTAATATGATCCGATATTGTCATTGCAGAAATTGTGGTGCCATTCATAAATCAGTAGTCCTCTATAGCAGTAAAGGACCAGATTATACAGATACTAGTTGTATATCTTCTGTGTGTATGCATGTTTTTGTATGTTCCTCCCAGACATGGTCTGGTAAAACAATAACGTTTTGGTAAAATGAAAGCTGAAAGTTTAGAGGAAGTTATCTCGGGCATATGTTGATTGGACACTCACTGATTTCTACTCTTGTGTTGTAGAGACCTGGATAGCACTTAAACTTTTATGTTACACGACAAGTAAACATTTAAAAGCAAGAGTATTGCTCAGTTTACTATTCCATATTACTTTCTGTGAAAAGACCCCGCCATAAAAAAATAATATAATGCAAAACAGAATATTTTTCCGGCAAAGTTGCCATGCATCATGTGCACTGATTATAAAGGCTTTCATGTTGTTATCCAATGCTTGAATAGTTAATATGTACTGAAATGTTTGGCGATACATTTTACATATGTGTTTTCGAAAACACCACAATGTGATAATGTTGTTATTTCACAGGTTCAAATTTAGAGGAACCAACATGAACGGTCAGTTTACTGATTCAGAATATTCTGAAGTTGTCAAAACTTTAGGTAAGAACATGGATATTCTTTGTTCTCCACTGATAAATCTATAATTGTGTGCATGAGGATAGTAATTCAAATTGCCATTTTGTCATGTAGTAGAATATTGTACACATCATGAGATAAAAGGCAGTATAAATACAACTTTGATAAGAATAAAGGATTTTTAGTGTGATGTGCTTGGATGCAAAAAATGTTTAAAAGATTTTGCAAAGAAATCACTAAATTCCATGTGGTGAAGAGTTGCCTCCACTACCTACAAAGAACTGATTTTTTTATTCTAATAATATCTACTATGGGAGGAAAGAGACCAATTGAATCAAAGGGGTAAAAGCGGCGGGTGTTGACCTGACTGCATCAGTGATTGGGAATGGTCAATACGCATGGACAGGTTGTTCAACGAGCTGCAACTGAGAATCATCAGTCATCCCTGTGTTTGAAATCTAGTTGTGAGGGTGACCAGAAGATGCTCTTCTACTTAGAGCAGGTTACATGTAGAGGTGTATATTACAATATTTGCCATGCAGAAATTTGGTGGCGGTGTCTTCTGTGCATTTGAATGTGAGACAGAGAATTTCGAATGAGATTCTGACTTTTACTGTGAGACAATGTAGGTTTCTGAGGTGATCTGCTATTAGTTCATGCTGTTCAGGCCAAAAGGAGTCTCCCAGATGTATTTTGCTTCTTCTGGAGTCTTTTTATTTGGAAGCTGGTAGCCTGGGGTATAAAGCATTTCCATATTCTAGTGTTGACTAGAGATATGGGAGGTTTTTAGTACACAAGTGTAGTTACCCATAGTTCCCAATTATAGGCCTAACCAATAGTTTGGTGAGATGTTTTCTTCTTATGCGCCTCCCCACATGCATAGTTTTTTTCTTGCGAGTATTAGTTGGCTGGCAGTAACATAATCATTTTATACTGCAGTGCATAACTTGTATAGATTTCTATTGTGAGTGACTTAACACCCATCAAACTTAGAAATGGTTGCTAAACTCATGTTTTTCACTCATAAGCCCAGACTCACCACCCTCCCACAACAGGTACTTTGTGTAATTTTCATAGATTTGACAGGAAATGTGTATTTTAAAGAAAACAAATTGACTTTGCACATCCGTGTGGTTGGCCGGTGTCCTCCTTATCATAAAAACAGCATTGGTTGTTTGAATGGCAGCGTTTTTCCGTTTGATTCTATGGAAGGAGTTTCTTGCTGTTGCCCCAGGTTGCGAATTAAGGCTCTCGAAGGATAACATTTATTCTTTTTGATGCTAAGATGCCTTTCTAACCATTTGTGTTTCATAATTTACCCCACCTTTCCTTTGACAAGCGGTGGGCGGGCTGTGTTAAAAAACGAAACTCAGTAGCCTTCATATGAATTTTCTGTAAGATGGGCCTGTATTTCCAGGGCTCAGTCATCGTCTTCACTAGTGCATTGACCCCATTGGAAAAAGCAATTTCTTTCCAGATGGGAAGGGAAGCTTGAGCCGTGGGCAGGCACCAGACTCATCACCTGGTATTCCTACAATGAGGTTAGTTTCAACCAGTTGTCTTCTAAGCAGTTTGGAAAGGTCCCTGGCAGGGAAAGGTGATGTGTATGGTGCTGACTTAAAGAAGACGACTTTTGGGGGTCACTCAAAAGGGGAGGTGGAGGTTTTCCCAGACCCTATACACCTTGGAAGAAGTCAGGGAAACAGCCAGATGTTCTGCACTCACTGCCCGGGTTTAGATCAGGAAAATGATGGTCTAATTATTGGGAGATTGCGGCCTACCACCATCAGCTTTGCTAGGAAATTGGCATTCGGGCTTGCAGTGGAAGGATCTGGAATGCATTTGGATGGGGCTTGGTTTTGGAGGACACTGTTCAGTTTCACTTTACTGAGATTTTTGCAATTTGCAGTGTCTGTTGTTTGGTGTGACCATGCCTGCCACCAGATGGGTTCCAGTGGGCATATTTTTGCACAATGAGGCTAAGCGAGTGACTGAGTATGTGTTAACACCTGTATTTTTATATGCAAATGAGAGTGTGCTTTTGTCCCAGTGTAATTGCAGTTGTGTATTTTTGGACCTTACATCCTTGGTGTGGTTTCCCCCAAACCTTTTGCCTTCCAGCCTTCTGTTTTTGCTGACTTCAATTTTTCTGACTTTAGAACTCTGTGCTCTCTCCTTTAAACAGGGTAACATTGGCTTACATCCAATTGGCATATTCATTTATTTGTAAGTCCCTAGTAAAGTGATACTACATGTACCCTGGGCCTATAAATTATATGCTACTAGTGGGCCTGCACCACTCATTGTGCCACCCACTTAATAGTCCTTTAACCAGTCTGAGGCCTAACATTGCAGGCTGTGTTTCAAGTATTAAACCTCCATTTCGACCTGGCAAAATAAACCATTCGCCAGTCCTAAAACCTTCCTTTTTAATGCAAATCAAATCAATACAAATAGGTCACCCCTGGTGTAGGCCCTAAACAGACATAGGGCAGGGTACAGTGTATTTAAATAGTAGGACATGTACTTTTAAGGTTTACATGTCCTTGTAGTGAAAAACTCTTACATTTCTTTTTTCACTACTGCAATATTGCTATTTGATTATGTTTCCTTTTCTGCCCTGATGCTCCGGGTTAAATCAGGTTCCCCTGATGACCCGATGAAACACGAGTGTATTTTAAAATTTCAGGAGATTATCACACCCATTTTTCTAAAGCTTGCCAGTCTTTCCTTGACTTCAGCTGTGGTACCAACAGCAAGGTGCTCCCCTTTTGAAGAAACCTTCTCTTGTTGTTGCCCGGCCAGAAAACTACTGTCCCATCTCTCTGCTACATTTTTTAATCTAAAGTAGTTGAGAAACATGTAAATAATCTTCTGACAAATTTCTTAGAGCAGAACCAAATCTTAGATCCATCACAGAATAGTTTCAGACCTTCTCACAGTACAGAATCCACTCTGTTGACAGCGACAGAGACCTTATGTAATGCTGCAGTTGAAGGCAGCTCTTTTGCACTGATTCTTTTAGATTTAAGTGTTGCTTTCGAAGCAGTTTCTCACGCAGGTGCCATTACAACTACTCCATTAGATTGGGGTATGTGGTAAGGCCTTGACTTGGTTTCCGTCTTTCTTAAGTGATCAGTACTTCCAAGAGATATATCCCCCCTCTGCTTCTTCACAAAGAGTGTTGGCACATGGTGTCCTTTAGGGTTCGGCTCTCAGTCCTACTCTTTTCAACATATATGTCAGACCATTAGCGGATGTTGTAAAGCCTTCCAGGATCTCACTGGTTTCATATACTGACAATACCCAACTTATCGAATCCCTATCTGCGGATTCGATGGAAGCCAGAGTTAACTTTAAAAAATGTTTGACAGCTGTTGCCGGCTCAATGCATGATAATTGTCAAAATTTGAATGCAAACAAAACTGAGATTCTCCTGCTGGATAAGGATACCCATACTTGGAGATATCATTTGGTGGCCAGAGCTGTAAGGGCCCCCTCCAAAACCCAAATCTTCTGTAAAAAACCTTAGCATGTGGTTTGATGACTCATCCTCTTTCGAAGCACAAGTCAGGACACTAGCTGGCTCATGCTTTGGCACCTTGAGAAGTCTCAAATCCATTATTGGATTCTTCCATCGGCAAGTTCACCAAATGATCATTCAATCAATTATTATTTTGTGCCTGGACTACTGTAACATTCTTTATTAGGTGTTCCAAAAGGTCAGTAACAATTTGGTTACAGATGGTCCAGAAGGTAGCTGCCAGATTACTTTTTCTCCCCCCATATTTTGCACTGTCTCTACTCCCCAGTAAACTTCACTGGCTGCCTATTGGGAAGTGTGCACAATTCAAAGCCCTGCGTATTTCCCACAAGATCATGAACAAGCAAGGGGCTCCTAGTGAGGCTGCTTTGATGCAGCTGTACCTGCCTACCATAGCTCTGCAGATTCTAATTGGGCCCGTATACCTCACATTAAAAGAGGCAGAATGGGAGGACACTCTTTTCGAGCTCTTGCACCAGCCTTATGGAATACTCTGCTGCCTCAGCTGAGGAAGATTCAAAATCATTTGAGCTTTCAAAAGCAGCCTCTGCCTGCTTTCCTCTGTGGTGCTCTGGCGTGTCTCTTGGCATATTTTGGTATCAGTGACCAGAGCTGGGAAGCCCCATTTTGGGGCAGCTATGCGCTTTAGAAATGCCTTTAACATATCATAACATAACAAGGACTGCCTCTCCCATAAGATAACATTGGGATAACTTATTACATTTAATAAGTGATGACTTTCAATTAGAAGCAGGTACAAATATCGAGTTTGGAGTCTAAGGAATTGAAATTTAAAGCCCTCTACAATGGTAAAGTGGGAAATTAAGCCACAATTGTGAAAATGCCACTTTTAGAAAGTTGTCATTTTCTTGTCTCATCCATTTGGTGCCTGTGGCCTGTTTCCTGGGTCACATGGCTAAGTGTAGCTAGCAGCTGGTCTTTGTACATTGCTCCCAGACAGTCACGACAAAGGAGCATAGGTGTTGGCAGAATGGGGAGGAGCTGTCACCTACCACACTTGCATATCACAAGGCTCTGTCTGAGCACGCACGCAAACGGTTTAAAAGACTACTATTGTGATGCCAGACAAGTTGGGGCCAGAGCAGGGAGGCAGGAAATTTCAAGCACCTCTGGGGATGGAATCCTCCAGAACCTTCTCCTACTTCAAAGTAGTCAGCAGGTATAAATAATGGACTCTCAGACCCAACTCTTTAGTATACCTCTGGACCTGTGGAAGACTCAGAAGGACTGATGTGCTGCTCTGCAAGAAGGACTGCTACTCTGTTGTCCTGCTGCCCTGCTGCCTGAGTGAAGGACTGGGCCTGCATCTTGAACCCAGGACCACCAGAGTGACTCCAAGGGCTAGTTGGCTGGCTAGTTGGCTGGCCTCCTAATCAGAGCCTCAGGGACAGAAAAGGCTCCAACCACCTTGAACCCAGCACCTGCACTCTGTCTTCTGTGGGTAATTTCCCCAAAGTGGTGCGACACCAGTCCTGGTCCCTTGGATATGGGCCTGAAGGTGCTCTTCCAGCCCAGCTGTGGTCCTTTGAAGCAGAACTGACGCACCGTATCACATTTCTTTGCAGCCACATTAGAACCGCCGCCACGCGACGCATCCCTGATGCCAGACCTTGTATTGCAGCTTGCAGTCTCCACGGAACCGTGGCTGCAAGACGCATCCTCGATGCAAGCCTTCGCATAGCAAGCTTCTCGTGGACAGCCTCCTCGATGACAATGCATGACTCCCCATTGCAACGCTGCAGCTCTTCAGAACTACCGATGCATCTTTGACACAGGACTTTGCATCGCAAGCCCCTCGTCGACAGCATCCTCAATGATAATGCAGGACTCCGCATCGCAGCCCCGCAACTCCTCAGAACCACCGCTGCACAACGCATCCTCAACGCGGGATCTCACAACACTCCCCAAATCAGGATTTAAAGTACTTTCTTCAGTGGGCCTAACTGGGTCCCTGTATCTGCCCCGTGCTCCATCGCGGAAGGCCTGAACTTATGACTTTGTCCTGGCTCAGCGCTATCAGACAGATACAATTGGTGCTTTGTGCTTCTAGGCACTGTTTTTACTGAAAGCTTTGAAATTGCATATCTCCAGTTCTCTTGATTGGGTTTTTGTCATTTTCTTCCTAAAAAAATTATTAAATTTTACTCTATTTTTCTAAATTGGTGTGGGATTTCTCTTGTGTTTTCACTTTATTACTGTGTGAAGTTCTGCATAAATACTTTACACATTGCCTCTAATTTAAGTCTGACTGCTTTGTGCCAAGCTACCAAGGGATTAAGCACAGGTTAATTTGGTGTTTGCTTTTTGTTTCACCCGGATGGGGATTGTGGTTTCTGCTTGAGTAGGGTTTCACCCCCTCAACAAGTAACCCAAATTCTTATATGTCTGAATGAGTGTGGGAGAGCGTCTATAAGGATTCTTCTCTGTGATTGTAAGGACAGGGTGTCTGTAGCAGGCACCATTTGTGACTCTATTAACCTGTCTACCAATCTAATAATTCTGTGACATTTTAAAGTAATTGACTAAAGACCTTTCATCTACGCTGCCAAGAAACTCCTTGCATCATTGATACAATTTGATTTCATACAGTTTTATGTTTTTTATGCTTTTAGTGCACAACAAATAATAAATATCTCAGCAAATCAGCATCATGATTTTTACTCAGTGAAAATCACTTTGTTAACTTTGGTTAGCAAAACTGAGACAAACATGACAAGTGGCAAGCTAACACAAGAAATGTAAAAATAGCATTATACACATATCGCTTCTAATTGGAACAACTGAGATTCATGAAGAATTAATAAGACAAAAGTTCAAACCAAGCATTTATTTTACAAAGTAAAACATGCATTATCACCTCATCCATGTTTCGCACCCCTGTCCTTATGGTTTGAGGTAGCGTGCCTTGGAACATGTACCGTTTCAAACTACTTGAAAAAAAGACTGCTCCTCTCCATGAAATGTATCAGTCTGTTTTTCTCTTTTAATCTTAAGGTTTCCATATCTCACCATTCCAGGCTTTTCACTTTCTGTAACACGTCTTGTCTCAATCGAAGCGGGCACCCATTGGGGTGCCAGGAAGGTTTCCTTAAATGTGAATACATATGCGTGTTTTGATTTATTGCCTGGTGGTTTATTTCATTTTTTACAGTTTATGTCTGGACATGACACCCCCATGTGTACCGTTTCTCTGCTGGGCAGAGGCATGGCAGATGTTGGGTGGGAGATGGGCCAGTAACAGGCCAGTTGAGTGGGAGACCAACGCTCTTCCCTTTTCACATCCATATGGGCTTGTGTGAGCAAACTTGGAGAGGCTAGGTATTTGGCATGGTCTTCAACGAAATGTGACTCTTCCAGAGGAGGGCAGACATGCTCTATAGGTCTGCCTCACCATATCATGGAGGATCTTGTAATTTGCCTGAAAGTTTGCCTCAAAACATATTTCTAAATAAAAGTCTGACAGAGCTCACTACATGTATGACTCATCATTACGGCACACACAGCACTCACAGATCATGGCCAGTTTCTGCAGCCTGTATTTGAGACAACCTGTTCCTGCTTCTGCAACTTATGTTGGAGATTTTCATTTCACCCTTTTTAGAACAAACCTTCAGTTAATTATTGATTCAGCTGCTGTCCTTTAGGAGCAACAGCTAAATGCCGAACACTGCAGGGTGTAGGAAGAAGATCCTTACAATCCTGTGGACCCATTGCCAAAGGGACAATATGCTCAAAACTTCCAATTGAAAGATGTGGTGTCTCATATTTGGGCCTATTTGGGTTTGATGTTCCTGAATATGCTCCCAAGGACTTGTTTAGTCAGTACCAGATGGATTCTTCTGACACCCTATCACTCCACAGGCTATCAAGTTTCTACTGTCGACAAAAGGAAAGAGTGGAACATTCAGGGGTCCCCCACTTCCATACCAAACATCACAGCTCTGAGAGGTCTGAAACTGAGTTTCCTTCTATTCCCAAAGTGAATTGGTTTCTGGACAGCATGACTGAGAGCTCTTCCTTTCCTTCGGAAGAGATATGTTAGAAATGGAAATAGGATTACTGTTTGGCTGAGGTATGCACCCAGGAAAGGCAGGAACCACCACTCTAGTCAGGGTAAGCTAGATACACACTAAAAGATAACCTGTGTTCCCCCTCTGGTAGCTTGGCACAGAGCAGTCACGCTTATCTATAGAGGCAATATGTAAAGTATTTGTGCAACACACACAGAGGCTCAGGTTTATAATAATAGAGAATATTTATCTGAATAAAACAAGACCAAAATGACAAAAATCCTATCAGTGGAAGACAAGATATGATTTTTTAAAGAAGAAATGCATAAACAGTGCTTTGAAGTCAATAGTGCTAAAAGGTTGCCGTGGTCGCGAGGGATCAGGGTAAATCCAAAGTTCAGGCTGACCGCGATGGAGGGCAGGCTAGCTACGAGACTCACCCAGGTTTTTCTGAAAAAGTACCTTGGATGGAGCAAAGCGTTTACGCAGAGGGCACGATTCGTCGATCTTTTCCACACAGTCAGGTAGCTGTGTCATCGTCGAGCTCCGTTGAGATGCAGGCAATGCATCATCATTGAGCTGTGCAGAACGTCATCATCGGGCCATGCAGGCTGTAGAATCGCTGTCATTGAACAGTTTCTGCATCAGCATCGAAAGGCGATGGGTCCGTTCCGATCGGCACAAAGGTAACGATGTGTCGTTTTTGTAGCAGAACAGCTGCAGAACTCACTTCTGAGGCCCAGGACTGGAGGGGTCACCTCAGGGAAGGGTAGGACTCGCAGATGGCAAAGCCCAGCAGCACCAGCAGGATTGTAGGAAGTCTTTTGTGTCCCTGAGACTTCAGAAAATTGGAGGCAAGCCAACAGGCTCTAGGAGTCACTCTGTGTTCAAGTGAGATGGGTTCCAGTCCTTGTCCTCAGCAGGGCAGAGATCAGCAGGCAGAAGGGCAGCTCAGAAAAGCAGAGAAGCAGTGCCTTAGAACAGTCAGTCAAGGCAAAGTGGCAATCCTTACAGCACAGCAGTCTTTACTCCAGCATAGTTCTTTCCAGGTCAGGTAGTGTACTGATTTGGTAGGGTCAGAGCCCCAGTACCTATACCCAAATGTGCCTTTGACATAGGGGGTGACTTCAAAGCAGCTCTCTGAAGTGCACAAGGATCCCTTTCAACCCAGTCCTGTCTGTCAGGCTATCTGTGGGGGTGAATCAGTGCTTTGTGTGTGGACAGGACACAACCTATTGAAGTGTAAGTGTCAGCCCCTCCTATTCCTCTCTGCCCAGGAAGACCCATCAGAATGCAGATGAGCCTCACCTTCCTGTGTCTATGGCTGTCTAGGGGGAATGCACACGGTGTAGCTGTCACTCAGTCCAGACATGTATTGAAGACAGGCTGCAGGCACACATAGCAAACTTAAGAGCAGAGAAGTGTACACTTTCTAAAAGTAGCATTTCTAAAATAGTAATGTCAAATAAAACTTTACCACTAAAGAGGATTTTTCGTTACTATTCCAAAGATATTAAACATGATTTAGCTATTCCTTTCTAATCAGGAATTACAGCCTAAAAGTGTCTTAAGAAATTCCAAATGCTGACCTATGAGAGGGGTACCCCTCACAATAGTGAACAACGAAATAGGCTGTTTGTCACTACCAGGACATGCAAAACAGAAAGGTACATACCCTTTACTTACATAGCACCCTGCCTTAGGGTTACTTAGGGACCACCTTAGGGGGGACCTACATGTATTAAAAGAGACGTTTAAGGCTTGGCAAGTAGTTTTAAATGCCATGTCGAAGTGGCAGTAAACTGCACACAGTGGCACTGCAGTGGCAGGCCTGAGACAGGTTTGAAAGGCTACTACTGTGGGTGGCACAATCGGTGATGCAGCCCACTAGTTGCATTTGAAGTACAGGCCCTGGGTATATTGTATACCACTTTACAATGGACCTACCAGTACAACAAATATGCCAATCAGGTATATACCAATGTCATCATGTTTAGGGGAGAAGCACATGCACTTTAGCACTGGTTAGCATTGGGTTAGCATTGGTAAGTGCTTAGAATCCTAAGGCCAACGAAAAGAGTTCAGCAAAAAAACAAGGTGGAAGGCAAACAGTTTGAGGTCACCCTTCAGAGGGGGCCATTTCCCAACAAGATATCATCCCAGAACCCTGGGATAAGAAAGTTAGGACTAGCTTTTAAAGCTCCCTCTCAGTCATGATTTTTGAAGCATCTTATGATGCAAACAAAGCTCATGTGCTGTTGCAAGATTTTCAAGAACTTTATGGTGCCTTTAAGGAAGGAAACAGCTTTTTTATCTGCTGACATCCGTGGAACTAATCTCATGGTTTCTGTCAGATCCTTCTTTCTCTGGGCTTTGGGTCTGTGACTATTTTGGTTGTGGGGATGCCACTGCTTCAAGCTGTCACCTTGCGGTGAATTTCTGGAAATTGGTAGCAGTTCAAAAGGTTATCAATCATCTTCCATTTATAAGTCTCAATTTATTGCCCATGACCTGAATGACCTGCTTAAGCAGATGATGGAGGAGAAGAAGATGCTGCAGCCCTTTCAGCCAGTATCATCTGGGTGATCTTTCCTTTCTAAGTATCAACATCAAAAGCTTCAGCTACAGCAACAACCACAACAGCCCACTCATGGATGGGTCAATAGACGTGTAAGGGCTCCTATCTATAACAAATCACAGACCTGGCTGTAGACAGTTAGCTGCATCCAGACATGGATAATATTCCACAGTCTTGCATGTGGGAGGTCAATTGTAGAATTTCCCCAGAAGTGCGAGTGTTCAGAACAGTGAGCCTGTCAACCTATTTCCTTGGGGCCTATCATATAGTTTGCCCTTATGCCTCTCCCTGGCTTATGTTAGACTCCAGTGTCTCAGGTCCCAGTGAAAACAGGAGCTCTTCAGGCAGGGGTGTGATCTCTCCTGGAGAAGAGAGTGATCAGGCAAGGTCCAGAGGAGGAGCAGGGTCAGGGTTATTATTCCCTTCTGTTCATGATGGGGATTCCACATCTGAAATATGCCAACCTAGTTGAGACCTACTGGACTTTTTTCACATGGTGTCCCTTCTGTCAGTCATTCCTCTCATCCACCCAGTGACTTATTTTCGTCTCTGGATTTAAGCGATGTGCATTTCCACATGTTAATAAATCCCAGTTCATGCAGGTTCCTGGGGTTTATGGTAAACAGAGTTCATGACCTGTTCTGGGTGATGCCCCTCAGTTTGGCTGCTTCTCCAAGGGTGTTCACCAAGGTACAGGATACAAATTGTAGAATTATTGTATGAGGAAAGTATTCTTAGCTTTATATGTATGCCTATTTTATTTTTGCCTCTGCTCTCCCTAGGACTGTTCAAGACACAACCCCGATATGCAAAGTTGTCCAAGACTTTGAGTGTCTTCTAAATGTGGCAAACGTACTTCTCCAGCCTAGTCGGAGCTTAAAGTTCATGCCTCAAACTGCAAGCCAGATTATCGCTGAGGATACAAGTGTTGTTTGTTGTCACAGTAGTGGTGGTTTCTTTGGTCATCCTTCACTGGAAACCTTGTGCCCAGTTTCTTCAGCGCCACTAGTGTCCATAGGAGGTGTATTTCAAGGCTTGCTGTAACACCAGAGATTCAGTTTGCTGTTGCCTCGTGGTTGGATAATCACATCATATCTATTGTAGCCTAGGATCCCCTCGCATGTTTTATTCTTATGAAGGATGCAAGTCACTTTGGGTGAGGTGTAATCCTGAGAGAGTTTGATTCCGACCTTGTTTTTACTTGAGGAGGTTTGTCAGTTAGAAGGAGTTGATAATAATTTGAAGGGCTCTTCTGGCTTTCGCTCACTGATTTGGGGTTGCTTGTTTCTGGTGTGGACAGACAGTAAGGTGGCCTGCACATATGCCAACCATTGTATGGGGACTCTAGGTATAATTTTGATAAACACAAAAAAGCCCTGCGCTCCTGGACAGAGACATTGTTTCATTACTGGTGACTTATATCCTGCGAGTGTACATACTGAGTCAGGGCTTCACCTCATCTGTGACCTTCAGGATTCATCCACTTGCCTTTCAGTTGATTTGTTGAGATGGGGGTCTTCATGGCTAGATCGGGATATTGGAACCAAATTATTTTTAGAGACCCTTCCAATTTAGTTTTTAATTAGCTAAGGGGTTCCCCTGAATAAAATCTGTGCAAGCATTTTGGATACCTAAAGGCATTTTTTAATCCTATTTTCCCTGCCCCAATCCATGGGATTACTGTGGTATTGTTTGCATTATTCGGAACACTTAGGGGCTTATTAACAAACCCCTTGCGCCTCCCGTACGTCACTTTTCCCATGTTAAAAATGACGCAAAAGTGGTGCAAGAGGCTTGTAAATAAGCCCCCTAGTGCCCAATTCGCAAAGATAAAGTTAGACCAAAAGTCTAACTTTGACCAAAAGCAGAACTTTACTACTTTTCAGGCATTCACAAAGGTAAAGTTAGACCAAAATTCTAACTTAGATCAAAAGTGTAACTTTACTACTTTTCTGTATTCACAAAGGTAAAGTAAGACCAAAATTCTAACTTTACTGCTTCTCAGGTGTTCTCCCTACAACATAGTGCTCGGGAGGTTTCCTCTTGCTTGTTTAATACTAAATCTGGTTACCTACAGGAATGATGCTCTTTTTTCTCTGTTTTGTTAACAGGGTTACAGAGAGGGGGAGTGGGCTGTGGACGCTATGTGCTTCCCTTCAACTCTAGGCCTGTTGCATTCCTTTTCTCTATCTTTCCTTCTCCCAAGGGTGTAAGAAACATTCAGGGGTAAAGTATATACATGGTATTTAGTTCAGCACTGGTCCTGGCCCTGGTGGTTCCCTCAGCTCTTAAGCTGGTATTCGGTCCTCCACCTCCTATTCTATTGCCCATTTCTCCCTTTTTGAGCTCCGACCTTCTTTTGATGTCTCTGGGTAGGCTATGTCCGACAACTTGGAGAGTGAGAGGTCTGAGCTTCAAATGTTAGGATGTTCAGCATCAGTTGCCATTGATCTTCAGGCTTCCAGGAAACCTTTTGCTATGGCCAATTATTCCCATCATTAGGCATACCGAGGAATAATGTGCTGTTTAAGAATGTCCACTTCTGTCCTATATTCTTCTCATAGTGGATTTCTAAAAGGAGGGGTCTCTTAAAGCTTTGCCTGCCCACTTGGAGTTGGGAATGGGCATTGGTGCAAGCCTGTAGAGATACTTGGGATTCGCCTGACGCTTTGGTACTTCTAGTAGGCTTGGCTACTTATACTTGAGAGTTTGCATCTGTCCTACTTTCTTAATTGGCCATCTATTACTTCTTGAGAGCTACTCGTGGTTCTCGGGGGGGCTTTCAGATGGCTTCTTTTGTGCCTTTGGACTAGGTGTTCCTTTCTCTTCTGTCAGTAAAAGTCACAATATTGGTAGTAATTACCTTAGCAAGGGGATTGGAGAACTGGCTGCTCAGTTAGTTCAGCGGGCTTCCAGAGTTATTTTTAATCCACACACTCCCTACACTCTACTCACTTGTTATATACACTGCACGTCCCACACACACCCACTTCATCTACGGCTAAGACCACGGTCTATAAAAGATCACTGGCAAAGAGCCCCCCTGAGGGGCCCGTTGGGCATTGCAGTGCCGGCCCAACGAGGAGCTGCCCTATGATGAAGCATTACACTTCTCGGGGTGTGTCAGGGCCCTTGTTCCTTATAGGAGCCACTCCCCTCTCTTCTTTTCTCTCATTACTAGGAACAGCATTCCTCTTTATTTATAGTTCATACGTTGGGGCGTGTATGCTGGACCTTTATTGCCCTGGGTCCCCCCTTTTTTGATGTATTACAACTTCCTCTATGAGACACTTGTTTAGGTCTACCACAGTCCAGGCTAAAGAATTGTGAGGAGTCCCACTACTATGGGAATGCAGTGATTTTATACCAGGGAATGGCTTCCTCCCGGGCCAAGAGGCAAGGTGTATTGCCTCTTTTTTCCACAAGGTTCCTTTGCAAATGTATGTTGTTTTAGCTACTGTTTGCCATTGACTTGTTTCTGTGGTGTAAAATATATACATGTTTAGCAGTCATTTGGGGTCTGTGTCTTATTACGCTCTCGTGTTGATTGCCTGAAAAGGTCAGATATTCTTGCTATGTCCTCAAAACATGATGAGGAAGTTGAAACAGAATGTAAAATTCCAATCACTTACCAAACATCTTCATTACTGTCAGTACAGGACTTCTCGTCCTTCCTTCCTTTCTCCTTCTCATGTGAAATACTTGAGTACTACAAGAAGTCGCCTGAGTGGAGAAGAGTAGATTATTGGAACAGAAAGTTTAAAAGAGAAAAAAGACTGGTACCCTTTCTATGGGCAGTGAGTAGTTTTTCAGTTAACAAGTGCCTGTCTCGAGGCAGTGTGCCTCAGAACATAGGGTCCGGGATGAGGAAGGCCTGGACTCAGAGTAATGCAGACTTCTGGTAAGGAATTAGTCCATGCATTAGTAAACTTTTAAAACTACCCATTTAAATACAAAAAATTACTTTTAATTTTCTTTATAGTTTTCTTTGTATTTTGGTGCCTATTTTCTGACATAGACATGACAACGAAACATGCTAAGATGGCATTGTGCCACGGGGTTTTCTAGTACATCTGGGCATTTAAGCACAAAATACAAACATCTGGTAACAGAGGTTAGAGAGAGGCAAACTCTCCTTTTACCTAAGCAGTGAAAGAGGCTGTAATAAACTGATGCTCTGTATATTCAATGGGTCTCCCCTAAAGGACCATATAATTGTCAAGTGTGTTCCCACAGTGTTTTCCCACATTGGTTGTTACAGCTTTCATAGCGTGTTTTGTTTTTCTCCCTGGTCTGGAAAGACAGAGAGACTAATGAGAAAAACAGACAATTTACTTTGCACCTTACAGTAAACACATTTTCCCTTAGATATATGCGTACCCTTAAGAAATTATACACTGAGTAACAATAGGAGTCCATCGTTGTTTTTTCCCGCGGAACACTTTTTACTTTAATTGCTTTGCTTGAAGTGTAGTCATCTGAGAGCTCAGTGTGTGAAATGGACATTATTTACTTCACTTGCGTCTTGCTGTGAGGAAGCATCATTCAGGCTGCCCTTCATTAGCACGTCAGGCTGAAAAAAACAAAGGACTGGCAGATTGTGGGAATTATATGGTGCGGCGGACTTCTGGGCCACATGAAACCCGATTGGCCTCTACAGCAATGATTACCTATGGATAGCATGAGATGCACAACTATGTTAAATTGGAAGTATTTCGATTCCGCTCCTGCATACATTTCAATGGTCAAAAGGGTCTCTTGCCCTGCTGAATTATTAGGTTAGATGGTGAAGGGGCAATTGTTCAATTTACTGTTCCTTTCCCAGCTTTTTGCAGTTTCCCATAATCGTTGTTAGCTTTCAAATATTCTCCTCCCCCCAGCATCACCTGTGGTCGACCCATCGTAGCCCCTTTGTACAAAGAGCGGCAAGCCTGCTCACTGACCAAAACATAAAACAAAACAATAACCCGTGGCATGAAATCGCAAAGGACGGAAGTAAAGGGAAATGAGAAGTGTTTAGAGAAATTCTCATGTTATTGTTTTGCTTCATTAAGAGAGAAGTAGCACGTCCACATCTTCGAATCTAGCACTGAAAGGCAATGGTCGTTTGCATTGTTTAATTAAAAGAAAGTACTTATTCATGTATTTTAAATTATACACAGTTTGTATGGTGCTGACACACCACCTTGGTCACTGCAAAGCAGTGAAAAAGAGGAACACTATTAAGGGTGTTAGGGTCCAGCCAGATGTAAGGGGAGGTCCCAATCTCACATTATTCAGTTTCTATCCTAGGTAAAGATGGCACTAGTTAAATACTTGTTCCTATTAAAAGATCAGTTTTTAAGAACGTCTCGAGTCAGATGTATTTGAGTGCGGCTTGGAGCGAGAGACTTAGGGTGTTTGAGGGTTTCAGGCCTCGGCTCCTAAGAACCTTCCACCATGTTTTAGTCTCAGGAGGGGGGAGGTTCCGTATTGCATGTGCATGGATTGTAGGTACATTTTGGACAGTCTTTCGAGGTAGCCAGTCCCTTGGCCTTCATATGCTTTCTGCATGATACATAATGTAAACAAAAGGAGATGATGGACGGAGGGCTGACACTTTTCAGACACTCACCCCCTGCCACAGATCTGGGTTGAATCCATCATCGTTCTTTAGCTCACTTCGCCACCCCAGTTCAGACACAGCTATATGCAAATCAGTCTTGACCCTGTGCCTTATGGGAACAGTCCAGACCGAACTGCCAATCCATGTCTTCCCTGGACCGGAAACAAGCATCCTGGGGCAGGTTATCGGGTAACATCCCTCTTCAGGAATTTTCATAGCATGGCAATGAAATGTTCATTCTGTTGATCACTGCATTGATTTTAGTGAGGAATTTGTCGTCAGATTCAACTTTGTAAAAAGGCAGGACAGGCTCTGGGCTATTTGAGGGAGAGTTGCACCTGACCTGGAGGAGTAGGTTGGGTAGGGATCTCTGTCCAGGCCCTTACATGGAAGATCAGCTTTAAGGGCCACATGTATCATTATTTGAAATAGCAATTACCTAATTACGATTCTCTGCGAATCGCAATTAGGTAATCGCTATTTGAATGCATGGAACTCCGTGAGTTTCATTTAGCATTTCTCAATGGGTGGCAAATCGTTTAATATTAATGAGGCAGGTCGGATTTGCGACCCATTAGGAATTGCTAAAACCACAGGTATGTTGGCCTGCAGGGGTCAGCAGACCACTATGTCAGTGACTGCTATTAAATAAAGCAATAATTTTTTTAAAATTCAGCCCGTTTTCCATAAAGGAAAACATGTTCCGTTTAAAAAAGAAAAGTTTTCTTTTCATTTTACAAGAGCAGGCAGTGAACATTCCCAAAGGGGAAGGGGTCCCTTTGCGACCCCTTCCCGTTTGTGAATGGGTTACCACCTACTTTAAGTAGATGGTAAAATGAGAATGTTTTGGATCGCATTTCGGTCTCAAAACATCCCTACATACCTCTGCGATTCGATATTAGGAAGGGACGCCGTAAGCACACCCCTTTCTAATACCAAATCGGTATGTATTCGCAATTCTAAGTTGTGATTCGGTAACATATTAACAAATCGCAAATTGGAATTCATACATACCAAATGCATTTTGCCAGTTGCAAATTGCCTGATTCTGCAATTTGGTCTGTTTGCCACCGGTAAAATGCATGATACGTGTTGTCCTAACTGTTTAAAATCAGAACAACCACATGAAAATTGATATGCTGCTCAAACAATGATTACCTATCAATATTATGAGATGCACAAATAAGCCAAATTGAAAGTATTTCGAAATCAGCTCCAAGATATATTTTAGTGATCAAAAATGCGTCTTCCCGTACTGACATTATTGGAGGGAAGGGGCAATTGGTCTTCTTATAGTACTTTTTCCCAGCTTTTTGTAGACTTCCCAAAATCCATTGTTATACTTAACAGATGAATACATGTTTGCTTTACAATATTCTCTACTTCAATTCTTTAGTTATTAATAGTCCTATCAGGGGTGCTCAGCTCTCAAACCAAGCTCTTATTTCACATTAATACATCCTGCATAGGCCTTAGAAGTAAAATGAGTATTGTTTGCTCTTAGATTCCATTTCTAAGCAAGTGCAAAGTCAAACAAAACAAATTGCATTGATTTTTACTTGCAATAATGGGTACAGTTTTAAGAAACTAAAGATCAACATGAAAATGGTGAACTTCACACTGATTACTCATTTAAATTTGCTTGCATTTTCCCCACTTCGTATGTCCCACACAGAAATTAGCAGACTTGTCGAGGGGCATAATAATGAGCCTGATCACCTTGAGGTCCACTGTCATCAGTAGCAGAAACATTACCTTGGGCGGAGAGCCTCTCTGGAGCACTTAATACAGTTCTCCTCACACTATCACCCACTTTCTGTACTCCCTTTTTAGGTTTCGTCTACAGACAGCCTTTAGCTATCAGCTAGCGAAAGACTACCTGTGGACCATACCAGAAACCCACAGTGGGATTAAAGCCCACCCACTCCTTACCATTAGTTTCTTTATTATCACTCTCATTTGCTTCCTTCTTACATGTGTACCTTTTTCTTTGTGTTTGTCTCTTACCGGGAGCATAGCCTTTTTACCATCCTTTTGAATGACCGGCTTGTGTCCCTCCACTTTTCACATTTAAGGAACTACTATTTTCATTTTCATTAGGCACTCCACAAGCGTGCATGTGTTTTCTTGCTTTCTTTATTGTGAGCTTTTGTTTCCCTGTCACCCACCACTGTCCTGCTCCTCCACTGTTTCAATATCCTCACACCCCGTGAAATAAAATGTTTTAATTTAAATAAAAAATAAATAAATAAGCAATGTCGACTATTGCAAAACCATAGTGGCCTTCACAGCCCAGCAGTCACTCTACCTCTCTGTGTAATCAACCACACTCTTCTTTTTTCAGTGACATTTTGGTACTATGCAAAACATTTCAGTTAGAAATCTACCGAAATAGAAATCAGCTTTTAAATATCAATAGTGGTAGATTCTGAATTTGGGAGTGATACACTTCCTAAACATGTGGCATGTGGATGGAACACTGCAGCAAGCAAGATTGTATCCCTTCACTAAAGCTCTGAAGAAAAGGACAGTGGCTTAGGACAGTGTAATCAGATGCAGAGAGGTTGCATCCTAGAGCTGGAGTGCTGGAGACAAAGGGTCTTGAATGTATGCAGAGGTTCCCTACAACAGCATCAGAATTGGTGGTAGAAGGGAAGTCCCCATGCACATCACAGGACCAAGATGACAGGTGGGTGGACTGCTTGGCACTTGCAGTGAGAGTGGGGAAGACAAGCTCCAATCACATTTATAGTTAGGATGTGGAGTCCTGTGAGAATTTGAAGACTCCTGTTGAACCAGGGATAGAGGAAGTTGCTGAACCTTGACCTGACTGGTAGACAGAGAGTAGGTATAGTGGGAAAGTGGCTTCTAGGAGATATGGCATCTGTCAACTGACCTTCTGGCAGCCCCAGTTGGTGGATGAGAGCGATCTAATGTATGAACTTAAGGCAACATTGATATAAACAATACAAAAATTGAAACAAACTTTATACGAAACAAAGAGAGAACCAACCGTATCTGTATTATTATACAAAAATAATTTTTATTGATATGCAATAGCAAAAAATAATATTATATTAAAATAGCACCCCATTTATACCCATTCATTCCTCTTCATTCATACAACATGTAACTAACAATCAGTTTAAAAAAACATTTTTAATCATTTTCAATTAGATGTTAAATGACAATTGGTTTCTAAAGATCTTGGGAAACAATGTGGCAGGATTTAAATAATCTGTTGTTTTCGACGCGAGTTTCGGCACAAACGTGCCTTCGTCAGGAAAAAGGGCCACAAAAAGTCCCTTTTGATATCTGTGAATAAAGTATATATTGCATTTCAGATACAGGGTTCTCACTAAATGATGCATTTTGTGCCGCCATAAGAGCGTGCATTGCTCAATGTTTACAATTTAAAAACAAGGCAAAAACTAAATTTAGTGTCACCAATTAATATACATGCGGAGCCGTGAAGTTGTCCAGAAGGTAAAATGTGTATAACATATTAGATTGGAAACAGGAAAGAATAGCCACCACCTCATTTTGGTAATTCCATATGGATATATTCACCCGGTGATATACTTAGACGCTATCCATATTTAGAAAATTCATAAAAATTAACCTTATGTCTCGGAATAGACTCGTCACAAATTGACCGCTACAGCATGAGAACTTTGAGGTATTGGTTGATTCTTGATTAGAGAACAAACTGTAAGGATATAAAATACCTCGTTTTAATTTATATAATTTATGTTCTCAAATAATATACTTAATAGTTGGGAGTATTAGTACCTTAAACTATAAGTCTCCAATGTAAAACAATACTTTTCGCATCCAAGGCAAGTATATGATGTACCTGGCTTCGCACTCGATATGTGCCGTCCTTTTGATTTTACTATAAGCATAATAGAGGCAATGATTAGCCTTGCATATTGAGGGTTTATACATGATGATTCAAATATTTATAAAGCTACTGGCACACAACTTATAGTTGTATTGGTTTTATGTGCAATCAGAATTTCTAGTTTAGGACCAAATATAATTTTAAAATGATTTAGATACTTACATTTCAATTAAGTATCAGCTATTGTATGGGTTTATCTAGAAGAGACAAATAAAAATGAATCACTAAAAGAATAGGCTGTATATACAGCTTAAGAATAGTTGGCTTAATATTCTTGTTAACATAGGGTGCCTAATCATTTTATATGCAACTATCCGGTGGTACTAAAGAATAAAATTATTAATGTCCTGCTTAATTTTCTTCTCTCAATATTACGCTTCATAATGCGCTCCCTTATATTTTAAACAAATAAGGTAAGTGATCTATTCTTAACATGATACAATGCACCAGCAGCTAGTTAAATGTTTATCAAAAGCACTCGGATAAAAACCTTTACGTGAGCTAATTGGAAGTGTCAGAGGCAAAATATGACTCGAGGTTTTAACTGCAATAAAGTTTTTAGGACAACCTGCTTTACAGCCAACCTATAGTTTAACGCTACACTGACTAACTCCTGCTTACTTTATTTTGATGTCTTGAAAATCCCGGATGGTGGGTCCTCTGCACGCCACGATCACCACGTGAAGACTGCCCTGCGGTATGCTCACTTCCGCATGAAGTATACAGGGAATCTGTCACGTGGTAATCACGGACCAATCATAGTCAATATCACGTGACAGTGAGTGACCAGTCGGATAAAAAGCAAAGAGGAGCTTCGTTTGCTTGAGTAATTAGTTCTTAACCTAGTGCAATGCACCGGCACTCGGACAAAAAAACCTCCGCCTGGGCTAAATGACGTTGTCAGAATCAAGGTCCAACTCGAGGGTATAACCACTATAGTGTTTTGGGACGCTCCGCTCTACAGCCAACCTATAGACTAACACTACAAAAACCATCCAGACGATAATACAGCGCTTAACCCTGCCATTCAGGGTAACGCCTGCTTACTTGGTTTTGATGTCTTGAAAATCCCGGATGGTGGGTTCTCTGCACGCCACGATCACCACGTGAAGACTGCCCTGCGGTGTACTCACTTCCGCATGAAGTATACAGGGAATCTATCACGTGGTGATCACGGACCAATCATAATCAATATCACGTGACAGTGAGTGATCAGTCGGATGAAAAGCAAAGAGGAGCTTTGTTTGCTTCATGAACACGATACTCAATATAATATTTATCCAGTACTTAAACATATAATTCACAATCAACAAGGGATTTACACACCATGAATAACGCGGGAATAACCGCACATAATGTGTTAACCATTGAATGGTTAATTAGTGAAATCTATCACGTGATGATTCCTGGCCACTCATAGTAAATACCATGTGACCACAGATAGACAATTTCACGAATCTGGAACCCAGACTTCATTAGTTTCTGTATATACAAACATTCTAATTGATATAATTATTGTACAAAGAATATGGTCATCCTGACTCATGTCACAATAGCTTTCTAGTTGGAAATATTATATTATGCCAATACGATCATCATGATTTATATCGCAAGTTGTTAAATGATTTCTTTTCTGTATTGGTCACTGATATTTAAAAGGATCCACTAATTATATGTTTTTTTACTTACAATCAGTTGTTTTGATTGTCTTATATTTACTGAATAGTGAAAATGAAACTTCCAACCTATTTGTGATACTTAGAGTCAATATTGATTATTAAGACTGGACATTATAGGAAAATATAATATTCCATCAAGGTCAATGGATCGATTCAGCTGTTATATCGTATCGCTTGCTCCCATGGAATTTCCAGATTTAAACCTCGTACAAATGTATCAAGGGAAAATATCCAGAACACTTCTCTTCTTTTCCTTACTTCATCTGAGTCTATGCCTGCCCTATCGTTTATTTTTTCCAGGATCAGCCAATTGATTTGTTCATGATTGTGTCCTGCTTCTAAATAGTGTTTTACTAAGGGGTGGATGAGAGCGATACAGGGCAGAATACAGCATAGTTGACTTGCAAGACACATACAATAAAACAAGCAAGACATTTTTCTCCATGAAGGAATGACACTGCTGCTGATGAAGAGGCTAATAGTATGTGTTGGAAATGGCCCTTTTTGCAGGGTCACCCCTAAACTTTTTGCCTGCCTCCTGTATTTTTGCTGACCTGTTTCTGTTGGTTTTATGACTCTGGGCACTTTACCACTGCTGTTCAGTGCTAAAGTGCATATGCTCTCCGTTTGTAAATATGACTATGTGAATTGGTATATACCTGATTGGCTTATTTGGTTTACCTGTTAGTCCCTAGTAGTGTGGCCTGTGTGTGCCCAGGGCTGGTAAACCAAATGCTGCTGGTGGGCCTGCAGCACTGATGTGTGCCACCCACAGAAGCAGCTTGTAAAGTGTGTCTCAGACCTGCCACTGCAGTGTCTGTGTGCAGTCCAGAACTGCCATCTTGGCTGTGAAGTGCACCCACTTCCCAGCCCCTGAACCTTCCCTTGGCATCTTGTAAGTCACCCCTATGGTAGGGTGCATTGTATGTGTAAGGTAGGACACGCCTTGCTGTGTGTAGCATGTCCTGGTAGTGAATTATGCCCCATTTCGTTTTTCACTACTGTAAGGCTACCTGTTCCTCATAGGCTAGAATGGGCAGTTTGACTATTACATTCTATAGTCCTAACTGACCCCAGGAACATGGTAGAAAAACGAATTTAGTATGCCTGAGCTCAGAATATTAAAATACATCTTTTAGTGAAGTTTATTTTTATATTCTGTGTTTGAAAATACCACTTTTAGAAAGTAGGTATTTTCTTGCCTAAGCCTTCCAGTGTGCTCTGCTGTTATGTGTATTGGCTGTCTGGTTTTAGAGGGGCAGGGCAGGCTGAGTCAGACCTGGGTTGAATAGAGAGATCTGCATTTAGAGTGTGGGGAGGGGTGGCTCCTTGACCTGAATAGGGCTGTGCCTGGCAAGGTGAATGCTGGCTCCACCTCCTACTGTGTGTCTGCTAGAAGACCCCCTCTTTCTGAAAGGAAGAATGCAGCCTGGTAAACAAAGTGCTCCAGGCCTGAGCAGAACTGGTTCTGGCTAGGTTCAGTGACTTGTAGCTTCTGAGAACAAAGACTTTTGGGGTATAAATATCTGTGCTCAAACCCCTACAATTTGTATTGCTTTTGGATCTGGAGAGGAAACTCTGTCCGTGCCACTGGAGGAATCTGCAGGAAGTGACTGTCCTTGTGCTTGTGTGTTGTTTCTTGCACTGGCCTGCAGCAGTGACCACTGGACCTTGAAGAAGAGGAAAAGGAACTCTTGAGAGAGCTTTTATTTTTGTTACAGCAATTACCCAAGGGCTAGGAAAAGAGCTAGCCTCCTGCTGGAGTCTCAGGCACATCTGACTCCACCACCAACCTCCTGCTTCCTCCCTGCGAGGATTGCTATCTGCTGATGAGGCTCCTGTGAGTTCCAGTGCCTCTAGTTTTGCTTCAGAGAAAGAGTGCTGGAAATCGTCGCTAACGCACGTTTGCGAGCCGCTGCAGCCGAGGCGCTGGAAAAATCATCGCGCTGCTGCCGCTGGGTGCTCGCAACACGAAACCATCGCTAACGCCCCTTTGCGAGCCGCTGCAGCTGAGACGCGCTGGAAAAATCATCGCGCTGCTGTCGCCGAGCGCTCGCAACCCCTAAAGAAATCATCGCTTCAAGACATCGCTTTGCGGACGCCGTGCGTCCGCCCGTTTCATCGCATCGCACCGGAGTTCGTCGCTCCCTCGCGGAGCGCTCATCTCTTCGCATCGCAACACAATCGCACAGCGCAACAGGATCGTCGCATCGACTTCTCCCTCGTGGCAAGAAAGTCATCGCATCGGCGGCCTAGCGTGCAGAAGTTGGTCGCAGTGTCTCCGCACGCATCACGCAGATCGGCGCATCATCCTCCCTTGCGGCAAGGATTTCAACGCATCGCCGGCCTCGCGTGCCGAGAATCATCGCTACCACTTCTTTGCGACATTTTGTTGGTTTTGCTACTAAACCCAGGTACTTTGTGAGAGAAAGGGTCGCAGAGACCACTGCTTTGAATTTGAACCTTATTTTTGCAACCTTTGAACTATTTTTTGACAGTCCTTCAACAGCCATCCTATTTTTGACAGTCTTATGAGAGAAAGGGTCGCAGAGACCACTGCCTTGAATTTGAACCTTATTTTTGCAACCTCTGAACGAGAAAGGGGCGCAGAGACCCCTGCCTTGAATTTGAACCTTATTCTTGCAACCTTTGAACTATCTTTGACAGCCCTTCAACAGCTATCCTATTTGTGACAGTATTGTGGCTTTTACAGTTATTGGTCTTGTGATAAATCTGCCTTTATATAAAGATACTTATTTTTTATAACTACTTGTGTGGTGTCCCTCTGTAGTGTTCCTCACTGTGTTACTGTGTATGGTCATAAATGCTTCACACCCTGCCTCTGAGATAAGCCTACCTGCTCGTGCTACGTTACCACAGGGTTGAGCAGGGGTATTAAAGAGGGTAGCCCTCTCACTCTGACTTAGGAAGAAGGGTCCCTACTTGGACAGTGGCCAGCCATTGCCAACTAGAGACCCCCATTTCTAACAGTATGGCAGTGAGAGACTTGGCCAAAGCCCAGAAAAAAACATGATGGGAAGAATTTGAGAACATAGAGAAATCCACATTTGCTGTTAATTCATACTTGAGGAAGATGGAGTCCAGGTAGTGAAATCATTGAATGCCAAGATGTGTTGTTTGAAAAATAGGCCTGGGGGGGAAAGGAGCAAGTGAGGGAGCATAAGAAGTTTGGAGACCAGTGGAAAGTAAATTTGAGACATTAGAAAATGGTGCAAGATTTCTACGCTTTCCCCTGTGGACTCTCGAACACCTGTGTTAGAGGCGATTACCTTTTTCTTTGGTGAGCACCTACACCCCACTACTCACAGAGGGTGGTGGCTGAAATATGGCAAGGAATGTGTACAGACTCCCATCTGCATCTTCAAAGACAGCAGTTATTTCTGAGGATGGTGTCATTAATTTGTTTGCTTCAGCATCTGAACCTAAGGGAATCCCCTTGTGTATGACTGCCGCTTTGAAGGGATTGTTTCTGGTGGATGGAAAAAGAGTTCTCTGTATCGCAGATTTTGAAAAGATATCAGTTATTGGACAACAGCTCCAGGCAATCCACAAGGAGCTTCTGGATCTGGGTATTACAGTGGCAGTGTGGAATCCAGCCAGTCTTAAGTTGTGACATACTAATAAAGTCCATGTGATCTCGTGTAGAGGTGGACCAATCATTTTAGGGTGGATTTGAGAGTAATAGCTGATTCTTGTGTCATTGTACTGACCTTCTTGTCATCCTGAAGAGGAGACTTTGGTAGCAACTCTATTTGTTCCCTAGCAGGCAGGCTTTTATGTGACTTAGATTTAGAGAATATGTTGGTGGCATTTATTTTAACGTTATAGATGTTGGTGTTTTTTCCTCCTCTTCTCACAGCTCTACTATGCTTTTTTGAAGTTTAATATGGGATTCACTGTTTTAGTTTTGACCTACCTTTATGTATTAAATTAATAAAACGATGGAAACCTAAAACTGCAATGCTGTAAGACGTTGGCAGAAAGATTTACGGTTTGATAGGATAGTTTTCCCAAGGTTTGGAAAATAGGAATGAGAATTAAATAGCTAGAGGCAAGAAAAAATCCTTTAAATGGCAAGTGTTAAAGTAATACTGTTGCACACATGTATTTTTTTCTATGGCCTTTAGCAATTTAGATAACTATTAATGTGTACCAAACGCCCTAAAGCTCTGTATTTTCTTTCCATTTGCAGCCGATGGACTGTCAGAAAGAGCGGTAGAGATAATCCTGTCCGTTACTCTCTGTGTACTGTCCATAATTCTCCTTGTGGCTGCCATCTACGTTTTTGCAAGGTATGGTGGAACGTGCTTTGTGTGTTATTAGAAAAGTACAGTTATTCTCATAGTTGGTTCCATTATCCAAACATATTTGTTTTTCGTCACACATTTTTGCATACTACCCCTTTCTGCGTTGGTGCAAACATGTTATTTAACTCCAACAACGTTAACCTTTGTGAAAAAAATGCCTCCAGACTCGCCATACATTTGTCTGTAAAGAAATTGCCCTATCCGGTGCTGACAGTCCTGCACAAGATGTTCACATTTCATGCTAACATGTGTTTCTAGTTATAACACATATAACTTGCATTATTTGGTGCGGATTTTATGTGCAGGATGGATTGAAAAGTCATTTACTACTGTGCCTGCCAGCTGCTTAAATATACTTGAATGGAGACTTAAGCCACCAAAGCGTTCAGTCCTCACTCGTTTCCGTTTTTAAAGAACAGACGTGTGTGCAAGAGGCCATGATGCACTAAGAATTCACATTGTTTTCAGAATCCGTAACAAAAAACATGACTTTATAAAGGGAGTATTTCCGCCACAAAAGTAATAAGTTATATAGAGGTCGCATGGCTGATACACGGATATACTATACCTTTAATCGTAGACTTCCATATTTACATTGTTCATATTTACAGTTCAAGGCACAGTGAGATCAAGTAATTTTGTCTGTTGCTGGTTAAGTGGCAGAACTTGAATTAGAACTCAGGACTATAGGTGTTAGCATAAGAAAACTAGCCATTAGACCCCAAATCCTATATATAACAAGCATTGGCAAAGCAAATAGGTCTTGCCTATGCAAGAGCTATTGGCAATGCCAATGTGTTTTAGCCATGTTACAAACCAGAGTGGCAGTTGTGCAGCATGGCTAAAAGTTAGTGGCGAAGAGGAGCGTGGCATGGAGTGGAGAGGCGTGGAATGGCGTAGAGCAGAGAGGTGTAGAGTGGCGTGGAGTGGCGTAAAGTGTTGTGGAGTGTCGTGAAGTGGCGTAGAGAGAAGTGTCATAGAAAGGAGTGGCGTATAGTGGAGTGGCATAGAGTGGAGTGGCGTAGAGTGACATAGAGTGTCATAGAGTGGAGTGGCATAGAGTGTGGTAAAGTGGGGTGGCAAAGAGTGGGGGAAAGTGGCATGCAGTGGCATAGAGGAAGTACCAAAGAGTGGAGTGGCATAGAGTGGAGTAGATTGCCATAGAGTAGAGTGTCATAAAGTGGAGTGCGGTGTCATAGAATGGAGAGTCATAGAGTGCAGTAGAGTACAGTACAGTGGAAGGGCATAGAGTGGAGTGGCGTAGAGTGGGGTAGAGTGTCGTAGAGTGGAGTGGCATAGAGTGGAGTAGAGTGGAGTGGATTAGAGTGGAGTAGACTGTCGTAGAGTGGAGTGACATAGAGTGGAGTAGAGTGTCATAGAATGAAGTAGCATAGAGTGTCATGGAGTGTTGTGGAGAGAGTAGATTGTTGTAGAGTGGAGGGGCGGGGCGTAGAGTGGATTAGAGTGTGGTGGAGTGCAGTAGAGTATCATGGAGTGGAGTGGAATAAAGTGGCATGGACTGTTGTAGAGAGAGTTGCGTAGAGTGGAGTGGCATAGAGTGCAGTGGAGTAGAGTTTCGTAGAGTGTTATTGAGTGTCCTAGAGTTGAGTGACCTAGAGTATAGTGGAGTAGAGTGTCATAGAGTGGAGTGGCATAGAGTGGTGTAGAGTATTGTAGAGTGGAGAGGCAAAGAGAGTCTTAGACTGGAGTGGAGTGGCATAGATTGTCATACAGTAGAGTGGCGTGGAGTGGGGTAGAGTGGTGTAGTGGAGTAGAGTGAAGTAGTGTGCCATAGAGTTGTGTGGAGTGGCATAGAGGGAGTTGGGTGCAGCGTTGTAGAGTAGAGCAGAGTGTCATAGACTGGATTAGAGTGTCGCAAAGTGGCATAGAGTGGAGTGGTATAGAGTGGAGTAGCATAGAGTGGGTAAGAGTGTATTAGAGTGGTGGGGTGTTAGGAATTTCGGTTTCTGGTTGGCAGAGTATACACCCTGTCTAAGCAGGAGCCACAGTCCTAGTCAGTGAAAGCCAGATAAACAACCTAAATTAACCTGTGCTCAACCTCTGGTAGCTTGGCACAGAGCAGTCAGGCTTAACTTAAGAGGCAAAGTGTAAAGTATTTGTGCACACTTTAATTACAGTAACACAGGGACAACACCACAAAAAGACTCCACACCAGTTTAGAAAAAAGAGCATACTTATCTAAGTAAAACAAGACCAAAACGACAAAAATCCAAAAAGTAGAAGTTGAGATACGAATTTTTAAACATTACATCCAAAAACAGTGCTTAGAAGTCAATAACGCTAAAAGGTTAATTGAGGTTGCGCTAGACCGGGGTACATCCAAAGTTCAGGTCAACCATGATGGAGGGCAGGCTGGCTGCATGACCCATGAAAGGCCCGCTAAAAAAGTACCTTTGGATGCAGCAAGCGTTGGCATCGAAGACTCGATGCGTTGGTTCCGATTCACAAAGTCAGGTCGATGCGTCAAAGTCAAGACTTGCAGTTAGTGTCAAAGGATCGGCGCTGCGTCAAAGGCGAGCCTCGCAGTCGGTGTTGAAGGATCGATGCTGCGTGGTCATACCTCACAGTCTTTGGTCCCCGCTGCGTCATCTGCGAAACTCGCAGTTGGGACCCGCTTCCTCGTTGAATCAGCACTGGTCAGCATCAGAGGGCATGGCGTTGGTTCCGATCGGCGCAAAGGCATCACTGCGCCAATTTTTGTACAAACAGCTGCACAACCCACGTCTGAAGCCCAGGACTGGAGGGAGCACCTCTGTCAAGGGCAGGACTCAAAGATAGCACAGTCCAGCAGGACCAGCAAAATTGCAAGAAGTCTTTTATAACCCTAAGACTTCAGAAAACAGGAGGCAAGCCTGCAAGCCCTTGGAGAAACTTGGGTTCAAGGATGTAGAGAGCAGGTCCAGTCCCTCTCACTCCCAGGCAAAAAGCAGCATGCCAACACAGCAAAGTGGGTAGCAAAGTGGCAGTCCCTTCTACATCACAACAATCAGCAGGCAGTAGACCAACAAATCAATGGAGGTAGCAAAGTGGCAGTCCCTCCTACAGCACAGCAGCTCTTCTTCCAGGCAGAATGTCCTTGGTTCCAGCAAAGTTCTGATTTGGTGGTGTCAGGGATCCAGTACTTATACCCAAATGTGCCTTTGTAGTGGGAGAGACATCAAAGAGAGCTTTGAAGATCACAAGGTCCCTGCTTTCCTACCCTCGCTCCAGACTCCTTACAGGGGGATATGCAGCTCTTTGTTTGGGGTCAGGCACAGCCCTTTTCAGGTGCAAGTGTCTGCTCCTCCCTCCCAATGTACCTCAGAAAGGCCCATCAGCCTGGTGATGGGCCATCAGGATGCAAATGTCACACCCCTTCTCAATTTGTGTGATTGTCTAGAGGAAATGCACAAAGCCCAGCTGTCACCCAAGCCAGACGTATATTCAGAGACAGGCAGAGACACAGAATGGTTAAAGTAAGACAATGCCAACTTTGTAAAAGTGCCACTTTCAGACTTACAATTTAATATCCGACTTCACCATAAGATGTGATTTTAAATTGCCCACAGACACCAAATTCCAAATCTCTATCATTTCCCAATTGGAAGTTAAATTTAAAAGATGTTTTAAAGCAACTCCAATCTTGACCTATGGTAGAGATAGGCCTTTCAGTAGTGAAGAATGAATTTAGCAGTTTTTCACTACCAGGACATGTAAAACTCAAAAGTACATGTCCTACCTTTTAATTACAGTGCACCCTGCCCAAAGGGCTGCCTAAGGCCAACCATAGGGGTGACTTATATGTAATAAAAGGGAAGATATGGGCCTGGCAAGTAGGTTAACCCCTCTGGTCAAAATGGCAGTGTAAAACTGCACACACAGGGTCTGCTGTGGCAGGCCTGGGCCATGTTCGGGCCGCCACTGTAATTATGTGATTGTGCGGCCGCAATTATTTTTGCACTATTATAGATTTGTCGCATTTGCCACTTAATCCATCTTCTGCCACATAATCTGCATATTTTAATTAAAAAACTTTGTTCCTAGCTCAAATGGTTCAAAAGTAAATAAAAATGGAGTGACACGTGTTGCAGCGCAGTGGAAGGCCCTTTTGAACGATGGACTGATTGACTTTCTGTTGCTTAAAGCTATAGTTGGGTGTTAAATAGGTACTAATGAGGGACAACCAAAGCCCATACAGTGTTACCAAGTTTTAAAATGCTGAAGTAATGAAGTAATATTATTACAGTATGTGCTGCATTTTGCCGCATAATGTTCCTTTTCTTGCTACATAATTTACTCAACCCTGCTGCATAATTTACCCCTCTCCTGCCACATAACTTTAGTGGCCCTGGCTGTGTTTAAAGGGCTACTGAGTGGGTGGCACAATCAGTACTGCAGACCCATTAGTAGCATTTAATTTAAAGGCCCTGGGCATATATAGTGCACTATACTAGGAACTTATAATTAAATTAAATATGCCAATTGTGGATAAGCCAATGTTACAAAGTTTTGAGTACAGAGCATATGCACTTTAGCATTGGTTAGCAGTGGTAAAGTGACCAGAACCCTAAAGCCAGCAAAAAGAGAGTCAGCAAAACAGGAGGTCAGAAGGCAAAGCGTCAGGGGAAACCACGTCAAGGACACCAGGTCTAACAAGGGACATAGAGTGTTGTAGAGTGGAGTGGCTTGGAGTAGAATGGAGTGGCATAGAGTGGAGTAAAGTGTCATACAGTGGCGTGGCATAGAGTGAACTGACGAAGAGTGGATTAGAGTGTCGTAGAGTGGAGTAATTGTCATAGAGTGTCGTGTCTTGGAGTGGCGTAGAGTGTAGGGGCATGTCCTAGAGTAGAGTGGCATGTCATAGAGTGGCATAGAGTGGATGGGGCATAGAGTGGAGTGGCATAGAGTGGAGTCTCATATCGTAGAGGGGCATGTTGGACAGTGACGTGCTGTAGAGTGTCTTAGAGTGGAGGGGCATAGAGTTGAGTGGCATGTCGTAGAGTGGAGTCTCATGTCATAGAGTGGAGTGGCACGTCATGGAGTGGAGTGGCATGTCCTACAGTGGCGTGGAGTGGGTAACATGTAGTGGAGTGGCGTAGAGTGGTGTGTCGTGGAGTGTTGTAGAGTGAAGGGGCATAAAGTGGAGTAGAGTGTTGTAGAGTGGAGTGGTGTAGTGTGGAGTATGGCATGGTCTGGTAGCACACTACTATTACAAACAACACATTTTCCATTGAAATGACAATTACATTTGCACAGACATACAGTTCTACTGATAAACATATACAGCACACAAACCATAATGTGTGGAAATTTCATCACCTAGTGTATTGATTTATTTTAATCATATTAAAATATTTGTTTCTACCACACTTCAGAGTTACAAAGAAATGTGCTTCATTTGTGCTTTCCTAATTCTTATATATTCTGCAAATATCTGCACAGTTCATTTACAGACATTTACATTTTGTTGTGTACTAGAAAAAAGCCTTTCCTTTCACAGCAAGGTTGTCTCATAAATCATCTCACTTTGAAGTCAGAGAAAGAAAACTAAACACCAAGTTTGCTCAAAAAGATAGAGCCTGATATTTGACCTCTGTCTTTGAATGCACAGCAAATATGACAAAATAAGAACACGATTTTAAAGGCCTGTTTACAGAAAGCGAACACTCATGGAATAATACAGTACATGCTCCATACGAGGGACAAACCAAGCTGGTTCAGCCAAAACAAATAAAGCCAGCAATAGAAAGCAAGCGAATATGAGTTACAAAATACAAAGCCAACGGCAAGCAATGGGTGGAATGCATTTGCTTGGAAGATTTCAGAATGTCCCAAAGAAGTCATTAGTAAACCAGTCAGCTGTGCTGTCTGGTAGGCTTTGACCTAAAAATGTAGCATTTGAAATCCTGGACAGCCTGCATATGTCAATCTTCTAGTGGAACGGTGTTTAAATTGTGTTGCTAAAGGCATACATTTACCAATGTTGTGTGCTACCCTCACTATCATTAATAGTCTATATGCATACATAGAGATACGAATCTACAAACTAGTTAGGGGTGTGCAAAATTTGTGAAATTCGATTTCATATTAAAGCAAAACTGGCATTTGGCACCATATTTTAGCATTTAATGCATCATCGTGTCCACTTTGGATGTGAGAATGCATTTCGCTCGCACTAAGAAATAGTGCAAAAATATAAGAAAAGCGCTTTGTCGTTTGCTTTGTTCCCATGTGTTTTTGGTAAATTCTTACCACGAATGGCGCATTTGTAAATTTATACTGTGAACAACATGTAATTATGTGATGTGATGTAAAAGTGTAATTTCTAGGGGTGGGCGGAATTTGCGTAGTCGCGCTACGCAAAGCTCCGCAAAACGGTAAAAAATCTCCGCGAGCACGCAAAAGTTCTGCGAACACGCGGAATTGCTTGTTCCGCCCGTTCGCGATAATTTTTTCCTGTTCGTGAACGCTGTTTGCATGCTCGGGGAGAAATATCTTGCGAACACGCATTTTGAAAGCGCGAACAAGTAAAAAATACCGCGGATCGCGGAATTTTTGGCAATTTCGCATTCTCCGCGGAACGCAAAATTTCCCAAATTCCGCAAATTCTGCGAGCGGAACGGAATTCACCGCCCAGGCCTAGTAATTTCTTTGTAATAAAAATTTAACCTGGAACTAAAACTAGTACAGGCATTATCCTTCATATCATATAGGACAGTTTTATGAAGAATTGTAATTGTAAACACCTCTTCTCTCCGATTTAGCCACTTGAGGTGATTGAATAACGGTGTATACGGGAAAAGAGTTCGAGCGAGACAAGGAAAAAGATGAGCACAGAATGAAGGGTCTTTTATAATCAATACATTTTTCTTTTTCTCAAAAGGGTTAAAATTAGGTAAGCATCTTGGAAATATGTCACCAGCTTGGAAACAGGGAATACTTACTAAAAGAGATGCATGGTAGGGTTCTACAACAATTCTACAGGAACATTCCAATACCACTTTCATTTTAAAGCACTTTTCATTTTCCTACATCTAGTCCTCATTTGACCATTAACAGAGAAGAGAATGGCAGGAGTTTTTCTTGTTAATGACAATTTAAAGCAACACAAACAATGAGTATAAACTGTTAAGACATCAGAAATCTATAACCTGTATATAGAAATAAAATAAAAATAATACTGTAATCATAATTTGAGCAAGACATCCGCAAATACAAACATAGTAGACTTTGAAACACTGTTACATTACAGCAATTCTTTCACCAAATAATTGTAATGCAACAGACTAAAACCTGACTAGATTAATACATTCGTAGCAAGACCGAATGTCACAGACCATGTGCGAGTCATTCTTTCGTGTTGCATCTTGGGCTGTTAGTAGAGACAAGATAATACAAGAACTATGGCTCAACAAAGTACAGTAGTTCATAAATACATGTTGCAGTGTCTCTGTCTCAGAGCCAGAAAGTTTACGCTGTGCAATAAACTAGCCCTGTTCGTATGTGCTCACGGCACCACATTATAGCAAAAAAAGAATAACCACAAATCTATACATCCTAGAGATGCAAGTTACTTTGAGCATCAAATCCAATGAAAGCTATGACTGTATAGCTGCAAAATGAAAACTACAGTTGTTCCTATCTAAAGAGGGCTTGTATTGCAGAGAAGACAAATGAATGTACCTAGACCCTTTGTTGATCCTGACATGCACAAGGGCTTTATATTGTCTTTCAGATATATTCTGGCTGCTCTGAATTGACCTTAATCCAAGATCTACCAAGATAAATCTTAGCTAAGTTGCTTATTAAGTTCAGTATGATTGTTGAAATTCATTTGTTCTCCTTTAATTAACTACAAAAACATGTCAGGATCAGCCTGTGATACTCCCCATGCAGATCTCAGAGACAATTCCAATCCTGTTGCCTCAAATGGAATTTGGGGAATTAATTTTGAGGGAAATGATGAACTGGCATGTGGCCAAGAGTAATTACCAGTGACTAAGATGGATTCATAATTATGCACATCACTTGTTTTCATCCATGAGATGCCCTTAATAAGACTGTTATACATTGACTGGGTGCAGTCACTCTCTGTTCCACATGACCCAAACAACACCTCAGAGATGAAGCCCAATATGTCAGAGATATGTCTAGAGTTGCTTGTGTTCCTGTTCAGAAAGGATTTGACCTAGCATTTCAGGTTTGACTGTTGGAGCAGGACCAGGCATTATTTGCTTATGGTTGAAATCTACCTTGAACTGCTAGGTGAAGAACTAAGAAATCCTGGAATACTATATCATCAATATGCAGATGATATGGAGGTTTACCTGAAGATCTCATCCGCAAAAGACATCAGCCTCCTCTCTATCACTCTCAACAGGATTCAACGATGGATGTCTATCCATCACTCAAAACTCAATCCTCCAAAAACTAAATTCTTACCAATCCCATCCAAAAATCTAACCACCCTATCCAAGAGTGACTTTAAGGCTTCTCTCAACCTGTACTGCAATTTGGTCATTATGGAGAATCACAAATCACTCGGCTTTAGCCTTGACAATTGTCTGTACCTCCATGGCAAGTCTTGGAATGGCACAAAATAAAAGCCACCAGCTAAGACTGCTCTGGAGCATCAGGCAGTGCATTCCTCAGCACAAGTTGAAGTCGGTCATCCGGGAATTTGTTCTTTCCAGGATGGATTATGGGAGTTCACTCTTCCCTGGTCTCCCTAAAGCCCATTTCGCACCCCTGATAGCAGTACTGCACTTAGCTGCCCACTTTGTATCAGGCCACCAAAAATTCAACCATACGTCTCCTACTCTCCAGACTCTACCATGGCTCCCCATTGAGGCATGTTCCCAATTTAGATGGCATGCATCAACCCATAAAGTCCTCCACAACTCTTCACCTTCCTACCTGGTTGGAAAATTAAAAATCTTGGGGACCCAATAAGAATCAGGAACGCTGAATTTCTCCTGCTTCAACCTTCGACATTCAGGCAAGAACACTAAAGGAAACAATCCTTCTCTGGTAGCGCACCAAGACTCTGGAACTCCCTCCCACCAGCACTTCGAACAGCCAATTGACTGAACAAGTTCAAAAGGGATCTCAAAATCCTCTGATTTGACAGACACTTTGGTTAAAACCAGGTTTGTCACTTCACCTTGGCTGACCCAGGCTGCCTAGACTATCCTGATGATTCTCTGTTTTTTGGTTGCCTCATAGTCCTTTTATGATGATTGCTATCTAAAGAACTTCTTTTCTGGTACTGTTCATGTACTAATATGAACTGCCCAGCCCTTTTGTTCTTCCAGTTGACAATTGATTGTTTAGTTATGTTTCTTATCCAGAACACAAGTCCTGCTCTCTTGTAAAGTGCTCTAATGCCCTTGGGCCAAGACCACACTATGGAAAACCCCAAAAATAAAATCTCTGCCTTCAGTTGCTCATTGAGCAAAAAAAGTTGAACTGAAATGCAGGCAAGACTAAAAACTGTTGCTGAGTTTAAGACAAGCATTTCACCATACATTTTTTTTTTCCGGAGTGAGGAAATTTAAAAGAAATGCATATGTCTAGACACTCACTCACTGCTCCATAGGACTAACGCTGCAACTCACAGGTGAAGCCCAACATGGATGAAACTGATGTGGGGTTGCCAGTGCTAAATTTTTATATTAAAAAAAATCAGTGTTTCAGCCCAAATGTTTTCAGGGAGGCAGTTGCTGACACTGCAGAATACTAGGATTGCCAAATACCAAGGCTGTTAGTCTTGATTCCAGTTCCAACTCATGTCTCTTTCTCCCTCCACCCAACACTTCTTGTCTCTTATCTTACTCTTGAAGGTTCACTTTAAACCTCATTTCTTCTTTTTTTCTGTTTTCCTGTTTCTCTTCCTGTTCCCTAGCTCTCATTTCAGCCTTTCTATATTTTACTCTGGGTTAAAGTTTGAATATGAAAAATAAGTCCTATTCCCACAAAATGAGCACCAGCGCCCATCACATGCAGCCATCAGCACAAATTAAGTGCAGATGGTTTCTTCTGTTACTGTACCTAGCAGTTAGGGCTGAACTGTTCTTACTGGAACAGTACCAAGTCGGATATCTATATGCCTGATTCATGCCTGTTGTGGAACAATGAGCAAAGGACTGATCAACTGGAATGTGTCCAAGAGTAATTGCAAGAGACTGAATTCAATTTCATAATTCGACCCATCACATTTTGTTTCTCATGGATACATCCTTAGTTTGACAGACATGCTTAGACATGCATTTTGTAGCTCACAGAGGACCAGAATGGCTCATTTGCTATTCTGTCAGTTTTGTTACAATGTGCAGTGTAATGGACTCAGTAGGATGGACAACCATGGCTCATTGCCCCATTGTAATCGCAGACTACTGTAGTGTAGGGATGGTTTCTACATTTTTGTCAGAGCTGATTGTGGTTTCCATTCCAGCCCTGAGCTTATTCATTTGCACCACTGGAGGCAAACTGCACCTCATAGAGGCCCAATAACACTGAAGTTGGACTAGAGATGCTTTTGTTCCCATTCATCTGGATAAGGCCCAGCAGTTTAGGCTGGCTTGTTCTTATTATAGTCGAACCAAGACTCATTTGCAAATGATTTGTCCATGTCTGCTGTGACACAATGAGCAAACAACACAAACGACTGCAGTGCAGCCCAGAGTTATTAACAGAGGCTAAGTTTAATTCGGTCATTCAATCTATCATGGGAGAATTATTTACGGCACCTTTTAAATACTGAAAACTCCAGCACTGCAAAAAAGTAAAAACATTTCAGAGCTAAATAGTTCAATGTTTTTAGGTCTTTGGACATAGGGCACCACTTTCACAAAGCTCCCTGTTTTTGCAACCCTCTTGTAGTCTTAGCTTTCAACCACTATCTTTTGATATTGCTTGCACTTGAACTGTCTGAAGTTTCCTCTCCTCTGTGGCATTCAAAATTCTACATGTGATGCAGTCAAGCTTCTCCAGAATAATCTAAGTTGTCCTCCCACATCAGCTATTATGCCAGCTGCAAAGTGGCAGATACCAATGATCATCTTCTGCAACACAAAACTCTGTCTAATGTACTGATGGTGGAGGGAGTCATCCTTTCACTTTCAAGAAAGCCTCTGTGCTTGAAATGTGACCTTATGTATTTCCCCTTCTATTTTTTCCAGTCTAGATGGGTGAAGAATACCCAGAAGAGGAACTTCTCACTACTTAGCCTAGTCTTTCATTGCTGATACACCTTTTCAGACTTAGGCATGCCAGGATCAATGTGATCTGGACACATACCTCCCAGTAACCAATGAGTTTGCCACTCTACCTCATTGCCTTCTCACATAAATACAAGGCCCCAAACAACACAATCATTCAGTTTTTTTCTGCAAGCTTCGCCTTTTGTTCCCTTTTGTACTGAAGTGCCGTACTCACTTGAAGACAGGTCCTAGCCCTTTGTTCGGCTGCTGGACCCAAGCCTTCCTAGCCAATTTCATGAGCTATATTAAAGCTCAAAGATAGATGCAAAGAGAGCAAGGACTCCGTGATTTAAGTCAATAGCCATCACGCAATATATTAATTGATGGCTGTAACCCATTTAGTCAGTCCTGCAGAGTGATAACCATGTGCTATGAGACCTTGAAGACGCATCCACTTGTGAACCCAGTTTGGTCTCCATCCAAATAAACCATTAAATGTGAATTGGTCATTTAGCCGGCTTGCTCCTACAGGGCCAAGGAACCGCAGAGGGTATGGAAAGGCCTTAGTCTCTCCTCTAAAGGGACCAGGCAACTATTGAGTTCCTTGGTGAGGGTGTAACCAAGAAACTGTAGGGAACAGGTGAAGTTTGGGTTCCATGCTGAATCTCAGTCTTCCACTCATTGCCATTTTTCTGGACAAAGAGGAAAAGACCATCTCTGCTGCCCATGATTTTGCATTTTTAGTCACTCAATAGTATGATCTTTTCACAGATGATCCATATTCGTATATGTAGACCTATGGGCTTATATGTCAGAATATCAAGTTTTTATAATGTGGAACCATAATGTCATTGCAAAAATATAGATGATCAAAATATTGGGGAGGTAAGTATAGATTTGCTATTCCTAACTCCACATCTATCCTTGAAGATATATTTATCATAAAGGTACATATATATGAAATATAGTAAAGCTGTACTAACCTGTACATACTTACCTTGTCCATATTTTTGATATGATATTCCGATGCTCTACCTTATATGAGAGAACAGTCAGACTTTGTGACTTGTTTACACCTTAGGTCTGCAATTTCATGGCCATCTGACATTTCTACAACACTTCAATTTTTACCATTGCTGAGCTCATTGAGGCCCTACTGGGACTTCTGGCTTCAAAATAAAGAACAGTTTCGGGAGTCAGAGTTGTGGCAAGCAGCAAACCAGCTTGTGGTGCCATTCTTCGACTGAATGTTTGTTTTTCAGACACTATCCAGTGGTGCTGTTAATGTCAGTGGCTATGTCACCACCTTTGGTACACAAGCTGAAGTCAATTCCAAAAGCACCTTGTAATGATAATGATTTTTTTCCTTCAGTGGGTTGGTTTGGTACATGGGATATACATTTTACTAAGTTAAAACCCTCCTACACTCAGGATATTGTTAGGACAAGGCCAATGAAGTGAATGTTAAACTGCAAGACAGGATGCAGGTAGCTTGGATTCCTCATCAGACATTGTGATGAATGAAGTGATGCCAGCTACTAATTGTCACAAATATTGTTCCTATATTTGTCTCTATTAGATAGTATATTCCACAATGTAGTTAAAACCAACCATGGTTGAGGAGACCGATATGCATAGCAAATGTATAGGTATTTTAACCAAGGGAACTCAAGAGGAGACACCTTTTCTTACTTTTGTGGCGGCCACCAAGAAACCAATAGCTGACATTTAGCAGAAGACAACCTACAATACAAAAGTCAAATAAATCAATCAAAAAAAAAATCTTTCTTTGGCTATATGAAAAATTCCATAAATCTCAAATAACAGTCACATCAATAAATGTTATTATAAAGCGAACAAATTTAAGAATACTGATCTCAAATGCATCAAATACAATACATTAAACTTTCAATTAGTAACAGAACCTAACTGCATACTTCAAAAAGACCATGTTGCATAACAAACATTAAAATCAGCCAGCATATGTAAATACATTAGCACAGGCCTAGATCTAGTAAAATCACATGCTTTAAACAACAGGATTAAAAAGCTTAAAGAACACAATTTACAAAAAAAGATAAAGTGCAAAAGTGATAAGGCTACACAATAACGCTCCATGTAAATCAGCAGATGAGGAAAAATATTTATTATCATGCAGAGAGAAAGGACGAGGAAGAACTAAATTAGAGCCAATCTTAGCATTGAATTCAGCCTGCATGATCACATACGTAGCAGGAGAGAGGTAGCCAACAAGAGACATAGGCAAGTTGTCCACCATATTAAAAAGAGTATTAAAAGTGTATAAAAGTACGTAATAAAAAAGAATCGTTGTAACAATGTAACAAATTGAACTGAAAACCATTTTTCCAAGAAATTGTTGAATGCCTGAATGGGAAGTGCTAATAACACTGACAGAGCATTGAAGCGATACCTTGAACCAGGTTGAAAGTCCCACCATAGCACACCTAGAAGTTGATAGAGAAGCAGGCAAGGAATAATAGACAAATCCCTCACATAGAACATCTGATGTGGCTGATGTTTATCGAAACATAACAATATCAAAGACTCTCACATAGGATAACCAACTGTTCAAACTTAGCTAAGATGCTAATCCGGCTAGGTTCCAACTAACAAGACACACCAGGCCAGCGGACCTGACAATAGAATGAGAACAGGGTAAAATAACATATGTGAGGATATTATCTGTGATGGAGATGATGCAGGAATCCATACTTGAATCAGAACAGATGTTATTGAATATGTTAGTAAGTGATTCATTATGATAGAAGCAATCAAGAGCTGCAAAGCCTCTTCCACCCCCAGAGGTGTTTAGAGTTTCCTGCCTTCCTGTGCTGGCCCCAGGTTGTCTGTGGTAAGAATAGATTAGTGTCAAACCCTTTGTGAGTGTTCTCAGGCAGAGCCTTTTTTATGTGCAAGTGTGGTAGGCGGCAGCTCCTCCCCCCCATCAAGTCCAAGATGGCCTGCCCTGCCACCACCTATTCTCCTTTGTCTCACTGTCTTGAAACAATATACAAAGACCAACTTCCAGCTGCACCTAGCCATGAGATCCAGGAAACAGGCTACAGGCACCAAATAGTTAGGACAAGAAAATTACAACATTCTAAAAGTGGCGTTTTCAGAGTTGTGACTCAAATAAAATTTTACAATTAAAGAGGGTTTTAAATTACAATTCTTTAGACACCAAATGTGACCATCCTAACTGCTCACAATTGAAAGTTATCACTTATTAAATGTAATAAGTTAACCCAATATTATCCTTGGGGACATCCAGATCTTTAAAGGTTTATCACTACCAGGACATGTAAAACTTAAAAGTACATGTTCAACTTTTTAATTACACTGCACCCTCCATTAGAACGTTGGTAGAAACTTATTGGACCTGATGGACGTGTAAAGACTTTAACATTACGCTACCCGCAAATACACAATCCATTCTGTCCCTCATGGGACGTAATCCTGCAATAACTATTGGCTAGTCACTCGATCCGTCACAGCGTGGATCAAAGTTGTCGCACATCAGCCACATACATTGTCTGGCCATTTCACAGTGAAATTGGCTTGACAGATACCTGGTCACGGGTTTCAACACCCTCCTCCCGGTGATTCCCGAGTGTAGCCCTCATGGACAAGCTGTTTCGGGAGGAGCTCCGGGAGGCAATAGAAGAATATTTTAGACTCAACTGTGGCTACTCACTCCACACTCTGAGAGGCCTTTAAAGTCTATATTAGAGGTATCACTGTAGCTAAACACTCAGGAGTGTTGAAATCTATACATACCCAGCCTTCTAAACTTGACCTATTGCAGTTGGGTGTAACCATTACTACCCTCCTTCTGCTTCATACCTCCAGGAACAACATTGTTTACTCCATCAGTACAGAGAATTTGCTGATGCTGAGATAGCGTTCCTGGACATATGGAGAGGGTGACAGGCCAGGCAGAACACTAGCTCAACTATTGCGGGCTACTCACACAGAACACATAGAACACATATATGCAATGAGATTGGAGACACCATATTCTCCATAGAGGAAATGTCAGATTAATTTACTACAGTATCCTATACAGGATGCAATTGGCTGAATCTTGTGCCACTATCTAAAAGTATCCTAAAGATATTGCACTGGTGTGGTTAGAATGGGAGCATCAACAATTTCTGAGTGCCCCCATCACTGTGGATAAAATACTGGTAGCTATAAACTCCCTGTTGGGCCTCAAGGCACTGGTTTAGATGGGCTGACTGGAGAACTCTACAAGGCATTTAAGCACATTCTAGCCCCTCGTTTGCCAGAGGTTTATGCCGAAGTGGTGCAAGCTGGAACCCCTCCCTCTCTCCACAAGGCTGTGCTTAGACTACTGCCTAAACCCAGTAAAGATCCTGCATAATGCTCCTCATACAGGCCGCTGTCGCTAATAAATCTTGATAGTAAAAATTTAGCAAAAGTCCTTGCTAATGGAACATCTGATCTCATCTATTTAGTCTGGCTTTGTTCACCATAGGACCACATCTATCAAACTGTGAATTGTTTTTGCTGTAGTTGATCAGATCGCCCCACAGCTTCCTGCAGCCTCCATTCTTTTAGATGCAGAAAAGGCATTTGATTTGTTGGAGTTGCCATTCCTTCCAGGTGCTAATGAAGGTGGGCATCCCCATGGACTTTATTGCACGTATTCAATTACTGTACATGAACACGACTGCCCATATTCTGGTTAATGGCTCCCAGACTAACCCTATCCGAATATCTAGAGGTAGCAGGCAAGGGTGTCCCCTATCGCCTTTATTGTCCATGCTGGCTATGGATCCTCTGGCCAGTTAACTGCAGGAACTTTATAGGGCCTGACTCTTCCACGCAAAGCCACTCCTCTAGTCCATGTATGAGAACTACATTTAGTTGTTCATTCGTGATCCTGCAGCTCATCTTTCTGCTATTATCCGTCAGATTATACAGTTTGATCTTTATTCTGGCCTAGCAATTAACTGGGCAAAATCTGACATCTTCCCACTTACGGGTCCCCCTTGAATACCCCATCCATTGGGTAGATGATAGAGACAAATATCTAGGAGTAATTTTACATCGAAGTAAACAGATGATTATCCAACAAAATTATGGCCCTGCTCTGGAATGCATCGAGGCACAGGTAGAACTCTGGGTCAAGCTGCCTCTATCCATGGCTGGCAGAATTGCCATTACCAAGATGGTGGTCCTCCCCCATTTTCTCTCTTTGTCAACATCCCCAGCTCACTCCTGTGCACCTTTTTCCACTTACCTGGCAGCACTCTAACAAAATTGATATGGGCTAGTAAGCAACCACGCATTAGTTGCCACACTCTTACATTGCCTTATGAAAAGGTTGGCCTGTAGGTTCCAGATCTGGAGTTTTATTATCTAGTGGCAAAATGTCACTATGTAAGGCACTGATATCACCCTGACACCAGACTCCCTTACTTGCGACCGGAGCATGATCAATCTGGAAGCACACCCGCCAGGCGCTCCTTCCAGTGGTCCTTTCTAGAGACACACACACAGTGAAGACAACTGCAAGGACCTGTTGGGCCTGGAAAAGACTGAGTGGATGATTGAGCCACCCTAACTTATACTCACCAGCCATACCCATCTCCAATAACCCACTATGACCTCCAAAAACCGATAAACTGGTACAGTGTGTATTGAGGAAATGTGAACTGAGGGAACTGGGCCACCTTTACACCCAACATCAATTTGCGACACTGGAGTGCCTTACCTGTCGAGATACTCCCTCTCTCTTGGACCGTTTCTTTTGCCTGAGGGTGAGATATGCTGCCCAGCTTTCCGAAAAGCCCCCAGACTTTGACCCTTTGACCTTGATTATCTGCTCTACCGGAGCCACCAAATGGGTATCCCACCTTTGTGAAAGCTGCTCTGCAGAGCATACTGACGCCCTGGATGGCTCCAGAGCTGCATGGAGCAGTGACTTGGGAACTGACATCACCACTTTCCAATGGACCTACCACTGCATGCTAATTAAATTTATTTCATTGAACCACATGCACAAAAGCATATACTTCAAATATTTGGACCGCTTATATTCCACGCCTGCTCTTGGAGCCAAAATAGAAAACTCCCATTCGAAACACTGTCTGCGATGTTCCCATGAGTATGCAGACTTACTTTACTTGGCATAGGACTGTCTCTGTACTTTGCTGACTTGTCAGAAGCATTAGACAATATCAATGGACACTCTTCCAAATTCGGCAGCATTCAAATGTCAAATGTATTTTACACCAATGAACTAGTGCTATTCAGCAAAACATAGGTTGGGTTTCAAAGACTTATTGATAAGCTACATGATTATACTGTACAAAACAATTTGGAGATCAATCTAAGTAAGACCAAAATAGTAATAGTTGGCAGAAAAATCAACAAGTCTGAAACATGGCACTTCGGCTGCAATCTGATAACTAACAAACAAGAGCATAAATATCTTGGTGTTCAAATGGATTCAAGAGGCACCTACAACTTACAAAAGGAGACAGTAATGGTAAAATCCTTTGCCCTTTTCTCAGCATTTTTAACGACAAAGTTGCTCTGGGGCCGTAGCCTGGAACCTCTGATCAAAGTAATGAGAGCCAAATTGATCCCAACAGTCTCATATGGGAGCAAAATATTGCTGGGCAAAGACTCCATAGTGCTGGGCACACAAAAATGTATAAAACATTATTCAGGTTATCCAGAACAGCCTCCCAGGCCCAAATGGAATCACTGACAAAATACCGAAGGTCAGAATATCGACCTACAGAAATATCGACGCAAGAATATCGAAGTCAAGAATATCGACATCCTATCTACATTATGGTAAGTACAAAAATATCGAGAAAAAAATATCGATGTCAAAAATATCGTTGTTAAAAATATCGTTTTTACTTAAGTTAAAAAAATAATGTAAAATAAAGTAAATAATACATATAATTAAAATAAACATAGTTAAACATATTTTAAAATGTTTAAAAATTATAAGTAATATATATGTAATGTAAAAATAAATTAAACATCTGCATATAATGTATAATATATATACTTACTAATAATTTTTAATAATTATTTTAATAACTTATAATTTAAAAAAAAAAATCATATAAATTATAAATACATCTATACACATAAAACAATAATATAAATAAAAATTAAATAAATATATATAACAAATTAAAAAAATTAAATTATTTTTCATCTTTTTTTAATTAATTATATACTACATTAACTAAAATAATACAAAAAATATTAGATAGTGGAGGTAATAAAATTACTATTCCAACTCCAAACAGTGCAACAGTAGGGAAAATGTTGGATAGCGTAGGGGTAAAAATTACTATTCCCACCCCAGTGAGTGCAACAGTAGGGAAAGTGTTGGATAGTGTAGGGGTAAAAATTACTATTCCCACTCCAGTGAGTGCAACAGTAGGGAAAGTGTTGGATAGCGTAGGGGTTAAAATTACTATTCCCACTCCAGGGAGTGCAACAGTAGGGAAAGTGTTGGATAGCGTAGGGGTAACAATTACTATTGCCACTCCAGTGAGTGCAACAGTAGGGAAAGTGTTGGATAGTGTACGGGTTAAAATTACTATTCCCACTCCAGGGAGTGCAACAGTAGGGAAAGTGTTGGATAGCATAGGGGTTAAAATTACTATTCCCACTCCAGTGAGTGCAACAGTAGGGAAATTGTTGGATAGCGTAGGGGTAAAAATTACTATTCCCACTCCAGTGAGTGCAACAGTAGGGAAAGTGTTGGATAGCGTAGGGGTAAAAATTACTATTCCCACTCCAGGGAGTGCAACAGTAGGGAAAGTGTTGGATAGCGTAGGGGTAAAAATTACTATTCCCACTCCAGTGAGTGCAACAGTAGGGAAAGTGTTGGATAGCGTAGGGGTTAAAATTACTATTCCCACTCCAGTGAGTGCAACAGTAGGAAATGTGTTGGATAGCGTAGGGGTAAAAATTACTATTCCCACTCCAGTGAGTGCAACAGTAGGGAAAGTGTTGGATAGCGTAGGGGTTAAAATTACTATTCCAACTCCAGTGAGTGTAACAGTGTGGAAAATGTAGGATAGTGTAGGGGTTAAATTAACATACTTATTAATTAAATAATTTTTGTAAAATAAATAACATATTAATAATTAATTAACTAAAAAATCAATAATAAATACCAATAAAATAAAATAAATATTTACTTAAATAACATTAAATTACTACCCACCCTATTCCCCCATAAACACACAACCCGCTACACATAAAAAAGAACACAATTAATGTAATTATCAATTAATCAATTAATAAAAATTAATTACCAATTAATAATAAATTAACAATAAATTAATTAACAATAATAAATAAAAAATAATAATAAATTAATAAATTAATAAAAATTAATTACCAACTAATAATTAATTAACAATAAATTAATTATCAATAACAATTAATAAAAAAATATTAATTAATTAATTATAATTAAATTGCTTCCCACCCTATTACCCTATAAACCCACAACCCACTACACATAAAAATTAACATAATTAATGTAATCATCAATTAATCAATTAATAAAAATGAATTGCCAATTAATAATTAATTAACAATAAATTAATTAACAATAACAATAAATAAATTAAACAAATTATTATAATTAATATAATGATAAATTAATCAATTAAAAAAATTAATTACCAATTATTTATTAATTAACAATAAATTAATAATCAATGACAATAAATAAAAACATATTAATTAATTAATTATAATTAAATTACTTCCCACCTTATTCCCCTATAAACCCACAACCCGCTCTGATACTAAAACGCGAAATTTACTTTAAAAAAGTTACTAATTTCTAAACATTTAATACATATATTTAAAAATAATAAAAATACATTACAAAAAATGTTAAACATACATATAAAATACATACTAAAATACATAACACTAATATAAATATCGATATTATTAACAACGATATTTTTGCTAACGATATTACTTACTTCGATATTACTTACTTCAATATTACTTACTTCGATGTAAACAAAAACGATATTACTTACCTTAAGGTCGTATTCTGGTCACCGATATTCTTGACATCGATATTCTGTCCCTACCATATTAAAAACTCGACATTAGTGTAGGTCGATATAAAAAAAATCGATATTTTGACTGCGCACCGCCCAAATGAGGCTTAACTTTTGCCTGGAGAAATAATTGCTAGTCCAACAGGTGGTCTTACCTTAAATTGTGCCACAAGTGGAAATCTGCCAGGAAAGTTAGCCTAAAGATCTAGTCTGGAGAGAGAGTATTACCACAGGAGATACTTCAGCTCATGTGCGCTACCTAGAGGACGCCCTTGATGCACTATCAGCTCGGGAAGTCTGGAATCTTCATGTTTCGCAGCATGCATTAAAAAAGTTTATTGACAAAGAGCCAAAAGATCTTGTCCTGGCTAGAAGAAAAAACTACGCTGGTATGGCTATCCCATTCTTGCATCGCAGTAAACTCCTATAAAATCCAAAAACTATAAGACTACTTATCAAGCACTTTTTTCAATTTACACAAAGAACAAGTTTAGGGTACTGAGGTTCGGGGACCTTCCACCGTTGAAAAATATCCCTAAGTGGTTGAGAAAGATTGAAGGAAATATTTGCAGACTTTGTGGGAATCAAAGCCAATCAGTAATTCACGTTGTCTGCATTTGCCCTGTCCTACTGAAGGAAAGAAAGGTCGTCCTTTGTAGCCAATTTAACAACCTAGGAATCTGTTCATGTAGGAATGCTGTTATTGAGGCTTTGCAACCCAATAAAACAGTACTGAAAACTCAGTTGGTCACATTTATGGGTATAGTATAAAAAAATAGGGGGGTACCTAGTGATGGATTTAGGGTCTCCCCCATTTGTTAAGAAGATTCATTGTATCTGGCCCTGTATTTCCACCATGCCTCGAGATAGACCACAGGTGGTTAACATATGGAAATCTGGCTATTTGACAATATAAGGATGTGTGAACTGAAATTGCATATTCCTTATACGGTTGCTTTTCTTAAGGTAATCAGTGGTGCATGAAGCCCGGGAGTCATTTAGGTAGGCTATTTGATAATACGAGATGCTGGTTCCTTTTTGCAGCTTTGTCAGAAATGTGTCTGGTGTCAATCCTGTTAACTCATTGTGCATTTAATTTTTGCTAATGATTTCCCCTTATATGCGTCTATTATGGTTGCAATGCTGTCTGGTCTTGACCCAGTACTACTTCTTAGCTATGTAAAAGAAACCCGGGTAGTGATGTGAAATTTTGTTACGTACTCTGTCAAGAGGCTGTTTTATTTATGCAACCTGTGTTTTCTATATTTATAGTATATCTATACTTTCTTTTCAAAAACTAGCCATGTTTTTTAATCAGATGAGTTAATTTTAATTGGAAGTGTTTTCATTTTATTCACATCTGTATGAATTTCTATCACATGTAATGATTTTAATTAGTCATCTATGACAATAAATTATTTAAATTATTGTTATTACTATCATCATCATCATTATTATTATTATTATTATTATTATTATTATTATTATTATTATGCAAGGATCCCTGCAAGTGGATTTCAAGTGGTTGGAGCTTATTAGTTTCTTGTTGAACAGAACAGGAGGCCAGCCAACTAGCCCTTGGAGTCACTCTGGTAGTCCTGGGATCAAGCAGCATGGCAGACCTCAAGCAGCAGGGCAGTCCTCTGAGGGTACAAGGCAGATGTCAAGCAGAAGGACAGTCCTCTGGAAGCAGCAGGCAGTCCTCTGAAGTACAAGCAGTCCTCAAGCAGCAGAGCAGTCCTCTGAAGTACAAAGTAGTCCTTCTTGGGGTCCTCGCAGGTCCAGGAGTGAACTGAAAAGCGATTCTGAGGGTCCTAGTCTTTTACCTGGTGCTCGCTATGAAGTGGTAGAAGCTTCTAGAATTTTCACCCCACAGATGGTGCTGGAATTTCCTCTCTCCCTCACAGGTTCCAAGGCGTCTAGGGTGACAAAAGGCTAGTGTGAAGTCCTTTGTGAGGTGACTGAGGCAGCTCCTTTAATATGTAAGTGTGACTGAAAATAGCTTTGCCCCACACATCCTGGCAGGGTGGCCCATCCTGCCAACAACTAGTCCCCTTTTGTGTCACTGACTGAGAGAAATATAAAAAGGCCAACTGCCATACTAATCGCAGTAATGTGACAACCCAGGACACAGGCTGCAGGCACCAAATGGTTAGGACAAGAAAATGCCAACTTTTAAAAGTGTCATTTTCAGGATTGTGACTTAAAATCTGACTTTACAATTAAATAGGATTTCAAAATACAGTTCTTTTGAGACCAAACATGACATTTCTACCTCTTTCCAATCAAAAGTTATCACTTATTAAATGTAATAAGACAACTCAATGTTCAGGCAGTCCGGTGGTATCCTATGGGAGAGATAGGCCTTGCAGTAGTGAAAAACGAATTTAAGAGTTTTTCACTACCAGAACATGTACAACTTAAAAGTACATGTCCAACATTTTAAATACACTGCTGTCTAGGGCATCCTTTAGGGCTGACATGCGTATTAAAAAGGAAGGTTTAGACCTGACAAAGGGTTAATTTGCCAAATCAAATTGACAGAAAATTGCACATATGCTGCAATGGCAATCCTGAGACAGGTTTAAAAGGGTGACTTAAGTAGGTGGCACAATAGGCGCTGCAGGCCCACTCTTACCATTTAATTTACAGGCCCTGGGTACATGTGATACCACTTTATTGGGGACTTATAGGTAAATTAAATGTGCTGGAGTAGTGTAGGCCAATTTTACCATGTTTAGTGGAGTGAGCATAATCACTTTAGCACCGGTTAGCAGTGGTAAACTACACAGAGTCCTAAGGCCAACACAAACAAATTTCAGCAAACAGGAGTGGAGAAAGCAAAAAGTTTGGTGGAAGACCTCATTTGGTCTGGCAGGTCAATAGTTGTGAAGGGATTGACAATTTTCATACTTGAAAATGCTTTTAGAGTTTTTCTATCCCACTTACTAAAATATCACAAGGCTGTGTGTCACGGTAAAGTTGTTATGCCAAGGGCATCATTTATGGCTGTTTTTACAATTTCCAAAGCATCATATGAAGGAGGTCTAGGTCTGAATGGTGCCTGCCCATAAGGTTAAAAATAGATTAAAGGAAAGTTAGTATATGACTATCTAGTGGTTTGCAGAAATCTTATCACTCATGATACATTAACTTACATATGTATAGTCTGGGATATAATAAAGAAAAGATGGGAACGATTGTTTAACAACACTTTATGAGATAAGACTCAGAAGTTTCACAAGTAAGTTCATCTTAACAGAAATGTTGATAAGTACATTGAATTGCACTGCATTATCACAAGTGTTCACAAATGCAATATAGAACAGAATATAAAAACAGTGTAGAGTAATGAAAGTGTAAACATAGTTTGAGAGCCAAAAAGAGATGGGAATGATAGGTCAAACTATCACAGTGAGAATGATAATGGAAAGACTAAATTGGCCTGTTCTTTTCCATACCCAATATCAATTTAACACAGTGTTTATATATATATGCTTGCTTACTGTGCAACTGTGAGCATGCCCTCCTTTCGTTCTAAAACACATGGTCCTCCAGAATTCCAAGACTGAAATGACGGTTTCAAGCATATATTGTGGAGGTAGATGGCTCTTATTTTAAATAGCAAGGAAGTCCATATGGTTTCATTGTCACCTGCTAGGTTTAATGTCAAATCAATAGTATATGGGTGCCACTGGGTATTTCCCTGATTTCTATGTTGTCCTCTGTAATCTTTGATGTAATCTTTTACATGTATGCTGGTCATGCTCAAATCCTGATTCCATTGGATAAGATGGGTTTGTGCCTTATCTACATATCAGTTGTAGTCAAATGCTAAATCCACACAAATGGATCAAGATCTATTAGAGAGTTTCTGACATTATCATATATCAGGCGCTATATGAATGCAAACCTTTCTTTCCCTTCTATCCCTCCACTATCCTTCTCACTCCAAATAACTGACCAATATCCACCACTCAAATTACTTTCATATTTCACCATACTAATTCACCACTAATCCTTTATGGGTTTCCGGAGTAGCGTGCTACTCGCCCAAAAAAAAAAGCAATTCAACACCCCATCAGGGGTTAGAAGCGCTATATATATGCAAACCTTTTTTCCCTCTTCTATCCCTCCGCTATCCTTCTGAATCCAAATAACTGACTAACATATCCACCACTTAAAATTTACTTGCATGTTTCACTATACTAATTCAACACTAATCCTCTATGGGTCCCGGAGTAGCGTGCTACTCGCCGAAAAAGCGCTTCGACGCCTCGTCAGGGGTAGTAAGCGCTATACAAATGCAATTACAATACAATTACAATTACTAACACTGGAATCAGACACCTCCACTATAACGTGTTGCAATATTCCATGACTCATTGTCTCTCCCAGTATACAAGATCTAAAAAGTGGGATTTTCTGTGATTCAGATCTTCCTCTCCTGGCCAAAGATGTGAGCAATTGAGCTCCTTTACTCAAAATGAGCTCCGTTACTCTTAGAATATTATGGGAAAATGATTCTTATTTCCACTCAACTATCAATTACATGAGAATATGGCTCTGGTGTCTTTGAGGCTAGACTATTTAAAGAGCCTCTTTGGTGGATTGTGAAAGGCAATATCAAAGGTAGAATTTTGAAGGGTTACAATATTGTGACCAGAATGTCAAGGGACAAAATATCAAAGAGGTAAGTGCACAGAGGAGAGTTTGGATCTACTTCTCTTAACTCCACATCTTCGTACCTTGAAAATATACCAAGGTACAGAGCTTCGAAGTTAGGTATAGGATATCTATACCAAGGTATTGTTTTAATATTATGTCCCTCGATATTCTGGTCACGATAGTGTGGCCTTTTGATATTCTGCCTTTTATATTCCTGAACATGCCTGTGATCATATTTAGTGAAGAAATAACAGGTACAGAATAATATAACTCATCTCTTTTTATGATTACCTGACTGCGCCTACTCACCTGCACTGGCCACATCACAGTGGCTCCCAATAAACAGATACTTTCAGTTTAAGTCATTGTGCATTGTCCATGGGACCATCCACAGTCATAACTTGTGGTTATGTTCACTCACTATGTTCCCGCTTGAGCATCACACAGAGCCAATCAGTAATTGCTATATGTCGCTAAAACTACAAGTGAATTATGCATGCAAGAGATTTTTGCATTTTCAGTTCAGACCTCCTTCTTGTGGAAGACTTTTTAGGAACAGTTCTGGCAAATAGAATATAAACTTCAAGAAAAAAATGGAAAGCCTTGCTAAGAATTCCTTTTTAGGTCGAGCCTGTGACAGCATATGCGCTGCATGTGCTCTCGCTTGCGAGACACTATTGGAGCCTGTCCATTGCTTACCATTGATTGGCTTTAGTGTCACACTTCTTTGCAGCATCCTAAGTGGATAGTGCAGGCCAAGCGTCACTTCCGTTCCTTTCTATGGAGCAGAGACAAGCACAAATTGATTCAACTTAATCAGTGCCTGTCCGCTGCTCTCGATATGATTGAGGTACTATTTCTTCTTGCCCCCTCCCTCCGCCCCCGCACCTCCCTCATTTTATTTTCCTTAAACCCCCTTCCTCCTGCTGCCCATTATTGCTGTTCCCTCCACTCCCTCATGTTACTTCCTCCTCCCACTTTTTTAACATATTGCACTTTAACGCTGGCTGCGTCATAGTGTTTTTTTCTCTTGACTTTAGGCCATGTCACACAAAGGCTTGCGCTGCTGTGCAGCATGTCTTAAAAACATTGACAAAGCCAATAGATCTTGCCTAGGGGAGACCTGTCAGCTTTATCAATGCTTATTGCTAATGTTGCCCCGCATAGATTTGAAATGACATAAAAAAAGTTGTGCATGTGTAAATGACTGCACATCTTCATGGACAGAGTATTTTTCTCTCCCCGGTTTTCAGATAGGCAATCATTTTGTGCTGGACTGGGGAAAAAGGAAAGAGCATGAAATGAAGAGCACTGTCTCGCCAGCCATCCTGCAGTCGGGTAACTTGGGATGGAAGCACTCTGTAAATACGGCAGGATCTGTGTGACTAGATGAATGAAAACATACACGGGTGTGCATATCCATATGGGTCACAGGGCCAAGAACTTTTCAAGTGACACCCACACCAATGAGAAATGAGAAGGAAAGGGAAAATGAAAAGGAAGTAAATACAGTCTGGTATTCGATCTGCGCATTTCCACTAACAGGAACCCCTACCCTCGTGGACTTTTAGATGAAGCCAGTTGTTTGTTTAGCATATTTTCGGTACACAGATAACACGGTCCCTATTCTGAAACTCTAACCTTTCATTTCTTTCTTTCCAGAATAAGACAAAAGCAGAAAGAAGGTGGCACGTACTCTCCACGCGACGCAGAAATCATTGACACAAAGTTCAAGCTGGATCAGCTGATTACAGTGGCGGACCTGGAGCTGAAGGACGAGAGATTAACAAGGTAAGCATCGTCCTTTGAGAACCGGGGTCTGAAGGGTCCCCGCTAGCAATGACCCCCCGCTAACCTCCGCTTGCTTGGAAGTGTTTGCCGTGCTCCTATTTACACAGGTCACCGAGATCCGCTTTCAAAGGCTGACCTCGGCCCTGCCAGCACTTCACACCAGCACTAAGAGCAACACTTCATCTTCCAGACCTTTTCAATTTGGACAAGTGGAGGGGCCCGGGTTGAGCTTTGTTTTCTGAGCTTTGCAAATTAAACATTTTCTAATCAAAAACAATAACCAATTACTTTCAACTGATCGCATTTTGTTTGCAAAGACAGCAAACAGTTCGATGACCCAAACTGTGGGCAACCTCACACCAGCACCCAATAAACATACTGCACAAATACCGTGTCTAAACTTTTTTTCTGAAGAAAAGAGATGTTACAATAAAATTATTTCCACTGTGAATATCTAGTGTAAATAAAGTAATAGTGAATTTTATTGAAGAGTGTACATATTCAAGGAAATGCAGTATTTTCGAAGCTGCTAGTGGGAATTGTGCAAATTTACTGCATAAAGTACTTATTTTTTAAATATGCTTCTTGACGTCTGTTTTTACGCAGGTGCGCGCATCTTTAACTTGCATAGTATTTTGTAGTTTGCTTTAAAGAAGGACGGTCGTTTAAAGTAGGCCATCAGTGTGCTAGTTAGTTAGATATATAGATTTACACAAATCCATGTTTAGGCTATTATATATTGCCTAGAATGAAGGGAAAGAGAGAGGGAAAGAGAAAGACCCTTAAACAGAAAGTGGCCCTGTGCATTCCCGGGGATCGGGCGAGCCCCACTGGCCGAGACTTCCCCTAGGACTAGGTGATGAAAAAGCACCGTCATTACATGCAAGTGGGCGATCACTGATCAGCTTAGCAGAAGGGGGTTTGGTCAGGCAGCTTGATACATCTGTTTTTCTTCTCTGCACATCATAATGGGATCAGTTGTCAAGCAGGTCAGTGTTTCCCAGGGTCAGAGAAGATGTCCACTGAGTCTGCCAAAATTAGAAAAGATATATCGGCAAATGAATGTCTGCCTGGTTTTCAGGGGGTGGTCATGAATACTGAAACTCACACGACAGGAGGGAATCCTGTTCAGGAGGCGGCTCACATGTATTTGCGGATGATATGGTGACTGAACAGAATAGGAGCAGTTGGCAATGAAAACCACGAAGTATGAGGATTTGTCGCGACGCATTAATTAGAGATTTTTCCAGAAATAACTAGGAGATGAGATATAATTACATACCTCATGCTTTGGTTTGCCAATACATCTAACATCCAATACACCTGTATTTTTTATTGTAGGCTCCTTATTTCTAGGTTATGGGCTGGAGACCCTTAAAGAAGGAAAACGGGGGCTGCTGCAGGAAACACCTATTTTCTGTTTTGACTAACTTGCCCGGTTAGGAAAGAAAGTGGAGCAAAAAAGAGGAAGTCATGCAAATCTGCAATGCAGAAGGTTAGGTCCCTTTTTTAGTGAGGTCGGCTGCCCTTTTGGTACAAACGAGTGATTCCTCCAACTCCCACCAACATTCCAGCATCACTGTATAATGATGACTAAAATACTGATGCAGAAGCCCATTTTAGCACACTGAGTAAACAAGTAACTTTTTCTGACGTGGAACATAAAAGAGCATCCCAATTATTGACTACAATTCTTCTTGAGTATTTTGCAGTCTTCTGTTGATGGGTCTCCCACCATTTTGTTAATTCAAGAATCAATATAGAAGCCCAGAAACTTTAAAAGACGGCAGTCGCAGGTGCACAAATAGCTTGTGCCGGACCATTGAAGAAGCCCTTATCTAAAAAAAAAAAGGAGTTCATTTTACTTAAGGTGTAGTTAATAGGCAACAAGTCAAAGTCAAGGTTGCTGCATGCACTTATGTAGAAAGACCTTCTGCATGAACAAAGAAAAATTCTGGGTGGTCTCGCAATCTCAGATTGTGAATTTATTGAACTGGAGGTGAGATGGTTAATATTCTCTGCATGGAAGAAGAATGTGTGCCACCAGTTCTCCATACAAACCTTTTGGTCTTGCATACCACTTACAGTGCTTTCAATTTATCTTATGGTAGCCAGAAGCATGTTCACAAAGTTTATTTTGGTAATCAAGTCAGATTACTTTTTATATTCTTGTTTTGTAAATCATTCATTGTTACTCGAGTAGCACTTCAATAACAATAATCATGAGCATTTTTCAGCATTCTGCCTATGGGTTCTAGGTCTAATTGCATATGGTTGATTTGTTATACAGAGCCTAGTTGAATGGATTTAGTATATTTTACTACTCTTGGAGACACCGAGGGCCAAGTTCACAAAGCCAATTTATTACAGTTAAAAGATCAAAGATCAGACACAGTCTCATTGAAATATACCAAATTAATAAAAAAATACAATATAAGAATGCAAAAAAGAATACTATACGGGCAATACAATAAACAGAGATTGCATGAGCAGCAGTAATTATGGCAAAAATTGTTCCTTTTTTGTCAGCAACAAAGAGAAGAAAGGTTTTATCATTCCCTTATTATTTTATGATGCGTTCAACTAAGGGATTTCATTAGTAGCAGCAATTGTGGTAGGCATAGTTCAACTTTTCATCAGCCACATTCATTAAAGTTAAAATATCTGCTCCTTTAGCGGCACACATACGTTTGAATGATATTAGACTTTTATGGGATATACAAACCGACCCACGTGTACTCCTGGAGGTGTATGATAGTCAAAGATTTCCGGGAGTACTGCAGTGCACACAATGTAATCATGCAGTATTTCTACTGCGTGGAAATGTTGTGAATAATTGATGCTAAAAAGCGCCCTGGCGTGTTTAACTTTTTTCCTCCACAGCGAAAATATTTTTCACTGTTGACCAGCCGCATTCCCTATACCCTAATTACATTTTGGGGTTTCCCACCCTTTTACTGGCATTGAAAGGTGCTTACAACTTCCTTTGATCGAAATAAATTTGCATGTGTTGTGAGAGTAGAACACTATCAGTAAATTATGCTTCAGGTGATTTCCACAAGTAGTGGAAACTACAGAAAGTAAACAAGACTCTTGTCTTTTTAACTTTTTTAACTTCAAGCATAAACCTCCCAATTGCACATGCTATGTCCAGAAAGTGCATCTTCGGTAACAGGTCTGCTACCTGTACACGATTTTTATTACCATATTTGAAAAACAAAGGTCGTTAAAACAATTTCCGTGCAGCAAGGACCTTAAAGCAGTCTAATAATATGTGCAAAATATCGCATTTTGTGCCCAGGTTGCAGGTACACTTCCCTTCAGAATCCATTAAAGCCTCTTTTATTGTGTCGTTCACATAACAAGGATTGATTTCTATTCGTAATCTTAATACTTCATTTCTAAGGCGGCGATTGGGTAGCATATCTATGTACAGGAACTGTTGGTCACATTGCCATGACTTAATCATGAAATTCACAGATTTTTTTCCCCTCTAGGTCCTGGGACCATGATCTCGTGAAATTTCTCTCCCTAATATCTTAAGTTCTCGCTTTGCGACATCAATTTGTAGGTCCTGGGGGGCACAATTTAACTCTCAGTTCCCAAATACATGGTATATTTAATTTACTTATAAGTACCTAGCAAAGTGCACTACATGTACCCAGGGCCTGTAAATTAAATGCTACTAGTGGGCCTGCAGCACTGATTGTGCCACACACTTAAATAGCATTTTAAACATGTCTCAGGCCTGGCATTGCAGAGCTGGTATGTGCATTTTTAACCTGCCATGTCGCCCAGGCAAATAAACCTTTTGCCAGGTCCAAACCTTCCTTTTTAATGCATATAGGTCACCACCAAGGTAGGCACTACACAGCCCGAAGGGCCGGGTGCAGTGTATTTAATAACCCCGGGCGGAGCTGGTGTAGTGGGACTATGCGGAGGTCCACGGAGTTGGGAACAAACTCCGTGGAACTCCACTCTGCTCCGCTCCGCCACCCTCCTCCACCCCCCCTATTAAAAATGAATTATAAATTAATAAAAACAAGAAAATAAACACTTACCTGTACTGCGGCGTCCCCGGGCTGCCCTCCTCCTCTTCGTCACCATCTCTCTCCTATTTGGGTCGATCATCTTGCGAAAACTGCGCACCCAAGTAGGAGAGAGACGAAGAGGAGGAGGGCAGCCTGGGGACGCCGCAGAACAGGTAAGTGTTTATTTTCTTATTTTTATTAATTTATAATTAATTTTTAATAAGGGGGTGGAGGAGGAGGCTGGCCAACTCCGCTCTGGATTCGGAGGTTTGCCCTATACTCCGCGTTCTCCGTGGAACACGGAGTAGGCAAATCTCCGCACACTCCGTGGGCAGAGCGGAGTTCTCCGCCCGCACTAAGGGGCCTATTAGGATGGCGGGCGGACTTTCATCCGCCTGCCACCCTAGTGGTGCTGGGACCGGCCGCCAGTGGTGCGGCGGTTCCGCACCGGCAATTAGGATGCCACCCCCACGGTGGCATGCCCCATCCAAAACATTGTGGCAGGCGGTGCTCACAGCACCGCCCGCCACAATGCCATGGCTGCACCTTGTGCATTTGCATGCACAACTTGGCAAGCACCGCGCGGTGCCTGCCACGTTGCGCATGCAAATGCAGGGGGGTACCATAGGTACTCCCCATGTGCACCCCCCACACCAAAACACCCTGGGGGCCCGCAACGGGCCCCCAAATGCAGGATCCGCCTGTATGCTAATATGGATGGCGGTGTCTTCCAGACACCGCCACCATATCCAGCCCCTTTTCCGCCCGGTCGACTGGTCGACCGGCGGAAAACCGGCGGACGGGCTTTCCATCCGCCGGGGTCCCCCCGCCATAGTAATATGGCGGGGAGGAAATGGGTGGCGGGCGGTGTATAATGGCGGGCGGATCGCCACCGCCATACGGGCAGTGGCGATCCACCCGACATTATAATGAGCCCCATAGTATTTAAAAAGTTGGACATACACTTGTAGGTTTCACAAGTCATGGTAGTGAAAAACTCCTAAATTAGTTTTTCACTACGGCAGGTTAACATTAGAGTTGCCTTCTTACTTCTTCTAAGTGTAATTTCCAAATGGGAAGATATAACTGGTTCATGTTTGGTGTCTCTGGAATCCTAATTTAAAATCCCAATTTATGGTGAAGTTGGATTTTAAATTAGAAATCTGAAAATGCCACTTTTAGAAAAGTGAATACAAAAAGGAGAACCTGGCTCCGTTTGACGCTATGCTCTTATTATTTTTGAGCAACAAACAGACCACTATCTTTTCTGTTTGAATGGAATTTTTATTAAACCATTCCTTTCTTTGCAATTGTTTATATTTACCCAAAAAAATTTAGTTGCATGAGAAGTGGAGACACACATTTTTCAAATTAACATACAAAACATGAAAAATACTTATGACAATTCACAATAGACAGTGCATGAAATACTTATATACAAACACATTTATATACAAAAACGTTGGACTTTTGCATCATGACATCAGAAACTAGAATACTCTTATCGCTATCTTGTTTTTGGGGCCAAACATATGCCAAACACGGGAAAATATTTAGAGTGTGTGCGTGGGGCATACTATTCAATACAAATCCCTCACGTCACAACAGGTTTATTCAAATTCCTCCGTGTTGAAAAAAAGTGCAGACACGTTTCAAGACCCAGTCCTCTGGTACCGGGACTCTCATCAGGGCTTCCTGTTAATGGTCAGCGATTTCTAAAAAACATAAATGAATGATGCAAGCTCCACATCAGTGAAAACGAAAAATAAACACTACTCTCCTTAAAAATGCTTAATTCAATTTTCTGTACCTGATTCTCTGACAGAGCTGCTGCTCTGACTCCTATTTGCGTGGTAACCAGAATTTCTCAACAAAAATTACTACAGTGCGCTTCGTAATTAATGCCGGGGGAATTTCTACAAAACATTAAAATGATTGTGTCTATTTTAGTAATTTTAAATACATGGACATTGGGCAACTCGACGGGACAAGTTTAAAAAGTACCTTTCAAACGTTCCCGGGTTGATCAGAGGCAGGCGTCTATTTCTGTATTCATTCCATCCCTACAAACGAATGTGGGACATATTACTGAAGCCATCAACTTGTTAACGATATTATAAACATGCTAGATTCCAGCATGAAGCGCACTTACTGTTTTTAAGTCTGAGCACATCCATATTCTAAATCCGATATGAAACACAACTTCACTGTCAGCTAGGCATTCCCCGTGTGAACACTTTCTGTATTTTTACCCTATGGATCATGGGAAAATGTTTTGGACCAATCACATTGAAGTTCAGGTCCCATTGTGGTAAAGACCGGAATAGTGCATTCTGGGACATGCAGTTCTGAGCTATACTCTTGAAAGTTCTGTCATCCCATTCAACCCGGTTACTGCGCTGTTAAACTTTAGAATTAGGTAAGCTTCTTTTTGTAGCAACGCGTTGTCGATGTCTATCAGATGTTTGGTTGTATCCAGACCTGACAAAACTGTCCACTTGAAGTCTCTTTCACTGTGCAAGTTATCCATGAAGTGTTGTACCATTGGTGCAGTAACCACCTTCTTTTTGATCCTGGAACGATGTTGCGTGATGCGCTGGTTGATCTGCTGATTTGTCTTGCCAATATATAATTTCTCACCGGGGAAAAGTATCGCATAAATAATGTTCTTGGATTTGCAATTTGTGAATTCGGAATGATGCCATTTAATGTCTTTGCCCTCTTGCCTGGGTAAGAAGGACTGGACCTGCATCTCTTGAATCCAGAACATAGAGTGACTCCAGGTGCTAGTTGACTGGTCTTCTGATCGGTAGCCTCAGGGACATAACAGGCTTTTAACAACCTTGCATCTGCACCTGGACTCTGCCATCTGTGAATCTATCCTGCCAAGTGGTGCTACTCCAGTCCTGGAGCCTTGGAGGTAGGATTAAGGTGCTTTGCCAGCCTCAGTGATTCCAGTGGAACCAACACATCTCCTGTGCTGAGTGGCGCAACCCTGAGCAGAACCGACGCAGCTCTGCTGCTCCATGGACTGGATCCATTGCAAAGACTCGCATCGCCATCACAGCTTGTATTGACTTTGGAATCGGCGCTGCGTGACGCAACGATTGTTGTTGCTGCTTGATCAGGGCTCACACGTCAGTCAACAAGTAACCTAATTTCTAACATGCGGCTACTCATAAATATATCGTCCTCTTTAATCCATATTTCTCTCTTTGACATTATCATGACAATTCAATGTGGGTAATGCATCTCATATTACAAAGTCACTCATCCAAAATGAATCAGTAATTGAAAATGATCCTCCATGCATTTTCACACTTCTTATGCAAAGGTTTGCCCTCCTCTTCTTGGGGTTGTCCCTCCCCTGAAGCATATCCTCTTTACAATCCTTTTGATTGGTTGATTTGTGTCCTTCCACTTCTCACATTTAGCTAACTACTTTTTCCCATATTCCCTACCCTCACGCTGTATTGTGCCCCAACCCTCTCAGCTTGTCTGTGAAAGCACAACAAAACGGATATGTTTGCCGGAGTATCCCTGAAGAGCAGACATTGAGGGTTGGTTTTGTTTTATCTCCTGCAGTCCACAGACTGTATGAAACCTTTTGCACATAAAAGCTATTATAGTGCTGGAGGAAGGGCCATCTACTGCACTCACTCAGGTGGCGTCTGAGGAAGAAGGTATACTTAACAAAACACTTCAGCTGGAGGACCTTAAATCTCCTGCCTTGGCTTCACAGAGAATCAAATGGTTGAATCTTGTGGACAGTAAATGAAACCTTAGAAAGCATTTACCGTTACATTCTGACACTTCCTTGTTCTTTTTAAATTATGTTCAGAGTTTCCTGAGTGAAAAAAAAATTGAAAAATATACTGGCCAGGGTAGGACTCACAAATGGCAGAGTCCAGCAGCACCAGCAGGATGGTAGGTAACATTTTGTGTCCCTGAGATTTCAGAAAACAGGAGGCAAGTCAGCAAGCCCTTGGAGTCACTCTGGGTTCAAGTGAGATGGGTCCAGTCCTTCTCCTCAGCAGGGCAGAGATCAGCAGGCAAAAGGCCAGCTGAGAAAAGCAGAGAAGCAGTTCCTCAGAACAGTCAAGTAAGGCAAACTGGCAATCCTTACAGCGTAGCTGTCTTTACTCCATCAGAGTTCTTCCCAGGTCCAGTAGTGTACTGATTGGGTAGGGTCAGAGCTCCAGTACTTATATTCAAATGAGCCTTTGATGTAGGGGCTGACTTCAAAGAAGCTCTCTGAATGGCACATGGCTCCCTTTCAACCCAGTCCTGTTTGCCAGTCTATCTGTGGGGGGTAAACAGTGCTTTGTGTGTAGACAGGACACCACCGATTGTAGTGTGTCACCCTCTCCCATTCCTCCCTGCCCAGGAAGACCTATCGATATGCAGATGAGTGCTCAGAATGCAGATGAGCCTCACCTTCCTGTGTTTGTGGCTGTCTAGAGGGAATACACAAACTGTCGCTGTCACCCTGTCCAGATGTGTATTGGAGACAGGCTGAAGCACACAAGGCAAAGTTTAGAGCAGAGAAATGTCCACTTTCTAAAAGTGGCATTTCTAAAATAGTAATGTCAAATCCAACATTGCCACTAAATAGGATTTATCATTACCATTCTGAAGATATGAAACATGATTTAGCTACTCTTTTCTAATCAGGAATTACAGCTTAAAAGTGTTTTAAGGAATTCCCAGTGCTAGCCTGTGAGAAGAGTAGGTCTAACAGTAGTGATAAACGAATTAACTGTTTGTCACTACCACGACATGTAAAACTTAAAAGTATATGTCCTACCTTTTAGTTACACAGCACCCTGCCCATACGGCCTACCTTATGGGTGGCATATGTGCAATAAATAGGATGTTTAAGGCTTGGCAAGTGATTTTAAATGCTAAGTCGAAGTGGCAGTAAACTGCACACACAGGTCCTGCAATGGCAGGCCTGAGACAGGTTTGAAAGGCTACTTGTGTGGGTGGTACAAACAGTGCTGCAGGCCCACTAGTAGCATTTAGATTACAGGCTCTGGGTTTATGGTATACCACTTTACAAGGGACTTACAGGTAAACTAAATATGCTAATCAGGTAAATACCAATGTCATCATGTTTAGGGGAGAAGCACATGCACTTTAGCACTGATAAGCAGTGGTAAAGAGCTCAGAGTCCTAAGGCCAACAAAAGAGAGAGCAAAAAGTAGAGGTACACAGGCAAAAAGTTGGAGGAAGACCACCCTAAGGATGACCGGTCTAACATATACAATGCCATTTCTAAATATTGCAAGGATTTAATTATATGTAGGGTTTTGAGATACCATAAGATAAGTGCTTGCTTGTACTTTACGATTTTGAAGTGTTTTTCTTTTACTTATTTAAAAAAATATTTTACAAACATTGGCAAAGCCAATGGCTCTGCATGCACATTATCAAGGCAAAAGCTATTGGCTTTGCCAATGCTTATTTCTAAAAGGCTTTGTATTACTGTTGCTTTCGTGTATCACTGTACTAATGTCTTTTTATTTTTAAAATTATCTAAGGATAATGCAGATGAACTAGAGGTCCCCAAAACATCGATGATATCATCAGTCCTTCAACAAATGAGAGATCAAATGTAACAAACATTAGAAACATAAGCTAACTTAGTGGGGTTGTATCATCTCCTAGCCAACCTATATGCATGCACTCTGCAAGATATGATGACATGTGTGCCATGCAGTCAGATTGGATGAACATAGATCAAATGGAAGAGTGCTGCCATAACATAACATAACTGAACATAACATAACATAGCAAAACATAACACAACACAACTAAACATAACATAACGTAACTTAGCATCACATAACATAACGTAAATTGACATCACATATTATAACATACCATAACATAACATCACATCACGTAACTTAACATCACATATCATAACATAACATGACATAACTCAACTCTGACTATCAATGTCTGTTTCTCCAAACTATTTATTAGATACTTTGCAACATCCCCTGTTTAAAGGTTTACCAGCGCTGTTTTGTACATATAGACTCAAAGCAGTCTTAGCTTTAAAAGAAATACTGCACTATGCACAAAGTACACTAAAAGGTTAATCTATCCCACGCTGTTACCGCTGTAGGAACTTTTGTTGGTACCCCGTGCGTTTTCACTTACATTTTTTATATGTTTTTAAAGTTTCTAACAGTAGGGAACAAAATACATTATAATCACTAAACATGCAGGATTTCGTGTGTCTGGGCATGCAACGTCCTTTCTGCTTGTTTGTTTCCTTCCAAGAAGTGAACTTATTTTTCTAAGCAGGCTTGAGAGCTTACTGGTAAATGAGCATTAAGTGTTTGAGCAGTGATGTGGTAAATAATGTTTTTATGAGGTGAGATGCGCAACCCGCTGTGCTGCAGAGTGTGGCTGGCAACCTCCCCAAAGATCAGAGGCTGAAAATAGCTCGGTACACCTAGCTGTTAACCTCCCCGCTGCTGTAAACTCTGGGTGGCTTGAAGATTAAAAGACAGTAGCTGTTGGAGTGTTTGCTTTGGGTGTTTGGATGTGGCTGTGTGTGGTAAAAGATGATTCCACGTTCACCCTCTTCTCTGCCGGCTTGCAGTCACCCTCTTCTCTGCCTGCTTGGAGAGCCAGACGAGCTGACACTTGGGGCATCACTTTGACATGTGTGAGCATGTTGCCGGTCATCGGGTGTCTTGTGTAACTGTAGAAGAGCTTGTGTGGCCGGTTTGTGGCTCCCTGTGTCCAGGCCTAGTTACCTCCCAACATTTGCATGTGGAAAAGAGGCTTTCAGGGTCAGAGAGTGGGACATCTTCAATCGCCCCGTTTATAAAGGTCAGAATGTTTCGTAAGGATGGACAAATCCGAAGCATAAATGGAGATGGATAATCCTGTGGCTTCACATAGAAGCTGTTTCTGCTAAAGAGTGGGGTGTAGGCTGAATTAAGATCTATGTTACAGCGATTACATAGAGAGTAAACAGCTAACAGCTAAAATGTGTGTTGCATACATTGGTAAACCGGTTCTACTTTGGGAAAGTCCTAGTAACATCTGCTTTCTAGAGCACTGTATTCATATTGCTCCGAAATGATGTGTGGTGTAGAGCGCTATAGAATTACATATCCTGAGGCCCCCCTTTTTCCAACATCCTCAGTAGAATTCTATAGGCATGTCATGCAGCATACTTTGCAATGGTATAGCGACATAATGCATGAAGCCACCTGAAAAACAGAAGGGAAGTAAATTATGCATAATCACCATATAATCGCCAGTAATATAGAAACACATAGATCTAGTTAGCTGAAAGCATTCATTGCTGCAGACGTCTAAAGCTCCCAAAGTCAGCACAAAATTATTTCTTGATCACCTCCTTGGAGAACTCGGGTGATGAAGTCAATACAAGCAGCACAGATATTTACACGCACCCTATTTATGAAAATGAAAAGCTAAATTTCTGAAAGAATGAAAGTTAAAATTCTAATAGTGTACTTGTATCTTCTGTTAAAACAAGGAATACACTTTTTAACTGCATCAATACACTCAGCATGGCTTAGCATGTCACACAACTAACACACTCTAAAGGCCGCATCCTCTACATTGTCTTCTCAACATCACTACCAATCCAATGCAAACCAACCATAGCACTGGACTGGATCAACCATTTTGCTGTCCCTACTTCATGCCTATTGTTCAGCCAGCAAACCAAGGTCAACACAAAAGAGAAGACCAAACCTTTAGATCATTCAAAAACTTCCAATAAATGATTCATTCCTGGATAGAAAGATAACAGAAGAAAAAAAGACCTCCAACAGACCTCTTAAAACTGAAGTCCCTCTGTTCAGCATGCAGGCAACCCATCACGTCAGCCTAAGCAAAGTACTATACCAATACTGTTAGAAATGGGGTTTCTGGTTGACTAGGGTATGCACCTAAGCCAGGCAGAGCCCACCACTCTAGTCCTGCCAGGGTAAGGGAGTTACACACCCAAGATAACCCCTGCTCACCCCTTTCGTAGGTTGGAAGAGCAGTCAGGCTTATCCCAGAGGCAATGTGTAAAGCGTTTGCGCAACACACACACCAGTGACACACTAGGCACACCCTAAAAAGAGACCACATAAGGTTTTTTTAAAATATCCTTTGTATTATACATAAAACACATTAGACCACAGTCATATAAATCACTTCACCAACCAGGCGATTGTCATGACATCACATAGATCATAAATTCACAGATAGTGCACTAAAGTAAATTGACACATCATCAAACATTATGAAAACACCCCTTTACAACCTGCCTGTACATAACATGCAGTCTCTGAATACACTACTTACTAGAGTGTTACTGCCAGGCACAACCCTTGCACATTAATTGCTGTGTAAACATGAGCGTTGTCAATCAGGCAAACATAACATCACCTCCGGTGTACTGAACTAGTATCCATACCTTCCACATAAATCACTTTGCACAATGCTTATTGGACATAAATTATAACCTGAGGACATAAAACTGCTATGGTTTCATTACATATACATCACCAGATATCACTGTTATAACCGTGAATCTATAGGGTGCAGCTCCCCTGCCCCTCTACAACACTTTATGGGGTAACCCCACCTGGACCCCTAGGGCACCAGAACTCATGCGTGCCTTCTTGGGGGATTACGGTATTATTCCTTGTGCTCAGAAAGCACTCATGGAGTTTTCACTCCCAGAGCTAGTCTCACAGGAGGGGGAGGGCCTCCGTCGAGGCTCTACCAGGCAATGTCCCCAAGGTATGTGCCAACTGCAGTGTGGGGGAGGGCACACACACCCTTCCCCTGTGGAGAGATCTCCCTGAGTCCTATCGGCATGTAAAACAATGGAGTGTGGCTGCCTGTGGACACGCAAGGCTGCTGCAGCCAATCGCCACTTCCCCACTGTGATCACAAGCGCTGCTGCCCGCTCTCGAGCAGTGCTTGGTTTCAAGTAAGGAGGTGGGGTAAGGGCCGTCACCCGGTCCCCGGGGCGTTCGCCAGCCTTGAGCCTTCGCAGGGCTCCCAGTCTTACCACATGGCCAGCAAAGGGCAGAGGCACTCCTCCAACCTCCTGCTCAGCCAACCGACCTCTCTCACTCTCAGGCCCCCTGTTTCCCCCTCTGCTCTGGGGCTGTTGCCAGGCAATGCCTAGGGTTCCCAGGTCACACTCCAGTGGCCTCTCTTGCGGAGACTGTGCCGACTGGTTCGTCCTCCTACGCTGGCTCCTCAGCTCACGTCTGTAAACCACACACGAAATTCTTCCATCAACCACACTCTAGCTCCACGATACAGAAGCACCCTAGAGGGAAAACAGTACCTGACCCCAATGCCTTATCCCACCCGATCAGAATAAAAAACCAGCTATCACCGCAAGAGCTAACTTCTCTACTCCATTCCTACGAGCTCACAACTCCACGCCCCCATTCTGCGCACACGGACAACACACTGATACTGTCCTCTATCCATTCCATCCCTCCCAACCCCGATAGAACCACGAGACACATTCCCAGAGGTATTGTTGGAAAAAACCTCAAGAGAGTACCCATCTTACAAGACCCCAACATTATACCTACTAAGGCAAGGCTAAAATGTATCCTACTAAACTGTAGGTCGGCCGCACGACATGCCGCTGATATAGCTGGCCTCATACTTACTAACGAACCTGACCTCATAATTTTAACTGAAACTTGGCTTAACGAGTCATCCTCCCCCTTCCTAGACATACTAGTCCCCCCGAACTATCACATCACAATACTAGATAGAATTGATAGGCTTGGAGGTGGTATTGCCTGCATACTCCGGAACTACCTCTCCGTGAAATGGCCCAACTCCCCGGTTTTCTTCTCCTGTGAATACTTATGTCTAGACATCGCTAACAATAACAACCCATTATGCTCACTTCACTCATTTTACCATCCACCAGGAAATAACCGTACCTTTATTGAACACTTAATGGATATCCTAGCCACAAATGCCGGACACCAGAACACTCACATATTCCTAGGGGACTTCAACCTCCACTGGAATGACCCTGATGACCCTGAGGTTAATAGCCTCAAAGCTTTCTTGACTGATCTTAACCTGGCCCAAATTTGTGACAGCCCCACCCATGAAAAAGGCTCAAACCTAGATCTAGTAATCTCCAAAGTGGACTCCACCCAGCTGGATTCGATCCTCCCATGTGACTGGTCTAATCATCACTTTCCATATCAATGAATCAGTTAAACTACTCTCTGTCCAACCCAAGAGATCGAAAATCTGGAAGAGAAACCTAAAAAACATCAATCCTATCTCACTTGCAACCACTAGTCCTATCCTAACGCCCCCACCTGACAGTTTACATGACAAACACGATCTGACTAATCACTACTTCCAATCTATGAACATGTTATTAGACAATACAGCTTCTCTACAATTGGAAAGCGTCTCCAATAAAGTCTCAAACCCATGGTATGACGGTAGGCTAAATGAAGACAGAAGAGCACTAAGAACAATTGAACATCAATGGAGAGCAGCACCATCCTCTATTCACCTCAAATTACTCAGAAGCACGAGAAACGCCTATTACAGAAAAATCAGACGATCAAAAACTGACTTCATTAGTAAACAATTGGACCAATCCAAGAATCGCCCCAAAAGACTTTTCGAAATAATCAAAGCTCAATCTAAGGGTGTCTCCCACTCACCTCAAGTTAATCCAGAAACACTCCCCAACTGCGAGACATTCGCATCCTATTTCACAACAAAAAGTGAAAACATAAAGACAGACCTACTTAACGACCTATTAGCCCTCACGACCCTCACATGATCGCCTCAAGGACCCCCCTCAGGAACCCGCTTAGTTGTTCTGTAAAGCGCGACCTCAAAAACAACGCCGACTGGGCCTCCTTCAACTTCTACAGCGAAGAAACTATTCTAAAAATGCTCACGGCCTTGAATCCCTCCAATCACTTCTTGGACCCACTCCCAGCATCCCACCTAAAAGACTTCATTCCGACGTTAGTGCCTCTATGGACTAAGATTATAAACACCTCTCTGCTGCAAGGAACCAACCCAGACATCCTCAAAGCTGGTCAGGTATCCCCCATCTTAAAGAAACCATCGGCTGACCCAATAGACCTAAATAAATATCGCCCTATCTCCAACATCCCTACCCTGGCCAAATTATTAGAAAAATGTGTTCATACACAGCTCACCAACCACATTGACCACTTCAACCTGCTCGATAAATTCCAATCTGGCTTTCAATCAGGGCACAGTACAGAATCTGCCATGACCCACATAATAGACGACACATTAAAAATATTGGACCAAAACAAAGCCTGTTTACTAATCCTGCTGGACCTATCCTCCGCCTACGGCACCGTCAAACACAAGAATCTACCTGACCTCCTGAAACATAGAATGGGTCTATCTGGAACGGTTCTCAACTGGTTCACTTCCTTCGTTCAAAACAGAACACAAAGATTCAAGACCAATCAATCTTTGTCCAAACCCACTCCAGTCACTTTAGGAGTACCCCAAGGATCTTCCCTCTCCCCGACACTCTTCAATTTGTTTATGGAACCACTCACCGAGCTTCTCTACTCTTCAAATGTCCAATACCACATGTACGCAGACGACACACAACTCTACATTAAGGTCCACTCACTTGAGGACATCAAGTCCCTCAACACAACGCTCCAAAAAACGCAGACCTGGCTGGCAAATAACCACTTAAAATTAAACACTCTAAAAACAGAATTCCTCCTAATAGCCCGCCCCAGCCAAACAACATCATCATGGAATGGATGAAGCACTTAACAGCACTCGACGGCCAACCGCACATTATCGACTCTGCCAAATCGCTAGGAATAACTCTGGACAATAAGCTAAATATGCAGAAGCACATCAGCGTAGGAACTAAAGGAGAAAATTTTCAATTGAACACCTTAAGAAGACTGAAACCCTTCATACCCGCAAATGACTTTAAACAGGCAGTCCAAACTCTAGTAATCCCCAGAGTGGAATATGGGAGTGTCGCTCTCTGTGGCCTTCCCAGATCAACGACAGCCCCTCTAAGAGCGACAATCAACGCAGCCGCCAGATTAATCACAGGCTCCAAAAGAAACTGTCACATCTCCCCGGACCTGCGTGCCCTTAACTGGCTACCCTTTGATGCCAGAATCCATTTGAAAATCGCCTGTATGACACACAAGGCTCTGCATCACAAAACCCCACGATACCTTGCGGAGAAATTAGTACTATCGGGTGGTAACAGAACCACCAGAAGTTCTTATAACCTGCTACTGAAACCACAACGATTTTCCAAGAAGAAAACTTATAACCGCACCTTCTCAGGAATGGCCCCTAGGATTTGCAATGCCTTGCCCCCAAAAACAAGACAGAACCCTCACATTGCATTCTTCAAAAAAGAAGTGAAATCGATTCTCTTGGCCAAATTCACTTGAACTATCAGATGCAGTCTTGTAAATATTTGTTATGCTGTAATAGTTACCACTGTCGGACTAATATTTTTAATAGTATTTTGTATGTATATATCTATTTCCTCTATTTCCTATATTTGTTGTAAAGTGCTCTGATACCCGCAAGGGTCTTGTTCGCGCTATATAAAACCTTCAAAATAAAATAAAATACTTTGGGCAAACGGGCCACGCCCCCTCCTTTTGCGGCTGCCTCTGGAGCCGGGCCACGCTTGGGCTTTCACAGAACAGGGGCTACTTCTTTTAGCAGAAATGAGGGTAAAAAAAGGAATAGAAGCGCTCAACTTGCTCTTCCGTTGGTTTTCCCTGGGAACGGCCAAGTGGGGACAATGCAGCTCGGCACACTTGCTGGTAAGCCAGCGATAGGACTGGCAAATAGCACTGTCACCACGCTGTAATAAAAGGACCTTTAAACAGTGCTCTCCATATACGGTACTAATAAACAAAGTTCTCCTCACACGCTTTCACCTTCTTTTCAAACAGAAAGGTAGAAGGACAGTCCAGTCTTATTCCTGCCTCAACAGGGGCAGCAACTGCAGGCCTTCCCACCCCACACATATCAGGGGCAGTGCTCCTCACACAGCTCTGCCGCTTTCTTTCCAGGCAGGTTTCCTCTGAGATCCAGCAAGGATCTTTCCTGAAGTCTTTTGTATCCCTGAGACTTCCAACAGGAGGCCAGCACACACAAGCCCTTGGAGATTTCCTTCCCAAGCAGGGTACCACAGCAGGGCAAAAAGATTCAGTCCTTTTCCTCCACCACAGACAGAAGCTGCAACTTCAGGCCAACCCACCCCTCACTCAGAAAAGGCAGTGCTCACACAGTCCTTCCGCTCTTCTTCTTGGCAAAGCCCTCTTTTTCCTGGAAGCAATCTAAAGTCCTGGGGTTTTAGGTGCAATACTTATACCCCATGTTGTCATTGTTCTCTTTGTGGTAATGGTCTCTGAAACCAGTCCAAACCATTCCTGTCCTCCCTGGTGCAGCATGACCACAGGAGGCGAAGGCAACATTGTGAAAAGGAGACAGCCTATTCAGGTGCAGGTGAAACTCTTCCCACCACTCTAAATGCAGACCAGGTCTATTCAGCCCAGCAATGAGTCACCCAGGCAGGGCACACCTCAAGCCCCCCCACCCAGTGATTGTCTAGAGTGAATGCACATCCCTAGCTCCTTTCACTCCAACACCAGACGCTGAATACACCAACAGTCAAAGGCACACAGGATGGTAAAGTAAGAAAATGCCCACTTTCTAAAAGTGGCATTTTCAAACACAGAATTTAAAAACCACCTTTACTAAAAGGTGCATTGATAAATTCTGAGTTCAGGGAGTCTAAACTCCATTTTTCTATCTTGTCTCTATTGAAAGCTATACATGTAAAATTGTTACAGCGCAACCCCAATGATAAGCCTATGGGACAGACAGCCTTTCAATAGTGAAAAAACAAAATACACAGTATTTTACTATTGGGACATGTCACCCACACCAGTACATGTCCTACCTTTCACATACACTGCACCCTGCCTATGGGGGTACCTTGGGCCTACCATAGGGGTGCCTTACATGTAAGGAAAGGGCAGGTTTGGGCCTGGCAAGTGGATACACTTGCCAAGACAACATGGCAGTTTACAACTGTGCGCGCAGCCACTACAGTGGTAGGTCTGAGACACATTTACACGGCTACTCATGGGGATGGCACAACCCGTGCTGCAAGCCCACTAGTAGCATGTGATTTACAGGCCCTGACACACACCGTGTACTTTGCTAGGGACTTACCAGCAAACCAAATATGGCAATCATGGATAACCAATCATATCACAATTTATACAGAGAGCATATGCACTTTAGCACTGATCAACAGTGGTAAAGTGCCCAGAATCGTATAGCCAACAAAAACATGGTCAGAAAAATAGGAGGCAAAATGTTTGGGGATAAACCTGTCAAAAGGGCCAGGTCTAACAAATACCACCAATGAACCCACCAACAGAAGCAGAACACTGTTCAAGACAATCAAGCCTTGCATCAACCCCCTTCTGAACCCACTTATTCCTCCCTCCACAGAAAAGTATAGTGCCATCAACCTCTTTTGCAGTGAAGAAATGCAGAAGAACCGGTAGCCCATCAACAGCACCAAGTCTGCTTGAATTCTTACTCCCAGCCCTCCCATAGAATCGCATAATGGTCAGCCTTCAAAGGTCTGTCTCTCCCAGATCTCGATACAGGCTTGTGAGAAATTGAATTGTTGGTTGTGGGGGGTGTGAGCCTTCATCAAGCAGCAGCCACAATCCTTGTCAGGGGGAATCACAAAGGTCATTAAATTAACCTGTGCTTAACCCTCTGATAGCTTGGCACAAAAGCAGTCAGCCTTAACATAGGGGCAATGTGTAAAGTATTTATGCAGCACTCAAACAGTAATAAAGTGAAAACACAACACAAGAAAAATTCAACATCAATTTAGAAAAATAGAGCAAAGTTATCTGCTTGTTTGAGACAGGGTGAATGTCAGAAGTTCAAGCAGACTATAGTGGAGTGCGGTCCGGATAAAGGGACCAACTTAGTCCCGCAGAAAAAGTTACCTTCTAAAGTCCAGTGTGAAAAGTACAGTTCGCAGTGAAGACGGCCACAAGGATCAGGGAGAGTGGCGTTGATGCAACCCAAAGAGCTGGCCAGGTGTCGTGGACAGTCATTGCTGAAGCGTGATGATCCTGTTGGGCATTGCGGACGGTCGGTGCTGGAGATTGGTGTTGGCAGTCCGTGCGGGCTGTTGATGCTGTAGGATGAAGTGTAGATCTTGCGTTACCAGCCGACTCTAGCAGGTGATGTAGCACGAAGAGTCAGGTTCAGCGGAGCTTGGTGTTGGCGGTTGGAGCAGGTGGCAAAATCTTGGCACGAATGAGGATGTTTGCAGTCGCGAAGAGCCCAAAACCTCAGGATTTCTCCTTTCTTCTAGGAGGAGCTCAACTGATGCCACACCAAGGGTCGAGGACCTGAGAGGCACCTCTTGGGGATCAGGAATTCACTACAGCTGAGGCCAGCAGATCCAGTTGCAGGTCCAGCGCAGATTGTCAGCTGAGCCTTTGCATGTAGAGCTCTGGAGCTCGTTGTGTCCCTGTAGCTCAGAAAAATAAGTCATTCAGCTGACTCTAGGAGTCACTTCAGCCTTGGATGACGGTTGCAGGTCCAGACTTCCTTCTCAGACAGCAGAGCACGGCCCTAAGCAGCAGGGTAGTCTGTCTGCTGTAGTAGCGACAGGACTAGGAGTGTACTGAAGAATGGGTCTGAGGGTCCTATTTTTATACTTGTAGGCCACTTTGAAGTGGGAGAAGCTTCTGGAGTTTTCTGCCCCACAGAGGAGCCTGGAATTTCCTGCCCCCCTGTCCTGGCCCCAGTCTGTCTGAGGGAAGAATAGGCTAGTGTGAAGTCCTTTTTGTGTGAGCCTTGCCAGTGCCTTTGAAGTGCAAGTGTGGGAGGTAACAGCTTCGCCCCTCCCCAATCAAGCCAGGATGGCAGATTCTGCCAACACCCAGACACTCTATTGTGATACTGCCTGGGAGGAATACACAAATGCCAACTATACCTAGTCATGTGACCATAGAAACTGGCTGCAGGCACCACATGGTTAGGACAAGTAAAAGCCAACTTTCTAACAGAGGCATTTTCAGAATTGTGACTTGAAATCCAACTTTTCCAATAAAGCAAATATTAAATTACAACTCCTCAGAAAACCAGCATGCCATTCCTACCTGCTCCCAAACAAACGTTATCACTTATTAAATGTAATAAGGTAACTCAATGTTATCCTTTGGGAGAGGTAGGCCTTGCAATAGTGAAAAACATTGAGTTTTTTACTACCAGGACATGTAAAACGTAAAAGTACATGTCCAACCTTTTAAATAAAACGCACGCTCCGCGATGGGCTGTTCAGGGCTTCCCTTAGGTTTGACTTATTTGTATTAATAAGGAAGGTTTAGGCCTTGAAAAGGGTTTATTTTGCCAGGCCAAAATGGCATTTTAATACTGCACACACAGGCTGCAATAGCAGGCCTGAGATATGTTTTTAAATGTCTACTTAAGTGGGTGGCACAATAAGTGCTGCAGGCCCACAAGTAAACACAAGGAGATGATGGACGGAGTGCTGAAACTTTTCAAACACTCACCCCCAGTCACAGATCTGGGTTGAATCCATCATCATTCTTTAGCTCAATTTGCCACCCCAGTTCAGACACAGCTATATGCAAATCAGTCTTGACCCTGTGCCTCATGGGAACAGTCCAGCCCGAACTGCCAAGCCATGTCTTCCCCGGACCGGAAACAAGCATCCTGGGACCGGATTCAGGCTAACAGCCCTCATCAGCCAGGCTAGCTTGATTCCAGTGGCAAAGTGAGCAAGGGACCCACGTCTGGGCATACCTTGCCAACTTAGGGCGAACAAAGCAAACACAAAGAGATGATGGACGGAGTGCTGAAACTTTTCAACCACTCACCCCCAGTCACAGATCTGGGTTGAATCCATCATCATTCTTTAGTTCGCTTTGCCACCCCAGGTCAGACACAGCTATATGCAAATCAGTGTTGACCCTGTGCCTCATGGGAACTGTCCAGCCCGAACTGCCAAGCCATGTCTTCCCTGGACCAGAAACAAGCATCCTGGGACCGGTTTTGGGCTAACAGCCCTCATCAGCCAGGCTAGCTTGATTCCAGTGGCAAAGTGAGCAAGGGACCCACGTCTGGGCATACCCTGCCAACTTAGGGCGAACAAAGCAAACACAAGGAGATGATGGACGGAGTGCTGAAACTTTTCAAACACTCACCCCCAGTCACAGATCTGGGTTGAATCCATCATCATTCTTTAGCTCACTTTGCCACCCCAGTTCAGACACAGCTATATGCAAATCAGTCTTGACCCTGTGCCTCATGGGAACAGTCCAGCCCGAACTGCCAAGCCATGTCTTCCCTGGACCGGAAACAAGCATCCTGGGACCAGTTTCGGGCTAACAGTCCTCATCAGCCAGGCTACCTTGATTCCAGTGGCAAAGTGAGCAAGGGACCCACGTCTGGGCATACCCTGCCAACTTAGGGCGAACAAAGCAAACACAAGGAGATGATGGACGGAGTGCTGAAACATTTAATTTGCAGGCCCTGTGTACAAGTAGTACCACTTTACTGGGGACTTACAAGTGGGTGTTAGCCAATATTACCATGGTTTAGGGAGTGATCATAAACACTTTAGCACTGGTTAGCAGTGGTAAAGTACACAAGGTCATAAAGCCACCAAAAATAAATTCAGCAAAACAGGAGGGGTGAAGGCGCAATGTTTGGGGCTAACTCTGCAGAGAGAGCCATGGCCACCAAATTCCCTCAAAGCTACTTTTTATGAAGATGATATTTGACTATTTTTAGTGCTTAATTTATAATAAAAAAAACAAGTACCAGGGCCCAAAGTATTTTACATTAGTCCACTGCAGCTGGTTCCACTCACCCTAAAATGTAGGTACAAGTCCTAGTTTTATCATTTTGAAGGTATATTAAATAGCTAAATGCTTCACTAGTGAACTCTGCTAAAAAATACAAACACAGCACCACCATGTTGTGTGTTCTAGAAAATACATGCTGGTGTTTACAAATATGTGCTGTGCCAAGCCCCAGCAAACACTGGCACAAATTAAGCACTGAATTATCTTTCATCATAGCGCTTTCTGAGGATCCTCCACTATCCCTACTTACCATTGTCACTGCTTTCCTCACTCAAGGCAACTTCCAAGAAGATCTCATTAGATGCCTTATCCTCCTACTCCTAAAGAAATCTACACTAGACCCTGATGATCTGACCAATACCGGCCCATCACAAATCTACCATTCATTGGCAAGATTATTCTAAATCTCTTGAAAAAATGAGAGGGACCCTTTGTGCACCAAAGAACTAGGGTTCAATCTAGAAAAATAACAATATATCCTTTGGTTGGCAAATACTGCGAGAACTCTTACTCATTCACTCACCTAAATCACACACATTCAATCATGGAGGATACAGTACCAATTGAAAAAGCAGTGTGCCAGTACACAAGAAAAATATTAGAAATGTTATGTATGAATTTATTAAAAGCATATAAAACAATTGTAGCAAATTAAAAAACAGTTAATCATACATAGTATATTTATGTTAAAAATCAAAAAACATCACACTATAAAAAAACAAATGAACAGACTCAATAAAAAAGACAATTAGACGAGAGTATTAAAAAGACACTACACTTTGTCATAAAGGGACCATATCCGTAAGAGGTAACGTTGGGGCTGGAGCCTGATGTACAAAAGACAATCAATATCTAATGTGGCAGCCTACTGTGCGGATTATGGTTCTAATGCGTCAACGCGTTTCGATGATATTATCTTGATTTAAACCATCTTTATCAAGACTAAAGATATTACCACGGTAGGCCACGAGCATTTTCAATTTACTGTGCTCCCCTTTGGCCTTACCAGCGCCCCTCGGGTGTTCACAAAAGTGATGGCGGTGGTCGCAGCTCATCTGCGCAGATCAGGGGTTTCAGTCTTCCCCTATCTCGACGACTGGCTGTTGAAGGCGGGCTCGCCCCAGGCAATCGTCTCCCACCTCCAGACTACGGCCGACCTCCTGCATTCGCTGGGGTTTTCCATCAATGTGCTGAAGTCACACCTGATCCCCTCTCAGAAGCTCCTTTTCATCAGAGCGGTTCTGGACACGACGCGGTTTCGGGTCTATCCTCCCGAGCAGCGAGTCCGGGATATTCAGGCTATGATTCCGATCTTTCAGCCTCTATCCCGGGTTTCGTCAGAATGACTCTGAGGCTGCTGGGCCTCATGGCCTCCTGCATCCTGCTGGTCGATCATGCCAGATGGCATATGCGGGCTCTGCATTGGGACCTGAAGTTCCAGTGGGCGCAGCATCAGGGGAATCTGTCCGATTGCGTCCAGATCTCGGAGGGCACTGCACGTCAACTGCAGTGGTGGCTCACGAACCAGCATTGGGTCAATGGCAGATCCCTCTCCCTTCCCCAACCAGACCACACTGTGGTGACGGACGCGTCCCTTCTGGGATGGGGCGATCACATGGGAGAGGCAGAGATCAGAGGCCTCTGGTCTCCGGCGGAGTCCGGGCTCCACATCAACCTTCTGGAGCTCCGGGCGATTTGTCTTGCACTCAAGGCATTCCTTCCCTCTGTCCGGGGAAGAGTAGTGCAGGTGTTCACGGACAACACCACCGCCATGTGGTACTGCAACAAACAGGGCGGGGTGGGGTCGTGGACCCTATGTCAGGAGGCCCTCCACCTCTGGACATGGCTGGAACATCAGGGCATATCCCTGGTGGTTCAACACCTGGCAGGTTCCCTGAACGCCAGGGCGGACGAACTCAGCCTCAGGTGCATGATGGATCACGAATGGCGTCTCCGCTCAAAGGTGGTGCAAGGTCTCTTTCAACAATGGGGAGAGCCTTGGTTAGATCTATTCGCCACCGAAGAGAATGCGCAATGTCAGCAATTCTGCACGTTGGAATTTCCAAGGCAGCACTCGCTAGGCGACGCCTTTCGTCGCGAGTGGAGTTGCGGTCTGTTGTACGCCTTTCCGCCTATACCACTTCTGCCCAGAGTGCTGAAGAAGATCAAGCGCGACCGGGCCCAAGTCATTCTTGTGGCTCCGGACTGGGCATGAAGAGTCTAGTATCCCGAGCTGCTCAACATGGCCATCGATCCTCCGATCAGACTGCCTCTTTGGGAGGATCTTCTGTCGCAGCAGCAGGGGACAGTCCTCCACCCGAACCTGTCCAGTCTCCACCTCCTTGCGTGGAGATTGAGCGGCAGCAGTTGACGTCTTTCGACCTGCCTCCCGAAGTCTGTGACGTAATCTTGGCAGCCAGGCGTCCCTCCACTAAGACGGTATACGCCTGCTGGTGGAACACATTTGTGGCATGGTGCACAGCAAAGGCTGTGGATCCCCTTTCTGCCCCTCTTTCTGAAGTACTCTTGTTCCTTCTCTCCTTGACCCAGCAGGGCTCTGCTCTGGGCACTGTCAAGGGCTATCTGTCAGCGATCTCTGCTTTCCTTCGGCTGCCAGATCAGCCTTCTCTTTTCAAGTCCCCAGTAGTTAAACTTTTCTTAAAAGGCTTAACACATCTTTTTCCTCCAATCCCTTTCGTTATGCCTCAGTGGGACTTGAATCTTGTGCTAACTTATTTAATGTGCGCTCCCTTTGAGCCGCTTCATAACTGTCCCTTACGGCTCTTAACTCTTCTTTCCTGGTAGCCATCACTTCTGCTAGAAAGGTGAGCGAGCTCCAGGCCCTTTCTTCAAAACCTCCTTTACTATCTGTCCATCCGGATAAGGTGGTTCTCCGAACCCGTCCATCCTTCCTTCCTAAGATGGTCACTGCCTTCCACATTGGGCAGACCATTACCTTACCCACCTTCTTTCCGCCTCTGCATCCTTCGAAGGAGGAAGAGAGGCTCCACCGTCTGGACCCAGAACGTGCGCTCTCCTTCTATCTGGATCGCACCAAACAGTTCCGGGTGGATGATCAACTTTTTGTTGGCTACGTGGGCGCAAAGAAGGGTTGGGCCGTACACAAACGCACCATTTCGCGGTGGGTCGTGTTGTGTATTAAAGCCTGTTACTCTCTGGCTAAAAAAGAGCCTCCAGTAGGGCTACGCGCTCACTCCACCAGGGCGATGGCAGCCTCTACTGCCTTGGGAAGAGGAGTTCCTCTAAATGACATCTGTCAGGCAGCTACGTGGGCATCACTGCACACGTTTACGAAACATTACTGTCTGGACAGTCAAGTCCGGAGAGATGGCTTCTTTGGCCGTTCTGTTCTCCAGGACTTTCTGGTGTGATTTTGGTTCGCAGACCCACCACTGGGGTATCTATTCTAAGGTAAGGAATCTATAACTAACGTGTTTCTTTCAGATGAACAAGTTACTTACCTTCGGTAACGATATATCTGTAAGAAACATTAGTTAGTTATAGATTCCTTACCGCCCCACCCATCCTCCCCGTTCTGCGAACTGATTTCTAGGGTTAAGGTCATCCTTTCAGGGCCCTAGTTTTGTGCACCAATGGTCGGTGTCTTGCATGGCTCTGCGTTTCTGGCGGGGAAAGTCGTGTACAGAACTGACGTCAGCACGTGAGGGCGGCGTCTAAGTAGCTGCCGCAACGTCATCCCGGCGACCACGATGCCGACGACGGACGCAGAGTCGACCGACGCCACCTTCCGACGCGCAGAGGTACTGCTGACGAAAAAACTTTTCGGATCCAGTCTGACGCCTGGGGGTAATTCTAAGGTAAGGAATCTATAACTAACTAATGTTTCTTACAGATATATCGTTACCGAAGGTAAGTAACTTGTTCAACAGGCTCTCAAAGAGACCAGCCAGAGCAGCCTGGAATTCCTTTATGACATAGCAACAGTGGGTAACAGCTTTTGTTAACAACTATTGCTACATCATATCAGTAAGGTACTGGATTTGAATCCACTTATTCACACTAGTGGCTCTCTGCCAGAGCCATACATAACAAACCTATCATGACCAACACTCCCACGTATCTTGAAGACAAGCTCACCATCTTTCATGGATCTCTCACCTGCAGGCAGACCACCATCAGACTTCAGGAAAAGAAGTGCAAAAAAAGAACAACCAAGACAGCAGGCCTTTTACAGCTATACACTCATGATCTGTAACAACATCCCGTATCCATCAGGACCACCCCTATACTGCTTCAATTTAGGAAAGAGCTGGAGACTCACCTCTTTAAAGAACACTACATTGCAGTGCATTAGCTATCTACAACCCATCTTCCTCTCCTCTTATTCGTTGTATTTATGTTTGTCTTCAACGATGTACAGTGCTAGGTTTGCACTATAGGAATATCATATGCATAAACACATTCGTACATAATGCAAAGAAATAGGTTCTGGCAAGGCCTGGTAAAGAGACTGAAAATTAAGTTATCTTATTGATTCTATTTATCTATTTGATTATTGAATACAAGATCCAGTGAAGTATTGGCAAATGCGAATGCGATGTTGTAAATCATCAGTCTCATACCTAGCTACTAAGCAGTTCACAAAGACTACTAAGGAGGTAGCCTCTGAATTCAGCTTTCCTTTTTAGTGCACTTATTCGTTGAACCATAAATTAATTTAGATCTTCATATATGTAATTGTGATGTTTGTTTATTTTCTTCAGAATTGTAAATTGTTTTCTCCCCATTTTATGCCAATAAATGTCCTGCAAATAATCCAATCTCCTTATCATCACTAGGGTTGTTTTTTTATCATGTGTCTCCTCTTAGATTGCATGCCATTCCCATAAACACAAAAACTGGCCATCACAAGGACCAATTCTCTTTTCCTAACAAAGGGTCAGTTATGTATGTATTTTTCATTGTTATACTAGAAGTACAGGAACTTGAAAAGTGTTATTTCTCTACTACGCCCTTTTCCAACAATACTAAGTGGGGACTGTCCACTCCTATTACGACAAGAGTCCTACTGGATCCCCAGCCAGTAATCTGTACTCTTTATTGTGTTTCAGAAGACATGTTAAATTGACTAATAATGCACTCTACAGCTTACTTATTGATCTGCTGATAATGTAAGTTGAGTGTGTGAATGCCAGTGATCCATATAGACTGATGTAATTTAAATGAATTCTTCCATGACGATGGCTTCCTAGATGACTTATTCTGCACTAAACTGTTGATGGATCTTTACTTCCAGATACTCGTCGTTTTTCTTTAGACGAAAGGACATATATGTCATCCAGTAAGTTCACAAGCTAGTGTGATGCCCTAGTGCTATGTGTTTGTTACTAAGTAGCACAGTGTTTAAATTAGATGTTGTTTGTGTGGATTCAAAGTGAACCATTTCTTTTTGAATGATATTACTGGCACACTCCTTGAGGTGTCCTGAAATTAAAGCACGTTTCCCTTATTATTGTGGCATGCAATCTCATTTATCATGTGAGTCTATATTTGTTATGCGTTTTCATAGTCCTACAGTCTAACTTGCTAAAGAAAATGTTTTTTTTTTTTAAGTGTCATCTCTTTAAAATGTGCCTTCCTAGATTTTATCATTTATTTCTTTATAAACCATGCCTGGCTTGTTTCAGTTGTAGCACTAACTCCTTTGTAATGATTTAATTACTCTTACTAAATTATGAATTATAGAGAGGAGTGAGTATTATTGCTTCAACCCTGTTTTTGAGAAGTGCACATTGTATCAAAAATCTCTTTTGAAGGCTGATTTAACTTATATTTCTGCACCAGTTTGACATTATTGCCATATCTGTAAATTGAATGTAATTCCATCATGGTAAGGAAGTGAAGATGAGGCTGAAGGGGAGAGTTTTCAAAGTAGAGCCAAAGACAGAGTGAGAGGATTCAAAAAGTATAGAGAGCCACATATATGACCACAAGACTTTTATCAGTACCGAAATTATGTTTGGTACAGAATCTGAGTGCCGCACTCTGAGCCACTCGCTGGTTCACCTTCAGCTAAGTCAGAAAGAGAGAGAAGTGAAGTGCCTTAATCCCTTCGATTTCACACTTTACTACCTTAATTGTTCTGAAAGACATTCTTTTTTGGGGCCTTGTGAATTCTAGGAACCTCAGATAAGCCCCTCTGTCCTGCAGTGAAAAATGCCTATACGCATACAATAGAATGCATGCACCCCAATTATATAGTGAATATCAGTAAATTATATGCAACAATATTTCTTTTTTTCTTTCAGTAGGACATCATGGGTGTGATGGCCCTTTTATAATTCTTCTTCATATTATTTTTCTTATGGAGAAGTTGTTGCTGACAACATGATGTTATTGCACTGAGAACAACAAACACGTTTCACCCTTAGTGGCTCGCAGGCATGTTTTTCTTTTTTTAAGGCAGTGAAGGTGGAGGTTTGTACCTTAATAAGCCTCTCAAAGTAACAAAGTCAATGCAAAAGAGTGGCAACTTTAAGGTCACATGTGATCTGTGTAGAATCTCTCTCAGGGTTTGTGAGGTTTGACTCTAATGTAGCAGTTAAGCCTCCGGTACGCATAGGTTTTAGTCTTCTTAGGTTTTGGTCCTCTGCGTGGGCTTAAGAAATAAGGGACTTTTTACACATGTTGTTGCTAAATTGTGGTGGATCATAATTTCTTGCTACCACGGTGCCTACCACAGCACTGCAGGAGAACTACCATTGAGCATTACTAGTTGCCCACCACTGTATTCCAAATGGGTCAGTGGTGGCAGTATAGCACAGCCACTTGTAACTTTCAGCTCTTTACATAATAACTACAAGTACCTTTGCAGCTGACTCAGATCACAGTGTTGCAACCAGAACACACGGTTTTATATTTTTTAAAGGGGCATTTAAAGGCTGGTCAATGTCTGCACAGTGCAGATTTGCACGTTTATTTATAGAAGCGCTGCCATGCTGTTTTCTTTAGTAAGAAGCTCTTTCGTTACAATGATCTAGTAAAAAGCCGTGAAATGATTATTGGAAAGTGGCTCCGGAACAATATTTTTTTATCTTCATTTCATTACCATGTTGTAGTCATGTTGGGTTGACCTAATCTCACACTGAATCCTCAAAGAATGCTACAAGCACCAATGGCCTCCCAAGAAACACAGAATGCAGTAATGATTCGTTCTAATACCAGAAAGGTATAATTTTGGGAGTTCACGTTTTCTGAATTATCTTGGCCTCAGTTAGCAAAGATGTCAGTTCGCCTGGCAAACCACTTCTTTTTCCAAGATTTCAGAAGAAAATAATGTCAATAAGATGTATTCATCTTGCTTTGCAACGAAAAACTTTCTGAGTGTTTGTCAGCCATTTTGCTTACAATTTCCACAGTGCCAAAAACTTTTTTTACTATATTATTTTTTGTACACGTGTATTATGGAATGAAACAAAACGTTAGCAGCAGAATATGTTTTCTCTAACCCATACTACACGCGCAGTCAAAGGGTGCACCGTGGACTTGTTCAATTCTCTGCCACCCTGCAAAAGTTAATGTAATTTGGCCCGCCTGTTGCCATTGTGATCAATGGAAGCAATTTATGCCCCACCATTAGCACCAAAAATGACTCCATTACAGCCTCACATTTCAGAAGTGGTGAAAGTTACTGCACGTAATGAAGGCCACCCTGATGGAGATAATTTAGAATTGTATTCTAGTTTCAGATAAATATGCGGTGCTCATGAAAATGAACCAAGCTCTGACATGTTGTTTACAGTTTCAGACATCAGCAGGTACATAGCTTAACAACGTGTGAGATCTTTACACGGACTTTTTGCATGCAACCTGTAGCTTGTTTATTCGATATGATGTAGGCTAAGTGCATCCTTCCATCAGCATGAAACTAAGCTTTCTAAGCGCTCTTGACATAGTTTACCCAAGCTATCTTGATTATTTAGTAAATGATTAGATAAACAGATGAAATTAAAATAGGGATGCTGCTGAAAATGATGCAAGAGACAAAAAAGTCAAGCACTGGTTAGTAAGTTTATGCTTATGTCCCTAAAAACACATTTATAAGTATTTTCTCGAAACTGGAGTACATGTGAAGGGAAAGCTTGTAACATATGATTGGAATCTAAATGGAAGTGATATAGTAGAAAAATGAAAGAAATTGAAATGGAGAGCGGAAGACCGATGCTAAAAAAAAATGAATGTCTACGTGACATTTCATTTTCTGAACTGCCTCAATCACCGTTCTTTGTACACATTTCAGAGGGAAATTATGCTGAAAATGCACATTTTAACACAATTTTCTCAAACTTATGTTGGGGAGGGCGAATCCCCAACGCCCCTTCAGAGGATGAAGTTTGCTTGGCTCCGGTGTGATGTAAAATGCATTGTTTGGCCCCGTTTTTAGGTCGTTTGCTAAAGACATCTTGGGGACATTCAGAAAGCTTCCCTGGGAATGCATTCAGCCCATTACTTACCATTGGCTTTGTGGTTTGTAACTCACAGAGTCTGGCTTACTATTTGCTGGCTTTATTTGTTTTAGGCTGTCAAGGGTGAGTTTGTCCCTCCCAAGGAGCAAAGGCTTTTCACACCAACTCTCCTTCTATTCTTCCACAAGTCACCCCCTTCAGTAAACAGGCCTGTACATCTTGTTCTTATCTTGTCAGATCTGCTGTGGCACTCTGTACCACTGCACTCTACTCCACTCTTCACCACTCCACTCTACAACACTGCACTCTACGCCACTTCACTCTATGCCTCTCTCCTCTACTCTAAGCCAATGCACTCTACGCCACTCTACACCACTGCACTCTTCGCCACTGCCCTCTACACCACTCCAGTCTAGGCGACTCCAATATACTCTATGTCACTCCAGTTTACGCCACTCTACAGCACTGCAATCTACACCACTGTAATATACTCTACACCAATGCATTTTACTCTGTAACACTCAGCTCTATGCTCCTGCACTCTACACCAATCCACTGTATGCTACTCTAATCTACTCTGCATCTCTGCACTCTACACCACTTTACTCCACTCCAATACACTGTACACAGTTGCACTCTACACCACTGCACTCTACTCTGCACCACTGTACTCTACACTACCCTGTGCCAATGCACTCTACACCCCTACACAACACAACACTGCACTCTATGACACTGTACTCTGCAACACTACACTCGCCACCACTGAACTCTACGCCGCTCTACTCTGAACTACTGCACTCCATGCCAATGCACACTACGCCACTACACTCTGCATCACGACGGCACTGCACTCAGCATCACTCCACTCTATGTCACTGCACTCTACGCCACTGCACTCTCTGCCACTCTACTCTGCACCACTACTCTGCACCACTGCACTCTACTATGTACCACTCTAATCTACTCAACTGCATTCTACAATGCTGCATTGTACGCCGCTGAATTCTTTGCCACTGTGCTCTATGCCACTGCACTCTATTTCACTATACTCTGCAACACTCTACGCCAATGCACTCTACACCAGTTCATTCTACTCTACTCAACTCCACACCACTGCACTCTACTCTACACCACTTCACTCTACGCCACTGCACTCTACATCACTGCACTCTATGCCACTTCACTCTACAACACTCTACTACACTCTTTGCCATCCCACTCTACTGCACTCCACTCTCCTCTACTCCCCTAACATTTAGCCATGCTGAACAGCAGCCACGCTGGTGTACAACATGGTTAAAACACATGAGCAAAACCATCAGTTCTTGCATAGGTGAGACCTATTGGCTTTGGCAATGCTTATTTAATAATTTCATTCTGGAAAAACCCTCACAAACACCTTTGAAGTAAGACTGTTTCACTTGGTGTAATGCATGGTGGGTATTTTCACCGAACATTTTCTGCAGGCTCCCTGGGGCATTCATTCTTTAGAATTAAAAGAATACAATCATAATTAGCTATCCTTAATTACTGGCTTGTGCAGGGCTAGTCAAAGTATTCTCAAAATTAAATCAAATTTCAGGAGTATCAATCACATCTAATTGAAATAGAAAATAATCCCCATGTTGAGCTCATTGTTTTATACATAACTTACACTAACGTCTACAGTCCTTTACAAACTTGTGAATGTCTTTTTCGTTACAGTTTTATATTGCAGGTCCTCACATCTGAGCATGCAATATACAGCTGTAACTACGGAAGGAGGTTTTATGTGTTGTATAAAGACCAATCAAACTAGAAAACCTGCAAAAAAGAAAAATAATTTAAAAAAGACTACAAGTCAAAACGTGCATTAAGGTTTGGGACAGAGAGAGTAGGCTTGGAGACAAAATGTTTTCAATTGTCTGCAGTCGTTAAGGGAATCTTATGTGATGTAAAGTTTTCAAGTGGATCCCACTGATCACCAGAAGAATGGTCACCCAGGCTCCTATCACAAGTAGAAATGATTATGGAAACGCCCTCTACATCAGAATCCCAGCCCTTGTTCTATGCCGACTCTAAACCACCCAGAATGCCTCCACCAGACTCATCCTCAACATCCTGTGAAATAACCACATCTCTCCACACCTCAACAATCTCCACTGGCTCCCAGTCCAGGAAAGATGTAAGTTCAAGCTACTCACCCACGCCTACAAAGCTGTCCACAACACCTGTTCAGCTTACCTCAACCACCGTCTCAACTTGTACCAACCCACCAGAGACCTTCAATCTGCATCCCAGGCAAGATCACACCTCCCACGGATTAAGAAGACCAGAAGTGGAGGACCCGCCTTTTCATTCCTCGCAGCTAAGACCTGGAACAACCCCCTGAAACACCTCAGGAACCCCCCCTCCATCATGGATGTCTGGAGGAACCTCAAGACATGGCTCTTCCAGATTAAACAGGCATGATCCCCTCCTCCTCAAAACATGGCTCTTCCAGATTAAACAGACATGATCTCCACCTCATCCCTCAGGCCTGCCCTACTCAGCACCTGGATACCTTCACGGCTGATTAGCCGCCCTCTACAAATTCACATATCATAACATATTTTAAATTATAGTGATATAAACATAAATTAGTAAAAAAGATAATATTTGTAAGAGGAATTCCATGACTTTAAATTTCAAATATAGTCGGGCAACCCATAAGAGCAGTTCACCCTCCTACCTAAACTGCACCTCAAACTCACCAATTCGGAAGGAAACCTCCTTCAATGCTTTGACTTTTTGCAGAGCAGAGGATCTTCTTTGGTAATAATCTTCCAGGTTATCAGGTTATCTTGGTTGCCCTTAGTTTACCAGCCAGTGAAGTAAAAGTTGACCTTTTGGGACAAGCGAGAGGTGTGGCAAATATACTGCTGTTCATTTTCCCTTTTTTCAGTGTGTGCCCACTTCTGCTTGTGAAGGTACAGGTTGGAGTCATCAAAGAAGTAATTGGACTCTGCTTCAATGGCCTGGTTTTGATGGGTGCTGATGGTGTAGAACTCAAACAGTGCAGACATGATAGGTCTGGTGATGATTTTCTGACCTCACCTTCTATAAATGAATGAGACCTTTCATTATGTATATGAGCACATTCTATTGTACGTGTTGCTGCAATACCAGGTTTTTTGAGCACCAGGTAATTTTCCTGTTCTCAGAGTGGGGGTTGCAACTTTGGAGGAGAAGCTGATGTTTGCAATCCCAGTCTTTGCTTATTGATGGCAGCAGAGGGATGCCTTAAGGGTGTGTGGAGATAGTTTTTTTTTTCCAATAGTCAAAACAGACCAAATCACTTAGGTAAGGACAGAAGATTTGAGTATGGGACAGCCCTCTCTGACATTAAATACCACTGGAGAAATGGCTTTTGAAAGATAACATGGTTGTGTCTCATCTTTCAATGCAAATAACTCTAAGAGGAAGGCTTTATAGGGATAAAGTGTGGAATAAAAACACAGTTGTCCATTTGAAGCTATGACCTCCACTGCTGTACCCTCTCTCAGCCAACTCCAGAGCCAATCACTTCCCCCACACTGGTCAATTTGTGCCAATTCTAAACATCCATGGAGAATCCTAAACAGCTCAAGCTAAATTTCAGCCTTGCTATTATGCCTGCAGTTTTCAAATTTTAGTTATCAATATATACATATAGAATATTCAGCACATAATCACATGGTCCATCTAATCTTTGCCTTTGATCGTTAGCTTTACTCTAGCATAGGTGACTTTTTCAAAGACGTCTTTGATCGCCAAATAAAACAATGTGTATCAGCCTTCTTGCATTGATGCATGAATAGGATGTTATACCTACCTGATAGAGAAAAATAAACGTACTGTGCTGGTTGCTCACCCATATAAATCAAATCCAACCATCTGTGCATTCTCCTTTCCAGTTACAATGGCAGAAATAATCAGATTTCCCAGTGGTAGAGCTGACACCAGCTCTGTATTTTAGAACACAATCAGGCACTGATAACACCACTGGCAATGGTGTCAGACCAGTCACCCAATTTAAGCATGTCAATTCTCATCATTAATTAGGTGCACTACCGCCATTTAAGGTGCCCGTCGAAACCATGGACTCTGGATTAAACTGCATGAAAAGTGATCTGCATATGCTGCAAAAAATGTCCAGTGTGCCTTCGCCACTTATACCGGTGGACCTGCAGAAAAGTACCCACAGTCTCGTGGTAGATTTGCGGTACCTTGTTGGGTAACAGCAGTTCTAGTATGCTACCTGGGCATTAGGTGATTAGTAGTGCTGTGCCAACTACTGGTGCCTCTGGGGATGATGCGTTGTCATGGCATGAAGGTTTAAATGTAGCATACTCACCTCTACCAATGTGGCGCAGGTGTTTTGTCTGTCTCAGCAATGGCTGGATCATCAGGACGCCAAAGCTACAATCAGGCTCTAGGTGGGTCCAAAAGGCTACATTGGACATAATGGAAATAAATACAGCCAGCCTGATTCAGTAAAGGATATTTTGCGCCATAAATCAAGGTCTTGTGCACAAACACTAGATGAGCCTGATTCTCAGAGTTTCTGAAGTATAGCTATATGGCTTTGCATTCCACATCTATTTATTGTGCATGCACAAAATTAACGTGAGTACAAAAATCTGCATATTCAAGATGGCAATAAGCAACTAAGGACCTGCAAAGCAAATGTATGAAACACACATGAAGTAAGTTAAGTCCACATAAAGTTTGACAAATGTGAAGGAAATTGTCTGCTACTATTTTCTCTGAACCCGAACTGTCTCTGTTGCAAGCAATGTGTAATAATCCAATGTAGAGCGTAGTTTATATAAAATCTTTATTGGTTGAGGCACAGTACAAGGGAACCACCGCAGGCAAATCTTCTGGACCAACTAACTCCAGTTGGAACTTAGAGCAAGCTCCATAGCAATAGAACATTAGGGGAACTTAAAGTAATACAACATAGTAAAGACATTACTCAAGAAAGAAAGAACAAGCTTATAAATTAAATGGAAAAAATCCCACCCCTTAATAACAATACAGCATCTAAATATAATCTCTAATTTCCACAGGAGGATTTCCAACTCTACCACTTGTTTTGACTCTGGAAGCCACAGATTCTGTGACAAAAGGATGATTGACACAACCATCTGAATTCTCATTACTGAAATCACAGTTTTGACTTCCACCAGCAACAGGACTAACTTGCCCATACTTTCTGATCATGTACTGGTTCTCTTCTTCAATGTCCTTACTAATACCATTAGGACACTTGACAACCCTCCTCATAATCCAGACTCTACTGTCTTGAGTCACTACACTTTCACAACTTTAAATGCACGACCACACTTTGAAGTCCCTTTTACTTTGAGACCAGCTTTGAGTATTCTTACCCAGTCGCCCACCACAAAGATAGGTACTTTCACCCTCCACTTAGTGTCATACACTTCTTTCATTTTCTCCTATTTCCATTTCACCCTCGTGAGACACTTTCCAAATCATGAACTTTAATTTCAGGTAGTTTACTTTTAATCCACCAAGGACACAATTTAGAAATGGTTCTCTCCCCTTCAACAAGCGAAAAGGACTCAATTCTGTAACAAAATGAGGAGTAATGCGATAAATCCAAAGTCTCTCTCTCAGCACATTATTCCATTCTCTACCAGATATCCTTGCCCATTCCACACCATCTTTAAGTACACGGTTAAACCTCTCAACCTGGCCATTACCCTGTGGTTCATAAAAAGCTGTAGTAATATGCTTAATACCGCACATCTTTAAAAACTCCTCTATCTCACAAGATTTCAACTGCACGCCATTGTCCATTACTAAAACTTCAGGACTGCCTTCACAGGCAAAGACTTCCTTCAAGCACTCCACAACAACTCGTGAAGTAGCCTAAGCAACAAATATAACTTCTGGCCATTTAGAGTGGTAATCTATGACCACCAAGGCAAAGCGTGCATTCTGTGGCAAATTGTTGTATGGGCCAGAAATATCAAATGCTAGTTTCTGCCATTGAAATTTGGGCCATGGCACAGGTTTTAATGGTGCAGGAAATGATTTTAACATTTTGTCACTGCTATTACAAACACTGCACACTCTCACCAGCCTGTCTGCCATCCTATCCATACTTGGCCACCAAACGTTTGCCCTTACAAGTCTTTTCATAGAGGACATACCAGGATGACCCTCATGCGCAAGCCTCAAAATCTCATCCTGCATACGTTCTGGAGGTAAACATTTACCCTCCTTGAAAATGTATTCTCCTTCCACTTCCAAATCACACACAACCTGTTATAATATTATATGTTATGTTATACATTTTATAAAGTGCACAGCTGCCCCAGCAAAGGGGTGTCCCAGCGCTGAAATGCAACTGTCATAGGCAGACCGAGTGAGACACAGTGACCGATTATGCAGAGAGAAAAAAACTTTTTTATGGCTTTGCGGAATATTGCGTGGTTTTGGAGAGAGTTCCAGAGCTTTGGAGTGAGAGCACGGAAGGAGCACCCTCCAGCCCTTACTCTATTAACCCGGGGGAAGACCGCCCGATGCTGGCCCATAGAGCGCAGCTGGCGGGTGGGTGTGTAGGGGTAAGGAGATTGGCCAGATTATCCGGGATTGAAAATTCATGATTCTGTGGGCGATACAGAGAGTTTTGAATTGGATACTGTTGAAACGGCCTCAATTCAGAAGGTACTTCTTTTCCCTTGGGCCAACCTTCCATGATATACTTCTTCAGCAATTTCCACTTTTCATCTTCAAGAGCACCCCTATTCTATTTCTCTTCAAAAATGCTCCCAAACTCTTCTGACACATAATTTCCCAGAGACGCAACAACCTCAACATCATCACACACTTGGAAATCTTTATCACTCTGACATGGAAGCTGAGACAGACAATCAGCAGTCACATTATACCTGCCTGGAACATATTCCACACAGAAATTGTACTCCTGCAGTTTGAATGTGAGTCTAGCTATACGCGCTGTGCCATTCCAACCACCTCCAGGTGACAAAATCGAAACCAAGGGTTTATAATCCGTTTTAAGAATGAACCTACTTTCACATAGATAATTTCAGAAGTGTTCAGCACCCCACCCACAGCCTAACAGCTCTCTCTCAATGACAGAATACCTAGTTTCCGTGTCACTGAAGGTGCGGGAAGCAAATTGTTTAGAATCATCAGTCAATACTATCTGATGATAGGCCGATCGAAGATCAAAGGTAGAAAACACCAGGGCTCCTTCTAGCATGCAAACAACTTCATTAATATTCCGTAAAGGGTGACAATCCATGACCAAATTAGCATTTAACGCCCTCAAGTCCACACATAGCCTCAAACTTTTATCAGATTTCCTCGCCAAAACTACGTGAGAAACCCATTCAGATAATTCCACCTCCTCAATAATATCTTCCTCAATAAGTCCCTATAATAAATTCTTGAGATCTTCTCTCACATTCACTGGAACCCCTCTAAGTTTCGGTTTGATGGGTGCTGCTCCTTTTTTCACCCAGATCTTATGACTGAAACTATTGAGTTTCCCAAGTCCTTTTGAAAACACTTTGGAAAACCGGTTACCAACTTAATTTTTGTTATCTCCTTCAGATACAACCAAAACAGGATCATTCTTCCTAGGATTCAGAATTATTCCCAAACTCTATTGATCCCTCCAACCTAATAGATTCACCCCTTTGATCGCTACATGCAATTTAATGTGAGCAACACGCCCTTTAAATTCAATATCAACCTTTTCATATCCCACCATGTCAACCTTAGACCCATCAAAGGCTCTTGCACCAATATCAGATTTCTTCAAATCTTTGAGACTTAACTATCCACCAAAACAATTAAAAAAATACTCTTCAGTAATTATCATCCAAGGTGACCCAGAGTAAGCCATAAGTTCTATTTCCACATGTACAGTGCATTTAGGTGGTGTAAGACCACCATGTTCACTATTACTTTCCCCCACATCACTAATGGACAACACAATGCCCATACAGCTCACACCATCATCATTCTCTTTCTCCCTAATGCAAGAAACTTTACTTTTGTTGAATCCCACATTATTATTACCGTTAACATCTGTACATACCACAGTGCCCAATACGTCCACCGTTCTTGCATTCTTTACCTAATGCAGGACATCTTGGAAAAGACGTCCCCTGACTAACACTCCCACATCTAAAACAATGGAAATCCTTATCAAATCTCTGCCCACTACATCAATTTCCAGACTTCAAGCTGCACACATCCTACACTAAACCTTTGCTGTCTTTATTTAAGGATTTAATCCACTTTTCAGATTATTCCATAGCTTTGGAAGTACTGATGACATCATGTAAATTCGGATCAGCCATAATCCACAACTGCTCTTGCACCTTCTTACTTCTGACATGCACGATGATTTGGTCTCTGATCATTTCATCTGCACCAAACTCTTGAGCTCAAGTATAAAACTTGAACCTATTGAGAGCAATGCTGGATGTAGGTTTAAATCTGGTCTTAATCCTCACCATAGCTTCCTCAAAGACATTCCTGTCACCACTCCCTCCAGCTTGGGGAAGTGCCCTAAACACCACTTGACCTTCCGAACCCAAGCAATGTAGAAAAATATTTTTTTTCTTTCAGCTACTAGTCTTTGTCCATCAATGGCTTTAAGGTAGGTTAAAAACTCCTCCTTCTACCTCACCCATGGGATGGGAGGTACTCCTTTAGCTTGGAGAAACTTAGAGGGAGGGTCAAATTACATTATAAGGCAAAATTGAAGTTCAACCAAAACTGAATAAAATATTAGCAATTACTGTATTATAAGAGAAAGCTAAAAAAAAAAACACACACCCAACACAAAAGTGCCTCTCATTGGTTAAAAAAAAATTCCTTACTTGAGAAATAATCATCGGTATTTCGCCCACCATGAAAGAACAGAGATAACAGTATGCTCCAATATGATGTTTTTCAATACATGCAAAATGTTCTCAACCACAATAGGCGTAGTCGTAAACAAATACGCCCGCGTCCAAATTGCCAGACAGTGGGCAGGGAGCAACAAACCTCACGGATGTAGCAAAGCTATGCAACACACATGTGCATAGAGAACGCAGTCATGTGAGTATACCTTTCATCACACGCAGAGTCGCATGAAGAGCCGGGAGAATGTGGAAGGCTCCTGTATGATGTGTGTGGTAAGATAATCACAGCGAGTGTGAAAGATGCAGCCCGTGCTGGCAGTTGGTGGGGCATATGACGTACAATAAAATAAACACAAAAAAATCCCAGGTTTGAAGAGAAGAGTAAAGTCTTAAAAGTCCGTAGGCTTGAATTCCGATGAGGCTGTGGAGGTGTGGCAATAATCCATAAGTCAGAACACAAAATCAAAAGTCAGCAGATAAATTCAATACAGGTCCATTTATTGAAAACAAAATTGCTCCTGTGCCGTGGTAAAAGTAGCAGAAGTGTCTTCAACTCGTCGCCAAATTTGTAGTAATCCAAGGTAGAGCGTAGTTTATATAAAATCTTTATTGGTTGCGGCACAGTACAAGGGGACCACCGCAAGCAAATCCTCTGGACCAACTAGTTTAAGTTTAGTTTAAGTTTATTTGATTTAGTTCTCGTCTGAGAACAACAAATATTTAACAGTTAAAATTACATTTTGGTAATAAAATTATCGTTCTAATACAAATTTAAAAATGATTAAAAAAAATTGTACATATTAATACACACAAATTCGTTAGGTGGTGGCTTGCAGAGAGAAATCAAATTCTGAACAGAGTTAATTTTGCACTTTGTTCTGATTAGTTTTAAAAATCTCTTTCTAGCTTCTACGACCAACTAACTCAGCTGGAACTTAGAACAAGCTCCATAGCAATAGAACATTAAGGGAACTTAAAGTAATACAACATAGTAAAGACATTACTAAAGAAAGAACAAGCTTATAAGTAAAATGGAACACAATGAGAAGCTGCAATTTGTGGGTGTACTGACATTCATGTTTCTAAACTTTATTTCAAAGGAACTGATGTTTGGTTAAATAATTTATACCGAACATGGTTCGGATTTCTGAGAAAGCCTTTTCAAGAATGACACACACAAACTGCGCAACCTGCATTTGGCGGAAAATGTCAATTTTTCCTGTTGCAGACCCATTTTCATGTGCATCGTGTGCACTCAAAATGTGTGAATTATGAGAAATGTTTATTATGTGTGCAGACGCATGATCAAATGTTGTGCCAAATAGTGTCTGCAATAACTCAGCTGACATAGTGTCAAACACCAGGCCCACTAAGACTTTTAAATTCATTAACTATCCCAGTGTTAAGCAAGTGTATTTGGAAGCACAATATGTAGTAATTAGTTTTAAATGTGTTTTTAAATTGATCTCAGAATCCATTATCCCCTTACTTCCAAAATGAACACAAGCTCTACGGCAGCCATTTTGTAATACTCTGATTTAATACTGGTTCATACATGGTGTCCTTCTTGTTACAGTCTCCTACACGTCAGTGCAACCAGAGAGTAAGAGTACAAATACTTTTGGTCTGGTCTGTCCTCTTTCAAACACTTGTGTTACGTGAGAAGGGCAGGTTACTCTGGGTAGTGTAACTTCCATTGTGCCAATAAAACTGAATAACCACCATTCAATGCCAACTGCAATGTCCTTACTTCTCGACCCTTCTAAATAGCTTTAAGTATTTCGAGGACAGTATCATGACAGGTCTCACTTTAGCTATTGCTGTCAACGTTTCCTGCTCTTGCAGGAAACCTAACGCCTTTGACTCCAGTCCCTTTGGGGTAGTTACTGATGTGCAGTATTGTGAACTCAGTATATCACATGCAAACAAACTATGGGGCTTATTCTCAAGGACTTATCGCTGATTTATCGGCACTTTAGCGCCGCAAAAGTGGCGATAGATTTATCGCCCTATTCACAATCTGGTGCAAACTGCCGACATCGCCAGTTTACCAGCGATAGCTGCCGCAAAAAACATCGCCACGGATGAGTGCGACAACTAACGCTAATGATATGCAGGCGTTCCCGTGCAAAATCACACGAAAACACCACTTCGCGAGATTCTCAACGACCAGCCAGATCTGCGATGCGATCCAAGAACAGGCGATAAGGCGCGTTAGCAGCAGGGATTTAACACCCGCCTTTTGCTGGTGTTAAGCAGGACGACTACCTGCAGTATGAAAGGGAGCCCAGCCCAGAGCCACATCTGAAGACCAACAGATGCCACGGAGCCAATGATCATGCAGCTCGGAGAACCAAGAGGGCAACAACACCCACCGCCACCACTCCCACGCCCCCCCCCCGGACCACTTCCCTCCGGATTACCACCTAGGCAGTGCAGGACAGCGGACGACCCTAAAACGCACCTGCCCCAGAGACTCAACGCCAGAGGAAGCCATTGGCCAACACAGGCTCAAAAGGACAACCATCCACCGCATCCTGACCCACATTGCCCACAGGCTGACGGTACCAACACAGCGGACAACCTACATCCCCCCGCAGACAAAGCTGCTGGCTGTGCTGCACCTGTTGGCCCCTGGTACCTTCCAACCAACAACTGCCGGAGTCGGAGGAGTCTCACAGCCAGCCCCATCAAACTCCCTCACACAGGTCATGGATGCATGTCCACAAAAGCAACGGCGGGCCTCTGTATCCGCACCACACGATAGTTCCAATTCGTAGTGCACCTGCGCAACCAACCCCAACGCCAGCCATGCTAGACGCCTCCGTGCCCCATGCCCAAGATCGTAGTAACCGAAATGTGGGTGCGCCAGGTCTTGAAGTCCAGTAGTCAACAGTAGTGTAAAAACAGAACTTTATTACAAAGACACAAACAAACAAAACGAAAAGCTCAGCCAACGCGTTCCATTCCCAACGGGAAACTTCAACAGGGCAACGTGTCTTCAGAAACCTGTGGGAGAAATGGTGACAATGGTCAAACTTCCGTATAGTCACATGCCTAATCTGGTACAGTGTACTGCACTTGGACAAACTGGAAGGCTCACAGGCATGACAAACCATGCATGAGAAGACCGTAACAGAAGTTCGTGTGGCCGTAACCGTCGTAGGAATGAAGAGGAAGGTAACGACCACACGAACTGCTGTTACGGTCACATCATGCAGGACTCATCATACCTGAAAGCATCACAGTGTGTGTCAGCTCGATACCCCTGCCCCTCACTCCCCCCACACTGCGCAGTAACATCTTGAGACCACGCAAGGGAACTACACTATAGCTGGCGTCATGCATGTGTTGGGGGCAATTCACAGCACACGTGTATGACTTGTGCCCCCTGCCGACACTGCACACAATCACCGCAACAGCAACCACACGCATGCCATCACTGTGCATACAAAAGTGGACCACTGTGGCCTGTCCACTAATGTCGTCGCAAACTCCCCAGGCAGTGTGCATGATTCCCACATGTCCGCAAGTCCGCCACCAACCAGCGCTTTGAGGATGGCCCCCATGGAAATGCCCTGCCCATCGGCAAGTACCAACTGAACACACCACACACCTCAACTCCACAATCCCCCAACTCACAACTGTGGGAATGCACACATCACAAATCCACCACCAAAGTGACTACTGCGTGTGTCTCAGTCTCCGCCACAACCTGTCCATAGGCCTACACACACGTGGCCGACCACCTTCAACGGGCACATTCACACTGGAGACGAGGTGGCTACGTCCCAAACCAACCAGCGCACATCACGATCATCGCATGCAGGGTCGTGTCAGCAAGGGCGGCGCCACCCACCCAGCCACGACTCCGCCGCCGTGACCGGTGGTGCCTGCGCGATCCTGTGCGCCAGCCCTGGTCCCCAGACCAGTCCGCCGCCCAGTGATGACTGGCCGCCCCTGCGCACCCAGGCCTCAATGCTCACCTGCCGCCACTGGCGTTTCTCCAAGAGGGCCCTCTACGTGCCGGTGCAACCTCCTCAGCTGGTCGCTGGTTTCTGCGCCACAGGCCCCCAGCGCACCCTGCGGCACCGCACCGTGGACTCATGTGTGTGCTGACTGCTGCCTGCGCATACACTGCGGTCCAGCAGGGCACACTGTTCAATTTGAGTCTTGATTTGCTGGACACCGCATCGAGGCCAACGCATCATCGCAGGCTGCACACCGCTCAGCTCTTCAGGTGCCACTAACCCTGTGCAACGCAAGTCATCGTCACGTGGTGGTAGGCCCCTGCCAGCCGCAGTGCAGCGGGTGCCACTAACCCTGTGCAACGCAAGTCATCGTCACGTGGCGATAGGCCCGTGACGGCCGCTGTGCATCAGGTGCCACCAACTCAGTGCACCGCAAGTCATTGACACGTGGCGGTAGGCCCGTGCCGGCCGCTGTGCATCGGGTGCCACCAATTCAGTGCACCGCAAGTTATCGTTACGTGGCGGTAGGCCCGTGCCGGCTGCAGTGCATCGGGTGCCACTAACCCAGTGCGCCACAAGTGATGACTCGGTCTCGTGGTGCGGACGCCATCATGTCATCTCCGGCAGTGGGGAATGTGATGTGCTAGGCCCCTTTTATTGGCAGGGTCACATGTCCTGTGATGCCTGTGCTGGATGGGTGTGGTGTGAGTGTTAACCAGCCCTCAGGGAGTGGCTGTGGCATGCTGACAACTAGACCAGTGATCAGCAGATCACTACAGGGAAGACTTGGGACATGTAGCTTTGTCGTCCCCCCCCTCTGAGCGTAAGTAGATTGGACTGGCCTGGCGTATGGCAGGCCAGCGTAGGGGTGGGAACAATGAGCCCGGGGCTCTGGGCGTGCTTCAGTTCTGGGCTGGACAAGGAAGTAACTGATGCTTGTGTCTCTGTTGTAGTGTCTACGCCACCCGGACCGCAATCGGCAATGTTGCACCCTGTGACTCAAGTCCCACGACATGAGCAACATGGACGTAAGGGGAATCACTGACCCTACATTCATCCATACTCTCATACTTGAATGATCAAAGACATGAAATCTGTGCGATTCTGAATGTTTAATTCACATCCAGTGGAGTGTTGCAGCTGGAGCAGTACAGGGCCATGCAAACCCCACTTCACATTATTGGCCCGTGGAGGGCCAGCCAGAGTCCTTCAGGGAATGACAAGTATATCGGAAGAGGAAGAGTTCAGTCCGCAGTCTGATCGCTGTGTCATTGGTAACCAAACAGAAAATGGCAGTCCATGTCGAGGTCCAAGGTGAGTGTCGTAGAGTGTATCGGGGGACAGTGGAAGGTGATGATGCAAAGGGCAGAACCAAGCAGAAACAGGCCATATGGCGCAGATGAATGCTACTGCCTCCTCCTTACCAGTAAGGTTGATTCACCCACATCTTCGTCCTCTGATGTCACATGTGCCTCACACGTGGGTGGTGGTGGATTGCCTGCCGCACTGTGTGCCACTGACACATCGGGGGCCGGAGGTGGATTGCCTGCCGCACTGTGAGGCACTGACACATCAGGGGCGGAGATGTGGATGTAGAAGCAGCAGCAGCATTTATCTGCGCAAGGCCTTGAGGCAGCAATGCCATGACGATGTGCTGCAGGGCATGGAAGGTCCCAGCCACAACTCACTGGTGTGCAGCCGTAGCAGCCATTCTATCCGCCGTCATCCGCTCCATGTTCTCCATGAGCCCCCGCATCTGTCCCAACTCCCGGCTGACATCGCTGGAGCCACTCTGACTGGACAGTTGTTCTTGTTTCAGTATCATGGCTCCAGCGATGTCAGCCATGGATCGTTGGAGAGCATGGAGCGGACTGTGGGTGTCCGTTAGGGACTGTAAGTGGTCCCTGATGGGAATCAGACACCCATGTATGGCATCAAGTTTGGCTGCCATGAGGTCGAACCCCACCCGCACCTGATCAGCCATCTTCTCCTGGACCTCTAACACACGGCGTTGGAAGGCCATGTGTTGTTCGTGGGGGTCATGGGAGACAGCCGGGGTGGTAGGTGCTTCCTGCTGTGTGGTCTGTGCAGGGGGTGGGGTCTCCTCGATGCAGCTGGGCTGCCCTGCTTCTGGAGGTGGGGTGCCGAAGCTGTCAATGAGGATTTGGAGGGCTTCGGTGTCGATGTTGGGGATGTCCTCATCATCATCATAGAAGAGTTGTTGGGGCTGCTCTGCAGGAGGTGTTGATGCTCCCTCTGCAGTGTGAAGGGGAGATGCAGTATTACATCGTGTTCACATGTATGTTGACGCATTGTACAAGTTCACATGCAGACTGCATGACAATGTACATTGTGACTGTTTAGGAGGAGCTGCCTATTTGATGCGGGACAGTGGACATTTCGTCAACATCATGGATATGTGTTTGTACTTGTACGTTGACATCTCACATTTCCCTGCTATGCCAAATGTGATTGGCCAGTTTCTACACACAAGCGGCACCTGTTGTGTCCTCTGTCCTGTTGTAAACGTGTTGCAGTTTGTACCACATTGTTGTCAATGCTGATGTGCTCTGAGTGTCATGTGTGTGTGCTGCATTTTGGGAGAGTCACCCCTGCAGCTCTGATTTTGCTGCCCCTTGTCCCTTTCAGGCGGTGTGCCTTTGACTTCTGTGCCCATACAGTACTGAGATGTTGCAGACTTGGGTGAATTTGGGTCTTGGTGGGAGTTGGGACTCTGGGGCATGGTTTGTCCGCAGATGTGTTGTTGACGTCAGGGGTTGTTTGTGCAGGTGGATGTGTCAGAGTGTGACCTGCTCCTTTACGGATGTGGTCCACACTCAGCCACCTCAGTGTGGTGGCGTGCACCATGTCATGATGATCGGACTGCAGCCATGCTAATCGTCATGCAGTGTCACTTGCATTGTCAGTGTGGCTCACAGACACGCCGCTTTGCTGGGTTTGGCACATGTGCATGGGTTGGTTGTGAGATTGGTGATGTGTGGGAAGGGACCCCTCTGGGCACATAGTCGACGGGGGCCTACTTGCTGTTTCTAGGTGTGCTGCAGTGTGCCAAGGGGATCAGGGACATGATCCAGAGTCATTGTGGGTGTGCACTGTGCTGTACTTAATTGTGCATGTGTGCCATTGTGCCCATCTCCCCCCGTCCCCCCAGTCCCTGGTCGTTACTCACCCTGTTGCTGTTGTGTCAGGTCATGTTGAGCAGTGTCCGGTCCCCCAACTCCTGCCACGGTCTCCCCACTGATGACTGTGGACACCATTTCCTCCATCTCATCCAGCTCCCCCTGTGGCGCTGGACTCCCACCTCCAGTCTGCATTGCTGCCTTCTGGTTGTTGGCGTGTTTCTGCTTGGTCTTGCACTTCACATCATTCCAGCGTCTCTTGAGCTCTTCCTCCTCGGCACTCCAACTGCATTCACCTTGTCCAGGATGGACTGCCACGTTGCATTTTTTGTTGCCAATGACACAGTGGAGGTGACGAACAGTTGTTGATGGTGTTCTATCACCTCCGTGATCAGGATCCTGTTGTCCTGCAGACTGAACCGCGTCTTCCTCTTCTTCTTGTCCTTGCCCTTCCCTGTCCCCGAGGTCCCAGGCTGCTCCTCCGGGGGGCTTGTGGGGTTCTGGCCGTCCTCTGTACCTGCTCCGGCTGCCTCCATTGTGCTTCGCTGTAGTTTGGTTTTTGTTTGTGTTTTTTTTTTCTTCTGCTTTTGTAGTGATTTTTCCCGCCTGACGTGTGTGATTTGCAGGCCTGGCGCTGCTTTTCGCTGATTGTCTTATCGCGGTTGGGCCCATCGCAACTTTTTTCACGTTGGGGTTTGGATTTTCATCGCCGTCCCGGTAATGTTATCGCGGACATTTGACGCGTTATCGGGAGACTTTGGCATGTTACTGCCGTGTTGAAAATACGACGTTAACACGGAGTTATTTTCCCCCGATAGACGGCGATATGAAAACTTGCGTTAACCTATTTTGACGATGTTTATCACACGTTCTTGAGACTATCCCCCTATGTGTTTACTAAAGCAAGCTCTCCTTTGCTACTAAGAAGCACATGATGAAAACTACATGTTCAATGCGATAAATACTTTTTGCTTTAATAAGTAACAAAACACATTTCAATTGTTAAACCAACTTTAAATTGGTAAACTGTACATTTTAAATGCCCTAATCTGACAATGGAAAATAGGAAATCCACTCAGTTTAAGAGCCAGTTAGATTTTTTTAAATAGGTTTTATTTTATCACATGTAGTCTGAAAGCATGTAGCACGAGTTATGCATAAACTCAGCAGTGTCATCATTCACAAAGGAGAAAACCTAAAGTGAGACACTTGAACTGAACAAAGAAAATATTGTCAGGTGCTTCAAAGGCCCTATGTAGTGAAATGATTTCCATTCCTTACTTGAAAATAAAGTACCTCTGCGCCTACAAGCCTTACATTTACCGTTAATCAAATTGGCCTCTCGACCCTGATCAGGATTCATGCTGTCGCTGTCGTGTGTGATAGGCAGAAATTGCAGTGAGAAAAAGATCACTTCACTTGGGACATTGAAATGACAGCAATTGTTGTCTTTGCTCTTACAGACATGTTCTTTTGAATATTCCAGTTCTCCACTGATAGATGGTTTCTGATGAATCCAATTGATTACGTATGGGTTTCTGAACATATAACGATTTGCCTGAAACACCATTTCTATTGATTCTGTTTGCAGATTGAAACTGGTGATCGGTATGTGATCATTCCAGTTGGAATATGTTTCACCACTAAAACTAAGGCATCCATTATAATCTAAAGTCTAAAAATCCATCTACCACAAATGGATGCAATAATAACCATTTGGAACTGGTCAAATGGAATTTGCAAGTAAAGCAAACAAGCATTGGCAAATCCAATAGAGCTTGCTGCGAGAGCTATTGGCTTTGTAATTGTGTTTTTAGCCATGTTGTACAGCAGCACGGCTGCTGTGCAACATGGCTGAAATTTTTAAAAAGGCCTATGATGGTGTCTGCATCATAGCGCTTTTTTGTAAATTGCAGATAGGGAGGGAGTGCTGGGAATAAGAGCAAGACAGAGGGAGGGCGAGCATGTGGGTTGGCAAGACAGACAAATAGTAAAAAAAAGAAAGCACTCTGGCAAGGCCAGTGCTGGCCATATCATAGCACATGTTTTGTTTCGCAAGGCAGGAGGCAACACGAAGAGAGGGGTGGTAGGGAACACAGATAGAGTGATGCAGTGATAGACAACATGGTCAGAGGGAGGAGACGAGAGACAAGACAGATAGAGGGACAGTGTGCTAGAGAGGCAGGGAGCAAGCACACACAAAATGCACTCAGAAGGAGTGCTTCCATCAAAAGGAAAAGGTAGCTCCCACAAGGCAAGCAGTGGAAGGACACACTACACAACTGCACTCTACGCCACTGCACTCTGCTCTGTAACACTGTACTGTTCAGCACTCAATGTCAATGTTCTAAGCCCCCTAAATCGTGAGAAAATAATAATGCCTAATTGTGGTCCATGGTCGTTCCTGTCTTGGTCTCTTTCTTTTATTTAAGTCCAATTCCATTCTAATGAAACTGTTGCTAGTTTAACAAAGGGTGCCCTCGTTTTGGCTTTTTCTTGCGTTAATTCCTGCCAAATTCTTTTCTATTAATCCTGGTCAAAATTACAAGTATCTAGTTACAAATGGTTTCAACTGGATATAGTTGCAGGCATGTCAGTCTTTGGCCATTCCCTGAAGATCTGTGGGAAAAATTCCAGTTCAATTGTGCCACATCTTCTAACTGGACATGGGTGTCCAATGGTGCTTGCTGTGTTTTCCTCTAATATTTTTAAGAGTGACATTTTGTTAGTGTTCTCCATTAAACACAAGTGATCCAATGTCCAATAAAATCCATACACTGTAGTGGTATCTAGTAAAAAGCCTGCCACATGGGAGGGTCATAGAGATGAAGAGGAAGTAAAGTCGGCACATCTTAATCAAACAGAAGTAAGCAAATGAGAGCAATGATGAAGCCAGAAAAGGGCAAACTATGGGAGGGTTCTAAGCCCATTGTAAGCTAAGAAAATGTCTCACAAGCGACAGCATAAGCACTGTCTCAGGCGTGATATGGAAGTTAGATAGATGGAATGCTTGGATTAATCATAACCCTTAGCAGTGCTCAGTTCGTTTTTGTAAGAAATTGGGGTGCTGATTGAGGGAGAGGGTGAAACCCTACTCAAGCAGCAACCCCAATCCTTGTCAGGGTGAAGTGACAAGCAAACCCCAAATTAACCTGTGCTTAACCCTCTGGTAGCTAGGCACTAGCAACAGGCTCTCTGATCTACCTACCGGGATCCCGGCAGAAGTGGGTAGGTCAGAGAGCCTGTTGCTGATTCAGCAAACTACATAGGGAAATTCCTTGTGGATACCTGCCGGGTAATGATGAAGTAAAATGAGAAACCCGACTGGGGTTGGTCATGTTCTATCAGGTACTACACATAGTATGTGTTAGGCTGGTTTAAAGAGGTAGATTACACCATATAACCACCCGTGTGTAGATAGTTTTGATTTTAGAAGGTCCTGACGAATCGCCACCATATTGATTGACTACCAGGCTAGAAACATGTTGACCACACAATAGAGCGCCCTACCTGAGACATAACCTCAGATATGCGCCTTTGTTTCTTTTAATCAGGTTGGGAGACCTATTGATTAAAATTGTTTTCGTTGGTACTTCCAAACCTGTTTTAAACTGCCTTCAGGTTACACACCTCCACTCACTCATCTACACTGGTTAGGCCCCTCACCCACAAGGCACCAAACAGCAATTTGGAATAAAAGATCTCCGCCAAAGAGCCCCTCATAGGGATCCCGTCAGCTATTGCAGCGCCGACCTGACGAGGAGCAGCCCTATGATGAAGCATTACACCCAGCCGGGTGTGTGAGGGCCCCAAATTCCAAGAGGAGGAATCCCCGTCCTCCTACTTCTCATGACCACGCAAAACCGGTTCCCCTAGTTTTCCCTTGTCTCGTAATTAGGAACAGCATACTTTCTGTATCTTTACCTCAGCACAGTAGGGTAGCAGTCCTTCCAAGTAGCAGTCCAGCAGAGTGGTAGTCCTTTCAGCAGCACAGCAGTCCTTCTTACTGGTAGAGTCCACAGGTCCATAGGTGAGCTGAAGAGTTGGGTCTACGAGTCAAATATTTATACCTGGTGCCCACTTTGAAGTAGAGGAAGCTTCTAAAGATTTCCACCCTGAGGTGTCAGGCATACCCTTCCTCTCTGCCCTGGCCCCAGCTTGTCTGGAGTCACAAAAGACTAGTGATAAGCCCTATGTGAGAGTGCTTATGCAGAACCTTTGTGATGTGCAAGTGTGAAGTGTGATAGGTGACAGCTCCTCCCCCTTGTTAACTCAGAGTTTCCCTTCCTGCCAACACCTATCTTCCCTTTGTCTCACTGTCTGGGAGTAGTACACAAGACCAGCTGCCAGCAACACCTAGTCATGTGACCCAGGATCAGGCTTCTGGCACCAAATGGTTAGAACAAGAAAATGCCAAATTTCTAAAAGTGGCATTTGCAGAATTGGGGTTGAAAATACAACTTTACCATTAAGAAGGCTTAGAATTACGATTCTTTAGACACCAAACGTGATCTTTGTGATCTCTGTACCTGCTCCCTATTGAAAGTTGTTGCATATTAAATGTAATAAGGTAACCCAATGTTATCCTTTGGGAGAGGCAGGCCTTACAGTAATGAAAAATGAATTTACGAGTTTTTCACTACCAGGATATGTAAAACTTAAATGTAGATATCCAACTATTTTAAATACCTAGTGCCCTGCCCTATTGGCTGTTCAGGGCCGACCTTAGGGGAGGCTTATATGTATTAAAAAGGAATAGTTAAGCCTGGCAAATGGTTTATTTTTCCAGGTTGAAGTGACAGTTTAACAACCGCACACACTGGCTACAATGGTAGGCCTGATACAGGTTTAAAGAGTGGCACAATTAGTGCTGCAGGCCCACTAGTAGCATGTAATTTACAGGCCCTTGATACATGTAGTACCACTTGACTAGGGATTTACAAGTAAATTAATTAGGCCAACTGGGTGTAAGCCAATTCTACCACGTTTAAAGGAGAGAAACACTGGTTGGCAGTAGTAAAATGCTCAGAGTCCTAAAATCCAACAAAAACGGGTTCAGAAATCTGGCGGGTGAAGGCAAAGATTTGGGGATGACCCAGTAGAAATGATTTTAACTACTTCTTTTCTTTTACTCTGTGTTTCCTAGTCGACACTATTGGAAACACGATTTTGCCCAGAGATGGCTAATAGAGTTCACTGTGCCCTATGGAGTAGAGCTGCTAATTAGTGATGAAGTCCTATGTGGCTGCTAGAAAGTTGCTTGTGGTTCCATTCAAAGGTTATGTGGCCTAGTATTCTGTCTGGACTCCCACTTCTGGGGTGAAAAAAAAGACTCATTTGATTTGTATATGGCTGGTCCTCTTCTGCCATGACACAATGAGCCAAAATCGAAGGGCTTAAATGATACCCAGAACAATACCATTGGTTCTGATTCATTAAAACATTCTTCACAGCACATTTTTATGTTGTTCAAGGAGTCTGTCCTAGACAACACTCAAGGAGACATGGGTATCTCAAACATAGGTTACGTAGGACGATGTGCCATAGGACTCACTGATGTTGGCCATTGAGGCTAACATCGGTCTGTTTAAATGTATTCCCATTGAGGTGTTGCGGCTGGTTTTGCTGGCTGTATTGCCTGTTCTGTGTTGGGACTGGGAATGATTTCCAATTGGTCAGTCTCTCTCTGTAACGGCACAGTGAGAAAAAGCAATTGAATGGAATGCTACCTACAGCAATGACAATAGTATTGATTAATTCAAACCATTCCATCAATCATATGGTTATTTTACTCAAAGGGAATTTCCAGCAGTGTATGTGAAATACTGCAACAGAAATATGCAATATGTAACCTATTTGATTGAGTGACTTCTGAAAATTGTCCAACTAATTGCTATTATTTTGCTCCTGCCTGAATGTGAGGCTTTTTATAGAAAAGGAAATTATTTATTTGCAAAACATGTTCTTATGTTACTTAGTTGCAATCAGCAGGTTGGCCTATTGTTGCATGCAGAACTTTAACAGAATTAATGCAGTATTTACTATTTTACAACTTGTTCTGTTTAACTTGATCTCTGTTGCAGGTTGCTTAGTTATAGAAAATCGCTCAAGTAAGTTTCTTCTAAATGTGTGCGACTGTAGTAATATAGCTAGCTTTGTGGGTCCTTTCCGTGTGTTTATTAGAGCAAGCCTCCAACTTGGGTATAAATCATAAAAGCATGACTAATTGCATGGTAACTGGAGAAATGCTTTCTCTCTCTCTGGGGTGAAGCTTGCATGTCTGTGTTTTAGCTTGGGAAGCAATACGGGGATATTTAAACTCCCGGGGTTAAAAACTGTGTAATTATTCAATGAGGTCACCACCATTTTCAGTAATATGCTCTAAACCGCTGCAAGAGCGGAAAATGTTTCGTGAGAGATAAAGTTATGATGTTCTCTAGAAAACAGGATTAATTCCAGGATATGCCATTTGTTAAAATAAAAACCTTGCACTGAAATCATAAATCATGAAAAAACACAATGTTCTGTAAATAATATTTTGTATCATTTATGCATCCACATGCAGCACTGCAGCCCCCTAAATCATAACAACGCCTTTGGTCCACGGCCGTTCCTGTTTTGGCCTCTTTCTTTTATTTAAGTCAAATTCCTTTCTAATTAAACAATTGATAGGTTAAAAAAATGTTGCTCCCCGTCTTGGCTTTTTCTTACTTTAATTCCCGCCAAATGTCTTTCTGTTTAAACTGTTCATATAGTTTAAAAACCCTGGTGAAAATTCCAGGTGACTAGTTACAAATGGTTTCAAGTGGATATAGTTGTAGGCATGTCAGCCGTTGGCCATCCACTGAAGATCTGAGGGGACAATTCCAGTTCAATTGTGCCACATCTTCATACTGGACATTGGTGTCTAATGGTGCTTGCTGTGTTCGTCTTTGATATTTTTAAAAGTGAAATTTCGTTAGTGTTCTCCATTAAACATGAGTGATCCAATGTCCCAAAAAAATCTATATATTGTAGTGGTATCTAGTAAAAAGTATTTTGTAAATGGTCTAGTGAAATTTCCACCAGGGAATGCGGAAAATTGTGTATGTGGCCTTTCAGTACCAGCTTCTTTATTTAATTACAGAAGGCCGTTTTTGTGTATTTGCTGCATTGTTTTCCCATAAGGAACAGTCCATATATTCTGTCTAGTAGACAGATTGCTTTATACCAATGCCGGGTGTAGTCACAGAGAGCCAAGGGACTCGTTTCTTAGGAATTCATCTGAAGTTTAGAAACATGAGGAGCTTGCTAACACTTTGGCCTGATTTCACGGTTGTGCAGACATATTTAGCTAGCTAGTACTAATGATTTGCATTGATGAATGATAAGAAGGCACATGGCCTAGAACTCTCGGGCAAACAACCTGCCGCTCTGATCTTGGAGCCTCTGAATTCTGCCTGAGGTTCCCCAGGACAGGCAAGAAAGGGTGAGTGGGCACGACTAACAAAGCTGGTGCTAGTCAAGGCTGCATGATCCGTGACTGACTCTCCACCAGCCTTTCCAACTCGGTCCCAAGCAAGGCTAAGATGGAGTTGCACGTCTGCCTGAGCTGTCACTGACTCTCTACCAACCCTACCAGTCTTTCCAATCCACAGGCCTGGGCTGTGGCAGACTTAGTAACAGCCTAGCTTGATCTGTGCCTGACTGCACCGGTGCTCAACAGGCCTTTCACAGAGTAACACCTGTATCAAACAGTTGCCTTTACCTGTGGACCAGGAGCCACATTGCAAATACTGCCCACTGTCCCACTCTACACAGAAGCACACCCATGAGTGCATGCACCAGGCACAGACTGGTACCGTGAGGTGAATGACAGGAAATGCACTCTTCCTAGTGCTGGTGTGGACATGTGCCTACTCAGGAACTGTGCATTTGTGAACGGCGGGCCAGCTGTTAAAAGCTGCTGGTCCTCCTTACAGGAGGTGGCCATCCAGCCTTCCTTTCAAGGAGGGCAGTGACCCCTCCGCTGGTTGGTGCAGTGAGTCACTGAACCGACTTGCAGGGGGATGCCTCAGGTCACTTGGACCTCGGTGACACTCTTCCCAAGGGGCACCCTCGGGAGGCTCACTGACTGTGCACCACCTCTATGTTGTTCACAGTGAGAGTGCCTTCTGACAGTCTCTGCACCTTTATCTGTAATATGGAGCAGGTGCAAAGGCAAAGGATTCCATCATTTGCATGGGGCCATGGCCTAGGCCAATGAAGGGATGCTCCATGGGCATCGCACCAGCGCACATGTAGCACCAGCTCAATACACATTACACAAGGGATCGCAAAAGCATCTGCGGCCCCTCCTGTAATACGGAAGTGCCTGGGGTGCACAAAAAGCGGGCGAAAATGCCTGTGTCGCGCCAGAGCACTATGTATATTATACACCCCCACGTCTACTTGTGCTTTGCTGTGAGGTGAGTAGCTGAATTCAAGTCCCTCGCCTCCTTTCCTTATTCAGTGCTTCTTTTCTATCTGGACTGGGTTTGAACCACCTCTACCCCATGTGCTTTCGTCATATACTGTAAGCTGCATCTGTTCGTCCTCCTTAGGGCCCAGCCATGAATCCCGGCCCGCTCTGAGACGTGCCACCCTCAGATGGGCTTTGCAAAAAGTGAAACGAAGAAATTCAAGAGAAAAAGAGATCTCATTCCATGATTATTTTTATCTCTCCTTCCAGGCCCATCTCCAAAAAAGCCTTTCTGCAGCACGTGGAGGAGCTCTGCGCAAACAACAACCTAAAGTTTCAGGAAGAATTTTCGGTATGTAGCAAGCAGTTGTCACAACATTGTGAGACCGCCAGTCGTTTCATGGGTCAGATTTCATGTCCATTTTAAGCAGCCGAGGTCGGCCTTGATAATCAATACCCCATTACCATGTTGGTTGTTTGGACAGTAACCTTACACGGATTTGGACAGTGCAATTCACACCACAACCAGACTATAGTTCTACACCTCAGGTGTCAGAAAAATCCGAACCCCCTTGCCCCTCCCCTGCACCGCCACCATTATTTCAAGAGGACACACAACCACTCATTAAAACCTTCAGATTGCGACACGTCATAGAAAGCTGGGTAGGTTCAACACATGCTGCAGCCATCAACAGCAAACTTGCATTTCACAGATTTAAATTCCGGGAAGGCTGATACATGCTTCCATCTTTCCTATTTCGATAAAATGTCTACGATTGGCAGGCATAATAATACAACCCCTTAGTTACAGCTCCCACAACTTGCAGAGTACACATCTTTAAGGCCAAAACAGAGGGTATTAGTAGAACCTACAGCTTATGAAGTAAAGAGTCCTCTAGAATTTCAAAGACATGCATTTACATAAGTAATTTTATTTTCTAACTCAGGTTACTCGGTCTATGAAAACGAGGCTAGGCAATGTGTCTCTTCATATGTGGTGTGAAATATAGATGGACTTCCTCTGCACCTACGAAAATGCAAGGAAATGTACTAAGCAGTGCATTTTTACAGGACGTATGTAGGGTGGAGTGCAGTATTTTAAAAACATTTTAAAAAGTTCTGTAAAAAAACAAAAATGCATATTGTTTCCTAATAATAGAGGCTTCAGCTTACCTGTGGAGTGCACGGCTTTATTTTTCACCTGTGAGTACCCACTCTGGGTGCAGAATGAAAAATGCACTTCTTGTAGTGTTAGTGCATGTGCTGTAGAGAGTGCAGAAAGTGAACACGGTGCACCAGTTAAAACAGCTGCACTTTAGTTACCTCAGAAACAAAAAAGAAAATACATCAGAAAATGTCCTAAGCACCAGCCAAGCACAAATAAATACTCCTTCCTACATAGTTCCAGAGAAAATACTCACCAGTGTAACATAGAGCGACGGCCACAACCTCCTGTTAAAGATAGCATGCAAACCAGCACGTACATTTATCTGGTTGGGATATAACAAAAGTCAGTTTCACCAGTCCAGCCGAGTCCTCGAGCCTGAATGGAAATTAATGGGAATAAATGTTCTTGGACATGCCAGGTCCACTTTAAATGCTCTAGTACTTCTTCACTGATATTACCACGTAAGCACACAAGCGGCAGAGCATTACTCTTATCCCATTCGTGTTTTATTAGTCTTACTATAGTCTGTGATAGTCTAGCTTTTAAAACGCCATAGGAGGCTCACCTGAATTGTCAGACCCAAATATGAAGCAACCGCTGGTCAGTTTTTAGAACCATAGATAATATGTAAAAACAAATTAGTAGGCCTGGGCGGTGAACTCCTCTCCGTTCGTAGAGTTTGTGGAGTTTTCCGCACTCCACGCTCTGCGGAGCACATAGAGTTCCGAAAAGGAGCAGAGTTTTTTCCTCGCTCGCCAGCTTTAAGTTGGTGAGTGCGAGCGGAGAAAATCCCACGAAACACCACCCCCAGCGAGATTTCCTCAACACGGGCGGATACGGATGGTCACTACCACTCGTGTTGAGAATTCATCCGTTCGCTCTCCGCTCAGGCCTACAAATTAGATTCTAGGGATTGCGCAATAGGCCCATACCTAAGTACGATGTAGCATGGATGTGTAGAATGCATCCATTTGGCGAAGTGTTCAGGATGCTATGGGCCCACACAGTAACATACACTGTCCCGTCACAAGATCCATTCAGGGCAGTGGCACACGTCCTTGAAAGGTGTAAGATCTCATGATATGCTCAACACCCCATTACAATACTTTCACAATCAAGCGACCATTTCAATCATTACTTCTGTGCAGTAATTAAAATGCATTTCCCATGATGCTCTACAGATGATCTAAAGATCACACTTCGACCCCACGCATATCACAATATAAGAACGTCAAGAGAGTCTGGCCTGCGGATCCTCGCCATTAAATTAAACACTCCTGTGCACACATACAGCCTTGGAATTACCTAGATGTTTGTCTTATGGAAACTGTAAACTTTCATAACAATGTAAATCCTCCAGGAAAAAGGTAGACTGTTTTCTAAGTGTCTAGTTTTTATGGCTATCAAATGCGTTTCGACTGTCTGCCGTTCTGTTGTTTCTGGGTATCAGTGCGGGTCAGAGTACGGCTCATCTTATGGAATTCCGATTTGTCAGTCTCTGGTTACTTTATTGTGGATTTTTTGTTTCATCATGCCCCTCCCACTGGCTGGGCCTGCACGAAGGTACAGACTCCAGCTATTGCCTGCCAACCAGCAGGTAATAATGTTCACCTCCCTGTGGGAAGTGCTACCCACTCTAGCAAGAATGGCACGTCCAGCAGTTTCTGGCTATGCCCTTCGCAGTACGTGAAGTGTGCTCGGCTGCAGCTTCATGGCGCCCTCCCTCGGAGCCGAAGAATGCGCTTTTCAGAGGCAGGTTTGTCTGTCTGGAGTGGCACTGATTCTATTTGGAAAGACTTGTTCCACATCGTTATAAAAACCGCACTCTCATTCAGTTGCAATCATAATGCTGCCAGCCATTGGTCTTCACATAAGAATCAGTCTGTATTTCTGTAGATCGGTCTGCCGGGGCCGCACACACAGAAGGCTATCCCCGGGCTCCTCACCTAATAGCCTGTACGGCCGCCGACCTCTTCCTCGCGATGTCTCAAGGGGGCGGAACGCCCCTGCTGGCCCCGCAGTCCCAGGATGCGGCTCCGTTTCCTCGCTCCCAGATTTCTCCGACCCGGTCGAGGCGTCTCCGCTGGTTGTGGGTCTCGGGCTGCTCTCTCTCCCCACCTTCAGTCCCGGTGAAAGCGCCTCCCGTAGCTTCTGCTCCTCTGCTCGGGGGTATCCTCCATCTTAGCTCATTCTACGCGTTGCAGGGCTCTCCGGTACGTGGGCTCCTCCGACGGCCCCCAGGCTGCAAACCGGAAATGTTGGAGCCCCCTTGGAGCCTTACAACTAGGTCTCCTTGTGGACTTGATTTGGTGGCATATGAAGCGCTTAATCTGCCTTTTGCACGGGGCCTGGAGCAGAGCCGAGCGGATTCACGTCCGATCGGCCATGATGGTTCTTTGCAGCTGTTTTGAAAAGTATTTATCCTTTTGCACCCAATGACTACTAGTCGGATTGTCATTTTATTTAAAATCATTATTATGGTATTACAGTAGAATTCATTTATTTAATAGAGGTTTCAGTTTTTGTGCTCTAGCTGCCCTCATATTATTAAGACAGGACATGGTGTATGGTTGTTTTTTTGAGGCCACAGAGCCTTTGATCTCCAAGATTCAACTGTCCTCTTTAACTCTATTAAGCCAGCAAAACATCTGTACTATACATATTTCTTAATTTAGAAATATAGCACATTTGACAACTAGATTAACTGACACCTAGAGCAATAAACCCCTATTCTCTTTTTTCATGTACTGCTTTCCTAAGAGAGCAAGCAAAGCATCGGGTATAGCACATATCTATCTATCTATCTATCTATCTATCTATCTATCTATCTATCTATCTGTCTGTCTGTCTGTCTCTGTCTGTCTTTTTGTCTGTGTCTGTCTGTCTGTTTGTCTGTCAATCTAGCTGTCCATCTAGATATCTAGCTATCTATCTCTCCTAACCGTCTTACTGGAGACACCAAAATAAGCGTTTAAGTAATATTACATTGTCCATAAGTTTCATCAAACATTAAATTTTTTCCCTTACATAATGTTTGACATATATAAACAACAACGCATCCTTCTGTGCTCTATAACGTAGAATGTGTTGTACTGCCACCCATGTTTAGCAACAAAAGGCCACTTTTTCAAGGCATGCTGATGTAGAGGCAAGGCAAAATAGAAATCCTGTATGATCTGAGTGAATTCTACCATATATTGGGATTCTAGTATTACATAGGCGAACCCATGCTATGGGTTCCTCATAGTTAAAGGTTTAATGCGTCCGACAGGCACAATTTCCCCTTGCCACTCGAACATTATAACATTAATTAATATATAGCATTATGAAATCTTTGATTATGAATGCTCTGTTTTCCTTTCTTCATACTTATTTTTCACGTCAATTTTGGGGTTATAGAATTACATAGGCAAATCCATGGTACGGTTCCTCATGATAAAAATTGTAACAGGACCAACGGTTGGTTTCCCATTGCCCCTTGAAAACTTACTCATTAGCATTTAATGTTTGAGTGGCAAGAGGAAAGCTTGCCCCTAGGTACCCCCAAAAATGGTAAGAAGCAGCAAACTATGCATATCTGCATATACAGTTTATGCAGTGGTATTTTTTCATGTGGATATAAGGGGCTAAATTTGTGCAGTATGATAAAATCACATTTAAGAGACCTTGTGAGTATTAGGAGAGTATGGTCCTTGTGTGAAGTAATTGTTACCTGCAATTCATATGGCAGTTAAAAAGCATTTTTCCCATCTCAGTTTTGCTGTATTGTGGTAATATACCCAACATTGACCTTTTCAATGTAGTAATACATGTTTGAATGTGTGCTTATTAGTACAGTTAACCTAAATAACATGTTATTACCCATACTTACTTTCACTGCCATGGCCATTCTAACTCACCCTAGCTACCAACTGAATAACTTGTAAAGTTGTTTTAATCTTTGGACCGAAGGCTTTCTTCCAAAATAGACCTTTGGTCATCTATATTCGCCTTGCAGTTTGATAACTATCCAGGATCCACGTATGTTAAGAGTAGTGTAATGTTTACATCATATACCTTTTTCAGCGGGAGTACAGTTATGTCTCCTTATTTGCTATCTCACCTCAAACAATGGAGCCAGCTTCATTTATTATCAATCAGTATGCCCAGATACCAGTGTTTAGACACAGCTTCCACTCTGTTGCTCCTAGTCACAATCTGCCTCCTCCCCTTCTAAGGAGACTTTCCCAACTACAGTAGCCTGGCTCCTACTGAGATAAACAATTAGTTACCTGTTGTCTGCATTATGCGCCAAAAGATATACATATATCTATATGTGATCATTGATAAAATAATCAATGTAGAATAAGGAAGGAAAATACTTCCCTGAGCATTACCTCAAACATCAGTAAACTGTCTCTAGTTTACCTTATACCTGCTTGTCTTTTGGCCCTACAGCTGTGACAAGTTGTCTTTGAATTGAAAAAAAGTGACTGACATTATTTGCTCTAGAAAAAATGTGATTATTATTAAATATAATTATATATTCCTAATTGCAGTCAAAACATGCTTGCCAGTGTTTTCTATACAATGTACCTTTACTTCTAACTGGATGACGAAATCTGTGATATAGAGTTGATGATCTTCTAACAATGTTTGAATATCTACTTTGCATTGAAACGTAGACAATTTGCCAAGACGTTTGAGTTTGGTTTTGTTGTGTACCATATATTATGGGTTTTGAGTTTTCCTGATAAACATTTGGCCAAAGACTAGAACCTGGGGCAGAGAAACCCTATTCAGTACTATTTAGGATCATCATGGAACCCTGGCCAATCCTCATTGTGATCACTGTGTTCAATAGATGGGAAAGGTTTCGTGGGGGCTGTTGGGGTTCCTGTTCCATTTGCAACACTTGCTGGGTGGTGAGTGATGATATTGGGCTTAGTCATCTGACCAATAATGAGGTAGATGGGAGTGGAACTAAGCATGAGCATCGGACTTTGCACAGTGCATAGCAGACCTGAGAGTATTTGCTGCTCACAGATGGATCCCTTAATCCCACGCAGATATTAGTCTCTAATTCTTTATGGGACTTCAGGATGTCTCTTTCAAGTCTGACCTGTGCCGGTAGAAAGAACCTTCAAAATGCAAAGATTGACCATCAAATTTCTGTACTTGGCTGTGTGCCCATTAAGTGGGTTCAGAGAGATGACTTCAAGCTTTTAGGTTTGAAAACCTTACTGGGGAAGTCAGAAGTGTGGCAATGAAATATTGTAAGAAAAAAGGGGGAGACACCCTTATGTTAAGAAAAGGGACAGGGTAAATTCGCACAAAAAACTAGGGTCCCTAGTCAATATCTAAACTTATTTGGATCATGGGCTTCACACAATGCTGTGACATAAATTGAAATCAAAAATGCATACAATCATACAGTCTTCTATGACAAGAGTCAGTACCACATAGGAAACTAATGCCAAACTAATTGGGACATATGAAATTTATTCCGTAAAAAATACACAAGCAAAGTTAAAATCTTTTCATAATAAAATACAATTTACAATCATATACATCACAAGAAAACTAAAAGTCGACGCAGCGTTTCGGTGAGTTGATAGTCTTTCACCTTCTTCAGGACAGTTTTCTAAGTAACAAAAACATTTTATTATTATCATTCTCATATACATTGTCCCAGTTTTGCTTGGCCTTAATGACTACACAGTTTTTATTATATACTTGACTCTAAGTAAACATATGTACATCAATTAATTCAAATTCCAATTACATAACATTTTGTATGGTATTAATAAACATAGCACCCCGAAGACAATATACTGTGTTGTACTAGGGGACCTAACATCACACAATATTTTAGTCACTACCCATGATCCATATTAATCCAGCAAAGAACAATTTCTGAACCTACCTAAAGTAGGAAGTCGCTAGGATTCAATTTCACTAGATACTTGCAGAAACAATGCTCTTAGATGAAGTTTGGGATTACAAATGTCCCTCTTTGTATTTGGATTTTTTTTTTAAATCCCCTAGAGTGGGAAAGAGTGAAAAGAAAAAGGGTTGTCCTCAATGGTAACTCCAATACATCTCTCCCCATAAAGTTATCCAGACACCGTACTACATACCTTAGTCTAAAAAAATGATTAATATTGGTTAAGTTCGTTGGTGCCACCGATATATTATTGTTCAGGGACTACGAATAAAAACCAAGTCTGTGGGGAAATATACAAAAGCGTTACTGATGAATTATCTATACGATTCAACCAGGTATGATTAAAAGCCCGTTGTTTAGACAGGCTTACCAGAAGTGAACTGGTACATTCATAACACCAGCAGATGTGCCGTGACTAAAGGTACAGATTAAAATGTCCACGCCGATTTCAGATTAAAGCGGCAAAGGAGCTGTTTTAAAAGAAAGAAGGAGAGAATTTAACATCACTCCATGACTCAGAGCTAAATACAACTGATGTCCTACGATGGTTCTCGACCTTTACCTGATCAAGTTGCTGTAATAGTCATGCAACCGGTAGAATTAAAAACCTGTAAAAGAAAGGCGCCGTATTACTTGTACATACCGTGCAGACCCTGGTATTCTGTACTGTAAGGCCATTATTTATGGTAATAGACGTTATTCTAATGTCAACCAGAAGCCTATTTACCGCAATTACTATGAAAATATCTATGTACATATATTCATAGTGATGAATCTAAAATATTTATAAAATTAATATAATAAAATGAATAATTCTATTAATTATGTTACACTATATTTATATATATATATACATTTATATATATATATATATAAATGTATATATATGTATATATGGCAATAGCCAGTAGTTAGTTATAGTTAGGACCAACTTTTCACATAGATGTAGCACTTTTTGCTTTGCGAATGACTTTGGCGCCGTTTGATGAATCTTCACAAAAATTTCAAAACTAGTGTATCAGTTAGTTCAGCTGCTGTCTGGAAAGTATCTGGGTAATTCATCAAGCGTGGGCCAAGAAAAAGGGGGGTCCCAAAATGCTTTTTCCCCTATGAAATGTCTATAGGGGTTTTTGCATTTTTTGAACACAACTACAGCCACAACTGTGAATGGAATTGCACCAAATTTTGCAGAAAGGTAGATCTTGGTCTAGAAAGAGCTCTTTTTATGTAAATCTGTTCAGTAGATCAGGAGTTATTAAAAAAATAAATATTTGTATATCTAGGGACGCGGATTCTTCAGGGATCCACCCGTAGGAATCCGCGGATCTGGGGGCAAACACAAGGCCCTGATTGGCTGGCCGCAACCTGAAAGGCCGCCATTTTGTTTCTCAGTCAGGCGGGGGTAAGAAAAGTGAAAAATAGCATAAGGGGTCAGGATAGAGGTATCCTGACCCCATAGGACAAACGAAGGTGGTCTCTGAGGGACCCCGCATGCTCAAACAATTGCCAGGTTATTTTTGGGCTGAACTGCAGATGCGCTGATCCAGCGCAACACTCAGCGTGCCTCAATGGAAATCCGCAATTGATCTGCGGATCAAACCCAAGGGAAAAAATACACCCGCTCACACACCAAACTGCTTTGGCCATGTGCGGCTGTGGTTAAAATAACATATGGTAATTATACATTACTTTACGTTAAAAAACCCATACAAATTCACTGAAAAAAACAAAGGTTACAGGGAGGTTATTGTTAGGTTGACGTTTACCCACACAAAACCATAGAAATTCAGCAGTTATAGTTATACTTATAGTTATACTTATTTGACGAAACTATAACTCATGACCGAAAGTAACTTTAAGCCATGAGTTATGGTTTCTTGCCATTGAATATATATATATATGTATGTATGTATATGTGTGTGTGTGTGTGTGTGTGTGTATATATATATATATGTATTATCTACTGGCGGTCTCGAGTAGATAGTTATAGTTAGGACCTATTTTCCATAGGAAATTCGCAACATTCTATTTCCAATACCTTTGGCGCCGGTTGATAAATCTTCACGAAATTCTCAAAACTTATGGCCCGCTCCGGTCCGCTCCTATCCTGAAAGTTTCGGGGTGATTCGGCAAGCGGGGGCCGAGAAAAAAGGGGGGTCCCAAAACGTGTTTTCCCCATGCAATTTTCTATAGGAAACTTTAGACACAGCTACATCCCGAACTGCTGAACGGAATTACACCAAATTTGGCAAAGAGGTAGTTCTTGGTTCAGAAAGAACCCTTTTTGTTAAATGGTGTAAATCCGTTCAGTAGTTGCTGAGAAAATCAAAAGTAAAAACACATATATATCTATGGCAGCGGAGGATCCGCGCACCCTCCCGATCACGAGCTGTATGCTAATTGGCTGTCAACACTCCAAACCAGGAATTGTTGGCAGCCATCTTAGCCTCGGTAGAACCGAGGCACAAGAAAAGACGAAAACAGATGCAAAAACGCAAAAAGGGGCAGGGTAGAAACACCCTGACCCCCTAGGCCTGCTCAGGGCCCCAATTTTTTTTTATTTTTTTTTAAAAATCGGCAAAAATGTGCTGGGTGCACGGATCCAGCCGATAAAAAAAAAAATCGAAGCGCGGTCTCCCGCGCTTCGATGCTATTTGGCCCCCGGGTGGACCAAATCCCGGGGGCATGCGGGGTTTTTGATTTTTGTGTGGGGGGGCCTCTAAGGCCCCCCCAAGCCCCAGGGACCGCCACCCCCCGGGGCTTTCAAAAAATAATGGTGCAGGAGGGCTCTCGGCCCTCCCGCAGCCCCGGGGACCGCCACCCCCCGGGGCTTCTTTTTAAAAAAAATATTATGACCTGTGTGGGGGGGCTCCAGCCCCCACATGCCCCGGGACCACCACCTCCCTGGGGCTTTGCCAATGGAGGGAGGGGGCCGCGCGACCCCCTCCTGGAGCTCTTGATGGCCCTGGGGACCACCACCCCCAGGGCCGGCTCCTGCAGTGTCCCGGGGTGCCTACCCCGGGACACTGTAGTTTGCTATGACAGGACGGAGCCTCGCGGCTCCCGTCCTGTCATAGCAAACTGCTTTGGTTTTGGAAGAGAGAGCAGGAAACCTGCTCTCTCTTCCAAAACCAAAGCCGATTGCTTTCCACACGGGGAGCTGCATCTTAGCAGCTCCCCATGTGGAAAAGCAATGCCGGCTCCCGAAGGACGCGGGGAGCCGGGCGGGACCGTGGGGGATTGGGGACCCCCCACGGTCCCCAACGGAGAGGGCCAGCCCCGGGGATGGGGTCCCCGGGGCTAGTAGTGGCCCAGGAGGGGGGCCACGCAGCCTCCCTCCCCAAATGTTAATTTAAAAAAAAAAAAAAAAGGCCGGCCCCGGGGGATGGGGTACCCGGGGCCATAAGTGGCCTAAGGAGGGGCGCAACACAGCCCCACTCCATAACATTTTTTTAAAAAAAGAAGGCCATGCCCCGAGGGATGGGGTCCCCGGGGCTGATTAAGGCCTGGGGAGGGGGGCCACGCGGCCCCCTTCCAATTTTTTTTTTTTAAAACAAGATATTAGGGGGCAGGCCCTGGGGGATGGGGTCCCCAGGGCCAAGAAATTTGAAAAACAAGGGGGGCCACACAGCCCCTTTTCTAAAAAAAAAATAAAAAATAAAAAAAAGACCGGCATCGAGCCGGAGGCCACGCCCCCTCCTTCCAGCACTCTGCAAACGCGACCCCTGGCGCGTTTGCAGAGGGGGAACGAATTACCCTTGAATACTGGGGTTCCCTGGGGGCCAACTAGCCCACCAGGAACCTCCAGGATGCGCCAGGGGGCTGCGTTGCAGAGAGGTGTTCTGAGGCCACGCCCCTTTTACACCTCTCTGCAACGCAGCTCTGTGGCGCTTTTGGAGGTACATGGTGGGCTAGTTGGACTCCAGGGACCCTCAGGATTCAAGGGGACTTAATCCCCCAACTTAAAACGCGCCACGGGGCACGTTTGCACAGTGGTGAAGGGAGGGGGCGGGGCTTCAGGTGACATGTGTGCAAAAAGGGCCCTGTGGCGCGTTTTAAGATGGGGAATTAATTCCTTGTCAATCCTGAGGGTCCCTGGGGGCCAACTAGCCCACCAGGTACCTCCAGTAAGCACCACGGAGCTGCGTTGCAGAGTGTTGTAAAAAGGGGCGTGGCCTCTGAACACTTCTCTGCAACGCAGCCCCTGGTGCATACTGGAGGTACCTGGTGGGCTAGTTGGCCCTCAGGGACCCACAGGATTGAGGAGGAATTAATTCTCTAACTTAAAACACGCCACAGGGCGTGTTTGCAGACATGTCACCTCAGGCCACGCCCCTTTCCTTCACCACTGTGCAAACGCGCCCGTGGCACGTTTTAAGTTGGGGAATTAATTCTCTTTCAATACTGAGGGTCCCTGAGGGCCAAATAGCCCAACAGGTATCTCCAGTATGCGCCAGGGAGCTGCGTTGCAGACAGGTGTTCAGAGGCCACGCCCCTTTTTACACCTCTCTGCAACGCAGCTCTGTGGCGCTTTTTGGAGGTACCTAGTGGGCTAGTTTGACCCTAGGGACCCTCAGGATTCAAGGGGACTTAATCTCCCAACTTAAAACGAGCCACGGGGCGCGTTTACACAGTGGTGAAGGGAGGGACGGGGCCTGAGGTGACGTGTGCAAACACGCCCTGTGGCGCGTTTTAAGTTGGGGAAAAAATTCCCCTTCAATCCTGAGGAACCCTGGGGGCCAAGTAGCCCACCAGGTGCTTCCAGGAAGTGCCACTGTGCTGCGTTGCAGAGAGGTGGTGCAGGCCGTGCCCCTTTTTACATCTCTCTGCTGCGCAGCTCTGTGGCGCTTACTGGATGTACCTAGTGGGCTAGTTGGACTCTACGGACCGTCAGGATTGAAGGGGAATTATTTCCTCAACTTAAAACGCGCCACAGGGCATGTTTGCACAGTGGTTAAGGGAGGGGATGGTGTAGGAAAGTGGCTCTATATATACTGGACCGAAGTAAAATCAGCCGAACAACGAATTCCGATTTACTCACCTGTTATCAGGAGAGACCTCAGTGCTGCATCTTTGAGCCCAGTACTGATCCTGAAAAATAATTCTAACCGTACTTACCAGTAACTTGAATTTCCTTCCATAGGCTAAAATTGACTGGTTTCACTTGGAAATTCTTCCAAGTGTGGAGTTTTGAAACTTTAAAATATTCATCAAAAATCAGCCGAACTATGAATTCCGATTTACTCACCTGTTATCAGGAGAGACCTCAGTGCTGCATCTTTGAGCCCAGTACTGATCCTGAAAAGTAATTCTAACCGTACTTACCAGTAACTTGAATTTCCTTCCATAGGCTAACATTGACTGGTTTCACTTGGAAATTCTTCAAGTGTGGAGTTTTGGAACTTTAAAATATTCAACTAAAATCAGCCGAACAACGAATTCCGATTTACTCACCTGTTATCAGGAGAGACCTGAGTGCTGCATCTTTGAGCCCAGTACTGATCCTGAAAAGTAATTTTAACTGTACTTACCAGTAACTTGAATTTCCTTCCATTGGCTAACATTGACTGGTTTCACTTGGAAATTCTTCAGTGTGGAGTTTTGGAACTTTAAAATATTCAACTAAAATCAGCCGAACAACGAATTCCGATTTACTCACCTGTTATCAGGAGAGACCTCAGTGCTGCATCTTTGAGCCCAGTACTGATCCTGAAAAGTAATTTTAACCATACTTGCCAGTAACTTGAATTTCCTTCCATAGGCTAACATTGACTGGTTTCACTTGGAAATTCTTCAGTGTGGAGTTTTGGAACTTTAAAATATTCATCTAAAATCAGCCGAACAACGAATTCCGATTTACTCACCTGTTATCAGGAGAGAACCCAGTGCTGCATCTTTTAGCACAGCACTGACCCTGAAAAGTAATTCTAACCATACTTACCAGTAACTTGTATTTCCTTACATTGGAATCCATTGTCTGGTTTTCACCAGAAAAGTTTCTAAGTGTCTATTTTCACAAACTACAAATATTCCTTAAAAATCGCCTGTATGACTTAAACGCATTCTTTCAACTGTTTACAGGAGATGCACCAGTGCTGGATCCAGGATCCACCACTGAGTAAGAAAAAGTAACGATAACACTACTTACCTGCTAAGTGAATTTCCTCCCATAGGATAACATTGGTGATTCTATGTGAAAAAGTTTCTAAGTGTCAACTTTTAAAATACAATAATATTCCTTAAAAATCACTACTGTAACCAAAATGCTTTTACTCAACTGTTTACAGGAGATGTCCCAGGACTGAATCTAGGATCCAGTCCTGTGGTTAGAAAAGTAATACATAAAGTAACTAATTGCATTTAACTAGAAATTCCCATTGAGCTCAATGTTGCATTGTGTTTGAAATTGTGTTGCCCATTGCAACAACTGTAACTACTGTACTTAAAAGTCTATTGCCTATTTGCAAAGTCTTTAAACTAAAGTAATTCATTCTGAGAAAGTATATTTTGTAAAGTAATGTATAATGTAATTATAATGTAATTTAAAAAATAAAATATCTAAAAATAAATAGTTTAAAAAAATGTAGTAAATCAGTATCAAAAAAATAAATATAACAATTAATACATTTAAAAATTGTCATTTACAAAACCTTTGAAATTCACTGAAAAAACCATAGGTTTCAGACATGTTATAGTTAGGAATTAGCATTTAAAAAACCTTAGAAATTCACTGAAAAAACCATAGGTTTTAGGGGTGTTATAGTTAGTTGGACATTTCACTCGAACAAAAACCCGTGAAATTCCCCCGTTATAGTTAGTTCAGCTAACTATAACTCGCGCCCCTGCAATGCACTGCTGATGACGTCACATATTACATCACTCATGACATGGTCAGTGACATCACTGATGACATCACTGATGACATCTCAAATGACATCACTGATGACATCATCCAGTGACTGTGTGTTTCTGTAAAGTTTAAATATGTTTAATATATATAGGGAAAGGCGTATTGAAGAATGAGTGGGTGTATAATTGTCTGAATGGATGATTTAGTAGGTGCGTGACTGACTCCATAAGTTAGTGATTAAACGTATCTTACTGAATGCATGGGTTAGTGACTAAACTGTGTGAATGTCTGTATCCGTCTGTCTGTTGGTGTGTAAGCGGCTGCATGGCTTTCTGAATAGCTACATGAGTGTCTACATGGGTTATTGATTGGTTGTCTGAGTATCTGTATGGGTGCCTGAGTGTTTGTGTGGGTGGGGTGTGTGTGACTCTGTGCATAGATGTGTGAGTGGGTGATTCACTGGGTGCATGGTTTCAAGAGTGCATCTGTGATGGACTGTATGGGTGGGTGAGTGTGTGTATGGGTGTGTTAGTGAGTGAATGTATATCTCAGTGGTACATGTGTGAGTAACTACATATGTTAAAGGCAGTATATATGTGTGTTGGAGTATATAAATGGCTATAAGTGAGAGTGTGTGATTGTGAGAGTGGCTGTATGGATGAGTGTGTACTTGTATCAGTGATTGTATAAGAGCGTAAGAATGTGCTAGTATTTGTATGAGTAAGTGAGCTGGTGTGTGTATAACTGTATAGGTTAGTAAATGGCAGTGTGATTAATTATTTGCATGACTGACTAGGTGTGTGAGTACCTCTATGGATGAGTGGCGGTGTGTGAGTGTCTATGTAGGTGTATGAGTGCATATGATAGTCCTGTACTGAGTGACCGTAAGTATGAGTGACTGTACAGGTGAGTGAGTGGATGTGTGTGTAGACCTAAGAATCAATGAGTGGGTATGTAGTTATTGGTGTTGGAGTGTTTATGGTTTTGACAATGGCAGTCTGTAATTTAGAGTGGGTGTATCAAAAGTTATATTAGGGTGTGAGAAGATGCATGAAATTATCACATGGATAACGTCATCAGTGATGTCATTTGAGATGTCATCAGTGATGTCATCAGTGATGTCACTGACCATGTCATGAGTGATGTAATATGTGACGTCATCAGCAGTGCATTGCGGGGGCACGAGTTATAGTTAGCTGAACTAACTATAATGGGGGAACTTCACGGGTTTTGTACGAGTGAAATGTCCAACTAACTATAACACCCCTAAAACCTATGGTTTCAGTACTGGTCCTGAAAAGTAATTTTAACCGTACTTACCAGTAACTTGAATTTCCTTCCATAGGCTAACATTGACTGGTTTCACTTGGAAATTCTTCTAAGTGTGGAGTTTTGGAACTTTAAAATATTCCTCTAAAATCAGCCGAAATACGAATTCCGATTTACTCACCTGTTATCAGGAGAGACCTCAGTGCTGCATCTTTCAGCCCAGTACTGATCCTCAAAAGTAATTTTAACCGTACTTACCAGTAACTTGAATTTCCTTCCATAGGATATAATTGCCTGCTTTTTGCTGAAAAAGTTTCTAAGTGTTGATTTTTGAAACATACAAATATTCCTCTAAAATCAGCCGAAATACGAATTCCGATTTACTCACCTGTTATAAGGAGAGACCTCAGTGCTGTATCTTTCAGCCCAGTACTGGTCCTGAAAAGTAATTTTAACCGTACTTACCAGTAACTTGAATTTCCTTCCATAGGCTAACATTGACTGATTTCACTTGGAAATTCTTCTAAGTGTGGAGTTTTGGAACTTTAAAATATTCCTCTAAAATCAGCCGAAATACGAATTCCGATTTACTCACCTGTTATCAGGAGAGACCTCAGTGCTGCATCTTTCAGCCCAGTACTGATCCTCAAAAGTAATTTTAACCGTACTTACCAGTAACTTGAATTTCCTTCCATAGGATATCATTGCCTGCTTTTTGCTGAAAAAGTTTCTAAGTGTTGATTTTTGAAACATACAAATATTCCTCTAAAATCAGCCGAAATACGAATTCCGATTTACTCACCTGTTATCAGGAGAGAACCCAGTGCTGCATCTTTTAGCCCAGCACTGACCCTGAAAAGTAATTTTAACCGTACTTACCAGTAACTTATCTTTTCTTCCATAGGAATCCATTGTCTGGTTTTCAGCAGAAAAGTTTCAAAGTGTCGATTTTCACAAACTACAAATATTCCTTAAAAATCGCCTGTATGACTTAAACGCATTTTTTCAACTGTTTACAGGAGATGCACCAGTGCTGGATCCAGGATCCAACACTGAGTAAGAAAAAGTAACGATAACAGTTTTTACCTGCTAAGTGAATTTCCTTCCATAGGATAACATTGGTGATTCTATGAGGAAAAGTTTCTAAGTGTCAACTTTTAAAATACAATAATATTCCTTAAAAATCACGACTGTAACCAAAACGCTTTTACTCAACTGTTTACAGGAGATGTCCCAGGACTGAATCTAGGATCCAGTCCTGTGGTTAGAAAAGTAATCCATAAAGTAACTAATTGCATTTAACTAGAAATTCACATTGAGCTGAATGTTGCATTGTGTTTGAAAATGTGTTGCCCATTGCAACAACTGTAACTACTGTACTTAAAAGTCTATTGCCTATGTGCTAAGTATTTAAACTAAAGTAATTCATTCTGAGAAAGTATTTTTTGTAATGTAATGTATAATGTAATTACAATGTAATTTAAAAAATAAAATATGTAAAAGAAATTGTTTCTAAAAATGTAGTAAATCAGTATGAAAAAAAATAATATAAAAATTAATACATTTAAAAAACCTTTGAAATTCACTGAAAAAACCGTAGGTTTCAGGCACGTTATAGTTACAAATTAGCATTTAAAAAACCTTTGAAATTCACTGAAAAAACCATAGGTTTCAGACACGTTATAGTTAGAAATTAGCATTTAAAAACCTTTGAAATTCACTGAAAAAACCATAGGTTTTAGGGACAGTTATAGTTACAAATTAGCATTTAAAAAACCTTTGAAATTCACTGAAAAAACCATAGGTTTCAGATATGTTATAGTTACAAATTAGCATTTAAAAACCTTTGAAATTCACTGAAAAAACCATAGGTTTTAGGGACAGTTATAGTTAGTTGGACATTTCACTCGTACAAAACCCGTGAAATTCCCCGTTATAGTTAGTTCAGCTAACTATAACTCGCGCCCCGCAATGCACTGCTGATGACGTCACATATTACATCACTCATGACATGGTCAGTGACATCACTGATGACATCACTGATGACATCTCAAATGACATCACTGATGACATCATCCACGTGATAATCTGATGCAGCTCCTCACACCCTAATATAACCTTTGATACACCCAATCTAAATTACAGACTGCCATTCGCAAAACTATAGACACTCCAACACCAATAACTACATACCCACTCACTGATTCTTAGGTCTACACACACACATCCACTCACTCACCCGTACAGTCACTCATACTTATGGTCACTCAGTACAGGACTATCATATGCACTCTTACTCCTATATAGACACTCAAACACCGCCACTCATCCAAAGAGGTACTCACACACCTAGTCAGTCATGCAAATAATTAAACACACTGCCATTTACTCACCTATACAGTTATACACACACCAGCTCACTTAATCATACAAATACTAGCACATTGTTACGCTCTTATACAATCACTGATACAAGCACACACTCATCCATACAGCCACTATCACAATCACTCACTCTCGCTTATAGCTATTTATATACTCCAACACACACATATATACTGGCTTTCACATATGTAGTTACTCACACATGTACCACTGGGACATACATTCACTCACTAACACACTCTTACACACACTTACCCACCCATACAGTCTATCACAGATGCACTCTTGAAACCATCCACCCAGTGAATCACCCACTCACACATCTATGCACAGAGTCGCACACACCCCACCCACACAAACACTCAGGCACCCATACAGATACTCAGACAACCAATCAATAACTCATATAGACACTCATGTAGCTATTCACAAACCCATGCAGCCACTTACACAGCAACAGACAGACGGATACAGACATTCACCCAGTTTAGTCACTAACCCATGCATTCAGTAAGATACGTTAAATCACTCACTTATAGAGTCAGTCACGCACCTACTAAATCATCCATACAGACACTTACACACCCACTCATTCTTCAATACGTCTTTTCCTATATATATTAAAAATATTTAAACTTTACAGAAACACACAGTCACTGGATGATGTCATCAGTGATGTCATTTGAGATGTCATCAGTGATGTCATCAGTGATGTCACTGACCATGTCATGAGTGATGTAATATGTGACGTCATCAGCAGTGCATTGCGGGGCGCGAGTTATAGTTAGCTGAACTAACTATAACGGGGGAATTTCACGGGTTTTGTACGAGTGAAATGTCCAACTAACTATAACTGTCCCTAAAACCTATGGTTTTTTCAGTGAATTTCAAAGGTTTTTAAATGCTAATTTGTAACTATAACATATCTGAAACCTATGGTTTTTTCAGTGAATATATATATATATGAAAAACATTTTCCTCTCTTATCTAGAGAAAATCCGCACTCGAATCTTGGGGTTAACTCTTTATTCTCAAACAGCACTTGTACAAAAAGCTGGAACACGTTTCGGCTGTAGACACAGCCTTTGTCAACCATTAAAATGTATATATATATATTGTACATAGGTAGCTAGGAACCTGGGTGTAGTGTTTGATACTCTACTCAGCTCTCTTTTAAAGACCAGATAGCAGCAGTGGTGAAATCCTGTCGTTGGTTCTTAAGAATGCTGAAGAAATTCCTGGACTTCCTGCTATGGGAAGAACGGATAACAGTGGTGAGAGCGCTAATTTTGTCCAGATTGGACTACGTCAGCGTACTCTACCTGAGTATCCCCATCTATCTGGGGGACAGTCTTCAGATAGTGCAGAACACAGCAATCCTCTTGTTGTTCAAACTGTCTAAACGTTGTTCCGTGTCCCACTTTCTGGAGCAACTGCACTGGATGCCAGTCTGGAAGAGAGTGACATTCAAGGCTTTAATGATTGCACATTGGGCTTTCTATACTACAGGTCCCTAATATCTTAATGAGAGGATCATTGAATACTACCCGACTAGGGCCTTGCACTCTAAGAATACGCAGATGATTACTGATCCTCGTTTTAGATGAAAGCAATGAGGGGGTGCCTCATGGTGTGGTTCTGGTTGCCAAAATGTTGAACCAGCTACCACTACGATTAAGAGCCCTCACGGATGAAGCGAGCTTTCAAAAAGCCTTGAAAACCCACTGGTTTAAGCTATAAGTTTGGCTATCAGTCCGTTTTTTTAGCTGTAGTGCCAGGACACTCATTGAGTAGCTGTGCGCTATATAAATACGTTAATTAATTCATTCATAAACAATAAAACCATAACAAATATAAACAATTAAATAAGAAACAATATATTACTTAATGTAGACAATAAATACAGTATTAAAAATAGAAAAATCCCAAAAACACATTTCCTAAAATTAGTATAAACATTAAACTACATTTAAATATATAAACTAATAATATAAAATATATATTTTTTAAATTAATGCTATAAAATGTATATAACTAATGTTATAAAAACTATTGAAGTCTAAGAATATTAAATATACTATTCCCACTCTAGTTTATTCAATAGTACGGAAAGTGTTGGATTTCATAGGAGTTACATTTACTATTCCTACTACAATAAGTTCAAACATAGGGAAAGCATTGGACTTCGGAGGGGTGAAATTTACTATACCCACTCCAGACTAAGCAACATTAGGGAAAGGATTAGACTTCAAAGGTATGAAATTTACTATTCCCACTCCAGTCTACACAAAAGTAGGGAAAGTGTTGAACTTTGGAGGGGTTACATTTACTATTCCCACTGCAAACAGCGTAAGAGTTGGGAAAGCGTTGGAATTCTGAGGGGATGGAATTTACTATTCAAACTCCAATCAACTCAACAGTAGGTAAAGTGTTGGACTTCAGAGGGGTGAAATGTGCTATTCCCATTCCAAACAGTGCAATAGGAGGGATGATCGGGGACTTTGGAGGGGTAAAATTTACAATTACCACTACAAACAGCGCAACAGTAGGGAAAGTGTGTACTACGAAGAGGCTTGTTTTACTCTTTCTACTGCAGCGTTAACAAGAGCAGGGACAATACTTCACTTAAACACATTATATATGAGTAACCCCATAAATATAGATAAAATATTAAACTCTTATTACAAAAAAATATAAATTACCATAAAAAGTATAAATATAAGCATTAAAAAACTAAAAACAATTAATCAATCAGTTATTCAATTACTAATTAACATCCCACACTGTACCCCTACAAACCTAGCTGCCGGAACCTAAATAATAACTAAATAAATAACTATTCCATAACTTACATATTTAAAATAAATAAAATAATTAATTAACAATTAATTGGTAATTAATTATTGCTTAATTAACCTCCCACTCTAGGCCCCTACAAGCCTAGCACCCCACAACTAAAATAAAATGAAATTACGTTTTCCAAAATGTCCATATTTAAAATTCAATTGAATAATTAATTTACCCAATAATAGATAATAGTTAATTCATTTTTACTTCATTAACTTCATGCCCTTTATCCCTACAAACCTAGCATCCCGTAACTAAAATATAAGTAAAATAAATCAGTATTTATATTTTACAGAATAAAATAATCAATTAAATAAATAATTAAAAATTAATGTCAATTTGTTATTTAATTATTATTTAATTACCTTCCCATGCTACACCCCTACAAAGCCAGCAGCCCACAACTAAAATATAAGAAAACATTATAAATGTTCCATAAATTACATAATTTACAATCAATTAAACAGTTAATTAACTAATAATAATTAATTGTTAATTAATAATTAATTAGTTCCCCACCCTATACCCCTACAAACCCAACAGCCTGCAAATAACATATAACAAAAATAAATCAGTTACATAAATTACATAATACATATCCATCATTTCATTAAATTACAATTTAATTAAACAATTTTTAATTAATTATTACCTAATTAACTTCCCCCATTCCCCTACAAACCTAACAATCCTCTACAACACTATAAATTATTATTAAAAATGAATAAAAATGTTTAAATCACTTAACATTCCTAGCTACATTTTAAAAACAATTAATAAAATGAATAACATTTACATAAACAATAGTAGCATACAAAATTAATATATCAACTAAAACACATTAAAATAGTTAATAAAAGATATTTTAATCACTATTGTAGTGAACAACATTGATATTATTTACAACAATATTACTTACCTCAAAAACGATAATCTTGTCAACTCGATTTGTGCACCACGATATTTGTCTGTCACAGTATTAATTTCCGATATTTCTGTTTCTCGATATTTTTAATTCAATATTTTGTACAAGCACAACTAAAGCCTATATGGTGCTTAGGCCCTCATTACAAACAGCATGATACATTCTGGTATTTGCAGTAACACCTGTTACAACATATATCAGTATTATACAATATCTGGCTAATACATCACCCCCGCAATTTTCCCCTGGTAAAATTCAGCAATATAAACCTCTCAAAATTTACCAGGGGAGAATGCTCGGATTTTGGCCCCCTAGATGTTGCAGCAGGGCACGATGCACTGATTTCTGTCTGTCAAATCTTTATCTGCTTTGTGACATGTCTCAGGTCCTTTTTTCAACTTATGGAAGATCTGGTTATCATACCTATACAACTGTTGACCAAAGTAAAGGGCTTCTAATAAGCCGGCTAGAGGGATATTTAAAGAAGACTAAACCTGGGTTTGATGTGCAATTTATAATAAACACTGCAATACAGAAATGCAGGGGTATTGTTTAAGTATTTATCCACCTGAAGAAAATATTTGAATTTTCAATTTCACATTGGCCAGAAAATCACCAAAAAAGATGAGTGGCGCTATTTCTTGGTAATTATCTCACTGGGGACTATCAGAAATGGGCTTAATAAATTGTGTTGTAACTTGCCCTTTAATGTGAGATTCTTTCTGGGAATCAGCAGCAGAACGTGGGACCTCAGATGGAGAGTGTAGGTTGCGGGGTCTGCTGCTGGTGTGGACTGTTCTGGTGGGTGTAAATAAACCTTCTCTTGGAAACGAACACATGGAAGCCTCGTTTTATTACTGGCGACGAGGATGGGATCCGAACCCACGTTAGCCTGTTCTTGGGCTAACAATCATTTTAGATTTTTCTTGTGGGGTTTACCATTTTTGGTTAGAACTGACCACAAGCCTCTTGTACACATGTTTGCTTGTAGGAATGTTGAGAGTACCACTCCCCGAATTAAAAGATGGGTTGAAGGACTTTGGGAATACAATTTCACAGTAGAGTACCTGCCTGGACTTAAAAATATTCCAGCTGATTTTCTTTAAAGGATGCCCTTAGACAAAATTATTTCGAACAGTTCTGACTGTTCAGTATCTTGGGTGAAGGAATCAGCACTTAATATAGAGGAATGGAAAGTCAGTTCTGAGTGCGACAAGTCAAGGGAACCTGTAATGGAGTTTGTTGTCAATGGGTGACCTACAATTAATGATGTTCCCAATTGTGCAAAAGGTTACTGGAATGTTCGTGATGAATTGAACATTTCACAAGGGGAACTTTTTCGGGGTGAGAGATTAGTTCCTCCTTGTTTGATGAGAGAAAAAATTTGGCGCATGAAGGTCATCTCGGACGTAACTTAACCAAAGCAAGAATCAGGGAATCCTATTGGTGGCCGGAGGTTGACCGACAAGTTGAAGAAGCTGTAAGGGATTGTACCATATGTGCTGGGAATGATAAATAGAGAAAAGTGAATGTTGCACCTCTCTCACCTGTTGCCATACCTGAACGTCCCTGGTCTAAACTTGCTATTGACGTTGTTGGACCTTTTGATATCTTGTCTCCCACAGAGAGGTTTGTGGTCGTCCTTGTTGATTACACATCTAAATGGGTCTCTGCTTGCTGCATGAGTTCTGTTGTGACAAAATTGACAAATTGAGTTTCTTAAGGACGCATTCACGTTCGAGGGCATACCTGATATTTTAGTCTCTGATAACTGGGTGCAGTTCACTTCTCAAGAGATGATAGATTTTTTAAAGGATCTCTCCATCACTCATCACCGGACTGCTCTTTATACACCACAAGCCAACGGCTTAGTAGAGAGCATGAATAGGCTGATAAGAGCCTCTGCTCAAACTGCTGTGGAAACAAGATCCCCTCTCAAGTGCATTCTTAGAGAAAAATTATGGGCACATAGAAATACTCCAAACAGTGTGACTGGTTGCTCGCCGTTTAAAAAGCTCAAGGGTAGAGCAGCCGGTTCAAAACTCAATCCTGTGTGGTTGTGTGTAAAAGATAGGAGCAGTGTTGTGAAAAATTGGAAAGTCATAAGGTATCAAGAGAATTATAAACAAAGGTTTGATGCCAAGATGGGAGCACGAAAGTGTGTTTGGAAAGTGGGTGATCTTGTTTTTGTCGAAAAAGCAGTGTGGTCTCCCAAAGGTGAAACTACATTTTTTGGTCTCAAACGCATCATCAAGGTAATGAGAAATGTTGTCATGCTCAGTGGTGGTGATGTTTGGAGCATGTCCCGTTTGTCAAAATGTGGAAGAGAAGATGGTAATGTGGGGTTTCAGCCCCAGTCCAATCATTTCCAGTGTAGTGATGGAAAGGTTCAAGCTGATCCGCTTGGTCGCAATAATAGAGCAAGGAGGTCACCATCATATCTCCAAGATTACATTCTTAAGTAATGGTGTTATTTTTTCCTGTGCTCACTTTCATGTTCGATTCTTATTATAACTTTTGATATTTTTAGCACTCTGTTTGTGCTCTGCCGTTTATTTGTTCTTTCCCATGTCCTTTCCCTTTTTCCCTTCTTACCTCTCATTAATATTGTAATGGGAAGATGTGTTGTAACTTGCCCTTTAATGTGAGATTCTTTCTGGGAATGTTAAGTACATCAGCAGCAGAACGTGGGACCTCAGATGGAGAGTGTCGGTTGCGGGGTCTGCTACTGATGTGGACTGTTCTGGTGGGTGTAAATAAACCTTCTCTTGGAAACGAACACATGGAAGCCTCGTTTTATTAAATTGGCATTGGGTTATACCTCTCAACTCAATAAACCATCTCTGGTTATGTCAATACACAGTTCTGAGAGAATCTCTGCTTAAGCCCTTCAATGGCTTTCCACCATTGAAATGTCTTTATAGTTTAAGCAATACCAAAAAGACCACAACACAGAAAAAATTCCCAAACTAACTTAGAAAAATGGATGAAAATACAATGAACAAAAAGACACCAAGATTATTAATGCAGTTTAAGAGTAACGAGAGATGTGATTATTTTTAAAGATGTAAGGCAAACATCACAAAGGAAAAGCAAAGCACCTATAAAAAACACAACAGTTTATAGTTGACCAGGACATAGGTGCAATTTTAGGCTGGCCACAATGGTGCGGAGGTCAGATAAGCAGCAGAGGTCACCAAGCAGGTCATCCTGGCCAAATGGCAAAATGTGTAAAATCAATAAATGCACAAAAGATTAACTAAAAGGGAAAGTGACCAGCATTTAAATTGCATGGCACAAACATTTTCTGGGGAGGCTTCTGCTGATGATACCAATTGTTGAGGTTGCTGAATACCAAGGCTGCGTAATTTTGACTCCACTTCATGTCTCTTTCTTACACCACTGTGCTCTTCCCGTTTCTTTATTTCTTCCCTGTTTTTTCAGTTTTTCACAGTTTTTCTATCTTTCTCACCACACCCGTCTCTATTTTTAGCCTTTTCATTTCTTGCTCTGGCTTAAAGTCTCATGATGAAAATCAAGCCCAAGTCCAAAGAAATGAGTAGCAGTGCTCATTGCCTGCAACCATCTGCAGATATTAACACTGAAGTGACAAATAATTATGTAAAACAGGATGACGTTCAAATCAGTATATGTCTCATCATTTTACAGGAGCTTCCCAAGTTTCTTCATGATCTTGCCACATCTGACGCAGATCTGCCCTGGAACAGGTCGAAGAACCGCTTTACAAACATAAAGCCATGTACGTATCTGCCCATGTTTTTCAAACTCCTACTCTTTTTTAGGTTGAAGCCTACAAGACAGCACAGCTGTCTGGTTACAAAAGAACTCTAGGGAACATTCTGAAAGCTGACCTAAGAATGCATTCTGCCCTTTGATTGCCATTGTTTTTGTAGTTTGTAGCTCATATTTGCTTGCTTTCTATTTGCTGACTTTATTGGGTGTAGACTGCCCAGTATGTCTTTATCCCTCCTGCAGGGCATAGCCTGTTTACTACATTCATACAAGAGTGCTCGTTTTCTGTACATAGGCCTTTAAATATTGCTCTCATCTTGTGACATTTGCTGTGCATTCAAAGATAGAGTGTCAAATGTCAGGCTCTGTCTTCTGAGGTGGCTTGGTGTTTACTTGTCTTTCTCTGACTTCAAAGTGAGAGGATTTATATGAAAGTCTGGGGGTGTGAAAGGAAAAGCTTTTTTCTAGCAAACAACAAAATTTGAATGTCTGTAAATAAACTGTGCAAATATTTCAGAATATATCCGAATTAGAAAAGAACAAATGAAGCACATTTATTTTTTTAATTCTGGAGGGTGCTGGAAACAAATGTTTTAATACGATAAAAATGAAAAAAACAAATCAAGACACTAGGTGATGCCATTTTCATATGTTATTGTTTGTGCCCTGTATAGTTTTATCAGTAAAACTGTATGTCTGTGCAAATGTAATGGTCATTTCAATTGAAAATGGATTGTCTGTAATGACAGTGCACTAGCATACCCTGAACATTCCACTCTACGCCACTCCACGACACTCTACTCCACTCCACTCTGCGACACTCTATGCCTCTTCACTCTATGCCACTCTACTCTGTGCCACTCTACTCCACTCTATGACACTCTACTCCACTCTAAGCCACTCTACTCAACTCTACATCACTTCACTCTACGCTACTCTACTCCACTCTATGCCACTCCACGCCACTCTAGGCTACTCTACTCCACTCTCTGAAACTCCACTCCTGAACACTCCACTTTATCCCACACCACGACACTCCTTGCCACTCTACTCCAGTCTACACCACTCCACTCGACCTCACTCTACTCCATGCCATTATACTCCACTCTACTCTACAACACTCTACACCACTCCACTCTATGACGCATTACAACACTTCACTCACTCTAAGCCACTATACTCCACTCTACCTGACTATACTCTACGACACTCCACTGTATGACGCCCCGCTCTGACACTCCAATCTATGCCACTTTACAACACTCCAGTCTATGGGCCAGATGTACGACCATTCCGTTTTGTGGGTAGCAAATTGCAGTTTTTTGTGACTCGCAATTTGTGACTCACAAAACGGAATGTCCTAATGTGTTTCAGACATATTTAGCGATTCTCAATGGGGGTCGCAAATGATCTACCTCATCAATATTCATGAGGCAGGTCGCAATTTGCGACCCATTGAGAATGGGCTGCAATCACAGGGATGGTGGCCTGCTGTTGACAGCAGACCACCATGTCTGTGTTTACTTTTTAAATAAAGTAACTTTTATTTTTTCAAATGCAGGCTGTTTTCCTTAAAGGAAAACAGGATGCGCTTAAAAGAAAATAATGAAAAGTTTTCTTTTCATTTTTTAAGGGCAGGCAGTGGTTCATGGGACCACTGCCTGCTCTTAAAAACTATTTTCGTATACATTTACAAAGGGGAAAAGTTCCCCTGGGACCCCTTGCCATTTGTGACTGGCTTCCCACCTGCTTTAGGTTGGTGGTAACTTCGATTGTTTTGCAACCGCATTTGCGGTTGCAAAACAATCATACATACCAGTGCCACTCACTATTGGGAAGGGACGCCCTTGGAATGCCCCTTCCTAATAGCGATTTGCAAACCCTGTTTTACGAGTCGGTAATAGGTTACCCGTTCGCAAAATAGGGTTTGTACATGCTACAACCCTTTTTAGAGGGCGGAAACGGCTCGATTTTCCATTTGCGACCGCTAAAAATGGTTGTACATCTAGCCCTATGACACTCCACTCCATGACACTCCAATCCACAACACTCTACTCCACAACACTATAATCTACGACACTCCACGACACTCCACAACACTCCTCTCCACTCTAAGCCACTCCACAACCCTCAACTCCACGCTACTCCACTCCACTCTAAGACACTCTACACCACTCCACTCTACCACACTGTACTCCACTCCATGCCGCTCTCCTCTATGCCTCTAACTTTTACCCATGCTGTACAGTAGCCGCACTGGTGTACAACATGGCTAAAATACATTAGCAAAGCCAATGGCCCTTGGATAGGCGAAACCTATTAGCTTTACCAATGCTTGTTTCTCTATTGACATTGTGGGTGATTGCTTGGAGGTATTCTTATGGCACTGACACGCTCCTACATTTATCATTGCTGTTGAGGCTTTCAGCAAGAAGGCTGTGTTCATATGCTTTTTCATAGAGCAAGTACAAAAGTGTGTGGAACACATTTTTTTTTGTTTTTCCGCTTTTGTGTTTTTGGTAGGCCTTTCAGCATGCTCGCTGCAGTTTACCATGCAGGTGCAAGAAACTGTAGATTTAATAGGTTCTTAGCTTTGTAATTTAATCCATTGATCCAGCCTCTTTAACATTCTTTTCTGGGCATTTCCCTAAGTAAAGAAATAGGCCGAGGCAGTGTTAAATTCACAAGTTGCTGCCTTTGTTATTCTTGGGACCATGGTGATGTTTTCTTGCGGATACTTCCAACTCTAGCACAGAGGTTCCTCACAAGATCAGAGGGACTTTATGATAATTCATAATCCAAGACGAGATGATATCAGAGGAGGCATGAGTCGCTCCCTCTGTAGCCTACGCCGCTTCATTTTCCTTTTAATAAGAAAAGAAATGGCATTATTGTTTTAAGCATTAAATGTGATGTGAGGCAGGGGGCATGGCATTCCTCCATTAATGTATCCACATTCTGCGAAATCAACTTCTTGGAACAGCTGTGGCTGTTCCGCACTCCCGGCTCGACACATGGTCTGCGCCCTCCTTCGCAGCTCCTGAAAGCCACGCTCGGAGTGCCTGATAAAACAGCATTTACTGTGCTTTCAAAGCCTCGTGCTGTAATTTCATACCTGCTCGCTAAATTGCACTGGGATTTGGTCACTAATTTCAACATGCTAGATTTATATCCTTACTGCGTGTGTAATGATGATGTATGCCATCATTGTTCTCACCAGCTTTGGACACAAAGAACATAGAGATTTACTACAGCCAGGCAGTTTTTGATGAGGGCAGGTGAAGTGTCTCACATGGCTTCACATCCATTGGCTGCCTGCAGGCTGGCAGAGAATCTGATGACGTAGACTCAATTGTACAGAATAGAAGGGGGTGCATTAATACTACGGCTAGGCATGTTATTTGAGGCAACTTGTGCTGGTTGCACACTCTTCATATAATTGAATTGAATACAGTGCTGTACTCAGACAGAATATCGCAAAGCAGTTAGTGTTTTATACAAATTGACTGATTTGCGTCTCACCTTCGTTTTGGGTTGCGTTGCAGCACAATATGCCCAACTGAAGGGAGGCACAAAAACTCCTTCTTCGTTAATTTATATAGGGTAGGAGTCCTTTTGTAGCTCCCTGTGACCAATCCAGACAATGCTCTCATGCTGTTAATCAGCATGAGAGAAGCGCCTGGATTAGATGGAGCGGGTTGGCTGGACGCTTCTTCAGGTCCTGTAGGTCTGTGCTTGGTCTCCACCCAGGTGTCTAAGACAACTGAGTGGAGCGCTTCAAAGTGCGCATGTCACTTGGTCCAGTGGAAGACAGCCGGCCAAAGTGACATGCGCACTTTGAAGAATCCAGCCAGCCACTGCTCCTGTTCTCTGCTGCCAATCTACGGCTGCCAGTCTAAGGCTACAGGACTTACAAGGTCGCAACCTAATCATCACACCAATGCACTTGTACACAGATAGATCAACACACACAACACAGCGAAAAGCAAACAGGTTAGCAAAGCAAAATGGATCTTGCACCACAGATCCAAGAGTACAAAGTAAAGTACCACTGTATACCAGTACATAACTGTTTGCAATTGGCAATTACCTCCTGCTTGTTAGACACCTACACAAGGCTTGCAAGGTTGCAACCATGCAAACAACTCCCAAACCACTTCAGAAGGAGAACAGAACAACGCTACTTATGTGCAAATAAGTGACATGGCCCCGGACACTTCCTTATAACTGCACCCGGCGCAATGAAATGACCTAGCTTTATATCTCCCTCAAATGAAAGAGGGCACGCCAAACCTCCTAAATAAAACAAAGTTGACTTGTTTGACAAGAGGAAACCACTCATGATGCAAACAATTGCAGAAAAACTGCCCTGCCCAGCATAACAACAAGGACACAAGTTTTAAAAGCAATAGCCTCTGACTGACTGCATACACAAAATACAGCAAATTTTGGCCAGTAGGAACTACCGATAGAAGACTACCCTCGCCTAAGATGAAGCCACCTGGGAAGCTGCTGTATAATGCTAGCAGCAAATAAAGCACATTGAAAAAGCCACATTAACCAATATCTGCATATTACTCTGTGCCCAACTGCATTATAGCTAAGTAGCGAAATAACTGAATTTTAATTACCAACAGGTAATACGATCGCTCAGGCATTTTAATTCAGTTTCTAGCTTTGTAACTTTGGGACGACGGTCACATCCAAAAACTACCTCATTTACATTTGTTGTATTTTATTATTATTACAATCACTCACTCCCCCCACTCGTTAGTTGTTCGCTCAGCCTCTCATTTACCCACTCCCTCATTCACTCACTGACTCACTATGATTAAGAGTTAACTGCTGCCTAGTCCTGAAATCAGATCAGTGGTATTATTTTTGGAACACATTTTTCGAGGAGGCTGATATGCAAGCTTAGCTCTTTTGTAATCAGTCATGTATGTCCTCCATGGCACGTGCACAGACCAGCATTCCTCTGAAGCAATTTCAAACTTTGACTTATGATACCTTGATGGTTCTTCCTTCAGTACAGCTTGGCATGAATGCAAAAACAGAAAATAACTATGGAGGTTGTTGTTTTGCAGATAATAACAACAGAGTGAAACTAATTGCTGATGCCGGAGTACCTGGTTCAGACTACATCAATGCAAGCTACGTGTCTGTAAGTTTCGATTGTAGTAAATTAAGTGTAAGAATTACTTGAATGATATGCAAATGTTATTGGTCAGCATTTTCTAATTTTGTGAAGCAGATGTTCTCTCTCCCTCTCTCTTACACACATATACACACATATATATATTACATAGTGGTGATTGTTATGTTATGTGAATTTGTAGAGCATGGCTAATCACCCGTGAGGGTATCCAGGTGCTGTGTCAACACTGTGAAGTTATAGTTAGGTCAGAGTTTTCATAGGGAGAGCGTTATTTGCTTAGCTATTATGTTTTGTCATCATTTGACAAATCTTCCCAAAACTTTCCAAATAAAAAGTTCATTCACATCAGCACCATCCTGGAAAGTTTCAGGGTGACCCGTCAAGAAGGGACCGAGAACAAGTTGGGGGTCCCAAAACACATTACCACCATGCAATTTCCTATAGGAATTTTAGGAAGCGTTTTAGAAAAAACAGCTGAACAGAATTACACAAAATTTGGCAGAAAGCTAGATCTTTACTTAGAAAGCGTGTTTTTTGTGTATTTGGTACAGCATTTTTTTGAAAATTTAAAGGCCAAAATATAGTGACATCGGGGCAGTTGCTACACTGAACTCTGTGGAGTATTGCAAATTTAAAAAATAGAGCATTCTGATTGGCCAGGTGGGAAGTTTCATCAAATGGCATCAAATTTATTAGCAAAACCAAAAATTCTCTTCCTATGGAAACTCTGACCGAAAGGGGTCTCATGAGGCCAGTCCCTGCACCCAACCCTGTGCTTCGCACATCCAAAGTCCGTGCTCAGCTACAGTTGGCTGCCCGTAGAGGGTTGGGCACAGGGCCTGCCCTATGGCCAAACCTCTGCTGTTCATGGCCAAAGTCATGCACAGTAGGGGTGAGGCACCTGTGGTGGGTTGGGCACCGATTAGGTGCAAGCCTTGGTAAAGGTGCAGCAAAGGGTTCCTGGGGTACCGATGGGCAAATAAAGCATAACACCTCCTACCCCACGCTTCTCCTAATTGGCTTACAAGAGGGAACCAGGTTATGGGAAACAAACAGAGAAACAACTAAAAAATGGGGAAGTTGGCCCTTTTGTATTCTAGTCTAGAAGATCACTAATTAGCATTCATAATATCAAATTGATTCAGTACTATATTGTACTTTAAATTTAGTGCATTTAGATAGACCATGTCTATGTACACAAACATATGTACTGATAACACCAAATATTTTTGCAAAAGAGAGTAAAAATACAACAGCTAATCAATAAAACCGTATTTGTTAAGGAGACAAGACTACATCACAAGCAACATGAGGTGAATTCAATTAAAACAATAAGTTAAGAACAGGTACAACAGTATAACCTCCATATCGCTTTAATAAAGACTTCATATAAAATTTTCTAGCTTGTAATTGCTTAGGGCAGAGCAGAAGCAGATGGCCGAAATCATTAGGCTCCTCAGCGACACCATCACAAATCTCATTAAGGGCAGTATCCACGAATTTGGTTAGTTCATATCATCTCCTTACCTGTCCTAAACACATAAAGCGTAGCAGGCGCATGGGTGTGCATTCAAACACAGATGTTAAATGGGTACTAGTTTACATATTTATCTTGGAACAATTTAGCAAAGAAAGAGACTTCCCTTATATATATTTCATCAGTAGCAGCCCATGGTGGGAGTGCTGCCGGGCGGTGACGTGGGGCGAGTGAGGGGCAGGGTGGGGGGTAGTAAAGTACAGAATACGGCTGTATAGAGGTAAGTAGACATATAAATAAATAAAACGAATTTCGTTGCGCGCGCTGCATCGCCAAATGCGATGCAGCGCGCGCAACGAAATTCGTTTTATTTATTTATATGTCTACTTACCTCTATACGGCCGTATTCCGTACTTTACTACCCCCCACCCTGCCCCTCCCCCGCCCCACGTCACCGCCCGGCAGCACTCCCACCACGGGCCGCTACTGTATTTCATGTCACTAAGAGCAAAAAATAAAGCAGTCTCCTTCAGCCTTTGTTTTATTCAATGTGATTTCCACAATGAGTAAATCAAATGCCCCTTTCACTTCCACTTAAGGTTCTTGAATCAAAACAAAATGTTGTAGCCCAAATAGACCGCCCATAAAATCACTATAATCCAGCCCCCCCATGCTTTAACCCCTTCCCTGCGGGGGTAATTCCCCCACGGAAGCGGGGGGCGGGGGGGGTGAGCGCGGCGCCGCGGTGCTCGTGATGAGACCAGCTCGTCATGAGTCACGGTGGAGCTGTGCTCATGACGAGCTGGTCTCGTCACGACCCCGCCCACTGATTAATTCTCCCGCACAGGCGGGGAATTAATCCCGCGTGGGCGGAGCGCAGCCGTTATGACGAGACCAGCTCTTCATGAGCACAGCTCCACTGTGACTCATGATGAGCTGGTCTCGTCATGAGCACCGAAGCGGTTAAATGTCAGAGGTGGTACTCCAAGTTCCTATCTCAGTGTTTGTATCCCAAAACAGAGAGGCAGTGCATTGGAAACAATGAACTAAAAAAGATGGGCCACATTGCAATAAAGGTGGATGTTCTTGGTGTCAGGATCGCTTTTAGTTGGTTAGGAAGTAAGGTCTTTCTCCTGACACAAGTCACACACAATTGTTTTAAAGCGCCAAAGGAATTTCCAATGCAAAAAATGTAATGAGATTTGCCTCATTTGATGTCGTGAGTAAAATATGGAAATAAAATTCTAGCCTGGGTCAACTACATATGATGTACAAACTGTTACATAAAGCTGTATTTACATGTAGATTAAGTATATTGTGTTCTTCTTTCCGTTGCAACACTGTGTGTGACTTCCACATGCAGTTTTTCTTAATAACTCTGAGATAAAGACTCATGCATTATTCTAAAGTATACTCAATATCCACATTGGAGTTAATTGTTTTCTAGGTCTTCCTAATGTTAGTAGATCACTTAACACGGTCAATATAAAATACTTGGAATTCTCAGGGATAGCACAATGTGATGAAATGGACACGCAGACAGTTATACCTGGGTGTCAGAAAATTGATTATTCATTTGGGAGTGCCCATACCAGTTAAATAAATACAATCTGATTAAGTCAAAGGACAGTTCAACAAAAACTATTTAACCCTGCAATGAAAGCAAATACCCCAGAGGATTAACAGTTAAATTCAACTAGGAAAAATACTGTTAAAGTTGAGAACACGAGGGGGCGTGGCCAAGATGGCGGTGAACTAAGACGTGTTTTGTCTTCGCTCCTCCACCCGCCGATTTCCAGCACCGGCCTCTGGCCCTAATAAGCGCAAGGATCAGCTGTTGTGCTCCCTGAAGCACCCAGGAATACCAGACGACCTACCGGGTGATCCCTGGGTCCACGCGAGAGTCTCTGCGGCCGCCGGCTCGGGCCTGCCTTGGACCCCGGGAGTGGCATTGAAGAAGACCGGCGTGCTGCATAGAGTGAAGCCGCGGCCCTGACTTCAAGCTGTGGGAGCGAGCGTCCCCGCCCGCGGTGCCGCAGGGACAGCGACACTTCCTCGGCTTTGGTCTGCGGATCCCGGGGGCTGCCGCCGGAGCCCATCGGTGAGCTTTGGTGACTTCCGCGCCACCCCCCATGAGAGCTGGGACGCTGCTGGAGGTGAGGCGACGCCTTGTGGGGCCTGCGGAACTCCGACGCCACGAGACCGCTGGAGCCCGGGTGGTGAGCCCTGCGACCCCCCCGCACCCTGCCGAACTTCCATACTGCTGAGCCCGCAGCCTTGATCACCACCGGGGGCCCTTCTGACCCCCGCCTTGCTGACTCTTGCCACCCTCGGCTGCGCGGGGCCCGGCCTGACTGGATACTGGCCAACCCTTCGCTCACTGCGACTGGAGATGGCAGATTGACCGCACACTGGGAGCCATCTTAGCTGCTTTCCCATCCCGCTTGCTCGACTCCGGCGCGGGCCTCTCCTTGTGCAGCGGCGACATCGGCGCTTAGTGAGGCGGTCGATCGGGGGGCATTTCGGCCTCCGGCCCTGTGGTCCACATCAGCGGTCCCCCTGGGTGAACTGTGTTGACTTTGTGTGACTCTTGGATTGACCTGGGTCTAGCGACTAACTGCCGCCTGCCTTCGTGATTTCGGTTGCCCTGCGGGACGTGATTGAGGTTGGTCCCTGCAGCTAGCACTGGGGGTATTCCCCCTGAGGAGGGCTCTTCGGGGTGTGCAGCCCTACCCGAAAGCGGCGCTGGAAGTTCTGGGCCTGACCTCATTCGGACATTGTCCCCCTCCCCGCCCGTCCCAGGCCCAGTACCCTCATCGAGACAGCATTTTCGCCTCTCTCCCCACACGCTACGCCTCCGTCTGGCCACATCCATACGGGCGTTTGACTCACTCGCAGGGTCTTCGCACAGCTACCCTGGGGCATTCCTAGCACCGGCTGGCGTAACCTCTCACCAGCCCCCATGCCTGTGCACTGAGGGGACAGGTCCGCTTGATCGGCCCACCGGTCACGACGCCGCTTGGCTCTGTTCCATCTCTCCGGTGGCCGCCACAGCTGGAGCGGAGAGGACCCTGACCATGGCATCGGCCAGGGGTCGGAAGGACAAGTCTGCCACCAGAGAAAAGAACGCACTGAAGGACCTGTTCGCCAAGGCACAGAGTGGGGGGTCTGGCGACCCAGATCGCTTGAGCCCATTGTCGCAGATGGCGGCCTCGTCGGATGCTCCTGTGACGCGGGGCTTCTTGGAGTCTCTATTTGCCACCTTGTGTGAGGACCTCCAAACTGTCAAGCGCGACCTAACCGTGGAACTTAGGGATGTTCGCAAGGATGTGGATGACATAGGGGAGAGAGTGGCGACCCTGGAAGACAAAAGTGACTCTCGAGACACTGAGATGGCGGCTTTACAACAGGAGGTACTCCGCATTCACGAACAACAGGTAGACGTGCAGTCTCATTTGGAGGACCTAGAAAACCGCTCCCGGCGCCATAACATCAGGATTTGAGGGGTGGGCACCAATGAAGAGGCCGGGGACATTTTTGCCTATGTCCAGGATTTGTTCAACCATATTCTGGGTAACCCCCTGGACACTCCGTTGAAATTGGATTGTGTCCACAGGCTGGGCCCGCCCAGGGCGGCAACAGCACCCCCCGCGGACATACTGTTTTGCGTCCAGGACTTCCATACTAAAGAAGAGATCTTGCATAAAGCGCGCTCCCTACAGCAAATCTCCTTCCGCAACCAGACGCCCTCTCTCTATCACGACCTTGCAGCAATCACCCTTCAGAAGCGCAGATCCTTCCGGCCCATCACAGAAGTCCTCCGACAGCGCAACATCTCCTACTCCTGGGGGCATCCGTTTCGCCTAGTGTTCTGGCACGATGGTAAACTATTCCAGCTCCGCTCTCTGTCGGAAGCCAGTAAGCTCCTCGGGATCCCTCTCCCGGAAGACACAGATGAGGGGGCTCGTCCCGACCAAGGGTCCGGCGATGGAAGACCGCAGTGGCGACAACAGAGGCGGCGTCGACGGGCCCGCCGACCGGATCCTACAGTGATCAAGATGGAGCAGCAAGCGGCTCTGGAGGCCCTGCCGGGGGCTTTGGCCAAAGCGTCAACTGACTGATTATTCCTGGTTACATTGACGTATCCTTTCTTTGATGTTTGGGGTGGAGGAGGGAGGTGGAAGAGTTGACATTGGCCACGCGATTGCCCGATAGAATCCGATTCGGAGCCCTACCGGCCGAGATCGGAATCGGCCCCTTAGTGTTTGACAACGTCACAGACTGCTCTGCACAACGCACTAGTCAGGTTGGTTCCCTTTCCCCGACCGGACACGCCAACTTACACGACCTTGGCCTTACGGACTTATGGCGACACTTCCACCCTGACACGAGAGATTTCTCCTTTTATTCCAATGCACATAATACATACGCCAGATTAGATTATGTTTTGGGCACTAAACCCATCCTAGACAGTGCGCTCTCAGCTGACATACTGGTGGCGACCCTTTCCGATCACTCCCCCGTGATGCTCACCTTAGCTTTTCCGCAGGCGCGCCCCCCGACTAGACACTGGCGATTCAGGGACACTCTTCTCCACCGCCAAGACACGGTCGCACGCATACAGCGGACTTTGGATGATTATTTGTTACATAATGACAACCCAGATACAGTCCTCTCCACTAGGTGGTGATAAGGGGTGAAGTGATAGCCATATCCATGGCTGACAATAAAGAGCGCCAGCGGAAGAGGAAGGAATTGACCCTTAGGGTGCGGGAATTGGAGCAGATGCACCACCGCACTGGGGCCCCACGGGCTTGGAGACAATTAACGGCAGCCAGATCGCAACTGACTGCCCTGGACAGGGATAAGGCAGAATACGCGGCAATGCGCTTGCGACATTCCTTCTATGTGGGAGGGGACAAGTGTGGGCGACTACTCGCGCACAAACTGCGGGAAGCCTGACAACGAGATGGAGTCCGGGAAATTAGGGGTCGCTCAGGAGCGCTTTCCACGGATGACACAGCCATAGTCGAGACATTCCGTGAATTTTACACGCAGCTCTATGCTGAACAGCCCTTGGAGGTTCCGGACATCGATTCATACCTGGCTCAGGCCCGTCTTCCCAGTTTAACGCCTGACCAAGCGACTCACATAGAGAGGGAGATCAGGGTCGAGGAAGTCATAGCTGCCATAGCCCGCTTGAAATTCGGTAAATCGCCTGGCCCTGACGGTTATACCGCAGCCTTTTATAAGCAATTTTGCGCTACGCTGGCCCCCCTACTTACCCGGCTCTTTAACTCCTTCGCCGAACCTGGCGCAATCCCTGCATCCATGCTTGAGGCAGCAGTGGGCGTTATTCCAAAGCCGGGGAAAGATAAAACATCATGCGGATCCTACCGACCTATCTCGCTCTTAAATATTGATCTGAAACTGTATACTGGGATCCTGGCCGCCCGCCTAAGCCCTCATATGCAGGGATTAGTGGATCCTGATCAGGCAGGCTTTATACCGCAGCGCCAAACGAGCGACAACACCAAACGAGTCGCGCACCTGATCGAAAAGGCCTCCTGCGTTCCTGGTGAATACATGCTAATGACAGTGGATGCGGAGAAAGCTTTCGACCGCGTCCACTGGCCATATCTTGAGCAGACACTGATACGCGCTGGTATCCGAGACAAGATGCGAACGCACATTTTGAATTGTTATCGTTTCCCCACTGCTACGGTCCGAGTGAATGGCCACACCTCAGCATCGTTCCCTATCAGTAGGGGCACTAGACAAGGGTGCCCTCTGTCGCCCCTGCTTTTTGCACTCTACGTGGAGCCTTTTGCGCAGAGAGTCCGAGATCACCCCCAGATCACTGGTATTCGCTTTGGTGGTGACACCCATACTGTAAGCCTTTATGCGGACGATGTGCTGGCCACTTTCACACACCCTACGATTGCTCTGGGGAGCTTCTTGGGAAAGCTACAGGCCTTCGGGAGAGCCTCCGGTTTTAAGATCAACTTGACGAAATCTGTGGCGCTCAGTCTATCCCTGCCACAGGCCGTCCTGGCGGACCTTCAGGCCCGTCACCCGTTGCACTAGTCCGATGAGTCGGTCCCCTACCTAGGCATACAGCTGGCCCCGACTCTACAAACTATGAGACAAATTAGTTATTCCCTCCTGCAGGCACACGTTCGGGCTGCGTTGCTGAAATGGAGACGATACCCAATATCGTGGCTGGGGCGAATCGCAGCTGTCAAAATGACTATTCTTCCCAAGATTCTGTATCTGTTCCAGACTCTGCCCCTCCCACCCCCCACCGGATGGCTGCAAAGGGTCTAGTCTGACCTTTCCTCCTTCATCTGGCAGGGGCGCAAGCCGAGAATGAAGCGTCTAGTGAGCTTCCTTCCACCGCATGAGGGAGGCCTCGGAGTCCCAGACCTAGCATTCTATTACAACGCCACGCAACTCCGGTACCTGGTCGAATGGAGTAGAGCAGAATCTGAGAAACATTGGCTTTTTCAGGACCGGGCTGTTGCTGGCACGTAACTTATGAAGATGCCCTTCATGCCCGAACACCATCGCCCGCCCAACCTGTATGCTTCTCATGTAACGCGCTCCATCCTTAAGGTTTGGGACCGGGTCAATATACGGCATGCCCTCACCACATTTCCCTCCCCGCTCACCTCCTTCCTTGACCACCCAGATTTCGGACCCGGCGTAGGCCTCCGGGCCTTCCCTCTGTGGAGAGAAGCGGGATGCCGCGCCTTAGGCCAACTGTTCCAAGGGGGCGAGATCGTCCCCTTTCCGCAACTACGAGCTGACCATGGCCTCCCTGAATCGGAACGCATGCACTACCTACAGGTCCGACATTGGGCCTTACATTCTGACAACCGGGCACATGCGTCGCAGCTTCTTACTCAATATGAGCGATGGCTCATCACGCGGCCCTCGGACAAGAAACTGATTTCAGATCTCTACAAACTGCTCATGTCCAGATATACTCACGCTTATCACGCCGGACGGGCAAGATGGGAGAGAGATCTGGGGCTTGACCTTAGCTCTCAGGAATGGGACAGCGTGTGTTATAGGGCTCGCCACACAGCAACGCATGTAGGCCTGACCGAAACCTTCACCAAACTCGTATACCACTGGTACTACACACCAGAGAGACTGCACCAGGCTGACCCCACACATAGCCCTGCTTGTTGGAGGTGCTGCGGACAGAGAGGCTCATTGGTTCATCTCCTTTGGGACTGCACACATATTCAATCTTACTGGACACACGTACTTGACGAGATCGACAAGCACTTGGACACGGAACTCCCCCGGTTCCCCACATACGTCCTGCTAGGAGTCCCCAATCCGCTCACTTACCCCCCGAAATCCCGACGGGGGAAACAGATAGCCATTGCTCTAGGCACAGCTACCCAGAACATACTCATGCACTGGAAGACCACCCGGGTCCCCACACACACGGGGTGGTATCAGCATCTTTGGCATGTGTTGGGCATGGAAAAGATCTCCCTCACCTTGGCCGGCAAGGGCTCCTCCTTTAGCGACCTTTGGCAACCATTTTTAGCCCTTCTAAGCCCCAGAATTTAGGGAACTGTACTGCCCCAAATACCTACGCCTATTACATCTCACTACTCCGGACCCCCATGCATGACTCATTTCAGCCCCACTTAGAACACACTGGCCCATATTATGCTATTTAGAGACAGTGACCCCCGAGAGGGTGAAGAGTGGTTTCCTTCCCCCTTTTCTTTTTTTTTCATTTTCTCTTTTCTCTCTTCTTATTGGGGTGGGCGGGGGGATAGTATTTTCATATTGGAGCTCGCATATTTTTACGCATTTTCAATTGGATCTGTCGAGCCCTGCGTGGCTCGCTTATTACGCACCTTTTATTTGTGTTGCTCCATATCAATAAAAAGATTTAAACCTAAAGTTGAGAACACAACACAATAAAATTCCAAGTTCAATGTAGAGAATGAAGAAAGATGTAATTAGTAAAATGACAAAAAAATGACTACAAATGGTTTGGCTTAACCATATATATGGTATGTTTAAAGTTTTAAAGCGAAAATCAGCAAGAAGCAGCATGTTTTTACCAGAACCTTTACTTTTCTTGTTCTCAGTACTTCAGCAGAGCAAGGCAGGTTGCTAAAGACAACGTGGGCCCCATGAAGTTGAATGTGTCATTGGTCGAGCTCCTGCTGAAGCCTTTAGTTTAGGTGCCAAGTGTTCTGAGCAGGAAAAGGTCAGATTTCATAGCCACTGAGGCTGCTTTGCCACTTAGAGGCATTCTTCATATGTCCCCGGTCCTAAATCCTATGTTTGGACTTAGTCACTCTTTTAGTACTTGTTTTCTTTCACTGGGGCAAATCAGGAAGCTATAGTCCATTGGATTGGATACTATTCTGCGGCGGTCGGCGGTCCATCAGTAGCTTCAAATGCCAGGTGAAAAAACTCAGAATGAGACAGAATGATAACCCTTTGCCAGCTTGGTTGCACTTTCTTAGAGGAGCTTTAGTGCCTAATCCTGGTCCACCAGAAATAACATAAATGATGCTATCCTAATATTTCTAGATGCTGGGTATCACTCCTATTCTCTCCTACAGCTTTAGGTCACAAGAGCAGGCCCCTGGCACCATGTCATGTCTTTCTCTAGCAAGCATTCTCACAAATTCATATGCAGTCCACTCACAACTAGACAATTGGATCTTTTTCTATAGGATACAGATGAGTTCGAGGTATGTTCTGAGCAGTTTGTAGTGAGATACTATTCTTATTCTGTACACTAGTCACTGATTGGAGAATCCCATAAGCCAAATAATAACAGATTCCACTGCAAAATTCAATCTCCTATTTCAGCACTTTCTATTTCGCCTTTCTACAAACCTTCCTGTAGACCCCTATTGTAAATGGTACAAGCTCAGAAGCTCTGAGATATAAGGGACCCCTCTCTTCGGGATCTTGGAACAGATTCCCCACCTACTGTTGATAAAGACAAATGTCTGACAGACCTATGTACATGAAAAAAGATTTCTGTCACTTGAGGAAGGCTGTTGCTGATGGTCTTTTTGATCCCACTAGTTTTTTCTTCTCACAGATAGCCCATCAAAACTAAACAGCCAATGTTTCCGCTGTATCAGTCTTCTTGGCTCCCTTGCAGGCCAACAGTTCACACCAAATTGAATGCTAATTATAGTCACTGTAGGAAGACAGTTAGCACAAGTAATTTAATTCCTTTTGGCTGTCAGGTAGCACACAGTACACTTTCTTAAAGTTAGTTTTCTACTGCGGATATCAAAACTTCTACTTTTACTACTAAATTAGATTTTTGATAAGGAGTAGAAAATATATTTCAGGCTAGTTTCTATTATTTTACTAGGCTGTATTTCGAAAATTAGCCTTTATTCAATATTAGGCCCATTCATAGGAACAGTCATTTTCCCCACACAGTGGCAAACAGCTATTGGTAACTTTTAGCTGGGAAGACATACTTTCTTTTAGTATGTCCCACTTTTAAAAATTAGGAACTCAGTCTCGTGGAATTACAGGGTACACTTAGTGACGACTCATCTAATGTATAAAAATAGTTTTCCTCATGGCATAACACTTTTCTCTGACATGAGTTCCTGCATGTAGTTTTAAAACTACGGCCAGGTAAGTCACAGTTGTGTTCTCTAAAGCTATAACATTTAGTCATAGCTATGTGATATACATTGTAGCCCACGTGTGATATATAACTTTCATGCCACTGGTACATTTTCTTCAACAATTTAGCATGGCCTTTCTGAAAGGTTAAATAGCCAATTGGGGATAATCAATTTGCTTCTCATGTTTGAGGGGCCGAGCATATGAACTGTGAGACTGAATAGCAGTCCTCATACCAGGAAAAATAGGGGCATTGACTGGAAAAAAACTAAGGACACCTCACAGAAAAAATGATTTCCTACACTAGATTTCCTAGTTGGACAGTTATGAGCTTGTTTGTCATGCAGCGTCTCCTCACTTATTCATGCCTCCATGCTAACATTGGGTGCAAAAATGTCTAGTCTTGACTTACATTTGCGGTAGGTGCCCATAGAGATCTTACAGTTGGCAGAAATGAATGAAGGATAATACTCAAGCCTTTTTTGTTCTCATTTTGAATTTGATATCAGTCCATTTCTGCTGTTATGGTCTCAAGTTTTGCCATTAGCTGAAAGTTATTAGAAAAAAACAACTGCACAAGAAAAATCTAAAAGATACAGGCACTCGGCTCGGAATTGGCGCTGCATTAAAAAAGAGTTCAAATAACAAAAGGCACCTTTTTATCCTGCACCAGATGGACTACTGGCTCTGACTAAAAACACTTGATTATGTGTTAATAGGCTGATACCGGAGAATGGGGCCAATGTCCAAAGCCATTTGGGATCTGAAACCATACAATTGATAAAGTCACTGACTTTGCAAATGCAGAATGGCTGTTTGGTATGTTTGAAACCAATTCTGTGAGTTGAAAAAGCTGGAAAGGAGTCAGAAAATAAAAAAATGGGGTTTGCGATCCATTCCGAATGACAATTAGGAGAAAGTGTGACAGGGGAATTCCCTCCTAATTGCAGGTTGCAAAGCATGTGTAGCAAATCCACATTTTCCTGCATGGTCTTCCCAGATTTGTAGCCTTCTGCTGGAGCCTACTTTTACTGGTTCAGGACTCTATGCACTTTACCACTGCTAAACAGTAATACAGTGTCTGTTTTTCCCTCTGAAACATGTGGTATATTGGGACTCCCAATTTGGTCTATTTAACGTCACTATAAGTCTATTGTAATTGGTGCCTAGGTTGCATCTATGGTATAGAAAGTTAAATGCCCTGTGTTAGTGGCAATGTGCATTTATATCACTCACAGATATTATAAAAAATATATGTTTACTGGGAGCACCACTGTACTCTGGCAGTGCTGCAGATTAAATGCACTGCAGTGAATACTTTGCAGAGAAAAGTGCCTTTACAAAGTGAAAGAAAAGCCTGAATTGATATATTCATAATTCATCCCTAGCGTGTGCCTTGTATTCCCACATGGCAGGGTGCTGATATGTAAAAATAGGGTATACGATGTATTAGGGTTAGTAAAATGAAACCGAAAAGCTATTTCACTATGTAGGCCAGGCTAGGTTTTGCCCAAATAGGCCTAGATGGGATTAAAATCTTTATTTTCCACCTCCACTTAAGAAGGGCCCAAAAACTGATTCAAAGTTATTTGCTGCTTAGGTTTTAAAATCTGAGTTAATGATGAAATCAGATTTTTGATAACTTAAGCAGAAAAGTAACTTTGTAAAAAATTTACTTTAGGCTGCCTGAGTCGAATCTGCCTTAAAACCAGTTCTGCCAATCATCATATTTACAGAGCTGGGAGAGTTTACAACTCTGGCTAGGAGGACAATGTCCTGCTTCCAAGCTCTGGAAGGGCCAATGGGTGTTACCTGATGCCCACATAGCAGGGATTAGCTAACTGGGAGTGGACAGGAACAGTGGACAGAACAAAGGGCTGCTTTAGTAGTACCTATGTTCACTTGGAGATGCCAAGCAGAGTTTCTCCTAGATAGTCTGGCTCCAGTTATAGTCAAGTGGGAAGAGAGCTCAACTGAATTGGAGAGTGGCTTACATGCTGAAGAGAGACTTGCCTGGTGACAGCTTAGTTTTGCCATCTTGAAAAAGGGGCTCCTGGGTAATTTTACAGCTGCTGTAAGAAGAGGACTCACAAAAAGATTCAAGGATTCCTAGTTGTTGCTGGCCCCCGGGGGCTGGAATTGTTCTTAAAGGAGCAAGTGGTTTGCCTCCTTTTTTCCTGCAGAAGGACCTTGGAGACCTGTCTATAGAGATCTGATGCTTAGACACCTACCCCGAGGAGCTAGGGGTGGCAGGGAGCAGAAGGGGAACTTTCCCAGAAGTTTGAAAAATTTGAAACGTCCAGAGGACCTAGACAATGTGCTGAATCTTGCCCAGGAAAGTTGCGCCCAAGACACGTAAGAAATTCAAGTTTGTTCCACCTTGAGGTTTTTGCCACACTGAAAACTAGTAAGATAAGCCCCATGTACAGATGGGATAAGAGGGTCTAGGCTGGTTGCACGAGATGTGTGCACATGTGTGTGGGCTGAACGAGTGAAACTATTGTCTAACTCAAGCCACACACAAGATCCCACTAATTTGGCACACCTGTGTCAAGGAGGGAGGGTGATAGAAGACTTTCCACCAGGAGTAAGGATACCCTCTCACTGGGTAAATACTACTAACACAGGTATCCTATAGCGCTGTCTATCTCCAGACAGAGCATAGGGATTAAACAGTTCTATCAAGAATCTTCATCTGTTTATTTCTAAGACCCTCACCCACTCTTTTAGTGGCATGTTTCATCATCAAGTCTCATCCTGGTCCATAAAACCCAGGATGGGCTTGACCATATTCCAGGAAGCACTTAAGGATATTACCTGATGGGGACTAGTTATATAAAAATACCTTAGGAAAACCTGGTATCCCTTTATTATTGGTGTCCTAGGTATGGGTAAAAACTGTTATTTTCTGGGTGCTTCAGGGTACTTAATAATCCTTACACCCTACTCTTTTCTGGTTGGCGTGTTTCAGACCTAGTGTATGCAGTCTCTAAGGATCCTGGGCTTTCGTCAGGACAGGTCTTACCCTGTATGATGTTGGTTATAAGTTACTAGATGTCCTCTACATTTCAGTCATACGCATTGTAAGTGAAAAAACACAACAACAAAAAACACACATACAGGCCTACTTGCTGCATTGTAGGAAACACGTATCAGTTCCCCAAAAATTAAGGGTACTGCGCCATAGGAAAGCGTAGGAGACATGTCCCTGTAGTCACACTTGCGTTGAGGTTACAATGTCGGTAATTCACCTACTGCTTTACCCTGCTGCAATCCTGGCTGAGGGGGATTATTTTGCGTTTCCTCTAACTCACGTCTAACTCAGCCTTTTGTGTGAAAACTCCTCAAGACCTGGCTTTTCGAGCAGTAGCAGCATTCCCCACCCCAGCGCCTTGAGACCCTCACGGGTGAGTAGTGCGCTTTACAAATGATATGATTGATTGATTGATTGATTTAGCCTGTCACAGAGGGGACCTTTAGCTGTTAATGGTATGTGCATGCCAAAGAAATATTCCCATATCCTTTTGGCTCTATTGTGAGTCTTTAGTGCTATTCACTGTATATACACTGTAGGCAACATCTGCACCAAAATAACAACTTTGTATTGTCCGAACAGTGAGAGGTTTAACATGTGCTTCCATAAGTACACAAATTTCCAGCCCAAATCTAATATTAATTTGGGCATATTTGTACCCCTTAATGTGCTTTGGGTTTTTCTTATATTTCAAAGAGTCAGCCCTTAATTAGGTTAGGGTTTTGAACTTCCCTGCTGGACCAGGTTAATTACACTCCCTGGCAGCAGGAGGACAGCAGGTAGACCAAACCCTTCCCCACACAATAGGCTCATCCAGAGGAGATTTGGCCTGTCCTGGAATAGGAAGATTGTAGGGGCAGAATCTGCGTAATTGCGTTCACACTGTCTGACAAGCTTGGGTATGTCCTTCCCACAGAAACAATAGGGGAGTAGCAGGACCTCTCTCTCTACTCTGTCTAGGAAGCCCCTTTGAAGTTTTGGGAGAGGAACTCTTTAATTATTAGACAGTGGGGTGGCCTTAAAACTCTCAGAGAACTGAGATCATCCTCCCCCTAAAGTTGTGTTATTGAAAAGTCCCAAAATGCTGTGCAGGAGGGCTAGGACAAAGGTAGAGTGATGATGTGTCATGTTTAGATTTGGCAACAGTGACCACTTTCTGGAACTATCCACATCCACTTGAAAACCCCTGCGAAAGGAAGATGTCAGGTTGGATGTTGTCCTCAGAAGTGGCTCAATTCTCAGAATGGCCTACTTCCAGGCACCACCAACTCTCATCTTAATGGCTACAGAGTATTCATGTGGCCATGTAAGGGGTAGGGGCTTTAGGGTTGAGTTCAGCAGGAAAGGAGATCTGAAAAGACAAGAAATATCATTATTATACAGGTTATGTTCATAACTCTATAACCTGCATCACCATTATTCTCAAGAACAGTACCTGATTTTCTCAATCTTTCCCTCTCCTGTTGCCCTGCTACTTGAATCGCTATTTCTTTCTCATGAACCACTTTTTACTGTAAGTGTAAACAAACAAGGGTTATCTTGTGATTAGCAACAAATGCCTCACTCACATACCCAGTGATAAGTGCTCCTTTACAAACTCACTTCTCATGCCTGTAGAGTTCTTGGTTCTTTTGCTTGAGAATCTTTGCTCTCTCAGTTGAACAACAAGTTCAATCATACTATTTTCCTTTTTGTCTCGACACTGCAACAGGATCAGCACTCCCTCTAAGAACAAGGAATGTTTCAGGGAATAGCAGGCGCTGCAGAGTGCTTGACACTCCTCCCTGAGAAATAAAGAGTACTTCTCTTTCGGTGTAGTGTTCCTTTAAATTGGGATCTACCCAAAATGGGCACCACTCAAAGGATTCTGAAACTTGAGGTCCTGCACTGAATTCTGTGGAATTTCTTGGGATTGCATGCAGTCAAGCAATTATTTTCTCTAAAACAATATTGTGGAGGAGTGCTCAATACAAATAGTGAAACAGTGTTGTGACATCTTTTATCCTGTTGATTTGATGGTTGTTGAGAAGGAATACTTATGGGACTTGTTAATTGTTTTATTTATATTTTCTATTGTTTCCTTAAGAGGGGAAGATGTGTTGTGACTTGCCTTGGTTGCTATGCACCCTCCCCAGAGTGCCAGGTCCCTGCTGCTCAGCCAGTATGTGAGGTCATTAGAATCTTGACAGTGTTTGTGGTTGGACGAGTGTCAGTTGAAGTTATGGGCTAAGCAGCAAGGATCTGGAACTCTGGGGAGGATGCATAGCAACCAAGGCAAGTCAAAACAAACAGCCTTTACATTATGCGGTCCAATGAAGAAAATGAAGCAAAAACCATACAATGCAGTTCAAGAGAGGAGGGGTTCACTGCTCATTCACTGATAGAAGAGCCAGAGAGAATCAATAGCATCTGTACCGCCAAGGATGGATGGACCCCTTATGGAAGAATCCCTACATGGAATGGGACACAGTGGACTGTGTCAGGTCCAGTGGCACTGGCCTCCCCACTTTGTCTAGGGAACAATAGTGGAATTGGCTTGCTGGCAACCCCGGAGGAGAGGGTTTTCCTGGAACGTCTGTGGACTGCTTCTGTGGGGGTGACTCCCAAATGGGAAACACCTGGAACCTGCTGGACACACAGGTGCCCTGCAAATGGCTGGGAGGTTATGGGGACTGGGGGCAGCAGGCAGGGAGGATAATCTGTCTCAGTTGTCATGGGGTGCTTCTGAGTGTCAAGGAGAATTACTAGAAGCCCAGAAAGAGGAGCAGGTTCTGGGTACTGGCAAGAAGCCTAATCATCAGGCTGTGAAGAGCTAGATGGCAGGAAGACAGGGCTGGAGCTTTCCCTCATTTGAGGGAGAGCACTGCAAAGCAAACAGCTGTTAAGAAGACAGGAGGTCTATGATAAATACTCCTGATTAGTAGTGGAGGTTGAAGTAGGATTTTTCCCTCTTCCCCCTCAATTGAGTGAGATACAGGCTAGAGCATTCTATCAGGAGAAGATGCAACTTGCCTTGTCAAATTTGGCCAATTGGGGCATGAGGAATCTGACTTTATTTAGCTTGCTCATTTTCAGGCAGCCCAGTGGGCCCATGCCACAAGCCAAAGAAAATCTAATTGTGCCAAATGTTCCTTTAAACTCCACCAGTGAGCCTGTGATTGAGTGTGTGTCCACGGGGCCCTGACTAGGCCTACATGTGTGTGGTGTCCCCTGATGAGGGGCCCACAATTGTTCCTGAGAGCAACAGTGCTCTGGAAGTGACAGCACTACTTAGGCCCTGGGAGAGCCTGAAGTGGCATATGAGGTGAGGAATATCACAGACCAAATTGCTTTGAATTCAACGTAAATCACAACCCTTCCTTTTACCATTATGAATGTCATGGTTCCACAAGTAAGCACCATGGATTGCTATGGGAGAACGGGGAGGAGTGAGAGAGATAAAAAAGCACAATATGTCACAACTTCTCTGCTGGTGCCATATGGAGACCTTCCTCTCAGGTATTGATAGTCTCAAGGTAAGTGCGTACAGATTTATTCGGAGACTTTCCTCGTGATGTAGTAATAGGATGAGTTTGTACTGGGTGTCAGAAACCTCCCTTGTGGTAAATGATGGTGTTTGCAAAGTAAGTACTGAGAAAAACATGAACCGTAGAAACCCAGATAACAAAGTAACGCATATAACTTACATTATATAAGAACATTAGTAGAGCAGTTAACCAATTGGAGATTGGTCTCTTACCAATACTTCTACCACTGGTGCTATGATGATCATGGCAGAAGACCACTGAACATTTCCTAAAACCAGGTAAAAGCCACTTATATGGGAGCTAGTGCCTGTCGACAGAGAAAGTGGAGAAGGAATAATAACCTGCCTACATTAGCAAAGGGAACAATTCTGAGTGAACAAGTAAGTGGAAAACAAAACAAAGGTGAGGGGTAGGCTAAGTGAACAAACTAGAAGTGATAGCATTTCACATTGGGCAATGAATGACTGAATTGCATTCCTTCTGGTGCCGTTGGACCAGTGCTGAACCGGAAGTTGGAGTTAAGGAACTCCTATCTGAGCAGTGATAAACTAAACTACTAGTTTACTGTCTTAAGCACCACCTTCCAGTTCTCTATATTCTCCTTGCTCCCTGTTTGTGCAATAAGGCTTGACCCTTCCGATTTCTGAGAGGTGGCTCTCCCAGGCTGGCATAGACACATTGTGCACTCCCATCCTGGAGCGGATGATAAGAAACCATGCTGTCCTCCTGCCTGTACTACGGTGCCCACATGGGATGGGAAGAGAAAGCCAGCTCATCCACTGGCATCAGAAAGCAAGTGCCAGGAGGGTGGGGAGCCACCCAGGCTGTACACGCTTGGGATCCTGTGTGGCCCTTGTCACCGCACTGGAAATAAAACATCCCACAAGTGTGGGGGGGAAGTAAAAGAGAAAACTAAATGCTGATGGCCATGGCTGCAATAAAGGGAGTGCTGTGGACAGCTTAGCAGACTCAAAAGCTTGCACCATAAGCCCATAGTTTCCTTGTGGTGGCCAAAGGAGGACAGTGGCAACACCAGTAGGGTTTCGATGGTGCTTAGGAGGTGCCAGGAGAGTAGCAAGCCCCCAAAAGGAGCCCCACACATTTTGAAAATGTTGTCAGGCTGTGTATTTAGGTGCACAAAAAATTGACTGCAGGAAACCTTTCTAGAGCTGAAACGTTCAGCCTTATGGCTCTAGTGTGTAGAGACCTTTGTTTTAGGTTCTGAGACTGTTTTTTAATAAGTGTAACTTTAGAAAAAAGACTCATGCAATGCCTAATATTGAACACTGAAATCTTTTGTTAATTAATAACTGTGTTATATACAACATAGTGTTGAATATCTTCGAACGGTGGTACCATCCTGAAATGTTTTATTATTGATTGCATTGTATTTTCATCTTATAATTCTGCCTTTAATCATTGTGGTGACACCCTGACAATGATATGCCTGACTTTTATTAATCACATCTACAATGTTGAGTTAGGCTTATGGGTGGCATTATGGTTTTAGGGTTCAGAACTTGTTACTGGGGAGACTGTTCAAGATCCCTACATTACTGAGGGTAAAGGCAACATTGAGGGGGAATTGTCCCCTTTTTTATTTTGAGGCTCTTTAAAGTGAGTCAGCATATGCATTTCCACCTACCAGTGTGTATATATTTGTAAATGTGTTTGTAGTATTTAGTAGTGCTTGCAGTGGTAGGTTTCCTTTTCAGAAGTAAAATAACTAACTGGACAGTAATCTATTAGATGTTACTTGTGGCTTAACTGAGTCTTTAAGATACACCACCTTCCCTGAGTGAACCTTGGACTGCTATACCTCGCCACACTTCTAATCAAGTGCTTAAAAGTGATATTGGATTGCCTTTTAAGGCCTCTGCAGTGAAAGGGCACCAGGACACTAGTTATAAGAGAACACAGCTGTTACAGTTGGGTCCCAGTACCCCCTAGTTGCCCAGTAACTCTTTGACCTGCAGTCCTCACAATCCTTTTCCCGCTTTTAGAATTATTAAAAAATGCTAGGAAACGTTCAAATGTAAGGAAAAACATGGAGACCAAGAATGCATTAAAATGTTCCAGGAAGGTAAAATTTCAAACCAAAGCATAACAAAAACTGAGTTGCCCATATGGAATAATTATCTGATAAAATAATTCTCCCACTAGCTAATAATGGAGAATGTCACTGACAACCTGAAAATAGCCTCCCCTCTGCAAAAAGATGTAATGACATGCTGTATTTGAAAATAATCATAAAGGTAAATTTGAAACTCTGTATAACACTAGTAATTAGAAGAAGATACAAACAATGTCCCTGATATAAACTATTTCTCACATAGATGGGCTTGTTTTTTTATTTTTTTGTACCACTGAATCATTTTGCTGCCCTGTGAAGTTGATGGAAATGGATCTTCAGAAAGAGGTTATAGCACATAAATTGAATAATATGAGATTTTCTCTAAATTTTACTCCATACCTTAAAAACATCTACACAATTTTAGTCGGACCTTTTTAGACATCATATACAAATGCAGAAATAGAGTGCCCTATACCCAGGCTTCATTGGCTCCCTAAAATCTTTTCAAGAGATCTCATGGCCAATCAACCTCTAAAACATATTGCCTCTCAAAAAACAGTAGTAGAAATCGGGCAAGCTGATACCCAAAAAGTTCATAAGTACTTTCAGCAATTTGGAAGCTCATGAATATGGCAGATTATTGAAAAATAAAACTAATTATTGTAGACTACAAATACCTGATTGGACTATTTAGTGTATAAATTGGCAAGTGAAAGATTGACAAAGCAATTTCCTAAAGATTGCTAAACTCATGAAGTACATGCTTTAAATTTATTTGATAAATCTGATTGGTTCTAGAGGTATAATATATGTTCACTCTAAGATGCCACTGGATTCAAGCTAGCCTGGCTGATGAGGGCTGTTAGCCCGAAACCGGTCCCAGGATGCTTGATTCCGGTCCAGGGAAGACATGGCTTGGCAGTTCGGTCTGGACTGTTCCCATGAGGCACAGAGTTAAGACTGATTTGCATATAGCTGTGTCTGAACTGGGGTGGCAAAGTGAGCTAAAGAATGATGATGGATTCAACCCAGATCTGTGACTGGGGATGAGTGTTTGAAAAGTTTCAGCACTCCGTCCATCATCTCCTTGTGTTTGCTTTGTTTGCCCTAAGTTGGCAGGGTATGCCCAGACGTGGGTCCCTTGCTCACTTTGTCACTGGATTCAAGCTAGCCTGTCTGATGAGGGCTGTTAGCCCAAAACCGGTCCCAGGATGCTTGATTCCGGTCCAGGGAAGACATGGCTTGGCAGTTCGGTCTGGACTGTTCCCATGAGGCACAGGGTCAAGACTGATTTGCATATAGCTGTGTCTGAACTGGGGTGGCAAAGTGAGCTAAAGAATGATGATGGATTCAACCCAGATCTGTGACTGGGGGTGAGTGTTTGAAAAGTTTCAGCACTCCGTCCATCATCTCCTTGTGTTTGCTTCACTCTAAGGTGACACCAGTGATGTCTTTATGAGCTTAGGGTTGAATCACCAATGGTTTTCTCTTTGGTGTGACTGGAGAAGGCTACGCTATGTTTCAGATGCAAATGTGAAAACTGTATATTCTCATCTTACAATATATGTATAGGATAGGGAGTATCCTTTCTAGGTTTTATGGCGGCACATAATGTAAACAAAGTGTAATATATTTCATATTTCCATGTCTGTATTGCAAAGCGAGAGAACATTAATGAATGTGCTTAAAGGGGAAGATAATGACATATTTTAAGATCAAACACCTGCTCAACTTGACATGATTTCTTATTGTGATTGAACAACTATTTTGCATTATAATTAAATCCTCAGTATCGTAATGAGCTACCTAACCTTTTGTCATCTTGATTGAGAAGCATGTTGCACACTCTATATTTTCTCAATACTTCCCACTGACATTATTATCTTATTCCTTTTAGGGATACATTTGTCCAAATGAGTTTATTGCTACCCAAGGACCTTTGTCTGGAACAGTGGGAGATTTCTGGAGAATGGTTTGGGAGACAAAAGCAAAAACCATAGTCATGCTGTCACAGTGTTTTGAAAAGGGAAAAGTAAGTAATTAGAACAAATCTCAAAATGTTCAAAATTTGTCATAGCTTTCCATTTGTTGTTAACAAAACTTCTCTACTTCAAACTTCAGATAAGATGCCATCAGTACTGGCCTGAAGACAATAAACCGGTGACAGTCTTTGGTGATATTGTGATTACTAAACTTTCTGAAGATGTTCAGCTGGACTGGACAATCAGAGAACTAAAGGTTGAAAAGGTAAATTGTACCTGTAATGTGCAACAAAGTGGCAGCATGTTGATAGCAATATAAATGTATTTTGGAGCCAATTACCCATTCAGATTTTCTTTCGTGTGATTCCTTTGACTGTAGCATTGAACAGCATATCCACAAAGGGTCTTAAAGCCCATATTTGTTTTGTTTTAAGTCTTTCACTGTATATAATAGAGACTTAAAATAATAAGAAAAGATTATTATAATAAAACGTGTAAGAAATAATAGTGGTAAGTAATCATATTTACAATTAAAGCAAACAATTTTTTATCTTTTCTGAAGTGCTAAGATTGTAAATGATGTATCATGAAAAAGCATGACTATGCAGTGACGTTAATCTTACTGTGAACACAGCCAGGATTCTATGGGTCCAGCTTCTGCCCATTGCATGCAATAGCCCTCAGCAGCCTTTCTTAACATTAAGTATTTATGAAGATGAATAGATGTCTGGCAAAATTGCTGCCCCACATACCTCGGATTTGCTTTTTACTCGGCACTCGAGGATAGATGTGTTTTTAGTGTCACAAAGTTTCTCTTCATACACATCCATTCAGCTACACCAGTAGGTGGTATCTGGTCACAACCCATTAATGTTACATATATCAGGAAGATATATTCAATCACCCCCAACTCATGGATGTAGGACCTCTGATAGAAAATCTATTAACAGATCTCCTTTACTAAGCTTATATGACAAAAGTGATTTTGGATTTCAATTAATACATACTTAGCTTCTCCTATTACTGTATGGGATTGCTTAAAGACTGTAATAAGAAGTAAGTCATATGCAGTCACTAGGGATAAGAAGGATAGGCCCATTTATGATCAGATACAAGCATTCCTAATAATTATAGACAGTGAGCTTATGTGCGCAATGCTTAACCACATTGATGTATCAATCCATGAGTTTCTAATGAATCAGCTTATCTCTACCAAAATGTCGCTCAAAAACAATTATGGGACAGGGCTCCCAAAATTGGCTGAAACATTTTGAGAATAATGATAATATGGGAGATATTCTGGCTTTAAAATTAAAAGTGCAGTCAGCAAAGAATCATATCATCATATCACATCATATCACATCGAAGCACATCCACTATAAAAGACACACAGGGTATTATTATAAGCGATAAAGAATTAATTATCTTCAAGTTGTTGAGGTGGTCCATTTCCCTACAGGGAATGGACTTCACGGTGGAACACCACCCTGGTACATAAAACGCCAATGCGGATGGTCTGTCCAGATTTTTCCGCCTTAGTGAAGAGAACTCCCAAGAGGGTGGGTATTTCTCCCCACATTTCAGCTGGAGGGGACACGTGTTAGAACTGGCATCATTCGCGTGGGTTTCCCCTGTATTTTTGCCTTTGCCTCCAGTTATTTTGCTGTGTGTTGTAATTTGTTTTGCTGGTCTAGATGCTTTGGGCACTTTACCCATGCTGTTCAGTGCCAAAGTGCAAGTGCTCCCTTTGCAAATTGTTGTTATGGATTGGTGATTCCATGATTGGCATATTTGGTTTACTAGTCAGTCCCTAGTACAGTCCACTGTGTGTGCCCAGGGCCTGTAAATCAAATGCTGCTAGTGGCCCTGCAGCACTGATTGTGCCACCCACATAAGCAGCCTGTAAATGTAACTCAGACCTGCCACTGCAGTGTCTGTGCGCAGTTTGGTACTGCTATGTCGACTTGGCAAGTGCACCCATTTGCCAAGCCCTAACCTTTCCTTTTCTTACATGTTAGTCACCCCATGGTAGGCCCAAGGTACCCCTGTGGGCAGGGTGAAGTGTATGTGAAAGGTAGGACATGCCCTGATGTGTGTGGCATGTCCTGATAGTGAAATATTGCCAATTTAGTTTTTCACTATTGAAAGGCTATCTGTCCCCATAGGATAGAATGGGGAGTTTTGCTCATAACATCTTATGAGTATTACTGCAAATGGGAACAAGATAGGAAAACAAAGTTTGATATGCCTGAACTTAGAATGTTAAGATGCATCCTTTAGTGAGGGTGATTTTAACATTCTGGGTTTGAAAATACCACTTTTAGAAAGTAGGTATTTTCTTGCCTAACCATCCAGTGTGCCTCTGCTAGGTTGTGTATTGACTGTCTGGCTTTGGAGTGACAGGGGCTTGGGATGTGCATTCTGTTCAGACAGCCACTTGGGGGGTTGAGGTGTGCTCTGCCTTTCCAGGGTGAATCAGGGCTGGGCTGAATAGTCCTGGGCTGCATTCAGATTAGGGGGAGGACATTTCATTCACACCTGAATGGGCCTGATCTGCCAAGGACAATGCTGTCTCCACCTCCTGCCAGGAAGCTGCACCAGAGAGGACAGAACTGGTTTTGGCTGGGCAAAGAGCTTCTCTGCACCAGAGAACAAAGAGATTTACTGTATAAAAAGAGGGGCCCAGACCCCAGATTTTTAGATCACTTCTGGGAATCAAGAGGAACATTTGCCAAGGAGAAGAGCCAGAGAAGCTGAGGAGAAATACTGCCCCTGTGCTGTTTTCTGTCTGGGGTTGACCTACAGTGGCTACTTGCTGCCAAGGAAAGGAGAAGGACTTTGCTGTTTGCTGTGTCCCCTGCTTGAGGAAGATCTCCAAGGGCTTGAAATAAAACTTGCCTCCTGTTCTGATGTCTCAGGGACACAAAGACTTCACCCCCAGTCCCCCCTGAACTCTTTTGCTAGGAGTTCTGACCTGCTGAGAGGTGCCAGCCAGTGTTCTGGATCTCTGGAGGTAGTTTTGGGACTGGAAACTACAAGAACTGTGAAAATCGACACATCGCCTGTTTCTGACGCATCGCAGCGGTGCGAGTAGAATTTTCTGACGCATCGCCGCTGCCGAAGAATCAATGTAGCGCCTGCTCACAGCTGAAGTGTCTGCCGTGCGACGAATCCTGTGCACTGATCTCCGACGTCTGAGATCACCGCACCGATTCTGACGAAGACCCTGTTGGAGAAGAACCGACGCATCGAGGGGACACGGCTGAAGTCATCGCAGCGCCTCCCTGGTCCTCACGCCTTGCATCGTACCAGATCATCACGCATCGCATCAAAGCATCAAGTCTGTCGCATCTTTGGGGGCCGCTGTAAGAAACCGACACATCACCTCCCCACGCAGTAAGAAACCGACGCATCACCTCCTCTCCGGTAAGGAACCGACGCATCACCTCCCCTGCACAGCAGTAAGGAACCGACGCATCACCCCCCCAGAGCACGGAACCGACGCATCACCTTCCCTGAGTGTAAGGAACCGATGCATCACCTTCCCTGCAACCCTTTTTGCTTACATTTTTTTACGCATCCAAGGTACTTTGTGTAAAAGGGTTGCATCCAACATTTTCTTGGAACAGAACTGTTTCTACCTTTTAAGAATCATATTTTTAGTACTGTATTGTGGATTTTTGTTGTTTGGTCTTGTTTTGGTTTAGATAAAGATTACTTATTTTTCTAAACTGGTGTGGTGTCCATTTGTAGTATTTTCACTGTATTACTGTATGTGTTCACAAATGCTTTACACACTGCCTCTGAGATAAGCCTGTCTGCTCATGCCAAGCCACCAAGGGGGTGAGCAGGGGTTATTTTAGAAGTGTATCCCCCTTACTCTGACTAGGAAGAAGGGTTCCTACTTGGACAAAGGTACATACCTCTGCCAACTAGAGACTCCCATTTCTAACATTGGTGGTCAGCAGTCAGGATCTGGACTTGCATTTGTGTCTTACATACAGTGATTGGTGTACACTACTAGTAGAGTGCAGACCATCACGCAATCACATACAATTGATGGAACTTTTTCTTAGGACTATTTTTTTCTTGCAACTGAGAACTGCCAATCTTCATCATGTCAAAGCCAGCATCACTTGCATCTGTGGATATTGAGTTTGAAGAGGATAGGGTTGAAACCTACCTGTGCCACAATAATTGAAAGCTATCTGCAAAAAGTTTAAAATCTCTGTAAGAGGTGTCTCCAGAAAGGAAGAATTCTAAAAGGCTCTGAGGGCCTGGTTGGAGTCAAGGGATGCCAGCGAGCATGACGAGCAACCTATGGATGAGGTGGAGAATTTAGATGGACAGCAGGATAGGTTATTGGGTCTGCCTGGGGGGAGGTTACCTTCCCGGGGGGCAGCAGTGTCTCTTCAAAGGGACTGCCTCCAGCAGAAGAGCTGGAGGACAGGGAGAAAACCAGGATGCATGAGTTGGAGCTCACAAAGCTCAAGCTGGAGAAAGAGGATAGGGAGTTGGCATTTCAGAGGGAGAAATTAGCCCTGGAAGAGAAAAAGATGGTCTTGGAGCATGAGAGAGGTTTGAGGGAACTGGATCTAAAAGCAATAAGTATAGAGTCCAATCCCCATGGTGGCAGCACACCATCAGTGCCTGGAGAAGGGGAGATATACATCCCCAAGGAGGTTATTAAGGATTTTAAGACATTGGACAGTGGTTTAAGTCCTAGGAGGTAGCGATGAGGTCCTATAGAGTCCCTGAGAGAGACTGGGGAGCAGGCTTGTGGCGCCGCTTTGTCACTGAAGGGAGAAACACATTGCTAGCATTGCCCACTGAGGACCAGATGTCTTATGCCCCCATGAAGGAAGCCTTGATAAGGAGGTATGGGTTGACCCCAGAGCTATACAGGCAGAAATTGAGGGCTTGTAAGAAACTGGAGTCAAGCACTTGGGTGGAGTATGTCTCCTATTTTTGCAGAGCACTGGATGGATGGGCGAAGGGTAGCCAGGTAAATTATTTTCAGGGGCTCTATGATTTGGTTGCATGGGAGCACTTGACAGATAATTGATTTCCAGAGCTACGCCAGCACTTGATTGACAGTAAGCTGACTGACCCCAGGAAGCTTGCTGTGGAGGCGGACCTCTGGGTCAGTACCCGGGTCCAAAAAGGTTGTGTGGGAGACTCCGCTAAGGGTGGGCAGGGTCCCCAGTAGAAGAGTGGGGGGGACAAGGGTAAACAGAAGGAGTTCCAAAAATGGCCCCAAAGTAATTCCCAAGGGAACCAAGGAAGAGGTTCCTAGCCTCCCACTGAAAAGAAGCCATGAGTCCCTGCAGATAAGCAGGCCCAGAAGGGCCACCGCACATGTTATGCTTGTGGTCAGGTGGGTCACTTCCAGGGAGACCCTAGGTGTCCCAAAAAGATTACCACTGCACCCACTGGTGCATCATTCTGGGAGATGGCTAGTGTAGCCTTAGGGGAGGAGTTGGGTGCCCAAGAGGAGTGGGGGTCTGAAGAAATGACCCTGGTCTCTTTAGGAGACAGTGAGATGGTCCCAAGACCTCATCTGCCTGATAACAATAAGAAGTACAGGCAGTGGGTGACCATTAATGGCCATAGCGTGGCAGCTCTGAAAAACACTGGAGCCAGTGTGGCAGCTGTCAGTTGTAGGCTAGTGTCTGAGGAGCAGGTGGTCCCCAACACATTCTACTCCGTAGTTGCAGCTGACAACTTGGAGTGCCTCTGCAAAGTGGCACAGGTTCCCTTTGAGTGGGGGGGGTTCAGGTACCTTGAAAGTAGCTGAGAGGCCAGCCATGCCTGTTGACTGTCTGCTAGGCAACGATTTGGAGAGTTCTCCTTGGGAGAAGGTGGAGCATAAGTCTCATTTGGAGATGTTGGGTCTGCCTGAGTGGGCATGTGTGACCACTCGGTCTATGGCAGCTGGTAAGGGCGATCAAGAGGACCTGGAGCCTGAAACAGTGGCCCAGGTGCCTGCCAGAAAGAGAAGGGGCAGGGGGTGCGGGAAACCAGCCCCTGAGGTTCCCATGGTCCAGGAGGAAACAAACCTTGAGGGGGATGCCCTGGAGCCTACAGAGGAGCAAGTGGTCGACCTGGGGGACCTGCCTGAGCTGACACATTGGCAGCAGGAAGGGGGCCCCTCCAGGGATGAATTCTGCCAGGAGCAGCAGAAAAGCCCTTCTCTTGTTGGTTTGTGGCAGCAGGCTGAAAACCAGGCAGCAGGTGATCAGTCTGGATCACATTGGATTTACTGGGAGAATGGCTTCCTGTATAGTGAGCCTAAGGTTGCTGAGCCTGGGTCAGCCCGTGTGCTGGTGGTACCCCAGCCCTTCAGAGCCTTCCTACTGGGGCTGGCTCATGATGTGCCTTTGGCAGGGACTTTGGGGCAAGACAAGACCTTTGAAAGGCTTGTCACCCACTTTTACTGGCCCCAAATGCATAAGAACTCTGACACTCATTGTAGCTCTTGCCAGACTTGCCAGGCAAGTGGTAAGAGTGGGAGGAAGTGTATGGCTCCTCTCCAAACTTTCCCTGTAGTCAGCACCCCCTTTGAGAGGGTGGGTATTGACATTGTGGGGCCTCTGGATCCCAAGACAGCCATGGGCAACAGGTTCATCCTGGTCTTGGTGGACCATGCCACCCGGTACCCAGAAGCCATCCCTCTCCGGACCATGATGGCCACCATGGTGGGTCATTCATTGATGGGTATGTGGGGTCCCCTAAAGAGGTGGTGTCTGACCGGGGTACCAACTTCATATCCAAGTATATGAAGTCCCTGTGGCAGGAGTGCGGTGTTATCTACAAGTTCACCACTCCTTACCACCCCCAAGGTAATGGGCTGCTTGAGAGATTCAACCGTACTCTGAAGGGCATGATTATGGGTCTTGGTGAACCCATGAGGCATAAATGGGATGTCCCCTTAACAAGCCTGTTGTTTGCTTACAGGGAGGTACCGCAGTAGTCCTTAGGGTTCAGTCCCTTTGAGCTCCTGTATGGCCATCCTGTAAGAGGACATCTAAGTCTGGCCAAAGAAGGCTAGGAGAAAGCTCTCAGTAAACCTCCCCAGGATGTATATAGCTACATGCTGGCCTTCAGGAACCAGACTAAGTGCTTCAGGCAACCCGCTCAGGCGAATCTGGAAGCCAGCCAGGAAGAGATGAAAAGTGGTATGATCAGAATGCCACTCTGATCGAGTTTCAGCCTGGTCAAAAAGTGTGGGTAATGGCCCCAGTGGATCCTTGTGTGTTCCAAGATAAGTGGACTGGGCCATTTGAGGTGGTGGAGCACAAAAGTAAAGTCACCGACCTGGTGGAGTAGCAGTCTCTAAGGAACCCTTTGCGAGTCCTGCATGTGAACCGCCTTAAGCTCCACTTGGGGAGGTCCAAAGTGGGCATGCTCAAAGCAACTGATGCTGGAATGGAGGAGGAGACCGAGCCTCTTCCTCACCTCCTGTCTACTAAGGAACATGATGGGTCAGTGGACGTGTAACCCTCTCTGACCCTTGAACAGCAGAGTGACTGCCGCCAACTGTTGGGACAGTTTGCTGATCTGTTCTCCCTGACCCCTGTTGTCACTCAGTGGTGTGTCCATGATGTGGACACTGGGGACAGTCCTCCAATTAAGCACAAAATGTACAGAGTGACTGACAGGGTCAAGGCTTGCATCAAGGAGGAGGTCCCCATGCTGTTAGCACTAGGGGTAATTGAGCCCTCAAACAGCCCTTGGGCCAGCCCAGAGGTCTTGGTCCTAAAGGCTGCCACACATGGTGCCATGCCAGAACTCCGGTTCTGTGGGGCCTACAGAGGGTTCAATTCAGTCACCAGGACTGATGCACACCCCATCCCCAGAGCTGATGAGCTCATAGATCGGTTGGGAGCTGCCAAGTACCTCAGTACGTTTGACTTAATGTCTGGTGTTAGAAATGGAATTTCTGGTTGGCTAGGGCATGTGCCTAAGCCAGGCAGATACCACCACTCTAGTCAGGGCAAGGGAGATACACGCTGAAGATAACCCCTGCTCACCCCCTTGGTAGCTTGGCACGAGCAGTCAGGCTTATCCCAGAGGCAATGTGTAAAGCGTTTGCGCAACACACACACACAGCAGCAACACACTAGGCACACCACAAAAGAAACTCCACACTAGGTTATATAAAAATAGCCTTTGAGTTATCCAAAACACATTAGAATCATAATCACACAATATACACTGTGCCAACTGGCACTGGGCAATATTCACAGGGGATTATATACAGGACAGGGCCTTTCGGGCCACTGTCAGAACCTTTAGAAAGCACTAGTAGCACATATAAAACACAACCAGTGACTTCTGGTAAAATACTGTACTTGGCATTATCACCTGCAACCTAAACACATTATGTCTGCATCACATTAGGCATAAAACACATTATGCATAGACCATCAGCATAAACACATTATGCATCCTCACAATACGCCTAAACCACATTTGGCATCATCACCATAGGCATAAACCATGAGCAGTGCACCCTATCAATATCACTGCATAAATATCAGAGGCATAAATACATTATGCATAAGCACCATAGCATCACATTAGGGCCTTGCGCCCTACCAATCATAAAACTGCCTCCAGGCCAACTGGCCTTTCTAGGGGGGCCCAAGATGCCCTTTGTCCAAAATGTCAGGGCGTAAGCTGGGGGCCTCTCAAGTAGCCCTCTGGCTGCAAAAGCAGCAAAGCCAAGGTGCGCAATGCGCTGGGGCAGAGGAGCGTATTTCACTCCTTCCTCATGAAAACAAAAATGCCCCCGTGTTGCAGCTGCCCGCTCTCTCTCGCGGTGCAGCTGGAATTTAGGCCTTGGCACCACTGTGCCTCCTGAGTCCCCACTGGTACTCTACAACAATTGTGCCCAACGTGGCAGCTGCCCGCGCTTGTGCGGTGCAGCTGTAAATATGAGGCCTGGCACCAACTCGGCACCACAGTGCTTTGGAAGCCCCACTCCGGGACTTCAACACACAATTGCCCCCTTCGGAAAATAGGCACCGGCAGCACGGTGCCTCAGGGAGCGTAGGCTCGGCTCCGGTCTGCCCCCACTCACCGGGGCGTCTCAGGACTCCTTCTGCTCCGGTCGGGGAAAGGGGCACCGGCACGGTGCCTCGGCCGGCTCTGCACACAGCCAGGCTTCTCCTGGCTTCCGGGGTCTCGACTTCGTCCTCCAACCCGGCCGCAACCGCTGGCCTGCCTTCCCACGGCAGAGGGAGGTGGAACTGGAACCCGTGAGGCTCCGGGGACGCAGTAGGCCCCGCCCACAGTCAGGCAGCCTGCCTGCCTTCCGGGTCGCGTTGCGGTGGCTCTCTCTTCTGCGTTTCGGGTCGGGCCGCAGCGGTGATTCCGGGCAAATGCAGGGTGGGCTCCCGCTCCTGTTCTCAGCTCACCACAGTGCGGGGTGGGCTCCCGCCGATAAGGCTGCACGAACGCGGGGTGGGCTCCCGCTGATAAACACAAAATGCGGGGTGGGCTCCCGCTGTCTCCCAGCAACTCGGGGGAATCCCTACGCCGGGATTCCCTAAATCTTCACGCAGCACAGCGCTGCAGATCAAAACAAAAGGCTCCTCTCTTGTGGAATAAAGTTGTAGCGCTCACGAGGCGCTGAGCCCCCAAAAGTCCTCAGGGCAAAGGCTGGGCCAGGCAGGCCAGCTCACAGGCCCTCCAGCAGGGAGGCAGTCCCTCTTGGCGGTTCCTCCTGGGGCCCAGCAGCAGCAGGTCGCAAGGAAGCACAAAAAGCACAACCACTTCATGGGGTCACAGCCCCAATATTTATACAGCATTTTCTTTTGTCTGCCCTTGGCACAGGGCTTGGGGAACCAGCTTGAGCTGGTTCTGTTTTTTTTGGAGCACTCTGTTTACAGGGCTCCTCTTCCCTATTGTCAGGTGGGGGCTCGTCATCAGACACACCACAGGGGGGGGAGCCAGCATTCACCCAGGCAGGTACAGACCTATTCAGGGTCAGGGGATTACTCCTCCCACTACTCCAAATGCAGATCCCCTATTCAGCCTAGCGCTGACTCACCCTGCCCTCCCTGGAGCCACACACACCTCACCAGCCCCTGTCACTCCAAAGCCAGACATGCAATCCACATCAGGTAGGCAGACACATAGCACACAGAAATGCCAACTTCTAAAAGTGGCATTTCTAAAATAGTGATAATAAATCTGCGCACACCATTGCGCAGCATTTATTATTACTATTCCAACCATACCAAACTTGACCACGCTGCTCCTCTCATATCAGGAATTACCACTGAAACACTTATCAGGGAATCCCCAATGCAATCCTATGACAGGGCAGCCTCACAGCAGTGAAAAGCCAAAATGGCTGTTTGTCACTACCAGGACATGTCACGCACTTAAGGTACATGTCCTACCTTTTACCTACAATGCACCCTGCCCATAGGGCTAGCTAGGGCCTACCTTAAAGGTGACTGACATGCAGTAAAAGGGGGTCACAGACATGACCCACACTTAGGTGCCACGCCACAACGGCAGTAACACTGCGCGCACAGGCCCTGCAATGGCAGATGCCGGAGACAGGTTTGAAAGGGTACTTTGGTGGGTGGCGCAATCAGCACTGCAAGTCCACCAGTCGCATTTAATTTACCGGCCCTGGGTATCTGAGATACCACTTTGCAAGGGACTGACAGGTAAATTAAATATGCCAAACAGGTGTAGACCAAGCTTACCATGTTTACCACAGAGAGCACACGCACTTTACACTGAACAGCAGAGCTAAAGTGCCCAGAGTCCTAGAACCACCAACACCATGTCAGAAAAAAGGCTAGGAGGAAGGCAAAAAGTTCAGGGATGACCCTGCAAAAAGGGCCAAGTCCAACGCAACCCCCTTCCAGCCAAAACGCAGGGTAGACCAATCACCACCTTGATGGACTTCCCTGCTTTGGGCAATAGAACACGGACGCGGGCCCGCAACTGCAGGGGCACACTCCAGTTCTACGCCATTCTGAACCCATGTGGTTCCCTCTGTCAAAGCTCCCAGGACCAACTAAGCTACCCCACTGGCACTCCCTAGTTGTCCGCGGCCAGGACCAAGCCGTAGGCCATCCAGATGTCTCTGGTCCTTGCCATCTCACAGAGTGGGGGGCTGTAAGCCCTGGCACATAGTAACCATTCTCCACTCTTCCTCTCATCAGTGCAGTTCTAAACTGCCACTGATCCTCCAACCTAGGGTCCGCACCCTCAGGCTGACCAGAAGTCACGGGCGAGGCTCTCCTCCCCTACCTCTCCTTCTGGGGTTCCGTACTCTGCTCGTATGAGAGGCAACCTCAGAACACAACTCACCCACCAGTTCAGGGCCTTGACCCTGCAACTGATCTACCAACCTGGGATCTAAACCCTCAGGTTGAACCGGGGTCAGAGGCGAGGACTCCCTCCCTCTGCACCCCCTTCCAGAGTTCTGCACCCTCCCAACTGGAGTGGTACCCCTAGAAGCTACATCGGTCAGGACACTGCTTACAGTTGTCCTTCCCTCCAGGTCAGGCATAACCTGTACCTGGCCTCCCAACCCAGGGACTAACCCCTGCGGCTGAGCACCTGCCCGGCGAACCAGGACTTCCTTGGGAGCACAAATGCCCCCGAGGGTAACACATAACTCATGTGTCGTGTGACAGTCTGTCTGGCGCAGATCTCCCGACCTCTGTCCATCTGACAGTGCGTGAAGATCCCCCAGGACAGAAGTGGTGTCACCATGGTCATTCCTTGGAGACTCAGCCCTTCTGGCTGGCCCCTGACCCACTGGTTCTTCCACTGGGGACTCTCTCCCCCTCTCACCCCTCAATCTGGACTTCTGCACCCTCCACTTAGGAGTGGCACTGCCAGACACCAGAACTGATGGAGGCCTGCTTACAGACACTCCAAGTTCTCCTGACACTAGGAGATCCCCCTCAAATGGACTACTAGTACAGCTTAGGCTCCCTACCTGGTGTTCCATTAAGGAACCATCCAGGCCCTGAGGCTGAGGTTGGGCACTTTCGGGACACATCCCAGTCTCACTCCTTCTCTTAGGAGACAGGACGTGAGGCCCTACAACCTTCCCACTACAGCGGGACCTAGCTTGGCTACTCTGAACCTCTTCCACCACTCTGGGCTGGAAGATACCTGAGCCACTCTTCTTAGAGTCACTCCCCAATGCCTCTTCAGACCCTCTGGCAACCACCCAGAGGTCTGCCTCCCATGCAAGTTCCCTGGGATCAGAGAACTCACACTCCAACAGGTGTTGGCGCAACCCCGGAAAACAATTACTGAACATGTGCTCTCTGACAACCAGATTGAACAGCCCTTCAAAATCATTTGCCATGCTAACCATCACCCAATCCTCCAGTGCATCACAACACACACCCACAAACTCCCCCCAAGACTGGTGAGACAATTTTCTACTGCCCCTGAACCTCAACCTGTACCCCTCTTCCTGGGAACCAGGCACCATACTCTGGGATCTGGGAATGGGACTTCCTGCACTGGACTCCATATTGCTGCCACCACTGGACCCCACCCTCACTGGTGAATCCAGACAACTAAAACTGCACTAAGGGGATAATCTACCCTCCAGAGCTAGTTTCTCCCTGGCGAAGGCCCTCTCTGCCTCCGTAATCCTCTCCTGCGCTAGGACCCTCTTAGTCTGTAGCTTTTTCTCTGCAAGGCCCAACGCCTTGAGACTCAACTCCTGGGCCAAAAAGGCCTTTTTCTCCTCTAAGGCTAACTTCCTATGCTCCAACTGCAATTTCTGAGCCTCCATATTCTCATGGCTCTCCTTCTGGAGCTTCTGTAAAGCCAGCTCATGCTCCCTTTCTTCCCTCCTATCCACCCACTCCTCTGGGATCAGGGAAAGGGATGGGGCACTGCCCCCGGCACTGGACCCAGCAAGGGACTCCCTCTCTATGGGGTCCCCCCTACCTACTGGCGTCCCTGCCCTGTCATTTTCTTACTCCTCTTCAGACTCTTCAGGGTTACCCTCAGACCCACTACCCTCTTGGTATGCAGACTGGGAACCCACCCTCTCCTGGTCTTCCAATGCCCATATTTTCCCTTGCCACAGGAGTAGGGTTTCCTGAAGATCTAGCTTGGTGTCTGACCCCTTCACTACTAGGTCTCTCTCTTCACAGAACCCACTCAACTCCAACATACTGTATTCCAACAGATCATGTACATTAAAGGCAGATTCCATTTTGGCAAAGCACTAAGACACAAGTGCGACACGAGGGACCTAGGTGCAAGAGCTGAAGCAGGAATACACAATTCAAAAATGACACTTTTAGGAGAAAAACAAAATCAGGAAAAATAATCCCCAAACGTGATTATCTAAATGCAGAGTTTGTAGTGCAACCAGTTGTCGCTGTGGTACTGCGCAAACGCAAGTCCTATCCTCACCGCTGACAACCAATGTTAGAAATGGGATTTCTGGTTGGCTAGGGCATGCGCCTAAGCCAGGCAGAAACCACCACTCTAGTCAGGGTAAGGGAGTTACACGCTGAAGATAACCCCTGCTCACCCCCTTGGTAGCTTGGCACGAGCAGTCAGGCTTATCCCAGAGGCAATGTGTAAAGCGTTTGCGCAACACACACACACAGCAGCAACACACTAGGCACACCACAAAAGAAACTCCACACAAGGTTATATAAAAATAGCCTTTGTATTATCCAAAACACATTAGAATCATAATCACACAATATACACTGTGCCAACTGGCACTGGGCAATATTCACAGGGGATTATATACAGGACAGGGCCAATCGGGCCACTGTCAGAACCTTTAGAAAGCACTAGTAGCACATATAAAACACAACCAGTGACTACTGGTAAAATACTGTACTTGGCATTATCACCTGCAACCTAAACACATTATGTCTGCATCACATTAGGCATAAACACATTATGCATAGACCATCAGCATAAACACATTATGCATTCTCACAATACGCCTAAACCACATTATGCATCATCACCATAGGCATAAACCATGAGCAGTGCACCCTATCAATATCACTGCATAAACATCAGAGGCATAAATACATTATGCATAAGCACCATAGCATCACATTTGGGCCTTGTGCCCTACCAATCATAAAACTGCCCCCAGGCCAACTGGCCTTTCTAGGGGGGCCCAAGATGCCCTTTGTCCAAAATATCAGGGCGTGAGCTGGGGGCCTCTCAAGTAGCCCTCTGGCTGCCAAAGCAGCAAAGTCAAGGTGCGCAATGCGCTGGGGCAGAGGAGCGTATTTCACTCCTTCCTCATGAAAACAAAAATGCCCTGTGTTGCAGCTGCCCGCTCTCTCTCGCGGTGCAGCTGGAATTTAGGCCTTGGCACCACTGTGTCTCCTGAGTCCCCACTGGGACTCTACAACAATTGTGTCCAACGGGGCAGCTGCCCGCGCTTGTGTGGTGCAGCTGTAAATATGAAGCCTGGCACCAACTCGGCACCACGGTGCTTCGGAAGCCCCACTCCGGGACTTCAACACACAATTACCCCCTTCGGAAAATAGGCACCGGCAACACGGTGCCTCAGGGAGCGTAGGCTCGGCTCCGGTCTGCCCCCACTCACCGGGGTGTCTCAGGACTCCTCCCACCTTCTGCTCCGGTCGGGGAAAGGGGCACCGGCACGGTGCCTCGGCCAGCTCTGCACACAGCCAGGCTTCTCCTGGCTTCCGGGGTCTCGACTTTAGCCTCCAACCCGGCCGCAACCGCTGGACTGCCTTCCCACGGCAGAGGGAGGCGGAACTGGAGCCCGCAAGGCTCCAGGGATGCAGCAGGCCCCGCCCACAGTCAGGCAGCCTGCCTGCCTTCCGGGTCGCGTTGTGGCAGCTCTCCCTTCTGCGTTTCGGGTCGGGCCGCGGCGGTGATTCCGGGCAAATGCGGGGTGGGCTCCCGCTCCTGTTCTCAGCTCACCACAGTGCGGGGTGGGCTCCCGCCGATAAGGCTGCACGAACGCGGGGTGGGCTCCCGCTGATAAACACAAAATGCGGGGTGGGCTCCCGCTGTCTCCCAGCAACTCGGGGGAACCCCTACGCGGGGATTCCCTAAATCTTCACGCAGCACAGCGCTGCAGATCAAAACAAAACGCTCCTCTCTCGTGGAATAAAGTTGTAGCGCTCACAAGGCACTGAGCCCCCAAAAGTCCTCAGGGCAAAGGCTGGGCCCAGGCAGGCCAGCTCACAGGGCCCTCCAGCAGGGAGGCAGTCCCTCGTGGCGGTTCCTCCTGGGGCCCAGCAGCATCAGGTCGCAAGGAAGCACATAAAGCACAACCACTTCATGGGGTCACAGCCCCAATATTTATACAGCATTTTCTTTTGTCTGCCCTTGGCACAGGGCTTGGGGGAACCAGCGTGAGCTGGTTCTGTTTTTTTTTTTGGAGCACTCTGTTTACAGGGCTCCTCTTCCCTATTGTCAGGTGGGGGCTCATCATCAGACACACCACAGGGGGGGGAGCCAGCATTCACCCAGGCAGGCACAGACCTATTCAGGGTCAGGGGACTAATCCTCCCACTACTCCAAATGCAGACCCTCTATTCAGCCTAGCGCTGACTCACCCTGCCCTCCCTGGAGCCACACACACCTCACCAGCCCCTGTCACTCCAATGCCAGACATGCAATCCACATCAGGCAGTCAGACACATAGCACACAAAAATGCCAACTTCTAAAAGTGGCATTTCTAAAATAGTGATAATAAATCTGCGCACACCATTGCGCAGCATTTATTATTACTATTCCAACCATACCAAACTTGACCACGCTGCTCCTCTCATATCAGGAATTAGCACTGAAACACTTATCAGGGAATCCCCAATGCAATCCTATGACTGGGCAGCCTCACAGCAGTGAGAAACCAAAATGGCTGTTTGTCACTACCAGGACATGTCACGCACTTAAGGTACATGTCCTACCTTTTACCTACAATGCACCCTACCCATAGGGCTAGCTAGAGCCTACCTTAGGGGTGCATGACATGCAGTAAAAGGGGGGTCACTGACATGGCACACACTTTAGGTGCCACGCCACAGCTGCAGTAACACTGCGCGCACAGGCCCTGCAATGGCAGAGGCCTGAGACAGGTTTGAAAGGCTACTTTGGTGGGTGGCGCAATCAGCACTGCAAGTCCACCAGTAGCATTTAATTTACCGGCCCTGGGTATCTGAGATACCACTTTACAAGGGACTGACAGTTAATTAAACATGCCAAACAGGTGTAGACCAATCTTACCATGTTTACCACAGAGAGCACACGCACTTTACACTAGACAGTAGTGCTAAAGTGCCCAGAGTCCTAGAACCACCAACACCATGTCATAAAAAAGGCTAGGAGGAAGGCAAAACGTTCAGGGATGACCTTGCGAAAAGGGCCAAGTCCAACATCTGGGTACTAGCAGATTGCCTTAACTGATGGGGCAAAGGAGAGGTCAGCATTTTCAATGCCAGAGGGGCACTGCCAATTCCAGGTGATGCCCTTTGGGTTGAAGAATGCCCCTGCCACCTTTCAGAGGTTGGTCAACCAGGCTGGACTGGAGGATGTCAGTGCCACCTACCTGGATGACATCGTAGTGTTCAGTGCCCCTTGGGAGGAACATCTGTACCACCTCTGGGAAGTGTTGAAGGCTCTGCAGAGGGCAGGCCTCACGACCAAGGCAAGCAAGTGCCAGATCGGGCAGGGTTCAGTGGTGTACTTAGGACACCAGGTAGGGTTGCAGCCAGGTGGCGCCCCTACAGCCTAAGATTGACACCATTCTGGCTTGGGAACCCCCCAAGACCCAGAGAGTGGTGAGAGCCTTCTTAGGACTCACTGGGTATTACAGATGATTCGTCAAGGCTTATGGCTCCATTGTTGCCCCCTTGACAGAGCTGACTTCCAGGAAGCAGCCCAGGAAGGTGAACTGGACTGATGCCTGCCAAAGAGCTTTTGATGCCCTGAAATCTGCCATGTTCACGGCACCCAACTTCTCACAGGAATTCGTGATGCAGACAGATGCTTCAGAGCATGGTGCGGGGGCTGTGCTCTCACACCTAAATGAGGAGGGCCTAGACCAACCTGTAGCCTTCCTTAGTAGAAGGTTACTTCCACAGGAACAGAGGTAGAGTGCGATTGAGGGTGAGGCTTTTGCTGTGGTCTGGGCGCTGAAGAAGCTGAGGTCCTACTTGTTTAGGACTCACTTCTGGGTTCAGATCGACCACAGGCTCCTCAGATGGTTGATGCAGATGAGGGGTGAGAGCACAAAGTTGTTGAGATGGTCCATTTCCCTACAGGGGATGGACTTCACGGTGGGACACCGCCCTGGTATAGAACACGCCAATGCTGATGGTCTGTCCAGATTTTTCCGCCTTAGTGAAGAGAACTCCCAAGAGGGTGGGTAGTTCTCCCCACATTTCAGCTGGAGGGGACACTTGTTAGACCTGGCATCATTGGCGTGGGTTTCCCCTGTATTTTTGCCTTTGCTCCCTGTTATTTTGCTGTGTGTTGGACTTTGTTTTGCTGGTCTAGATGCTTTGGGCACTTTGCCCCTGCTGTTCAGTTCCAAAGTGCAAGTGCTCCCTTTGCAAATTGTTGTTATGGATTGGTAATTCCATGATTGGCATATTTGATTTACTAGTCAGTCCCTAGTACAGTGCACTGTGTGTGCCCACGGCCTGTAAATCAAATGCTGCTAGTGGGCCTGCAGCACTGATTGTGCCACCCTCACCAGTAGCCTTTCAAATCGGTCTCAGATCGGCCACTGCAGTGTCTGCACGCAGTTTGGTACTGCTATGTCGACTTTGCAAGTGCACCCACTTGCCAAGCCCTAACCTTCCCTTTTCTTACATGTTAGTCACCCCCAAGGTAGGCCCAAGGTACCCCTGTGGGCAGGGTGCGGTGTATGTGAAAGGTAGGACATGCCCCGAGTGTGTGGCATGTCCTGATAGTGAAATACTGCCAGTTTCGTTTTTCACTATTGCAAGGCTATCTGTCCCCATAGGATACAATGCGGAGTTTTACCCATCTTATGAGTATTACTGCCCATGGGAACAAGATAGGAAAATAAAGTTTGATATGCCTGAACTTAGAATGTTAAGATGCATCTTTTAGTGAGGGTGATTTTTACATTCTGGGTTTGAAAATACCACTTTTAGAAAGTAGGTATTTTTTTGCCTAACCATCCAGTGTGCCTCTGCTAGGTTGTGTATTGAGTGTCTCACTTTGGAGTGACAGGGGCTGGGGATGTGCATTCTGTTCAGTCAGCCACTTGGGGGTTTGAGGTGTGTCCTGCCTTTCCAGGGTGAGTCAGGGCTGGGCTGAATAGACCTGGGCTGCATTCAGAGTAGGGGAGGAGATTTCTTTCACACCTGAATGGGCCTGGTCTGCCAAGGACAATGCTGTTTCCACCTCCTGCCAGGAAGCTGCACCAGAGAAGACAGAACTGGTTTTGGGTTGGAAAAGAGCTTCTCTGCACCAGAGAGCAAAGAGATTTACTGTATAAAATGAGGGGCCCAGACTTTTAGATCACTTCTGGGAATCAAGAGGAACCTTTGCCAAGGACAAGAGCCGGAGAAGCTGAGGAAGAGTTCTGCCCCTGTGCTGTTTGCTGTCTGGGGTTGGCCTACAGTGGCTACGTGCTGCCAAGGAAAGGAGAAGGACTTTGCTGTTTGCTGTGTCCCCTGCTTGAAGAAGATCTCCAAGGGCTTGAAATAGAGCTTGCCTCCTGTTCTGAAGTCTCAGGGACACAAAGACTTCACCCTCAGTCCCCCCTGAACTCCTTTGCTGGGAGTTCTGACCTGCTGAGAGGTGCCCGCCAGTGTTCAGGACCTCTGGAGGTTGTTTTGGGACTGGAAACTACAAGAACTGTGAAAATTGACGCATCAACTGTTTCCGTTGCATTGCATCCGTGCGAGAAGAATTTTCCGACGCATCGCCGCCGGCAATGAATCAACGCAGCGCCTGCTCGCGGCTGAATTGTCTGCCGTGCGACGAATTCTGTGCACCGATCTCCGACGTCCGAGATCACCGCACCGATTCTGATGCAGGCCCTGTTGGAGAAGAACCGAAGCATCGAGGGGACGCGGCTGAAGTCATTGCAGCACCTCCCGGGTCTTCACGTATCGCATCGTACCGGATCGTCACACATCGCATCGAAGCATCAAGTCTGTTGCATCCCTGGGGGCACAGTAAGAAACCGACACATCACCTCCCCTTGTAGTAAGAAACTGACGCATCACCTCCTCTCCGGTAAGGAACTGACGCATCACCTCCCCTGCGCAGCAGTAAGGAACCGACGCATCACCTCCACCGGAGCAAGGAACCGACGCATCACCTTCCCTGAGTGCAAGAAACTGATGCATCACCTTCCCTACGACCCTTTTTGCTTGCATTTTTCAACGCATCCAAGGTTCTTTGTGTAAAAGTGTTGCATTCAACATTTTCTTGGAACAGAACTGTTTCTACCTTTTAAGAATCATATTTTTAGTACTGTATTGTGGATTTTTGTTGTTTGGTCTTGTTTTGGTTTAGATAAAGATTACTTATTTTTCTAAACTGGTGTGGTGTCCATTTGTAGTGTTTTCACTGTATTACTTATGTGTTCACAAATGCTTTACACACTGCCTCTGAGATAAGCTTGTCTGCTGGTGCCAAGCTACCAAGGGGGTGAGCAGGTGTTAGTTTAAAAGTTTATCCCCGTTACCCTGACTAGGAAGAAGGGTCCCTACTTGGACAAAGGTACCTACCTCTGCCAACTACAGACCCTCATTTCTAACAAAGATCAACAGCCCAATAGATCTGAAATGATTTCTTACATTAAAGAAGTGAAGATGAAAAAGATAATTATTGTACTAGTTTTTGAAAACCCCCATTACAAAGCAAGAGTTAAGGTTAGCGATAGGGAGGCCTCCATTGGGAAAAGCGGTTGGTCCAGATTCAAACCCTGTGGAATTTCATAGGATTTCTTTTCAACTCCGGTCCCTCTCTTACTGTCTTTCTTTGACGCATTGACAATAATAATCATTTAGGGGTCCACTACGATGGCGGGCGGACAAAGTCCGCCCACCATCGCAACGAAGAAAGGGACCGCCCGCCACATGTGCGGCGGTCCCGCGATTCGAAATTAGGATGCGCCCGCCACACTGGCGGGCGCATCCCCCATACTCAGCATTGTGGCGGGCGGTGCTCACAGCACCGCCCACCACAATGCTGGAAATGCATGTTGTGCATTTGCATGCACAGGGTGACAGGCAACGCGGTGCCTGCCACCTTGTGCATTCAAATGCAGGGGGGTACCATAGGTACCCCCCATGTGCACCCCCCACCCCTCAACACCCTGGGGGCCCGCAGCGGGCCCCAATGTACTATTACCGTATGCCTTTCCATGGCGGCAACGCCGCCATGAGAAAGGCACACCTCCGCCAGCATCGTAATATGGATTATCTGCAAGACACCGCCACCATATAATGCCCCTTTTCCGCCGGTCAACGAGTCGACCGGCGGAAAAGCGGCGGACGGTTTTTCCGTCCGCCGGGGCCCCCCCCGCCATAGTAATATGGCGGGGGTAAATGTGTGGCGGGCGGAGGGAAATAGCGGGCAGATCGCCACCGCCATACGGGCAGTGGCGATCCGCCCGCTATTGTAATGACCCCCTTAGTTCCTTTCTCTTGGAAGGAAACATATATAGCAGTATTCCTTAAAAAAGATAAAGATCCTTTAAATGGTGACTTGTATCGCCCCATCTCATTGGTCATTTCAGACACCAAAGTTTATACCAAGGTCCTTACCTCCCACGACCCCATGTGGAAATATACAGTGTCTTACTCGATAGCTCTCTGTAATGCAACAAATCTATCCTGGGGTAAAAACACTTTATTCAGTAAATACAAGTTACTAGCTCCGGTGTTTTACATTTCCTGGCAGGATTTTAAATGTCAGAGGCCTCTGAGGTATGTAGAGTCTCATTGTCCCAGCTGCGGCCCGTGCAGGTAAGAGCGGTGGGGCCGGGTGGAGGGTAATTTCGACAGACGACGACAAGGGAAAATTAATTATTAATTTAATTTTCCCTCATCGTTGTCTGTCAAATCCTCCCTCAACCTAGCCCACCACCCCACTGTTCTTACCTGCATGGGCCGCAGCTGCATTTTACCTTTACCGTACAACTTCAATGGGGAAAAAATACCTCTCTAGTGGAAAGATAACACCATTAGACTCAGTGAACAAAAAGCAAGTACTGTGGGCAACACGGCTCCTCTAGAATTGTAGTAGCAATCTTCTATAGAATTTTTATAAGGTTTTCAGGGAGCATGCAGACTGTCTGTGCAGTTGCCACTCTTAGTATATGGTGCGCAGTCAAAATATCGATTTTTTATATCGACCTACACTAATATTGAGTTTCTAATATCGTAGGGACAGAATATCGATGTCAAGAATATCGGTGACCATAATATCGACCTTAAGGTAAGTAATATCGTTTTTTTATATCGAAGTAAGTAATATCGAAGTAAGTAATATCGTTAGCAAAAATATCGTTGTTAATAATATCGATATTTATATTAGTGTTATGTATTTTATATGTATGTTTAACATTTTTTGTAATGTATTTTTATTATTTTTAAATATATGTATTAAATGTTTAGAAATTAGTAAAAAAGTTTAAGTAAATTTTGCGTTTTAGTATCAGAGCGGGTTGTGGGTTTATAGGGGAATAGGGTGGGAAGTAATTTAATTATAATTAATTAATTAATATTTTATTTATTTATTGTTATTGATAATTAATTTATTGTTAATTAATTATTAATTGGTAATTCATTTTTATTAATTGATTAATTTATAATTATATTAATTGTGTTCTTTTTTATGTGTAGCGGGTTGTTTGTTTATGGGGGAATAGGGTGGGAAGTAATTTAATGTTATTTAAGTAAATATTAATTTAATTTTATTGATATTTATTATTAATTTTTTAGTTAAGTAATTATTAATATGTTATTTATTTTATAAAAATTATTTAATTAATAAGTATGTTAATTTAACCCCTATGCTATCCTACATTTTCCACACTGTTACACTCACTGGAGTTGGAATAGTAATTTTAACCCCTACGCTATCCAAAACTTTCCCTACTGTTGCACTCACTGGAGTGGGAATAGTAATTTTTACCCCTACGCTATCCAACACTTTCCCTACTGTTGCACTCACTGGAGTGGGAATAGTAATTTTTACCCCTCCGCTATCCAACACTTTCCCTACTGTTGCACTCACTGGAGTGGGATTAGTAATTTTAACCCCTACGCTATCCAACACTTTCCCTACTGTTGCACTCACTGGAGTGGGAATAGTAATTTTTACCCCTACGCTATCCAGCACTTTCCCTACTGTTGCACTCTCTGGAGTGGGAATAGTAATTTTAACCCCTACGCTATCCAACACTTTCCCTACTGTTGCACTCACTGGAGTGGGAATAGTAATTTTTACCCCTATGCTATCCAACACTTTCCCTACTGTTGCACTCCCTGGAGTGGGAATAGTAATTTTCACCCCTACGCTATCCAACACTTTCCCTACTGTTGCACTCACTGGAGTGGGAATAGTAATTTTTACCCCTACGCTATCCAACACTTTCCCTACTGTTGCACTCACTGGGGTGGGAATAGTAATTTTACCCCTACGCTATCCAACATTTTCCCTACTGTTGCACTGTTTGGAGTTGGAATAGTAATTTTATTACCTCCGCTATCTAATATTTTTGTATTATTTTAGTTAATATAGTATATAATTCATTTTAAAAAGATTAAAAATAATTTTAATTTTTTAATTTGTTATATATATTTATTTAAATTTTATTTATATTATTGTTTTATGTGTATAGATGTATTTATAATTTATATGATATATCTTTTTAAATTATAAGTTATTAAAGTAATTATTAAAAATTATTAGTAAGTATATATATTATATATTATATGTATGTTTAATTTATTTTTACATTACATATATATTACTTATAATTTTTAAACATTTTAAAATATTTTTAACTATGTTTATTTTAATTATATGTATTATTTACTTTATTTTACATTATTTTTAACTTAACTAAAAAACGATATTTAACAACAATATTTATGACATCGATATTTTTGACATCGATATTTTTGTACTTACCATAATGTAGATAGGATGTCGATATTCTTGACTTCGATATTCTTAGCGTCAATATTTCTGTAGGTCAATATTCTGACCTTCGATATTTTGTCAGTGATTCTTAGTATATATATCACATTTTCCATTGAAAACTTTGTAGTTTGTTACCTCTTTGCAAGCCGCAAAGTATATTTAGCCCTTCAAATAAGCAATCTCTTCATTTGGTTGCAGAAATATAATTTTGCATCAAGTGGTGTAGAAACACTTATTGGACTGGATTTTACAAGATCAACGCCTTAGTTTACTTCAGATACTTTTATCAAAAGCTTGAGAAAAATGTCTGGGACCCTCAGAATTGCATCGGGTTCCTTCTGTCCAGGGCACAAGTCCTAAAAAAAGAAATGGAGGGCTAACAAAGTTAGGCAGTAGGCAAGTTACATAACAGTGCGTGACATCTCACATGGCAGCACAGGAATTGACCTAACAGAAAGTGGCATCTCAACCCAGAACATCACAGGAAGCAACATCACAAAAAGTGACATTAGATCTTAAGAACTCACATATATGTTTAGCAGGTCTAACATGAGTACAGTTAAGCAATTACGAGATTTAACCAATGAGATTTTGCATCAGATTGTGGTGAAAAAGAGACTCAACCATGACGCAAAATCTGGGCTTCAACTTATACATTTATCTTTTTTAAACTCTGCCACAAAGAAATTGGCAACAAGGAGAAACATGGCGTGAAATCTGTTCTACTTAATTGTTTGCAAAGTCAGCATTTTAAAATATCTTATGGGGTTCAGGCACTTGCTGCAGAGATCTTTGTGTGCCCAGTAAATCTCAGGGAATAATAATGGTAAAATAACTCTGGAGTTTGACACACTTGCTGGAGAGATCTGTGTTTTGTCTAGTCCCAGTTTTGAATCAAAGTAGCATAGGGGGTTAATGTGTCTACTGCTAAGTGCATCACACAACATGCAGATGACAGATTTTTATTTTTATGTAGATAGGTAAATGGGTTACTTCTTTTAACACTGAGAACCTTTTGTTACTTGTAGTTCATAAATTGTAATCCTTATATTATAGGACTTGTGACTCCTACACCTTCTGATCCTCACTGTCTTATGTAACACATCCTGCATATCGATTTGCATACGCATATGATCGATTGACAATGCATAATGTGTACATGTGATGAAAAGCGCTCTGACACCCTGCACTGGGCTGAGTAGCACTAAATTTAAAAAAAAATGGTATTTCACTTGTTATTTGTGTAAATAAAGGGACAGACCAACGCATTTCACATTCTTACAGTGCATTCATATCTATTGTATACAAGGACTGAACAAAGTCGAAACCATGCCTCTCTTAAGAACTTGTGTAGTAATAACAAGCTGTTTGCCTTTGTTCCCCTCCATTGCATATGCATCTAGGTGTGAGGTTCCATGTAGCTCCCAGCCAGGATCCTCGAAAAAAACAAAGCCTAATGGCCCCTTAACTTTGGCCTTTGTTGTTTGCCCAGCTGGAATTCAAAATGACAAAGCCCTCTCGCCGCCCGCACGTTGCTGCTCGAAACGAAAGCAGGCAACATGCAAGAGCTGCTGAATGTGTTTCGGTGTCTGAAAATTACACCGGGATGGGTTCAGCATATTTTAGTAGGGCCCAACTTCTTGGCAGGGTGGATGTCATCCACCCACCCAATGGAAATAGTGGGCGGACGCCATCTACCAGCATGTTCCCCCAACTTGTGACCTGCCTATATCTCGATCGCCATCATGACTAGGATTCACAGCTCTGTATTCTGCCTGTTCTTCAGGAAATTATTAAGGCCCCTACTCATGCTCTCTCAGAGACAGCCTTCCTTGCTGTGAAATTGTAATAATCCACTTTGAAGGGGAATATTGCATATTAACTACTTCTCTCTGAAATGCCATCTGAAAAATGTGAGTCGATATAACTTCTACTTGAATATCCTTTGCAATCCACTGTTATACTTTCATGTTGGTATACGTTTTGGTATACGGTTTGCATACCATTATTCAAATAATATTTTGTAGTACTAAGTAAACATTGAGCTTGGCTTATATCATTGATTGGAGAGGTTTGTGATAAATATTCCAATGTGGGTTTTTCATAACATGATCTAATATAGATATACAGGTGTGCAAAATTCACGTAATATGCCTTTGTTTAATTATGCAATATTTGGGGAAACTTGCATGCAATAATGCATAATTATGTGAAATGCTAATCCATCATTTGGTACTATATTTTAGCACAAAATGCAGAAGGATGCATTTCACGCTAAAAAAATGGCATGAAAAACACAACTGCCATGAACAATAACCACTTGTGTTCTGGTTGCTCGCTTTGGTCCCATGTTATAATGTTGCCACAAATGGTAGCGTAATTGTGTGAAGTGGCATGATGGTGTAATTTCAGGAATTTTGCATAACAAGTGTAACATGAAATTACGTAAATTACCCCAGCATAATTTACATTTCGTTTGCTTACATAGAAGCATGACAAAGGCATAATTCAGCTATACATCTTCAGCAGATTACATTCTCCAGGAATGAAAATATTCTTAGTCATAAACAATGCAACAATGCCTTGTCATGGTCGATGACACAGAAGAAGTATGTGGTCTAGAGCTGGCAGGATATCGCTACAAGAAGTTGGAAAGTTTGTAGAAGAAGCTTATCTTAATAATTGACTTAAAAGTAGCACTTCACCATATCTTGCAGACTAGGAGTGTTCGGCTGATAAAGCAGTGAAGGGAAAAGGGAAATACTGCATGGAGGCTGACCTGACAGGCTAGAGATGTGGGTAAAGCAACTGTTGCAAATTAAAGGGCAAGGTCTGATTTAGGAGGGCATCCAGGACCATGTGATTGTGGTCTCTCCATAACAGAGTCCTTAACAAGTTATTTGAGAAATGTGTGCGATGATGGAGTGACAGTAGCCATAGATGGACAGCGTGGCACATAGATGATCTGTGTGCTAGATGAGTGGTTCATGACTGGTTCACACAATGCAGAGTTGTGCACCAAGGGTGGCAAATGAAAACCTTGGGGTGCATTAAGGAGCCAGGTATTCCATGTAAACTAGGGAACCAAATGTATAAGAGAAAAGATTGAACTAATTCTGGAAATGTTGCAGAGGACAAGGTTAAATGATTGGAAAGAGAATAGATAATGTGTTCGGGTGAAAAAAGGCTTTTAAATCATGGGTCTGTTGGATAGATTTTCATTTAGCATCAGAAATAACCATCAATGTTTTGGTTAATACAGCCAAAAATTCTTTTCAGAAGCATGATTATGGCAGTTGCATCAAGGATGCCTTCCTGCCGCTTTTTGAAGAAACGGTGCAAAATCAGTTTCCGAATTCAACGTGCATTAGAGCAGCTGTTAGGTCTGGCGTTGGCAAGGTGGTGCAGTGTTTTTTTTTTTAATAATTGCAAGCTTTTGGGCTTGGTCTTTTCTGCAGGGTCATCCCCAAACTTTTTGCCTCACCCCCCTGTTCTCTGAACCCATTTATATTGGCGTTTAGGACTCTGCATACTTTAGCACTGCTAACCAATGCTCAAGTGCTTGGGCTTTCTCCTTAAAACATGGTAGAATTGGCTTATACCCAATTGGCATATTTAATTTCCTTGTAAGTCCCTAGTAAAGTAGTACTATGTATACCCAGGGCCTGGCAATTAAATACTACTAATGGGCGTACAGCACTGATTGTGCCATCCAATTACGTAGCCCTTTCAAACATGTCTCAGACCTGCCATAAATCTTTTGCCAGGCCCAAACCTTCCTTTTTAATAAATATAAGTCACCCCTAGCGTAGGTCCTGGACAGCCTACAGGGCAGGGTGCAATGTAAGTTTTATGTGTCCTGGTAGTGAAAAACCCTTAAATTTGTTTTTCATGTCTGCAAGGCCTACCTCTCCCATAGGATAACATTGGAGATACCTTATTACATTAATACGTTGTAACTTCCAAATGTGAACAGGTAACCAATTCAGGTTTGGAATTGTAATGAAAAAGACTCTCTTATGGTAAAGTCTGATTGTAAATTGCAAATTTGAGTATGCCACTTTTAGAAAGTTGAGTTACATACAATGGGGTTGACCCAGACACGTCACTAGGACCTGGGTAAAATACGGTACATAAAGGGATATCTACATCACCTGTTAAATCAATTATAATCCATACTTATACATGTTGAAAATATTTAATCAAGTTGAACATATATTTTATCATGTTCAAAAGACAGCACATTTGTCAATAAAGTTGTGCATAGATGCCCCAAAAGGGGAGGAGGGAGGGAATGGTGCAGCAATGTGCAAAAGTGAGGGTAAGTGAGAGAGGGAGGGCAGTGAACAGTATATACATCAAAAACATAAAAAGGCTTGTCCAGCCTTAACCAAGGCTAAATTATTTACAAAACCAGAATGTCAGAAAAGACACCGTGAATCTATCACTGTTGTCTACATTCGGTGAACAAAACATAGAGCTGTCGACGTTTCGACCCAGGGTTAGTGTAGGAAATTCTGCTCCTTACAGAAGGGTCTTCATCAGGACAGTGGGGGGCACCCTTAGTCCACCAGGGCATGTGGTGGAAAGAACTGACAAAGAAGGGCCCGCAGGCTCCAGGGTCAGAGAGGGACGGACTCTTGGTGAAAATTGTTAATAGATTAGGCTTATTTCTTTAATATTGTAGAAAGAGGCATGAATAATTCAAGGTGCTCCATTTATCTCCAAGCAGAATTCACATCCATTCACTAGCTTTTAGAAACTAGGCATTTTCCTGCCTCAGCCATTTAGTGCCTGCAGCCTGTCTCTGGGTCACCTGACTCAGTGTAGTTGGCAGTTGGACTTTGTGTATTCCTCCTAGACAGCCACAGACAATAGAGAGGTTATCTGAGCCTGGATGGGCCATCACTTGCAGGATGGGAGGGTGGAGCTGGGCACAGCTCTGCTTACACTTGAATAGGCTGTGTCCTGCCTACAAACAAAGGTCTGCCTTCCCTCTGTAGTTAATCTGGAGCAAGGGCAAGGGACGCAGGACACCTGTGCACATCAAAGGGAAACCTCTAGAAGCTTCTCCTACTTCAGAGAAGGCACTTGGGCTAAATATTGGACCTCTGACACCACCTCCTCTTTAGTACACTTCTGGAGCTGTGGGCTCTGCCACGAAGAAGGACTGCTGTGCTGCTGTAAGGAATGCCACTTTGCTGAATGGATGATCTTAAGGGCTGCTGCCTTGCTGTGCTGAGCTGCTGCCTTGCTGCCCTCTTGCCTTGGTGAGAAGGACTGGACCTGCATCTCTAAACCCAGGGCCCCAGAGTGACTCCAAGGTATAGTTGGATGGCCTCCTGATCAGAAGCATTAGTGACATAGAAGGCTTCCAACAACCTTGAACCCAGCACCTGGACTCTGCCATCTGTTAGTCCTGCGCTCCCAAGTGGTGCCACCCCACTCATGGACCCTTCGAAGAGGACCTGAAGGTGGTATTCCAAGCCAAGCTGTGGTCCCTACTGGAACCAATGCGAAGCCCTGCAAAGCTTTGCTGCACAGCTGCCAGCCTCATCAGAATCAATGTGAGTGACGCAAAGCCCCGCAAAGCCTCACCACACAGCTGGCAGCCTCATCATAACCAACACAAAGCGATACAAAGCCCCTCTGCACAGCTTCACCGGAACCGCTGCTGGACGACGCGAAGTCTCGCAAAGAAACGCCGTGCAGACTGCACACCAGGATTTAAGAAACTTCGTTCAGTGGGCCTAATATGGTTCCTGTAGCTGGCCCACACTCCATTAAGGTCGGCCTGAACCTGTGACTTTGTTCCGGTCCAGCGCGACCAGATAACCACAGTTGACACTTTGTGCTTTTTGGTGATATTTTCACTGAAATCTTTAAAATTACATATCTCCAGTTCTACTGATTGGATTTTTGTCATTTTGGTCTTGATTTATTTATTCACATTTGCTCTATTTTCAAAATTAGTTTGGGAGTTTTCTGGTGTTGTGTTGTCACTGTATTACTGTTTGAAATGCTGCATAAATACTTTACACATTGCCTCTTATTTAAGCCTGACTGCTCTGTTCCAAGCTAACAAGGGTTGAGCACCAGTTAATTTGAGGTTTGCTTAGGCCTCACCCTGACAAGGATTGTGGTTGCTGCTGGAGTAAGGTTCACTCCCCTCAATGAGTAACCCAATTTCTCATGCAAGCATACAGCTCATAAATAAAAAGCTGGTGCAGTGTTTACTTTTTCATTTATTGCACACAAACGGCTCAAAAAAAAAAAAGGAAAATGCTGCCACATAAACATACTTTAAATGCACTATGATGTTAAAGCTAAAAAATAGAAAAGGATAATAATTGAAAAAGAAAAAAAACATTGGTAAAGTAAAATTGGCACTACAGTCATGCCACTGAATCATATTTCTTTTAGGTGGATGTGATCAGACAAAATACTGTCACTCATGGTGCAAGAGAGGCAATGGCTTAGGTGGGCTGACCTATTGCCTGCTTCTGCATGCTCCGGTGGGAGGAAGCAAAATGTAAATGACAGCTGGAAAGACCAGTGCAATAAACGAGCTGACCTAAAGCCCCTCACTGAAAGTATATATCCATTATTTTTACTGATTTATTTTATTTATTAAATGAGGCTGGCAAATATCTAAAGCTTGGCCACACAGCTGAATGTCAGACTATGAGCTACAGAAAGAGTTTGCGACAATATTAGTGCAGGACAAATATCGATAACCAAAATATTATGGAGGTAAGTATCTATTGGCAGGTATAGATTTACTATTCTTAACTCCACATCTATGTATCATGAAGATATACGTGTATATTCCTTCAAGGTATGTATATGTGCAGTTAAATATAATAGACCTATACTTACCTATGTATACTTACTTCCACGATACTTTGATTGCCAATTTTTTTGCTATGATATTTGTATAACATGATATTTAAAGCTCGATATTCTGGTACCATGCCAGGCCAGACATGAAAATGTCTGGTAAAAATGCATGAGAGCTATATTAGAACAATGGCATATTCTGAGAAAGGAAATTATGCATGATTATTAAAGATATGGTAAATGTACTCGGATACGCCTGATTTCATTTTTCTGTCAATGCTTTCTTTCGTTGTAATTGATAATGTAACTATAGACGGTAACCTGAGCAACTTGAGAGCATATATCGAACTAGTTTGTAGTGCTGAGTTAGTGGCTTGAGACCATACATGGCACTCATTTGTGGTGCATTAGGTCATGGATGGCAAATAAACAGTGACATTAACAACTCAGTGTAAAGGCAAGTATAACTTTATCATTGAACTGGCTCACAATGATATGGTGCCATTTCAACTTTTTGAAGTTCCTCCCAGGCATGTTAGTTTCCAAAATGATAGTTTGTTAAGAGTTTGGCACTCTATGCAATCAGTGGTTACTCTACACTTATCTAAGTCTGCACTGCATATTGTTTTAATGTAACACTTGATGTCAGTGACACTGACTCCTTACTCTCTTTACTTTTCTCAGCATGGAGATTTTATGATAGTTCGTCAGTGTAACTTTACCTCATGGCCGGAGCATGGCGTGCCAGAAAGTGCAACACCGTTAATACATTTTGTAAAGCTAATAAGAGCAAACAGGCCGCATGAAAACACACCCATCGTGGTGCATTGCAGGTAAGTGTGTGTTTTCATCATTGTCTGGTTATTCTAGTGGGCAGTAGCGGTTACTTGTATTTGAAAGTGGTGAGCGATCGGGCGAAATTTTTTAACCATTGTCAGGCACTGTTAGGAACCAGGAATGCCCTTAGGCGCAACCCGAAAGCTCTCATCATGGTCCATTATAAGCACTGTTAACCAGCATGAGAGAAGTGTCAGGATTGGTTGGAGCTGGCTTGCTCAGTGCTCCTACAGGCACTGGAGGCCTGTGCCTGCTCTCCACCCAGCTGTCTAAGACAGCTCGGGTTGGAGAGGTTTAAAGTGTGCATGTCAGGCTGGCCGTCGCAAGACAGCCGGCCAAAGTGACATGTGCAATTTAAACTGAATTACTAGCCACAACTACTCCTTGCTGCCAATCAGCAGCAATGGCTCCACCCTGCCCTAACACTTTGCTTGAGTTGGCAGCGCTGAAAAGTAAAATGATAATAAAATATTGTTATTACCATTGTATTTTTCATGTTTGCTGCGCTGGCAGCAGGGAGGGCGACGCTCCTCCTCCAAGTGGAGGAACCACTGCTTCTAGTGGGTGGACCCATGTGGCTAGCATGCTCTGGAAGTGACTGTGGCACTATGAATATAAGCATGTGTTTGAACTGAACAACATAGTACTATTTGTATGAATCTAATTTGTGAAGCCCCTCATGTCACCTACGAATCATATTAAAGCTCTCATTGAAATTTGCAAAAATAATAATTTCAGCTAATCAAAGCTTCTTCCGAATAGAAATCTGTAAACTCAGACTCGCAGTCTATCGAAAGAACACACTCAAGGAAAAGCAAGTCTTTTGTGCACAATCTGTGTATACCAATATGAATGCATTTGGGAGTACTACTTTGATCCATAGCCTTATGGCGGTGGTCTCTTTTTGATGAGTTTACAAGGGTAATACTCTGATGATGCAATAATGTTACTGCAATTAGGAGGATTGGTATTACCCTAGGATTTAAGGTTGCACTTATAACTGCAGTAAAATTTATTTTGTGATGCCCATTACCACTATAAAAAATAAATACAACATGTTAGGAAGCATAAAGTCCAACTAGTGTTTAATGCAAAAATAGCTAGCAGCACCGCAAAATGTCAAATGCAATTGTCATTTCAACAGACCAGAGCTATCTCTAGAAAACAGTCAGATGGAGCTAAGAGCTCAAATTAAAATAAAATCAACCTAGTATATATACATTTTCTCTCAATACAAGCTAACGATTCTTGATCACATGACTTACTTTCCATGAAAACTTATCTATTTTATTGTACAACAAATAAACAATTTGCAAACAAGAGTATCTTTCTGTTTCCAAACTATACTGGGTTGAGGCTCAATAGAAAGTGCACCAGAAGTGCCAATACCTCCTTCCCTCTAAAAAAAAAAAAAAAAAAAAATGTGCAGGTGCAACAGGGAGCATTAAAAGGGTAAATGGTGGAGAAGCATTGGGAGGGTAGAGGAGAAAAGCAACTTTTAAAAATAAACAAGAATTGACACATCTAATAGGTCTGTCACAGATTGGTTGCATGTGTGGGTGTGTAGCTGGGTGAATGGATGAATGTAAGAACAATAAAATAATTTAACGAAAAAGAAAAGACACTGACTGAATCACCAAGTTTATGGAGGGATGAAGAGATGGGTGAGATGAGTGCATGGATGGATGAGTATATGAATTGGTGAATGCTTGAATGGATGAAGGGGCAAGAGCAGCTTGTGGATAGCAAGAGCAATGTGTAGGTGAAATATGGAGAAGATATAATGTATGAGCTAAGGTCAGTGAATGGGTGAGTGATTGAGTGCCTGATTGAAGAGTGAGTGACCGTATAGATAGGCGTTTGAGTTCATAGAAGGATGAGCTGGATTAATGGGCAAATGCATAAATAGATGAATGGGCAAGGGCAGCGTGTTTGGCAGTGGTATGGTGGTCAGCCTGGGCAGTGAGAGGAGCGCTGTGGAGAAGGGATAATTTATGTGGTAGGGGTGGAAAATTGGTGAGTGACTAAGTGCGTGGATGCTAGAAAGAATGCATCATTGGGTGGGTAAGGGAGTAGCAGGAAAACTTATGGATGCTAGATAAGTGAGTAAAAACATGAAAGGAAGAATAAGTTAGTGAACACATGCATGGATGGATGACTGTTTGGGGGATGTGCACAAAGATAGAGAGGTTGATAGATGAGAGTGGGTGTGCCCCCTGAATATGAAACCACAATATTGATGGGACACAATAACGAGGACAGAATGTTGAAAACATTCAACAGGTAAGTCTAGATTTTCTGTAACTAACTCCACATAAATGTACATACGTGGTGAAGGTGCAAAGATATGTAGTTAGGAATAGTAAATCTATGCTTCCCTAGATGCACTTACCTTTCAATATTTCATCCCTCAATATTCTGTCCTCAAAATTCTTGTACAACAGTATTGTTGGTGTTGATATTCAGTACTACAACCATGAGAGTGGATGGATGGATACACAGCTGTGATTACTCTTGTGGTTACCACTTTTTGAAACAGCCCAGTGTGCTTTAAACCATTTCTAAATAACACAGTCTTCGTGCCCAGATTTGATCCAAAAGAACTCCTTAGTAAATGTTCAGATGGGCACATGTCCAGTATTTGGACATGTGTCCAGTATTTGTAAAGCGCGAACAATTACCCGAAGGTGTCAAGGCGCTGGGGGCCGTCGGGAAGATTAAGCAAGCTATTGCCCAGAGTCACATGGTGCTGGGCTGATCTGCCGCCGGCACCGGGGATCGAACCGTGAGCCCCCGGGTTCCGAAGTCTGTCGCCCTGGCCGCTGCGCCACACCTCTTCCCTAACATCACTCATTAACCGTAAATACAATTTCACATTTGTGTCATTACTCAAAAATCTTTACTTCAGACCTATTATTGGAGGTAGCTCCTCCTGCCCCAATAATAGAGGTAGGTGGGTGGGGGGCTATCTTCTCAGTAGCAGCCTGGATGGAGGGTGGTGATGGTCAGTGGTTGCAGCCACTCTTCTGCACTCACCACTAAAAAGCCTTAGATGGGTTACAGTCAGGAATTTGAAGTAACTGGAAAATGACTCTTTCTGGGGACAAGACTTGCTTGAACACTTCATCGAAAGCACTAGACATTTGCAAGTACAAAGTAGTTTTAATTAGGGTTGTGTAAAAGTGAATATGAATAGGCACAATGCGATATATTAGACTTTTAACACCACTGAAAGTTACACAGAGGTTAGAACCCGAGTCTAGATTCTGACAGGTGTGCATAGCCTTGACTGTGCCTTGTACTGACAGGCAAAAGCTAGATTGCAGCAGGTGATTTGTGGTTATCAACAGGCGGTCCATCACCAACGACAGAGAACAGAATGGCAACAGAAGATTGCAAGCCACTAGCTGCAGCTGTAAGTAATGGAAATATGGACAACAACAGGGAAGATGGATGTCTACCTCTCAGATACCCATTTTAGGTCCTTTGACAGGGAAAGTAAGTGATACTCAAGGTGCATTGTACATAGCAGGTAGTAGGCAGGTTCACTAAGCACACTGACGTCAGGCCAAAAAGGTTGTGAGTAGTGGCAGTACATAGTGGCAGCATGTGTTCCCTGCTAAGGTCCCATCCAGCAGTGCCTCCAGCAGCAGGCTAGGTTCCTCCTGGATGCATTTAGTTTGGTGGCTGTGTGCACTAGGTATTTGTGGTAGAAAATAGGAGGACAGCCGAGAGCCTCTTTAAGCCAGTCTCGATGATACTGGCATTGAGCTGGTAGAAGATGGTGCGCAGATTGTCCCCACCCCTTTCTTGGCTTTTTAGGGAAATACCCTCATGCAAGATGTGCATCAATGTCTTGATATTGTGCCCATCTTACATAAGAGATTTTCCTCACAGTCCAATGGGTTTACCAGCCAAATAGACACAGTGCACAGCAAAGTAAAGAGCCACAGTACACTGATGCTGCCTGGGAGGATATTGAGAGGGTAATTGCACCTTGTGGCATTGCACGGGCAATGTGTGGTGGCATTGAAAGTGCCATCCCAGAAAAGGACTACTCTTTTGCAACCATCACTGCAAAAGCTTTTGCAACCATCACTGCAAAAGCAAATGTAAAACTTTACAATATTCCTGTGGGTTGATCAAAAATGGAAGACAAATCAATAAATCTATGTCTGAAGGATAGTGACCCATTTTCTATCTACGTTTTTAGGTCTTAGTGGCATGAGCTTATATTCACATTTAAAGCTACAAATTGTAGACATTAAAAGGATAGGCAGACCAACACCCTAAAACCACTGCCGAAAAACAAACTAAGAAATTAAATGGAAAGGCGTTAATTTGAGTGAAATCTGAATTATCACAGAATGTGTGCCTTCTAACACAGCCTAAACCCCCCCAATATAGAAACAAACAAGACACAAGCAGATTGTGTGACTACAGGTCTGAAAGTTTCTTCTAAGTCTTGCTGTCTAAATTCCTGCTTTCATTACAGCATGGTATATTTGCTCATTTGTGCAACAAGAAGTGACTCTGCTCAGATGCGCCATATTTGACATAGTTTCAAGAGGAGAGCAAATGAGTATGCCTCGCTGGTTCCAGAAAGTAAAGCTCAGACCCCACTCCCAGCCACGGCATAGGCCAAGGATATCTTTATCCGACCACAATATGGAGCCCTGGAATTTAATATTCAGTGGCGGACTGACTCAGAGTGATATCATTCACTTCACACGTGTAATGCTGCATTATGAATGTGTTCTGAGTGTATTCCGGTTATCTGCTTCAGATTTTCATGGATGCCACTGCAGTGAGAACACGATAGCGAGCAGCTCTGTATCACTGAAGGTTTATCTTGCACATCTCACTAATTTGTACCTGCCTCCTCCTCTCTTTGTACTAGCGCCGGAGTGGGGAGAACAGGCCTCTACGTGGCACTGGACCATCTATCCCAGCACATCAACCATCATGACTTTGTGGATATTTATGGGCTGGTGGCTGAGCTCAGAAGTGAGCGGATGTGTATGGTACAGAACCTGGTAAGACTGAATGCGTGTGGGCTTTGGATGCAAATATGGCTGCAAAAATGATTTAACATTTTTCAAAAACTTGGATTAATACTTTGTCACTTTTCACTGAGTCTGAATATTTTTAATATGGTGATCTAAAAACGTCAAGGGCGTGTCAACGAATTCGTCTTACAAAATGAAACGGAAATTTGACTGCTTCCCAAAATGACAAATGGAGCGATTCTTTGAACAGATATGTGGGCCATATAATAGTTCAGCCTAAGTAACACTTAGCTCAGAATGAAGGGTAGGTGTACACAATGGATTGGGTATAATTGGGTTAGCCTGTTCTTTATTCCATGCATGTAAATTGAGAGCGACATTTGAGGGAAAACTACAGAATGTTCAAGAGAAGTAAAACATTGCCAGACAATCTGTTATTATTGTACGTCTCTCTTCTTGCCACAGTCCTTAACCCCTTAACTGTTGGGCCTTCCAACCCCACCCCCCCCCCCCCAGTGCTGGCCCCTTTTTAGGTCTCGCCTATGCAGCGCACATGCGCTGCATAGGAGGGGACCTTTAGGACTCGATCAGCATTTTGGCCAAAAACGTGCACGTTTTGCATTGCTTTCCATTGCAACGCGTGCACGTTTGGCGTTTCCCTTGCGGGAGCGAGCATGGGCGCCATCTGTTTATAATTATCGTGAAAACAGATGGTGCCCCTGCTCGCTCCCGCAAAGGAAACGCTGTGTGTGTCTGGTCCCCATGCACGTCCCCTCCACCCCACCTCCACAAGAGTGCGCGTCGCTTTAACTTTCACACTTGTGTTTCAGCGCTTGTTTTCCCTTTCCATCGCATTGTGGAACTCGAAGTAATGTTGATCCCACTTTAAAGTGAGAAGTACAAGTCCTAGATTAAAAAGGGAAAACCTGGACTGGAGGAGCTGCTTACAAAGGGACCTGGAAAACGCAAGAGTTTTCCCGTCTGAAGGAGCCTTCGCCGGAACTTGTTTTGTGGCCTCCAGCAGAATTCTCAAATTTCCCAGGTCCTAGCGTGCTTATTTCATCCACTCCGGCTTTTGGCTTTCCTTTTTGGAATCTATATTGGTGTGAATGGGACTACGAATCCCATAATGCACATCTAAAGCCTAACTTGGACGAGCTCCTTGGCAGCTCGGGAGCTCTGTAGTGCTTGCACCCACATGCACCGTCACGGATAGGAAACAATGGCTGCCTCTCACAGTCACTCTCGTCAACCAAAGCCTCACCTCTCTCCTCGTGCTCTTTACATAACCTGACCTGAAACAAGCCAATTACATATGTTTTCTTTGTACTCATGTGTTTCTAGTATTGACACCAAGGCGGTTTCCAACAGAGGGTGGGTTCCCATGAACTCCCGACTTTTATTAGCAGCTGGTTCCTATTAGGGACGAACCAATAAAAGGCGAGTGATACAGCCGGCGGTGTGTTCCTACATGCCGCGTTTCTCACTCAGCCACCCATGTGTTTCAATTTACCAATCAAAACCCGTAGAGCCCCGCCCGCCAATAAACTGCATTCCATAGCTCGCATAGTTCTGATTATTTTGATAAACGTAGTGTTTCACAGAGAAAAAAGGGCAGGGTCCTGGCTCGCGCAGCCTACTGCACCCTGGAACACTCACTCCCAGGTTTCCACAGCTCTGCTCCTTCGGCGCACTCGCCCCTGGCTGGTGGCGTTTTACAGTGTCCAGCAAAGAGTGAGTGTGAACCGAAATTTCTGCTATTTAAACAAGCATTGGCATAGCCAATAGGTCTCGCCTTTGGGACCTTATAAGTTTTTAGCCATGCAACAGTTGATGTTGTTGCACCAAGGATATTGTGCTGGATAACTAAACACTTATAAGGTCCCAAAGGCGAGACCTATTGGCTATGCCAATGCTTGTTTATATTTGGGGTAGTTTGCGCTTAGGGCTCCATAACTTTTTCCCACATAAGATATCCATGCCAAATTTGCGTCCTTTTTTCCAACATTCTGTGGATTCCAAAGGTACCCAGGGTTTGTGGATTCGCCTGGAGAGGGCTGAGAAATAATGCAAAATATAGCTAAATATTGATTTTTTAGAGAAAAATAGGAAGAAATTGGTCTGGATAAAAGTGTCTGGTTTTCCCTAAAAATGGCATCAACAAACGGTTTGCTGTGCTAAAGTCACCATCTTCTCAGCTTTCAGGAATATACAGAGCTAAAAAAAAATCCCCATCTTAGCATTTATTAAAGAGGTAGCCCCTTATTCCTATTTTTGTACTCTTTCTCTAGTTCCAGCTTGTGGTAGAAACCAGTATGACACCTATGGGTGAAAGCTATAGATTTCTGAAAAGTAGACAAAATTCAGAATTCACATGTGTTGATCCCTCATGGTTTTCCCAGAGAAATTAACTGTTGAAATAAAGAAATATTTAAAATGAGTAGGAATATATGGCCATTTTTGACAACGTTTTCATCTGTAACTTTTTGTCACAATAGCTGATTTACAAAAGCAATACACCATTACATCCACAAGGCTCTTCTGGTTGTGGAGTTCTATATAGTTTATAGGTTCTCTGTGAACCCAAGGTACCCAGAGTCAACAACTAAGCTGCATCGTACAAAGGTTCTTCATTGTGTACTGAGTATAAACCAATTCACATAGTGAAATGAGTAGAGTGAAAAATGACTATCAAGGAAACATATGTATTTCTGAAATGGGCACAAGATATGGAGTTTAGGAGCAGTGGTTATTTAATACATCTCTGAATTTGTAGGTATCAGTACTAGCATATGACTTAGAGGGTATTTTTAAAAATGCCTTCTTTCTTACACACTGGCTTACATCCAATTGTTAATAACAAATGTTCTACTATTCTATGATACCTCACTTGTGTGGGTAGGCCAGAGCTCGCAACAGGAAATGGGCCCAAACACAACATGTATACATCAAATTTTCACTCAAAACTGACCCTTTTTTTGCAAACTATGTAGCTGTGGATTTTGGGCCCTAGCTCAGTGTGCACCTAGGGAAACCTAGCTAAATTGCACGTTTTTTAAAACTAGACACCGGGCGGATACAGGGTGGGTAAACTTGTGTGGCTCTCACCAGGTTTTTTACCCAGAATCCCTTTCAAACCTCAAACTTTGACTAGAAAAACACGTGTTCCTCACAGTTCTGTGATGGAAAGTTCTGAAATCTGTGGGGAGCCACAATCTTCGTTTCTCCCAGCATTCCCCTAAGCCTCCTGATAAAAATAGGACCTGACTTGTGTGCGTAGGCTTAGTGCCTACTGCAAGAAATGGCCCAAAACACAACATGGATGCATCACATTTTTCTACTCAAAACTGACCCGTTTTTTGCAAAGTGAGTAGCTGTAGATTTTGGGCCTTAGCTCAGCCGGCACCTGGGAATACCTAGCAAAACCTGTACATTTTTTAAAACTAAACACCTAGGGGAATCCAGGGCGGGGTGACTTGCATGTCTCTTACCAGGTTTATCTACCCAGAAACACTTGCAAACCTCAAACTTCGACATGGACGAATCGAACCAAGACCAATGGGAGCCTTTGCGAGGGGACTCCCATTGATTTTGTTTTGATCCGTTCCTGCCGCGGGCACTAGGCCCAACCACACAAGTGGCACAACGTTTTTACAGGCACAAGTGGGGCAATGCTGGGTGGTTGGAATTTTGTGGATTCCTGTTGATTCCAAAAGTTTTCATCACAGAAATGTAAGGAAAATGCATAATTTCAGGCAAGGTTTGAGGTTTGCAGGGCATTGTGGGTAAGAAAACCATGTGTTATTCATGCAAGGCACACCACCCTGGAATCCCCTGGTTGTTTAGTTTTCAAAAATGGCAGTGGCTAGTATGTTTCCTTGGGTGGTAGCCGAGCACGGCCCCAAATTCCTTAGCCACCCCTATTGCTGATCTTGCCACGTAGCACGTGGTAGGACATTTGTGGCTCCCTGCAGATTCCAAAAGTTTTTGTCATAGGATTGAAAGAAAAATGAGTGTTTTTAGTACATATTTGAGGTTCTCTGGGCATTGTGGGTAAGAAAATGTTGTGTGATGCATGTGAAACACACCACCCTGTACTCCTCCGCATTTATAGTTTTCAGAACTGTCTGGGTCTGTTAGATTTTTCCAGGTGGCAGCCTACCCAAGCCCAAAAAGAGCAGACGTCCACTATTGCAGGTGGGACTTTATTGGGAGTTACCCACACTCTCCAGGCCCATATGTAAAAACAGCTCCCAAAAGAATTAAGGGGCATATTAGCAATGCCTGGCGATAATTATCGCAAAGCGCAATTAGCGCTTGGATAATTATCGCCAGGCATCGCCGGTTTCTATCGCGGAGTTAGCGTGCAATCAGCAATGCTAATCTCCAAAGCGATAGAAACCTTGGAGAACAGTGTGAATATCGCCTGAAAACAGGCGATATTCACACTGTTCCCCAGTTCTGCTTGCTGATAGTGTGAGGGGGACTTAGCCATGTAATCCACCTCTCATTGGATTACATGGCTAAGTCAGGGTGGGACGAGGTGTTAGCAAACCAGCTGGTTCGCTAATCACCGCCCCTGCCTCGCTGATAGGCGTTAGCGACCTCAGCGACTGTTTCCAGTCGCTGTTAGGTGGGGAACGCCTACTTTGCATGCCATTAGCGATAAATATCGCTGGCATGCAAAGCGGCACCCAACCCGATCGCTATCGCCTACAAGCTGTCACTAACAGCAGTTAGCGACAGCTTGTTGATAAGGCGATAATATTATCGCCGCTTTAGCGGGAAAAAGTCCCGCTAAAGTGGCGATAATCGCCTTGCTAATATGCCCCAAAATGTCCTCTTGCTTGCCATTGGGATGGGATGCTTTAGTCTGAAGGGGAGTAGAAAGACTGTGGAGGCTTTAGGAGTGAGGGTGGACCTGATGTTTCGACAAGCTAGACCCACACCATTATTTTATTTAAAAATATGTATTTCTGTCATACAGTGGGCTTTCTGCCCCCCTAGGAATTGGAGGCACACCTCCTGTTTGCCCATGGGGAGGGAAAAAATACCGGTTTGTCCCTTTTGGAGTAGGGTGGGGCTGGGTGTGGCCAATGCCAGTGTGCAACACCTGCACCACTTTCTTTTGCCCCAAAGGCAAAATCCTTGGTGTCAGGTGGATTTTCTACCCCCTGGGGTGAGTTTGGGACAACCCCCCCAATTGCAACAAGCCTCCTATCTGCCCCCTGGGGGCAGAAAGACCCTATGACCCCACTGGGGCTCGATGCCAGGGTAAGCAGCCCCATCCTTTGGTTCATTTTGGCGCTATGCTGAAATGTCTGTTGTCTAGTGGGATGTCTGCTCCCGGGTGGGGGTGGCATATTGTGGGTGAATACCCAAGAGTACTTTACTTTATTGCATGATTTGTTAAAACCCTTGCAATGGTCTACAATAGCAGAAATTCATTACAATATATAAGACAAATGTTTGATAAAAGAGACCTTGCAATTCTATTAAAAAAAACATAAGTCATTATGACATATAAAAAATTGTTGCGATGCACTAACAGTGACATACAGTAATTTATGTCAAATTAAAAAGAAAACAGCAGTCACAAATAGGCAGAGTGGTTCAAGTCCTGGGCCGACTAGCCTGTCGGCATCTCACATCCTCTAACTTTTTTAAGAAGCAATCCATAAACCTGACCAAGGCGCAGTTGAGTGCAGTGTTCGAAGGGTCGAAGCAGGCCAGCACTGCTCCTCTGCAGGATCTAACGTCCTTTTCAATCCAACCCCTTCGCAATAAGGTTCTTCTATCTTCTAAAAGATTAGGGCACAAGCATAGGACATGAATTATGTCTTCCCTATAATGGCCACAGAGCCGACACGTTTCCTCAACCCCCTCTCTTTTCCATTTTGGGAGATGGCAGGTCATAGAAAACACCCCCATTCTCAGCATCAGGAACTGGAGCTTAATACGTGCACTGAAAGTGGTTGTTATATAGCTCTGAGGTTTCAGCTGTAAGTAGGTTCATAGGGTCATCCATCCGTGGCTCCGTGCCGAGAGGCTGGCCCTATCTTCTGCTGAAGAGAGTCGTTTCACACTGAGTTTTGCTAGCCTCTTGAATTCGTTTTGGCTTACATTTAGGTCCCAGAGGATGCTCAGACCAAGAGAGCTAAGGCCGCAGGACAGGTAGTGGTGCCCCGCCGGCCATCGACTTGTGTTCAGCTGGGTCCATAAATAGTGGTCCAGACAGCCTTCCTTAACTGCCCTGAGCTTATGGCAGCTTATTAAGAAAGTCGCCATATGGCCCAATGACTGTCTGCAGATGTCAAATTCCAACCTGATTTGTGCCGGTGACGTATAAGAAGGTAGCTGGAAGATTGTTCTATAGATTTTTGCGACTGATTTGTCCAATTGCCCGCTATCACGCCCTTTCAGAACCTCGCACCTATAAGTGAGGGTATGGATGACCTTTGCCTGGGCCGCCTGGAGGGTTGGGGCGAATGTTGGGCCATTTAATTTTTTGTGAATGGAGCTAAGAGCGAAAGACAACCCAATTCCTTTCTTTTTTAGCTCTCCCAGCTGGTTCACGTATCTGCCATTGTTATTAAAGAAGACACCCAGATACTTGTGGCATCTGGTTGCTTCAATTCTTTCCTGATTCAGGAACCATGCCGGATTTTTGGGTCCAGATGTAGGGACCGCAAGGATTTTGCTTTTCTTGTTATTTATCTGTAGCCCATTCCTGTTAGAATATATGGCAGTCGCATCCAGGAGGCGTTGTAAACCTATCTTAGTATGACTAAGAAGAACCAAGTCATCGGCATACAGTAGATTGGATAGGCGGAGGCTGCCCAGTTTGGGTGGATGCGAATTGACTAGATCGAGGGCTGCTGAAAGATCAGACAGGAATAGATTGAAAAGCGTAGGAGCAAGGACACAGCCCTGCTTAAGGCCTTGCGTTGTTGGTATTGGTCGTGATAGTCGTGAGCCGTCCCCGATTTTAATCTTGACCCATGTATCGTAGTGCAGGAGCTGCAGAGCCCTAAGTAGGCTATTTGGAATGTTCAATAGGGACAGTTTCTGCCACAGCTTCTTCCTGTTGACCCTATCAAAGGCCGATTTATAGTCGATGAACCCCATATATATGGGGGTATGACTGGATTCCGCCTGGTCAATCAAGAAAGAAAGTGTGATAAGATTGACCATTGTCCCGGTTTTACTTATGAATCCAGTCTGATTTGGTGGAATAATTGAACTTGCATCAGCCCATGATCGTAGGGAGTTCAGCAATATACCAGCGAAATACTTCGCTTCATTGTCGATTAAGGCGACCAAGCGGTAGCACCCTGGAGATTTTTTATTGCCGCTTTTGAAAATCGGAGTGAGGATCGATCCTCGCCATGAAGCCGGAATGGTGCATTTTTCTAAGATGGAAAGTTAGAGCGGGGCTAGCTGAGTGGCCCAAAAGGCTGGATCCTCCTTGAAGAGGGCTGGTGGAATGCCGCCTGGGCCGGGGGCCCCATCCTTGCGCCCCTTCTCAATCTGCTTTTGTATTGTTATCGCTGTGAAGGAGTGCCTGAGATCTGACTTGTCGTAGGACGTAAGTTGAGCCTCCAGGACCATGCTGCCCTCGATGTCCTTGGTCTGTTTGTAATTCTGATCAAACTGTGGGGGATCGTTAAAATGATTATGTAAAAAGAGGTACCACTCTGACTCTAGGATGTTAGACAAAGCAACTTTGGGGGCCCTGTCCCCTAGGCTGGTTATGGTGCGCCAGAACCTCGCGGAATTACTGGACCTTAAGTCGAATTGTAATTTGGCCCAGAAGATGTTCCAGGAGTTCCTTTGATCTTCTCTTTTGGCCACCTTCAGATGTCTACATGCCTCTCTTAGTTTAGTTATAACAGTTGTATCCATTGGCATCGTTTTCAATTTCCGCCACAGCCGATTTATGCTTCGTTTGGCGACCCGTATTGCAGAAGGAGTCAGTTGCTTAGACCCATTCACTTGTGCACACTGTATCGGTTTTGCAAACCTGACTGCTAGGCTATCCGCAAACATAGTCCAGTTTGCAATTGGGTCATCCCTTCACAATTGTTTGCTTTGCTTCTGTCGCCAGGAACTGAAGGTTATTGGCTGAACACTTGATACGTTTTAGGTTAATGGTGAAGGTTTCAAGACCTTGGTCTTCTGCCTGATCATGTTGCAGCAGCCTGATGTTTAAGGAGAGCTCTTGGGGCCGATGATCGCTGTCCATTTTATTACCGAAGTCAAAAGAGGAGACTTGATTCAGTAGAGGGAGGCTGACAAATGAGTAGTCGATCAAAGAAGCCCCGGTTTTGGATAGGAATGAGAGACCGGGCGGCTTATCGGGATGGAAAAGTCCGTTAAGAGCTCTAAGGCCGAGATGTTCCAAGTAGCCCTGGAGGGCTCGTCCCTTTGAATCCACTTTGCCCCATCCGGGGCGGTCCTGTGGTGGAATAGCCCAATCGCCTTCCTGCGGCTTCGTTACCTCATTCAGTTGAGAGTTGGACATCAGTCACATGTTAAAGTCTCCAGAAACTAGGATGTCTGCGTTAGGGTTTCCAGTTCTCACGTTTAGTACAGTGGAAGTCAGCTCGTTTGTCAGTGCTATCCTGGAAGCCGAATATGGACGGATGTAAACATTCATCAAGATTAGAGTCCTCAATTTGCCACTAGGGGTTCTGAATGAAGTGCCTACTGTCTGAAGCCCCTGAGTATTACTTGCTAGGTCCCAGTAACTAATTGTACTGGTGGCCGATATATAAATTGCTAAGCCACCGCTGCAGCGGCCAGGTGGACTCTGATTTAATTGCAGGGATATGATGGATTTTGAACCCTTCTAGATGCTGCGGTTTCAAAAGCCATGACTCTTGCAGTAGGATAATTTCGAAGGAGCGCAGATAGGATACTGTGGCCTGGTCCCCCAATTTATTTGCTAGGCCATTTATGTTCCAAGAGCATATCTTTAGTGGGCTGCCACCGTGATCATTGTAACCGTTTTTTTGTCATCGCAGCAGTCCGGTTGAGTTTAATGACCCCGACAGCCATGACCAAGTGTCAGCTCGCGCTGTTTGGGCAGTCTTCCCACCACTTGGGTTCTCTAGGCTGGAGGTAGGGGTTTTACTTAGGGCACTCCTCAAGACCGAATAGACCGGTCTTGGTAGTTCACTTGGACATGCCACGTCCGATGCATTGTCAAGGATGTGTGGGTAAGCTGGTTCCTTTCCAGGGGTAAGGGAAATGCCCCACTGCTTGAAAGTTTCCATGTGCCTCAAAATTTTATTTGCTACCTCCGCAGATCGCCAGGTGACTTTGGTGAATTTGTTTGACTGACCCAGACCTGGTGCGATAAACTCTATAGAGAGTATCTCATGTGATGTGACTTCTTTCATCAGGCCAATTGCTTGTATCAGCTTCAAGATGTTCCCACGATTTAAAATGTCAAAGCTACCCTTTGACTTATACTCTGGGTAGAATAAAGTGTATACTGGTGTTGCTTGAGCTATCTTGGTATTCAGGTGCCCGTCAGGTTTGTTTCCAGATGAATTGTTCTCTGAGTTGCTATTGGTATGGCTCGTTTGACTGGGTTCCATAGGGTGTTCGCCCCACCCTGAGGCTACCCCGGGGAGCCCAGAGGGTGGCCCCGCCGCGTTCCTATAGAACATAAAAGGGTTTCCCACAGAGGTATTGGGGACTGAAGCCAAGTTTACAGTTGGAGAGGGTGGAGCTAGTACCACGCTAAGTTCCCTTGGGCTCCTTGAGGCTGTACCAGAACTGGAGTGCAGCCCACTGGCTTGGACGGGATCCTGTGAGTTAAGGCTGCCTGAAGGAACTATTTGCCGGGGTCGCTTTGGCCCCCCTGCTATGCTCAGGGGTATAGAATCCAAGGCTTGTCCTTGTATATTGACTGAGTCCCCAGGTGGACTCCTTCTTTCTGTGGCAGCAGGCTCTTTCTCAACTGCTCCAACCTTCGCCACGGTAGAAGGTAGAGAAACTGACTGTTGTTTTCTGGCCACATTGGGTATGGGAGATGGATTGAGCACTTGCTTCGCTGGCCCGTGTACCCGGGTTGGATCCTTGTGTCCATTCGAATCTGCTCGTGTGCGGGGTTTGAAAAGTGGATAAAGGACAGAGACTTGCGTTTTGCAGCGGATCTTGTTGCGGCTCTTTCTCCTATTAGCTCTTTTCCCCTTACGGTCAACTTCCTCCATATCCTGATCAAGCAAGGGTATGGAGGTGGACCCTGCGTTATCGGCGACTAGGGGCGCATGTGTGTTGTTGCTGCCACCGCAACTGTCGAATGTGCCCATGGGCAGTGGTGTGGCAGAAGGCTGGCTCCCCATTACCCCTGGATATGATGCCTCTTGCTCGTTGTTGATTTGGTTTTCACACGTGGCACTAACTCTTTCGCTCGAGGTGGTGGACTTTGCATTAATGAGTTCCTTTAGGTCTACCAAAAGCTTCAACATCACCTCCGGAAGTGCGCTTAATTTGCCTATTATCGGTGAGCAGCCGCAGCTTTGGCGCGGGTGGTCAGCAGCAGCCTGAGCCCGTCTAATCAAATTATTTAAATTTGTGATTTTGTCGTCTATATTGGCGACATATACGGCCAAAGTATTTAGTAAGCTTATTTGTATTTCCATTTTATTGGCTTGGAATGTCATAGCGTCAACTGACTTCTGTAAGATATCCAGCGCAGTGGCCCAGACCGACTCTTGTTTAGATTCCTCCTTCCCCTCCTTGGAGACCGATGGAGGAGCAGGGTGGTATGGTCTTTCCCATAGGATGAGAGCATCATTTCCCACTCCTTAGATTGAATATAGGAGAGGTCCTTTTCTGGGTCAAAGGCGTCCTCATCGTAGGGAGATAGCAAAATCCGTCCCTGTACCTGCTCTTGGGGAGTTTTTAGGTCTGGCTCCTTTGCGCCATTGCTGAGTTGTGGTGGATTCACTGATAGTTCATGGGAAGGCTTAAATGGTGTTGGCTTAAATGGTGTTACCAAGCTTACCAAGCTTTCCTTAGTGCACAGCATAGGATGCTTCACTACCACGGCCGCCGCCTCTCCCTCTTTGTCCAAACTGAGGGAGCCGAGGTAGATTTCGCCTCCTTCCTGCGCTGAATTGAGTAAGGGCTGAATAATGTTCCTTATTGGTGAGACAGTAGGAATAGACTTGCTGTCTAGACTGGCAGAAGGTATGGGTAAGAGTGTATTCACTTCCTGAGATAGGCCTGCAGTGTTCTCAATTGTGAGATACTCTTCTCGTGGTGAAGCCCCAAAACTTCCCAACGGAGTATAAGGCAGGCCCCTGTAATGCGCAGCAGGCTCAACAAGGTTGCTTGTAGCTAGATGATTTAACGAATTACAAAAGTGAAGGTTCCCATCGGTGCTCCCCTTACTAACAGTCACAGTTGGACTCAGGGGAATTGGTAAGCCCTTGATGCTCATGTTGCTGGAGAAAACAGAGGAGCCCGCGTCTTTCAGGAAGGCGAATTTGGGCGTAATTTTTGGTTGCAGATAGATAGGCTTAGGGCCTACGAGACCCGCAGGTCTGGCTTCCGAGGTTTGAGGGTGGGGGCTATTTGCTGTGTTACTTGTTTGTGAATTTAATGTCAGATCGAGTATCTGATCCGGAGCCACTATGACTTTCCCTTGGCCCGCCTTCTGCTTCCTTTTCTTGGATGGAACTGCAGAGCCCCTCTGCTTCCCAGATCGCATGCTATAATTTAGCCGGATGAATTGCTGAGTTTTGTTATAGATCTTGGAGTCCTAAATTAAATGACAGAGTCTTTGGAGCTAGCTGTGCCCCCGCTCCCTTCAGCACCTTCCCAAGTGCTCTTTCCTTATAAGATGTCCACCCAGGTATGGTGTTCGTGCAGCAGCTTCCTATAGCTTGTGCCTTTGTGCCTTTGTGGACCCAGAGAGCTTTGGGACCTGCAAGGTCGATTTATTCATCAAGCGCAAGGGAAAAAGCTTATGAGGGCTAATAAGGGCGGAGACGAGAAAGCAGAAACGAACAAAGGGCGCAAGAGAACAGGAAGCAGAGAGCAGGGCACACTAGTGAGCCGCACCCAACCTAGTTGTGCCGCTTCCGCGGACTCACTGGGCACACACTCCGCTGCCACCGCTAATGGCGGCCACGCTCTCCAGCTTGCTCTTACCCGCTGCTAATTGCTGCTGCTTACTGCTTGCTGCTGCTTGCTGCTTTCCCTCGAGTTTCCTAGGAAATCCGGTGGCAGCCAAGCCAAGCACTGAGCTGTCAAGCGCCCTGGGACTGACCAGCGACCGAACGATTACTGCCGTGCTCCAGGGCAGGTCGGGCTGGGCCGGGCTCCTGAACCACACCCAGCCCTTCTGCGCGGCAGCCGCTGTGTAGGATGCAGGCTGTAGAGTGCAGGGAGTCACGGTCTCGGTCTCGCCCCCAGCACCTCTTGAGCACGGCTCCTACGGCGCTCCTCGCTGTCGAACTCTGCTCTGGCGTGAATTGACCACTCTGGTTGGTTCAAAGGTCACAGCATTCATACAAGAACTCCCCGCTCTCGTGTACCCTATCCACCCCCCACCCCCCATGAGGGGCAAAAAGTATTTTTGGCCCCGGCTGGGGGAGAGCACATGCGGATGCCGGGGGGGGGCTGCTCCCCTGAAAAATATATTGCATGATTGCAGTCCCTAGTGTCAGGTGGGCCTTCTTCCCACCTGGGGACAGATGGGGAGTAATAACCCCCATCCGGCACCTGAGGGGGGCAGAAAGACTGCTGCCCTATTTAGTTGGGGTGAGGGCATAGCACTGTCCATTCTGCGCAGCCCCCACCCTTATATTTTTATTTTTTAAGATCCCTGGTGTCTAGTGAGATTTCTGACCCCCCTCTAGGGCAGAATGGGGGATAATTACCCCATCTGTCCTTCCGGGGGGCACAAAAACTGTTGCCCCATTTGCTTGGGGTGAGGGCATTGCCATGTCCAAGCTGGGCAGCGCCCACCCCTATATTAAAAAAAGAAAAAATTCCCAGGCATCTAGTGGGCCTTCTCCCCCCCAGGTGGCATAACCGGGGTAGTTACCCCGTCTGCCCCCTAGGAAGGGCAGAAAGACTGTTGCCCCATTTAGTTGGGATGGGGGCATGGTCATGTCTATGCTGGATAGCCCCCACCCCTATATTTTTATTTCAAACCATCCCTGGCATCTAGTGGACCTCCTGCCCCCTGGGGGGCAGATCGGGGGTAATTACCTCCATCTCCCCTCTGGGGGCAGAAGGACTGTTTCCCTATTAAGTTGGGGTGGAGGGCACAGCCATGCCCATGGTGGGAAGCCTCAACTTCTATATTTTAAAAACAAAAACTTTTCCCGGTGTCTAGTGGGCTTTTTGCCCCCCTGGAGGGCAATTACCGAAAGACTGTTGCCCATTTACTTGGGGTGGGAGCATGGCCATGCCCATGCTGGGCAGCCAACACCGCCACATTTTTATATGAAAAAACATTCCTTGTATCTAACGGGCTTTCTGCCCCCCTCCCCTCCCCCCCGGGAGGGCAGAAAGGCAAAAATTATATATTGGCCCCCCTATCCTTGGTGGCTAGTGGGTGGATCCTTGCTTGGGGGAACGCTCTACTGTGGCAATCCCCAAGCAGGGATCCACTGAGCAGAGGTAATGTTGGAAAGGAGAGACTCTCCCCTTTCCAGTGATACCTCTCCTATGAGAATCAGTGCTTGGGGCTGAGATGTGTCCCCGAGCACCCAAGCACTGAAAGTAGAACAAGCCCTTCGGCTCTTTTTGCTTTCACTTTAATGGCAATGAAGTCAGCGTACCCTGCACGCTGATCATTACTGTAGTAAACAAAATACAAAACATTCAGGCTGCTCAGGAAGCTCTCCCCTAGCAGCACCAGAAGGGCCTTTATAATCCTCCTAAGTGTCGGCCAATGGCCGATACCCACATTGGGGAGGGAGTGCGGACATTAGCCATTGGCCGACGGCTGCACTAAAGGGGTTATTAGCGAGGTTATACCACGTCGAGAAGGGTCAAAAACTTATAAGCATGCTGGAATGCCAGCTCCACCCACCCTCAGTTGGGCTCTACAAGGTCTTCCAGTCCCAGCAAGTGCTCATTTTTTTCCCTTTCTCGACTGTGGCGAGGTGCCATATCACTTAAAGTGATACCCGGAAGTGCTAATTTAAGACATGCGGCCGGATCACAAAACATTTTTGCTGGCAAACGTCTTTCACCACAGACTTATTAAAGCTGATTTATGTAGATTGTAATGTGTGGCAAGAATATTTGTAGATAGTTGTGGAAATAGACTGTTATTGAGATATAGCAGCAGCACAACAATTAAATAACATTACAATAACACGCCCCATTGACAGCAATACAGAATAAAACACATAATAACAACACAATAAAGCAATAATAACACTCATATACAACAAAACTCACAAAATGCAATAAAACAGCAGAACAACACAAAAATGTCACAACACAATAGAACCTACAACACAACAGCATAAATTAAATGTGCAGTTATGTTTAATTATGTTTTTCTGCAGTAACTCTGACTTTATTCTGCTTTGTTGTGTCATGCTGCTATGTGGCACATTAGTGTGCTGTTTTCAAAGTGTGCTTTTGTGTTGTGTTTGCATTGTGTTTTAGCTTGTGCTGGTGTGCTGCTGTGCTGCGGCTGTTTTGTGTTATTTTGTTGCGATGGTTATCTGTTGTTTTTAGAGTTGCTCTTTTTGTGTGTTGCTTTATCATTGTACTGTGGTTGTTGTGTTGTGATCTGTTTTGATTGTTTTTTGTGTTGTGCCCTATTAAATGTTTGCTGTCTTATTTTGCTTTCCTCTATGATATTGTTGTCTCCATTTCCAGCAAAAAGCAGCACCTTCCTTTAAATTTCCACCGGAAACCAGCCCTTTACCACGTTCAAACATGGTAACATACCTCCGCTCCTCCTCTGCAACTACTTAAGGCATCAGTTAGCCCAAAACTCTGGAAGAGTCCATGCCTTCAGTTGCTCAGTTTTTGTGATGTGGCCACTGCTCTCTGCCACTCAACAGAACACATGCAAAAGAAACATTTGATGGACGGAATGCTGAACAATGCAAAAATTCACCCCCAGTCACAAGGATCTGGGTTTAATCCATCATTCTTTTGTTCACCACGCCACCCCAGTTTGGATCCAGCCATATGCAAATCAGTCTTGACCCTGTTCCTTATGGGAACAGTCCAGCCCAAACTGCCAAGCCAGGTCCTCCCTGGACCGGAAACAAGCATCCTGGGACCGGTTTCGGGGCATCATCCCTCATCAGCCAGGCTAGCTTGCATCCAGTGGCGCAGTGAGCAAGGGACTCACAGGACCCACGGGACCCACGTCTGGGCCTACCCTTCCCACTTAGGGCGACAAATGCAAAAGAAACAATTGATGGACAGAATGCTGAGGTCCCTTGCTCACTTTGCCACTGGATTCAAGCTAACCTGGCTGATGAGGGGTGTTACCCCGAAACCGGTCCCAGGATGCTTGTTTCGGTCCAGGGAAGACCTGGCAGTTCGGGCTGGACTTTTCCCATGAGGCACAGGGTCAAGACTGATTTGCATATAGCTGGGTCTGAACTGGGGTGGTGAAGTGAGCTAAAGAACGATGATGGATTCAACCCAGATCTGTGACTGGGGTTGAGTGTCTGAAAAGTTTCAGAGCTCCGTCCATCATCTGTTTGTGCTTGCTTTGTTCGCCCTAAGTTGGCAGGGTATGCCCAGACGTGGGTCCCTTGCTCACTTTGCCACTGGATTCAAGCTAGCCTGGAAGGCTCCTTACTTGGACCAGTTCCCCACGAGACAGCGGACTCATCTGAATAGTTACGGGGGCATACTTCAGCCTAGAGTTGACAAACAATAGACTCATAAAAGGATGTATCACTGTCCTTCAGTTGCACATTGCGTGTACCTCTACTTTTTTAATCACGCAACTTACAGGCATACAACGTATTTTGATGACAACTTTGCACAGATTAGGAATGGAGGACTACCTGTTTGGAGAATCGACTCATGAATTGTGACGAATTCATGCCCATATCCTACGCTCTTTCTGACTAGCACTTTAATGCTTGAGAAGTCTAGACCACATGAACTGCTGAAATAGTTTCTCCCTGTGGGTCTTCCACGACGTTTGAAAGACATCAACAGATTTCAAACAGCACTTATAAGGACTTATTTCTTGGCTACTCTTTTTCGTTATAAAGACGACACGACATTGGTGGATTCCCTATGAACATTTGAGGATTGCGCCCCTTACGTAGCTAAGCCTTGAAGAAGTTACGAATGTAACGAAACATGTGTCGGCTGTCATATCTCAATTTCACCGTGCTATTCTGTTCTTCCAGCAACAAGAACTGGACCTTGAAAAAATAACTGTATAAACATGAAATATTTTTGAAAAAATCTTTTTCTTGTATGAAAATATGTACAGTATGTATTGACTAAATGTCACACTGATTATTAAATTTGGGAGAACCCCAGTACAAATCCAAATATTGTCATATCCTGTGATTTGAGCGATTGACAGAATACATAGATCTAGTGTTTCAATTTAAAAAAATCAATGTTGTAGTCATATTGTTGAGTGCCGGGGTACATCTGTCTGTCTAAAGCCCTGAAAAGGTATCTCAGACCTGCCACTGCAGGGTCTGCGCGCAGTTTGTAACTGCCATGTCAACCTGGCAAGGGCACCCACTTGCCAGGCCCTAACCTTCCGATTTCTTAAATATAAGCCACCCCTAAGATAGGCCCAAGGTACCCTTGAGAGCAGGGTGCTCTGTATGTTAAAGGTAGGACATGTACTGGTGTGTGTGACATGTCCTGGTGGTAAATTACAGTGTATTTTGTTTTTCACCACTGCAAGGCTATCTGTCCCATAGGAAAGAATGGGAGTTTTACTTATAACATCTTATAAGCATAACTTCCCATTGGGACAAGATAGGGAAATGGAGTTTAGTATGCCTGAACTCAGAATGTTAAAATACATCTTTTAGTGAGGGTGATTTTTACATTCTGTGTTTGAAAATACCACTTTTAGAAAGTAGGTATTTTCTTACTTAGCCATCCAGTGTGCCTCTGATAGGATGTGTATTGACTTTCTGGCTTTGGAGTGACAGGGGCTGGGGATATGCAGTGGCTCCAGAGAGTCTGGATGAGTCAGGGCTGGGCTGGATAGACCTGGGCTGCATTTAGAGTAGTGGGAGGAGATTTCCTTGCACCTGAATGGGCCTAGTCAGCCTTGAAAAATGCTGTCTCCTCCTCCTGCCAGGAAGCTGGGCCAGAGAGGACAGAACTGGTTTGGACTAAGCACAGACACACTCTGCCTGAGAGAACAAAGGAATTTTGAGTATAAATATTGGGGCCCAGACCCCAGAACTTTAGAACTCGCTGGAATCAAGGAACCTGCCAAGAAGAAGAGCTGGAAGACCGCCCAGGAGGAGTACTGCCCGTTTTGCTGTGTTGTTGCTTTGTTGGGTTGGCCTGCAGTTGCTGCTTCTGCCTTGCGCAGTGAAAGGACTGGACTGAACTTTCTTTTACTTGTGCTGAGTATCACCAAGGCTTGAAGTAGAGCTTGCCTCCTGTTCTGAAGTCTCAGGGACTGCATAGACTTCACCAACCTCTGGGTACTGCTTCTGGAACCGCTGTTTCAGTTGCCCCAGAGAAGGGAAATGCAACCGACTCCATCGCTGGCTCTGTGTCCTGATGGCACTGCAGAAGGCCCCGTCCACATCTCAAACCGCAACCCTGGTCTCACCGACGACCTCCACCACCGAGTCGCTGCTTGTACTGTGACCTGTGGGCACCGCACACCGCTTCGCCATCCTGGTCTCACCTACGCCGTCGCTGCTGCTGACTTTGACATCCGTGACCACATTGTGGCTGGGGGGCACCGCTCGTAAGTTTCATGACGCACCGCCTCGTCCCACACAGCAGTCTGGGCTGACCAACACCAGATCCCGACTCACCCTGCACCGCCTTACCCTGCACCGTAAGCCTTGGTCTCACCGACGCCTTCTGGATGATCATCACCGAGCCGCTTCCTGCACCGCATCGAGAGGGCACCGCACCCTGCACCGCTTCCATTTTGCAACGCAACCGCAACGGTTGCCTTGACCGGCTCGCACCAATGTGAGAGCCGCAATGAGAAAGTTACTGTTACCGAGTCTGTCCACGCTTTCGCTGGCCCATACTGACGCGGTCGGCTGGAACAGTTAGACTTCGTTGTTTTCAGCATCGAGGTAGCCCCGGATGGAGCTACCGACTCGTACGAACTGTGTTTTTGAGGTATTTCTGCAATTTTAAAGTTATCATGCAAAGTATATATTTTTAAGTACTGTATGTTGGAATTTAATCGTTTTGGTCTTGTTTTGGATAAATAGCAAAATATTGGATATTTTTCTAAACCGGTGTGGTGTCCTTTTGTAGTGCTTTCTCTGTATTACTGATGGTTATGTGCAAATGCTTTACACACTGCCTCTGAGATAAGCCTGACTGCTCATGCCAAGCAACCATGGGGGTGAGCAGGGGTTATTTTAGCAGTGTAACCCCCTTACCCTGACTAGGAAGAAGGGTCCCTACTTGGACAAAGGTGCAAACCCTTGCCAACTAGAGACACCCATTTGTAACAGGGGTGTTACCCCAAAATCGGTCCCAGGATGCTTGTTTCCGGTCCAGGGAAGACCTGACTTGGCAATTCGGGCTGGACTGTTCCCATGAGGTACAGGGTCAAGACTGATTTGCTTATAGCTGGGTCTAAACTGGGGTGGCGAAGTGAGCTAAAGAACGATGATGGATTCAACCCAGATGTGTGACTGGGAGTGAGTGTCTGAAAAGTTTCAGAGCTCCGTTCATCATCTCCTTGTGTTTGCTTTGTTCGCCCTAAGTTGGCAGAGTATGCCCAGACCTGGGTCCCTTGCTCACTTTGCCACTGGATTCAAGCTAGCTTGGCTGATGAGGGGTGTTACCCCGAAACCGGTCCCAGGATGCTTGTTTCCGGTCCAGGGAAGACCTGGCTTTGCAGTTCGGGCTGGACTGTTCCCATGAGGCACAGGGTCAAGACTGATTTGCATATAGCTGGGTCTGAACTGGGGTGGCGAAGTGAGTGAAAGAACGATGATGGATTCAACCCAGATCTGTGACTGGTGGTGAGTGTCTGAAAAGTTTCAGCGCTCCGTCCATCATCTCCTTGTGTTTACTCAACAGAACACAGCACAATAATATAACCCAAAGCAAAATGACAACACAATAAAAAAACATAAATGGGCGCAAAAAACAAAACAGAACACAACACCACAACGACAGTCCATTATACCAGTAAAACAATTTAATAATACAGCAAGAAACACCAGCTGCACAAAAACAGCATAATTTCACCACCACAACAAAATTCAATACAACAAATATACGCAAATATTCTTCTCACACATTACCAGCTCCACAAATCTGCTAGCATAATACAGTAGTAAAAGGTTTTTGCACAAAACCCTGCCTTATTTAACAAACACATGTAATAGTGCTAGTCAAAAATGTGTTTTGATCTTGGCTGAGGACTCAGAATGCGTGCTTGGGCTTAAGCTTCCATCCTCATAGCTCATGGATCCTTCTGTACTGTGCCCAGGTGAATGATCATGGTTGCTTCTCAATGGATTATGGAAGGAAAGGTGAAATAATACTTGCCGTGCAAGTGTTTGATCCTTACCCAAGATCTGGCACCTTGGTAGACTTAGACGTACTGAAAAGAAGCACATTCCTGTGGTATTGACCGTTCTTGTCTCTTAGAGAGTGGCACCCTCACAGCATGTCTGTTTGTTTGCTTTTGCTGGCCGGTGTGTTCCAGGTTTTATCCTGGAGAATAGTTTCTGATTTCCTGGTGGCGAGAGTTGGTAGAACAAAAGGGAAATGAGCGATTCCCCTTGCTGACGTACTAATGGTGGTTAACCTCTCTGATTAACCACTGTTGTGACATCACTGCAGCAAATAGCCGGATTTTTATCTTGTTATTTACAATAAATACTTCCAGTGGCGGCTGCTTTGATGTCAAAGTGGTGAGGCAACGCGAATGCAGGGACAGTGAGAGGGGGTGTGGGCGAGGGGGAAATAAATGAATGCACTTACCTGCCACTGCGGCTGCCGCCTCGGTGCTCCTCTCCAGCTGCTCTAGTACCAGCATGATAGCAGCTTGGCTTGAGCAGGCTGACTTGACGCTCACTCAGGTATAGGGAGCCTGTGCCATTTCTCCACCCAGCTGTGCAACACACCTAGATTGGAGAAATGTAAATGCACATGTCGTTTTGACATCCTAAGACTGCTGGCCTAACCGACATTCACACTTACAGTGCCCTCCACTGCTCCTCCCTGCAGCTGAGTGACTCTCCATCCGGATGACCCCTTCCTCGCCCTAAGCCTGGCAATTGGCTCAGTAAGAAAAATAAAATGATAATACATTGATTTCATTATCACCATAATGGAGGAGCTACCCCTGAATACTTCATGTGGAAGCCCTATACAGCAATGAATTTAGTAGTGCATCCATGTAATTGTTGGTACGCCTGTCAGTGTGCTCCCTCCTCTTTTTGTGATTGGCTCCTTGCTGAGATATTGGGCTGAAGAGCTCTGGAATGCACCTGTGAAGACTGTGATCATCATTGTCAGCACCCCCAAATTTCACTTTTTACTCTCTACTGAAGAAGGACAACAATCCTAAATACTTTAAACTAATAAAGTGAGTGTTATCATGAGTTGCATTTACCACTAGTTGTGTGCTGCTATGCCAGGCGGTGTGCTTCCTCTTCCTTTTGTGATTGGCGCCATACAAATTCTGACATCAGGGGTAATATTATTACATGAGTCTTATTAGTCTTGGACGTTGCTTTGACATTCATCTTAACTTGATCTTCCACCTCCTTTTAGTTTTAGGCATAGTTTTTACACCCTGGTTTTTTATTCTTATGTTTAGGAAATATAGAATGCAAGGGTACAGAATCCTCCAAGGCACCAACAGAGACCTTGCTAGCAATATCCATTGTAGACTGTTTCTAACAATTTCCGTAATGAAAATACTTTTTTACTCCTCCATCTGGAAGGAACTGTCAGCTGTCCTTTGAGCCCTATAAGCTTTTTAAGAGTTCGTTCAGGGAAAGCCTCTGCTTATGAGGACTCACAATTCCACAACAAAGGCCTTTGTATACTACCAGGCACACCAGGTTCAAGAATCTGCCCGAGGTAGCCTTTTGGACAGGTCTTTGAGCAGAAAACATGTGCTGAACTTGTTCTGCATTATGTTCCTATTAGAAGGAGCCTTATGGATAAATGCACCAATAGCCTTCTATTTACCTTTCCCCATTTTCAGTGATTCCCAAGATCTTAGCTCATCTTTTGCGTGTGAAACAAGAGTTGGTTCTGATGCTCCTATTTTGCACCTGAAACCATTGTTTGCAGTTCTGCACCAGATGGTGTCAGCCCTGGAGTGAATTCCTCCTGTGTTTCCATCTTCTCTTCAGTCCCCTCCTTCCTGTTGTCTCTGAAGAGAATTAATCTTTTGGTATGGCAGCTGAATGCTTAGGTTAAGTTAACTTCGGTCTTTCAGAAATGGTTGCCTGTGCTGTCCATGGCATTGTTCAACTGGAAAAGTGTATGACCATCTTCAGGTTTCTTTTCAAAAATGAGGTACAGAAAATAATGCTGCTATTTTGGAATGTGATTCTGTTTTGATATTACAGTTCATTGCAGATGGCTTTACCTGGGTTGTTCCCCAGCAAATGTAAGGGTTCCAGAGGATGCAATCATGGCCCACGGGAACCCTGATGTGGGCTGCAGGGTATTGAATTATTGTACCTCGCAGCTTCTCAAGTTATTTTTCTTTACAAAGTCTCTTGTTCAAGGATGGGCTACCCCTTGGAATCTGCCTGTAGTGCTTTCGGTTTTACAATGTGCTCCCTTTGAACTTTTGAAGCTGGTATACTTGATATTTTTGTCCTCTAAACATTTTTTCTAATTGCCATGATCTCTGCTAGGAGACTTAGTGGGTTGGAGTCCCTAGTGTGCCAATTACTCTATATGTGTATTTTTTCAAATCAGATTGTCCTTCGGACAGATCCATACTTTTTCCCTAAAGTGGCCAAGATGTTCCACAGGGATACTGCAGTAGTTCTCCATGTATTTCTCCTTTATCCAGTCTCCCCAGAGAAAGCAGCTTTACACTAGCTAGATTTGTGCATGACTGTCTCACTTTATCTTGAGTGAACAGCTTCCTTTTGTTGCTGCGATAATTTGTTTATCACATTTGGTGCATCTCACCAGGGTTTGCGATTCTTTGCCAGTACTTTGAGTCAGTGGAAAAAGATCACAATCTTTTTGCCCTGAGAAGTAGCAAACAAGGATCAGCCTGTTTTGGTTGAAGGCGGGTTTACCAGACGAATTGCTGCTTTTTAGCAGAGACTCAGGTGGTTTCACTCACATTTGCTTGGCTGCTACATGGGCTATGCCTTTTACTTTTGTCACTTACTAACAGTGGGTTATAAGGATAATTTGTCTTTTGCCATTGGCGTTTTGTCTGCCGTTTCCAGTCAGTATTAGATTGACCTGCTATATTAAAAGGGCACTCAATGTTGCATTTTCCTTTGGTGTGTTGTGATTTTTGTGTTGAGTTCAAATTTCATAACTGCTCAGGAGTAAGGAAGGAAACAAGGACATACATTGATTACTGCGTGGTAATCCCATTACCCTTATGTTCATTCCCTCCCCCCCTCCGCAGTCTGCGGCTTCAGTGGAGGGTTGGATAGTTCTGAAAAGGCAGAATGATGGCTGAAGCACCCTCTGTGGGTCCTACCGGCAGTGGCGTAACGAAACTCGAGGGGGCCCCCTGCAAAGTACTTGGAGGGGCCCCCTTCTGGCTCACTAAGGAGCTCTCAGGCCAGCATACTTTGCTAAGGGGGCCCCCTGGAGCTCGGGCCCCCACACTGCGGGAGCTGCAGGGGCCTTTGTTACACCCCTGCCTACCAGGCAATGGGAAAGATCAACAACAACAAAAATGTTCTCTTGAAGGTTCTTTCCGGGTGGCGAGCCTCCTCACGAGTAAGGCCTGAGACAAGCATGGAACAATCCGAGTAATGGGATTAGAACGTAAGTTACCAAGACATTGTATACTATGTATGGACAAGATATAATTGCTAAAACTAAAAGTGCTGTATTTGATGTCAAAATTAGTGCATTTTCTTAAAATACATAGGGGCTGATTAGGATCTCGGGTGGACCGCCACCGACAGGCCATTGGAGGCAGTCTGACTGACAGACAGGCCTTCGGTCCGACCACCACATTTGGATGCATGCGGTCGGACCGTCAGCCATTGGGGGAAAGACCGCCGTTTCCAACAGGATCTACTGAACCCGAAGGGGCGGCCTTTGGAATCGTAATCCCAATGATGGTGGTGCCGAAGCAGGCACCGCGGTCGGAATTAGGATTCCCCTTTCCGAATGCTTTTTCATGGCGGTCCCACTACAATTAAAAGGCTGCCGGAAAGGGACTTGGGGGCCCCCAAACAGGGCCCCCGTCCCTTGTTGGCCACTGCACGGTGCAAGGATGTGCACATACTGCTCCTGTACCCTGCGGCCCTTTTCCTGGGCCCAACACAAGCCACCGTGTACAGGAGCAGTTTCCGACTGCCACCACAGCGGTACTATCGTAATTGGGCGGTCGGACCGCCGCCTGCCTGTCGGGCAGTTCCTGGGCCACCATGATGGTGGGCAGTGGTCCGACCGTCCTGCATCATAATGATGCCCTAAGATGATATTTGGGAACAAATGGTTGTGTTAAAAAGGAAATGAAAATGTGATACAAAGGACAGAACTTGCACTTGTATAAAATGAGGAGCTGGTCTGAGGGCACAAATTTAGCTAATTTACTAACACAGAAATTTAGCATGTGGTGCCAAAATACATTTTTGGGAAATGACAAGGTGATATTTGGAAATATGAGTTTATTTACCAAACGTAATAGCTGGAATTTGGGGAAGTGTTCTTTTTTTGACAAACTAGTGCATTTGCTAAAAAAGAACGTATTTATTTGGGAACAAATGCATTTTTAGAAAATGGCAGGCTGATATTTGCTGCCTGTTGTACTTGGCCCTCTCTGCAGGGCCATCCCCAAACATTTTGTCATTATCCTCCTGTTTTCTGAGCTGGTTTATTTGGGATTCTGTGACATTTATCACTGCAAACCAGTGCTAAAGTGCTTGTACTCTCTCCTTTAACCATTGCAAAATTGACTAACACCCAATTGACACACTTAATTTACTTGTAAGTCCCTAGTAAAGTGGTACTAAAGGTACCCAGGGCCTGTAAATTAAATGGTACTAGTGGGCCTACTGCACTGATTGTGCCATCCACTTCAGTAGCCTTTCAAACATGTCCCAGGCCTGCCATTGCAGCCTGTATGTGCAGTTTTAAATAGCCATTTCGACCTGGCAAAATAAACCTTTTGCCAGGACCAAACCTTCCTTTTTAATACATATAAGTCACCCCTTGGGTAGGCCCTAAATATCCACAGGGCAGGGTGCATTGTATTTAAAAAGCTGGATGTGTCCTTTTACGTTTTACATGCCCTGGTTGTGACAAACTCCTGAATTCATTTCTCACTACTGCAAGGCCTACCTCTCCTGTAGGATAACATTGGGTTACCTTAGTACATTTAATAAGTGATTCGGAGGCCACGCCCCCTTTCTCCACCACTCTGCAAACGCGTCTCGTGGTGCACTACTGGTTGGGGGATGAAGTCCACTTTACTCCTGAGGGACTTTGGGGGCCAAGAAGCCCTCCTGGTACCTCCTGTAAGTCCTACACAGTGGGATTCCTGAGAGCTGGTCGGAGGCCCAGCTCCATTTTTCCACCACTCTGCAAATGCGACTAATACGTAAAAAACTATAGAAATTCACTGAAAAAAATAAAGGTTACAGAGACGTTATAGTTAGGAATTAGCATTTATAAAACCTTAGAAATTCACTGAAAAAAACCCAAAGATTATAGGGACGTTATAGTTAGGAAATGGAATGTTAAAAAACTTAGAAATTCACTGAAAAAACCAAAGGTTACGGGGATGTCATAGTTAGGCTCATGTTTCACTCGTACAAAACCAGTGAAATTCAGCAGTTATAGTTAGCTGAGCTAACTATAACTCGCGCCCCGCAATGCACTGCTTATGACCTCACATCTTACATGGTCAGTGACTATTTTGTTTGGTTTAACTTTTAGTGCCCTTCAAACAGAAGGTGTGTGACTGGCAAAAACATGTCTAGCAGGACAAACAAAATTGCAAAGATTTATTTTCTAAAGTTAACTTTCTTTTATATTGCCAAGTCTTCTTTTCTGACTTTGGAATCATATTTTCATTTGTATTTGCTCGTGGGCGCTGTTCTCAAAAGATGAAGATTATTTTATTACAAAGCGACCTTGTTTATTTCTTATGTGCAATTTCTGAAATGATGCTTTAACACATAATTTTGCAATAAACCCCAGTCCTCCCCACTCCAATCTGCCCCACTCCAATCCATGCCAATCCACCCTAACTAACCCCACACCAAGCCACCCCACTCAATCCAATTCATCCCAGACCAATCCAATCCACCCCATTCCAATCCAAACCATCCCCCCAATCCACCTCACTCCAATGTGCCCCACTCCAATCTGCCCCTCTCCAATCCAAAACAATCTGCTCTATTCCAATACAAAACAATCTACCCCACACAAAAAAATCTACCACACTCCAGTCTGCCCCACTCCAATTCAAAACAATCTGCCCAACTCCAAAACAATCTGCCGCACTCCAGTCTCTCACTCCAATCTAAAACAGTCTGCCCCACTCCAATCCGAAAATATCTGCCCCACTCCAATCCAAAAAAATCTGCCCCATTCTGTCCCACTCCAAACTAAAACAATCTGCCCCACTCAATCCAAAACAATCTGCTTCACTCCAATCCAAAACATTCGGCCCGCTCCAATCTTCCCCACTCTAATCCGCACCACTCCAATCTAAAACATTCTGCTCACTGCAATCCACCCCACTCTAATCTGTCCCACTCAAACAATCTGTCCTACTCCAACAGTCTGCCCCACTCCAATCCAAAACAATCTGCCCCACTCCAATCCAAAACAAGCTGCCCCACTTCAATATACCCCACTTCAATCTGCCCCACTCCAATCCAAAACAGTCTGTCCCACTCTACTCCACCCCACTCCAATCTGCCCCACTCAATCTGCCCCACTTCAATATTCTCCACTCCAAACCAAAGCAATATGCCCCACGCCAGTTTTACCCACTCCAATCTGAAACGATCTGCCCCGCTCCAATCCACCCCACTCCAATCCAAAACAATCTGCCCTACCCTAATCTGCACCACTCCAATCTGCCCCTCTCCAGTCTGCCCCACTCCAGCCATCTGCCCCACTCCAATCCAAAACAATCTGCCCACTTCAATCCACCCCACTTCAATCTGCACCTTTCCAATCCAAAACAATCTGCCCATCCAATCTGCCCCACTCCAATCTGCCCCACTGTAATCCAAAACAATCTGCCACACTCCAATCTGCCTCACTCCAGTCTGCCCCACTCCAGTCTGCCCCACTCCTATCCAAAACAGTGTGCCCCACCCCAATCCAATACAATCGCCCACTCCAATCTGCCACCTCCAATCTGCCCCACTCGAATACAAACCAATTTGCCCCACTCCAATCTGCCCCACTCCAATCCAGTACACCCCACCCCAATCTAGAGAAACCCAATCTACCGACTCAAATCCACCACACCCCAATCTAATCCACCCCACCCCATTCCAGTCCACCCCATTCTAATCCACCTCACTCCAACCTAATCCACCCCATTCAGTCCACCCCATCCCACCCCACTCCAATCCACCCCACACCACTGCAGTCCAATCCACCCTATTCTACCCCAATCCAATCCACTCCATCTCAGTTCAGTCCACCTCCTCCAGTCCGCTCCAATCATCCCCACTCTAATCCAATCCAGCCCACTCCAATCCACCTCCTCCAGTCCAGTCTAATCCATCCACTCCACTCTAATTCATCCCACTCCAATCCACCCTACTCTAATCCAGTCACCCCACCCCACGCCAATCTGATCCAACCCACCCCAATCGAATCCCCCTCACCCCATTTCCATCCACCCCACCCCAATCCACCCCATCCAGTCTACTCACTTCAATTCACACCACTCAATCCAACCCACTCTACGCCAATCCAATCTATCCCAATCTACTCCAATTCAATCCACCCCACAACCTCAATCCACTCCAACCTACTCCACCCCATTCCACTCTATGCCACTGTACTCTATGGACTGCACTCTATGACACCGCACTCTACAACACACTCTGCCACATAATCACTGATCTCTACTCCCCTCTACTGAGCTCTATGACACTCTACTTCCCCTACTCCACTGTACGACGCTCTACTCCAACAAACCCAGTCTATGACACTCTACTCCCCCCACTCCACTCCAGGACACTTCATTCCACTAACTTTTAGCCATCATGAACAGCAGCCACACTGGTGTACAACATGGCAAAAACATATTGCCAAAGCCAATAGCTCTTGAATAGGAGAGATCTATTGGCTTACCAATGCTTGTTTATTTAATTTCCACAACACCGTCAATTTTTCACAGTAAAAGCTTTTGCTTTTTGGAGCTATTTTTATTTAAAACTTTAAAAGTTCATATCTCCTGTTCCCCTTATTGGATTCTTGTAATTTTGGTGTCATTTTGTTCATTAAAATATTCTCTATATTTAGAAATCGGGAGTGCAATTTTTTGTGTTGTGTTTTTGACTTTTTACCTGGTTTGGTATTTTTAAATGCTTTACACATTTTTTCACATTAAGCCTGTCTGCTTTGTTCCATAGTTACACAACTATAAACATTAAAAATGAAGGTTTATTTTGCCAGGTCGAATTGGCAGTTTTTGAAACTGCTCACTCAGTCTGCAGGGAAAGGTCTGAAGACATGCTTTGCATTGTCACATTAGGGGTGGCACAATATGTGCTGCATTCCACTAGTGACATTTAACTTACAGGCCCAGGGTTCACTTTTGTACCATATACTAGGGGTTTATAAGTAAGTTAACTATGCCAATTAGGAGTAAAGCCAATTTCTACATGTTTAAGGGGGCCGAGCACATACACTGCAGCCTGGTTAGCAGTGCCACTGTGCGCAGAGTAAAAAAAACAATCAGTATCAGTTTAAAAAAATGGGGGTGACCCTTCAAATAGAGCCATTTTCTTATAGAGGGTGTATTAGTTTTCTTTTCTGGGTTTTGAAAAAATAACATTTTATAAGGCTGAATTTAGTAAATAGTGGAATAAAATGTAGCCACATAGTTCTCAGTGTCAAAAACAGAAAATAATGCTCACCTTAGTATAGGTATGTTGGGGGTTACTGTCTTAGTAATTAACTCTCGATTTAGATATTTTGTGTAGGCTCCACATCTGTAGACACTATGCTGACTGCTCTGTGAGGTACTGGCCTGTTCGAGACATGGTAAAAGAATATGTGAGCATTCAAACGCCGCATATTGATAGAGAATCTTACCAAAAGGGTCCATGATAAATGATATGTTTACATAGTTTCAATTATGCCTGCTCTTGCCTTGGAACAATTGCTCTTGTGATAAGCCACGATTATGGGAGTCGAGCAAGTGACATCGTGTCCGATTGTTGTACTTCAGTGCGGATGAGCTCATTTATAAATTTGAAATACTTGGATGCAGTGTGCATGATGGTATGTGTGGCGCTTGCCAACATGGCAGCTGCAAGCTAATAGCATGAAGCCTCCTCAAAAAATTCAACAGCGCAATCATAAACTTGCATCCAAGATGGGTGCCAGGAAGGGCTGAGTCAGTGGTTGCGCAGATCTGGTTTTGTTCCGCGCCGAGCGAGGCCGTCCAGCTCTTTGCCCTCTGTGTCAGGTCGCGCATGAATTGGGTCAGAGTGTGGCTTGAGTTGGGTTCTGATCTAGTTCGAACCAGTGCCAGGTCTTGCAGGAACAGAAGAATCTTTATTGGGTCGCCAGAGGAGAGATCTGCGCCAACAGCCATGAAATTAAGCTGTTTACCACTTAAGAGGCAACGGGGGGGGCGGACCGAGTGGCTTTATGTAAGCTGGAAAGAGTGAAACGGATTGCAGTGGTTCAGCCCAAGTTCAAATCGCCATGGGTTTGAAACAGGAGGGCTCGGCGCTAGCAGGGGCGTAACAAGGATGCCGCGACCCTGGTGCATGCAAGGACTGCTGTTGTGGTAGAGAAAAACATCATTTTCAGGGTTCAGCGGGCCCCGGTGCCACTGCACCTGCTGCAACAACAGTAGCTACGCCCCCGAGTGCTAGGCTGCCTCCAAGAAGAGAGCAAATGCTGCAAGGCCACAATACAACTTTTTTTTCAAGGTGGCACAATTTAACAAACTATAAACTGCACAGTGCAGGAAGGTGTCTTATCCTGTGTCTTGGGGATACAACATTGAGAAACAGGGTTAACCTACACACTTGTCTGCAACGAGCAAACATCTACATACTCCTTTAAGGGTACCAAAATCCATCTCTTTTCGGATCCAAGGACTGACGTGTCAGGGCACGTTAATTACCTTCGCTGTACTCGGTTCTTTTTCACACTGTTTTGCTTGACCAGGACAAAACAATATTTTACAACATACTTATTTTTGGGGGTTCTGCCTCCCCCGGCTGCTTTCTGACAGCAGAATGTGAGACGTGATCCCCTCCATCTGCTCCCAGTTCCGTTTTCACGTTTGGAAGTCTGCTCTTTAATTGTCCTGCCCATTGAGGGCTACTGTAGTTAGCGTTGTGTTTTCATTCTTATCTGGTGTTGGATTTGGGGCCAGCTGTTGTCAGAGTCGGTGGACAAAGCGCAGGATGTCGGCAACAATTTCTAGCCGGGGCTCAAGAGCTCGGACTTTTCCACTATTAGTAGCGGAGGTTAAATCGTGACGTCCTGACATGTTTTTTTTTACCAGCAATGGTGAACTTGTTTAGCTGTTAACTCTGAGAACAGCTGCAGCCACTTCAAGTTTGTGCTTACACGAGCAGTGTTTCTCCTAATGCTGGGCCCTCTTAAAAATCACATCGTGTGCTTCGGAAATGTAGGCCCTTGTGTGCGCATTCCTGGTCTTTGTTGCTGTGTCTTTTTATGTTGCCATCGTGCGAAAATAGACCACGTGCAGACAGACTAATTATATGAATAGATTTTTGGTATAAGTTGAAAGAAGGTGGTTAGTGTGCATTGTTGATGCTACACAACCTGAATCTTTTGTACTTCTTTATCTGGATGGCCTGTCCGCCCAGGTGCACCCCAGATGATCTTCTATAATGGCCTGAGTTTGAATACATTGGAAATCAATTTTTTTTAGTGTACCACAACTTCTGCATAATCATTTGAGATGTTTTGCATAGTACTTACAAGATATGCTGCTGTTCTCTTCTGATCTCTTTTGATTGGGTATGCTAACTCTGATGATTATTTACTATGGCCTGAGTTTGAATACATTGGAAATGCAAATTGTTCTGTGTACACCAACGTCTACATAATTTCGTTTTTCACATGGTAGTGTACCATGTGAAAAACGAAATTATCATGTGTCATGAAAAGCTTTCTTGATCAGGCACGCTAACTGGACTGAGTTTGAACAAATTGGAAATGTAGACTTTTTCCATGTACAGCAACTTCTACTTTATTAAATGTTAGTCCTGTATCAGAATTTGAGAATGCTCTTTGTCCTGATATACTCTCACTCATGATGCCACCACCAATTCAATAATTCTCCTGATCACAGAGTAAACATAGAGAGGATGCATGATTTCATTTTTTTTTAATGAAGGAAATTTGCACATTCCCATCATAAACACTCACTCATGATGCTACAGCCAATGGGGTAATTTTCCTGGTAACAAGGCAAATATAGCAAGGATAGCAATTTTAAAACAAAAGGGGATTTGCACATTCTTATCATGAGCAGTACACTCTTTCAATATGGCCGCCATGCTTCACCTGCTTCTTGATTACGTAAAATGTGATGTCACCCGCACAAATGCACATTTCACATCTCACAACATGAAGGAACCAATGGTCAGCGAATGCGTACTCAGAACAGATGGGATGATAGATCAACCAGGTCGAGGGTGAGTTTACCACAACTGCAGACACGTAATCTAATTTTCATTGCATGTTACGGCTAACTAACATCACAGCTAAGTACATACCATGGCCCCCTTAGGGCGGTACCTCAAACACAAAAAAAGTGATGGGAGGAATGCTTGCACTTTGTCTAACCACTGGCAAACACTCAGTGTAGCATTAGTACCCATAATTCTTTTGCCCACAATGACACCTCAGTTTGGATCCGGACAGATGTAAATCAGTCTTGACACTGCTCCCGTAGGCACAGACCTGCCCGAACTGCCAGACCAGGACCTGCATAAACCTGAACACAAGCAATGGAAGTCCAGTTTTGCCCTGTTTGGGGCTCATCAGTCGGGTGTAGCTTGGTTCCAGTCACACAGTGAGCACAGGACTTGTGACAGGGCATACCCTTCTCACTTGTGATAGTACATCAAACACTCAAATTGTGACAGGAGGAATGCTTGCACTTTTTCTAACCAGTGGCAATTTCTCTGGGTAGCATTCCAACCCTTTGTTCTTTTGCCCACCCTGCCATCTCACTTTGGACCCAGTCATTTGCAAATCATTCTTCACCCTGCTCCAATAGGAGCTATTGGAACAAAGCTACACCCAACTGAAGAGTCCAGATCGCAGTGAAACCAGTCTTGGGTTGCTTGTGTTCCAGTTCAGGGAGGACCTGGCCTGGCAGTTCAGTTTGGACTGGTCCAGTTGGAGCAGGATTATTATTATCAATGAGAGAGAGAGAGAAATAGTGTGGACTAGTTCACTTCCCCTGTTATACTTGGTAAGTATCAATGATAACTAGCCAGTGGGTGGAAGCTAGATGTCCGTGCCTGGGAGAAAAACTTTTTCTCCCAGGCACGGACATCTAGCTTTCACCCACTAGCTAGTTCTCATTGATACTTACCAGTTGGAGCAGGGTCAAGACTGATTTGCATATGGCTGTGTCCAATTGAGGTTCGCATGATGGGCAAAAGAATGTTAGGCTTGAATGCTACCCCAGTACATGTGTATGCCAGTGGTAAGACAAATTGGACGCATTCCTCCCATCACCTTTTGTGTGCTTGATAGCCTTTATGTTACTCTTACTCTGTTTGGTGCTCCTATTTTCCTCCAAGTAGGAAGGGATGTTTATGGATTTAACAGAATCTCTGAGCACATCCATACCTAATAATGAGTGAATTAATGTGCAGAGTTGAGAGTTATTGGTGACTATGAGTCATTTAGAGTTTGTGGAATGGGAGAACGGAGGTAAATTGGTTATTATCTTGCTCCACCAACTTGTGGTTCCACCCACCCAGTTAGACATGGAGAATTGTTGGTTTTCTGGTAGTGGATCTTCAGAAGGTTCTGCAGTCTGAAACCGTTGACCCAGATACCAGTCAACCAGGGTGCTACTGGTTCATTATTTAGGGGCAACCACCACAGATTTTTTTCTGCCTGCAAGGAATGGCGACCCATGCAGATAGAGAGCAAAATGCACTTGGTGCACAGGTAAAAAATCTCCCTTTACATAGGGTGTTAGACTTGGCATACTTGGCGTGGTTTCCCCTGACTTTTTGCCTCTACCTCCTGCATTTTTGACTGTGTACTGGATTTCGTGTGAGCTGGCTTAGATGCTTTGGGTACTTTGCCACTCTGATCTGTGTCAAAGTGCAAGTGCTCCCTGTATAAATTGTGATTATGATTGGTTATCCCTGGTTGACCTATTTGATTTAATGGCAAGTCCCTAGTAATGTGCACTGTGTGTGCCCAGGGCCTGTAAATCAAATGCTACTAGGTGGCTTGCAGCACTGGTTGTGCCACCCCCCTGAGTAGCCCTGTAAATGTGTCTCAGACCTTCCACTGCAGTGTCTGTGCACACAGTCTTAAACAGCCCTGTTAACCTGGCAAGAGCACCCACTTGTCAGGCCCTAACATTCCCTTTTCCTTCATGTAAGGCACCCCTAAGGTAGGCCCAAGGTACCCCCATGGGCAGGGTGCAGTGTATGTGAAAGATAGGACATGTACTGGTGTATTCTATATGTCCTGATAGTGAAATACTGTGTATTATGTTTTTCACTGTTGAAAGGCTGGCTGTCCAATAGGCTATCATTGGAGCTGCACTGTAACATTTTACATGTGTGTAACTTTCAATTGGGCACAGCTAGAGATTTAGGGTTTAGGGTCTCTGGACTCAGAATTTAATAATACATCTTTTAGTAAAGGTGGTCTTCATATGGTCAGGTACTGCCGAGTCCCCCTCATCCTTTACTTCAACCCTTGGGGTGTGGGTGCCCTCCCAGCCCCAGTGCAATCCACCGCCCCTCTTCCCCCAAGGCAACAATGTAAACAACACACCAGCTTGGATTAAGGGTCGTAAACCCCGGCCGTATTTTATTTCATAACAATAAACAAACATTAAAAACATTATTTACATCATTTATACAATACGCAGAAAGTCCGGGCCATTACATTGATATGTACAGTGTGTCATTTGGCTATCCTTAACATGTTTCTACTACATAGCCATTCCTATCATAAGCTAAGTGATCAACAACATTATCTTTCTGCGTATCCCTGTTTGAGCCTACGGCAAGGTCAATGACTGGACCAAGATCCAGATCAAGCTATGTCCCACCCTCCTACCGGAGTGACCTTGCGCAGGGGGCCCAGTTCGCCGGAAGGTTACCTCACCCCGGGCACCCCCTACGCCCTCAACATTATCTCCATAAAGGGCCTGTGCAGTTATGCCCAGCTTACTTGCGCCCTTGCGCGTGTGCGGGGGTTGGCCAAACAGCCCACCGGAAGCGGAACTTCCCCTCCTCCGCACCCTTCCAGCCTACCGGCTGTAACTGCCCCTGGAGTTCCTTGAGAGACCATCTGCCCCCTCCCCCCCACCTCAGGTGTCCCCATTTGACAATGGTGATGCCTGCTAAGGACCATAAACTATGCTCACCAATCATGACCTTACCGCCTGACCAAGGAAATACATATTTTCTTACATAAAATACGACAAGATGCCGCCCTAAAAGTAAAACAGTTGGTTAACACAACAAACAATTGCTTTGTTACATCACCTATTAAACTAAAAAAGAGAAGCAAAACAAAACATTCACAAAACCTCTGCCTCAGGGGATGGTGGGTGGGGAAAAGCGATCCAAGTTGGGGCCTCAGCTCGAGGCCCTTGCGTCCCTTCAAGGCTGTGGAGCGGCGGTGAAAGAGACCGATCCCGCCGCTCCACAGCCTTTTATGCCAATTTCAGGCCGGGAGCCGGTTAGAACCAGCTTCCCGGCTGTTTCCCCAACATAGGACCCGGAAGCGCTTCTTGCGCTTCCGGGTCACACGCCCGAACAGCCAATCAGCTGCAGGCAAGGGTGGGGGACGCACGCATCACTACCGTGCGCAGCGCGGCCCTGCCCCTTGCCTGCCTGCGGGGGACTGGCGCGACCGCCATACTCGGCGGCGTGCCCGAGTCTGGTCCCGCCTCAGTAAATTGTGTGTTTAAAAATGCCACTTTTAGAAAGTGGTCATTTTCTTGTTTAACCATCTTGTGTGCCTCTGCCTGTCTGTATATTCACTGTCTAGTTTTGAGTGACAGGAGCTGGGCAAGTGCATTCACTATAGACAGTCACAAGGGTAGTTAAGGTGTGCCCTGCCTTTCCTGGGTGAATCATAGCCAGGCTGAATAGACCTTTCTGCATTTAGACTGGTGGGAGGAGATTTCACTAGCACCTGAATATGTTGTGTCTGCTCTGCACAATGCTGTCTCTCCCTCCTGTAGTGAAGCTGGACCAGAGAGGACCGAACTGGTTTTACTGAGCTCAGAGACTTTTGAAACAAAGACTACAAAGAGAAAATGGGGTATAAATATTAGACCTAAAACCCCAGAAATTTAGATCACTTCTGGAATCAAGAGGAACTTCTGCCAAGGGGAAGAGCTGAAGAGCTGTAAGGAGGAGTACTGGCCCTTTGCAGTGTGTTGCTTTGCTGGGTTGGTCTGCAGTTGCTGCTTCTGCCAAGGAGAGGCAAAGACTGGAACTTTGCTGTGAACCTGCTTGTGAAGAATCTCCAAGGGATTGTGTGTGCTTGCCTCCTGTTCTGAAGTCTCAGGGACACCATCAGCTTCCCTGGACTCCACTGCTGGGAGTTCTGACCTGCCAGGAGGTGTCTGTTCCAGTTCTGGGCCTCTTGAGATTGATCCTGTTGCTGGGAGCTGAAAAAGCTTGAAGAAACCAAGAAAATCGATACATCGCCCATCCAGCGGCTGTTTTCTCGATGCAGCACTGCCGAGCGGGCGAATTTTGCACGTTCTACCGCTGCGCTGCTGCAGAATCAACACAGGGCCTGTCAGCGGCTGAAAAGTCCGCAGCACGTTGAGTCCTGTGCACCGATCTCTGAAATCCGAGATTCCTGCACCGACTCTCACGCAGGCCCTGCTGTGTGCCTGAAAGAATCGATGCATTGTGGGACCGCGGCTGAAGAAATCGATGCAGTGCCTGTTTGCCGCCGCCACATTGACCTCTAGCACATCCTAGATTTCCATGCATCGCACCTGTGCAGCAAGTTTCCGACGCATCACCCGCAGACCAGAACTGGCGTGGAATCAACACATCACTTCCCCATACAGTCTGGATTTGACGCATCACTTCTGCGTGCAGCAGAACTGTTGCATCACCTCCCCAAGGACTCAGGAACTGACGTATCGCTGTGTTTTTCTACGCTTCCCTTCTCTACGGCTGTCTGGCCTTGTGAATTTTGACGCCCCTAAAGGAACATTGTGTAAAATCACGCATCCATAGTTTTCTATGGACAGAATTGCTTGAAACCATTTAAAAGTCATATTTTGAATTGTGTATGTTGGATTTTTGTCGTTTTGGTCTTGGTTGGTTTAGATAAAGATACTTTCTTTTTCTAAACTGGTGTGGTATCCATGTGTAGTGTTTTCACTGTGTTACTGCATGTCTGGGTGCAAATACTTTACACATTGCCTTTGGGATAAGCCTGTCTGCTCGTGCCAAGCTACCAAGGGGGTGAGCCAGGGTGTGTAACTCCCTTATCCTGACTAGAAGGAAAGGTCCCAACTTGAACAAGGTGCATACCTCTGCCAACTAGAGACCCCCATTTCAAAAATAGGGGCATTATTTTATTTTTAGAAACAACCTATTTCTGGAGCTTGCTTCAGAAATGAAAATAAGTGCAGCATTGATTGTGACAATATGGTAGCCCACTCGACATTAAGCATTGCCAGAATGCATTTTGTTACCAGTGGACACACATATTTGTAAAGCGATCACCGCAAGGCAGGGCAGCTGGAATCTCAAAATGTGGTGGGTGGTCCACTGCTGAAGGAAGGAGGTGAGGTGCTCCCAGGTCAAACTCTAAATGAGTCCCTAAATCTTAGAATAAGTAGTTCAATTTTCCCAATAAGAACAAATAATAGGAAAGTGGTCACAATTGTCTAAGAGATTCCTGGTTTGGTGTCTCTCGTGCTGTACGAAAGTACATAAACTGTGAGGTGATGTCATGGGCACTTGCAGGAACGTCTAGGGGTATGTTTGGTGTCATGACAAATAAGGGTAAATGGAACACTCCTGTATATGATGTTAAATCGACTGAACATTAATCAAGGTAGTCTTAGAAAACATAGACAGCTAATGTTTAGGCAACGAAATGCTGGGCTTACGCAGGAGTAATGAACGGAACACTAAGGACATTTATTCAAGCAACAATGTACTTTAAAAGATGAAGCGAAGACGACTCAATGTAGAGACTGTAGCAAACCAGGATTGAATGCAGAACACATTTCAGGATAGTTGAAACTAAGCGTAACATTTATGGTTAAGAAGGGATATCAAAGACAGTTAGAGGTCCGTTTTCCAGTACTTCAGAACGAACGAACATGTGCAGAATGTGCTGCCGCCTTTCCTTTTCTCCGTGCATGGACACAATGCATTGGAAATGTATTTAAATGTCGTTTCTGTTTACCACATGCAGGCACAGTATATTTTCTTGCACCAATGTGTTCTGGAACTTCTGACAACTAAGGGAAGCAGCCAGGCCGCCATCTGTTTTGTAAATTATTCAGCCCTGCAGAAAATGGACTCACTGGAAGCCATGGAAGGTAAGAAAATACAGACTGTCCCAAAGAGAGTTTTATGCTCCTGGCAGGTGCAAATAACAGCATGTTTGACTGCTACTTAGAGTCTTCCAGGACTCACGCCCTGCCGTTCCACCCGTAGATATGTTTAGCTAATGGCAGCAGTTACTGCAGAGCTGGTGTAGTAAAGTTTATAATGTGATGCATATTCACGCTGATACTCAATTTAGAGATGTTGGTGAGGGAGAACTATAAAACATCAATATACTACTGTCTTGGTATCATTCTATTCAGGAAGCACACAAAATTGTGAGCAGATTCGTGTACAAAGTCCCCGAGTATATGTAAAAGCACACTTCCTAACACTTTTTGCAAGCAAGAAAAACATTCTCAAGGCATGGGCAGGTTTATAGATTCAAAAGACAAATAATGGGTAATAGGGAAACAGAGAAAGGCCTGCAGGTGCACGTTGGTGGGGAGAGAAAGGATGGAAAGGAGGTTTGGATGGGTGTTAAGGCCCGCTACTGAATACTGATCCATAGTTACCTGGAGCCAATGTCAGTGCTCCAACAGCCTAATAAACCTCTGGTACAAACCTCGGCATTGATTCACCAACATGCAGCGGCCATGCACTGTTTGACCCCCTTCACCCCGAGAACATCACATAGTTCAGTCATTGCCCTAGCCCCTCAACATGTTTGTGCTGCTTGCGGAGCTAGGGAAGGAGCGCGGAGTGTAAACTAGAGAAATTAGGCACAGCTCGCATAGCCCTGTTTGCTTTCCCTTTCTGTCCACTTCCTGCTTGACGACCACCGAGGCAGGGGATTGCCCGAAAAGTGCCGGGGGTTGGAAGTGCTACCCCCGACAACCCTTAAATCATGCCCATGGTTACAATCTCTAAAAGCAGTCCCATTAGGTCCTGACCTATGCCATGCAGTGACATCAACAGCATGCCATCACTATAGTCAAGTAGCTTGTACCACAAGCTCATGTAAAATAATAAAAAAACACAATGGACAAAAACATCAAAATTCAATTTACAAGCAAGCCCATCATAGGTAAAGGAATATAGTTACACACATGTGAAGGTAAAGGGTTTGGATCAATGTTCATCCTTGACGAAACCCCCATCCTTGACAAAACCCCCAAAGAGTCATAAGTGGCCCCTAAAAAAAGTGCTTGGTGATTGCTCCTTGATTGATTAGGAAGTAAACTCTGACAAAGAAGGTTTTTTTATTCGCAACCGTAGCCCTAATAAAGAAAACATTAATATTAGACGAACCATTTCTGATGAAAAGTGCAGCATCGGGGTTCCTTCTTACCACTGAGGATGACACTGTCTACTTTATGAATGTATGCCTGGCTTTGTGATAGAAGTCAACAGTTGTGGTGAGAAGTAGTTTTACATCATGCTCAGCCATCAATGTCCAACTCCTAGAGTGACTCTATCTCCTGCCACACTTCCCTTATCATCTAAACCCAGGTAGTGGAAGGCAGTCTCTAGCAAGACTGTGTCACTAGACATGACACTGCATGCAGGTATGTCTTTGTGCGGTTACGTGCACGCACCTGAATAACAGTGATTGGGTTACACTACAAATCCTTAGACTTTTCACAGTAATGCCCCCTCATGTTTGTAAATGTCCCATACATGTGCTTTATCTACCTCTGAAACTACTCAGTAGCTCTTTCTGTCCTTTTCCATGTTTTGGAACTGGTCATAGCACTGAAATAATCAGAATATCTTTGAATCCCACAACTCTGCCTTGCACACAGTGCTTCTCCAAGAACCTGCGAGGTGAGTGCACTGCTCAGAATAGGGCCCGTTCCATTTGCACATGTAACTCTGAACTTAAATGGTGACCACTGTGCCCCACTGAAGTATGCGTCCACATATTTTGTTTGTGGTTGCTTCAATCTCACTGTGTCTTTTTTTCTCTCAAGACAATGCCCTCCACATCATTTTCTGATTGCCAATTACAACATCATGTGCTCTTTTTACCATCCATACTGTGTGTCGATGTGCTCAACCACACACAGAGCGGCCCAGGGATTTGGCAGGTGCACATGCAGCGTGCTTTCTAATCCGCTAGCATCTGTTTAACTTGATTGCAATTCTTCACCACATCGCAACGTTCTTATTCACATGTCTTTTGATGGGTTGTATGATGGTACAACGCATTCCTAAACCACGTATACCTGTACCACGCGGTCTCTACCAGGACCGCGTCTTTAGCATGTATGCCTTTACCATGCAATTTCGTGGTAAAGACATGATGGGTAAAGGGGCATGCAGGCTAAAGATCATCCCCCTGCTCCCTGTCTTGTAAACTGTCCCTTTTCTCTCTCCCCTGCCCCCTAAAAATTAAACCTACACCCCAAAAACTACCACGACCCCAGCCCCCGCACGAGCCCTAAAAACTATCCCCTACATCCCTAAACTACCCCGACCCTGCCCTGTAAACTGTCCCTTCTCCCCCTGCCTTGAGCCCTAAAAATTAAGATAATGCCCCAAAAACTACCCCAACCCAGCCCTCCTGCCCTGAGCCCTAAAAACTATCCCCTACATCCCTAAACTACCCAACCCTGCTCCCTGCCCTGTAAACTGTCCCTTTTCTGCCTGCCCTAAGCACTAAAAAATAAATCCACATCCCAAAAACTACCCCGACCCCAGCCCCCTTGCCCTGAGCCCTAAACTATCAATACATCCCTAAACTACCCCGACTCTGCCCTGTAAACTGTCCCTTCTCCCCCTGCCCTGAGCCTTAAAAATTAAGCCCATGCCCCAAAAACTACCCGACCCCAGCCCCCCTGCCCTTAGCCCTAAAAACTATCCCCTACATCCCTAAACTATCCCGACCCTGCTCCCTGCCCTGCAAACTGTTCCTTCTCCCCCTGCCTTGAGCCCTAAAAATTAGGCCCACACCCAAAAAACTACCCCGACCTCAGTCCCCCTGCCCTGAGCACTAAAAACTATCCCCTACATCCCTAAACTACCCCGACCCTGCTCCCTGCCCTGTAAACTGTCCCTTTTCCCCCTGTCCTTAGCCCTATTAACTGTCCCCCATCCTAAAAACTACCCCAAACCCATCCTTAGTCCTAAAACCTACCCCCACCCCGAAGAACTACCCCCTCCCCCACAAGACTAAGCCCCAGCCCCACTTAACTCACTGTGTCCTCTCCCGAGTCCCGAGTCTTCCGAGTCTTCCTCTTACTGCCTTTCCCATCCGCTCGGCAACTATACCGCGCATTGCCTTAACCACGCATATGCGTTGTTAAGACACATGCGTGGTTAAGGCAAGCGTGCTACGGCTTGCGGGGAAACAGCACGCGTGGCTCAGCCCACATTGTTAAGGCCGTTTCCCCTTTTGATGCACTACATGGACATGAGCATTGATTAGCTCTAAAGCATATGTTTATGTAGGGACCTGTGATTGGCGCTGTTGGGTGTATTCTTAATGCCACGAGATATGGATATTTGCTTGGCCACTGTTATTTAGCTAAAATGTCTAAACACACTCAAAAGACATGTAGTCAACCTTTCGGCATGCTGCCACAACTGAGTCATCTTTTAAGAAGAATACTTTGTCATTGAATTGAGGGCTGTTGTCCGTCTATTAGATGGTGGATGTACCACACAAGATCATAGCATGTCCCCCATCAGTCCAATAGCTGTTTGTGATACAATGAAGCAATCAAGTTCATTGGAAAAATATAAGAATGCCCATCCATCACGACGAGTTGATTGCAACAAAATCCCATTTGTCTTTAGTTAAGAGCCCAAAGGTTGTAGATGCTTCGTAAAACTACTTCATTTAAAGGGATTACAAAATGACGCCAAAACACTGATGCATAGGAAACTTAAAATGTAATACCTGCATTTTGATAATACTTTTCAAATCTCTTTTACTAAGGTGGTCTGTCAGCTTTTGTTTGTTTTTCCTTTTAAGATAATGTATGTCTCTCCTTTGCAGGAGACGTTGAGCTGGAATGGGAGGAGACAACCATGTAAAGATAGGGCCTGTCTTCAGATCAACACAGTCTTTCTAGCCTCAGGGGCCAAAAGTGTTCCCTCTCAAATAAAATGAACTGAAAGAAGAGAGGAAAGGAAAAAAAGAAGGAACTAGAGAAAAAAGAAGAGACGAAAGAAAGAAAATAGAACAAAAATACAATCTTTTCTTGTGACAATTGCTGTGCCTTAGTAAATGTGTTAAATTATTTTTGCGACTCTCTCCTCAATAAATATATGTGATCTTTTTGCACAGTTGTGATAAATAAGACTATAGCATATTTAAGTTAATCCTCTTTCTTTGAACTCATACTGTTTGTTCTGCATATATCGTTTAAATGATGTCATAGGGCCAAAAAGTATTCAGGATTTCATGTCTCATTGTGGTTGTTTTGTTTTAGATTTGCTTTGCTGTCCATTTCTATGGTGAAAGGACATGATGTAGGAATCCAGTGCTATCTATAGTCTCCTTGTAAAGGTCACAACATTGAAACAATGCAGCAAATGGCTTCAGGCAGAGCTGAACTCTACTCTAAAGTATACAATTAGAACTTACTGTAGCGTTCACAAAACGAAGTGCCTACATTGCAGATTAAGTAATAATGTCACTTTCTATAACACTGAAAGTTCTTAGACCTACTGAGTCACCTGCTATTGATTACAAGTCCTGGCACCAAATTACTAATCTGGAGCATGGCCCATGCTTGCATCAGTGCATACTCCATCAATAGGATGCACTTGGAGCATACCCGCACCGTGTGACAAAACAACAACAAAAAGGTGGGCTATCTCCAGGGCGTGAATTTAGTGCAGGATTTACTGCATATGGTAGACAAGGTGCAGCAGTAAAACAAGGAGCAGCAAATCAAACTGCTTCTTGGAGTTTCTCTGCTGGAAGCCAACTCCACCAATCAGAGTGGCTCAGGCCCACTTCCAAAGGCCATGGTGAAGGGGGCTCCTGATGTGACCATAAGAGTGTGATCTGCATTGTCAGTGCCTTTGCAGGTGCTCTCAGGGCTGATTTTGGAGATGGGCTTAGTGTACCACCATAAGAACATGCCGCCTATCACCGTGCCCACCGCTCTAGGCATCCCTGGGGCCAATTGTGCCCCCTCATGCTTCCCTCAATGTTTTTGTAGTATGCTCACGTACATGCTTATTTAAATCATTACGATACATTTATGTCTTTAAAATTGCACTCAAACAGATGTCATTTGTCAACATTCCACTGTAAGGTCATTCCTGTACACAACCCTGGCGCGGCTCTTTCCATTCTAGAACATTCAGTTTCATGCCAAATATCAATAAATGATACAGGGCTAAGCTGAAACTGACCAGCTGTGTCTTTTGAGGTCAGGCAGACCATCGCATCATGGGATTTGTGCACCCCTTCCAGAGTAAGGCAGGCAAAATGACCAACTTTCCATTGGAATTAAACTTTTCAGCTAGAGTATCACATAAATGAGAATGTGGATGCATTTAGAAGATTTGTATCTATGCCAAGGGGTGGCTTTCTTTGAAAATAACACAAGAACAATCCCTTAACAATCATCTGTGCATGTAATGCCCATGCAGAATGGAGCGAAAGTCCATGTTTTACTTAAGTAATGATGCACATGGTTGCACTGACATGGCTCAGTTTGGCCTTTGACAAATGGCAGTGTGCATGCAGTTAATCAAGAATAGCGTGTAACGTGTGCAAGTGGTGGTTTTCTCAGGGATGGGACATGTACACCCAAGTTCCATGTTGTCTATTACCTCATCTAACTCGATGTTGAGTCAATATGTTTCCTCATAGTATGTGCGCTATGGGTCTGAGGCTGCAGGCCACATTATAACTATTCTTCCTGGTTCTACTTGCATTCACTTTGACATTTCACACTCAAGGATAGGGCGGGGGCATTTCAGAGTTTCTGAGGTCTGGTGCTGCCAGTCAAACCCCTGATTCTACTAAATGTAGATAAATATCAATGTTTTCAGTCTATTTAAAGGGCAAAGTGAAATTAGGTGAAGTTCTCACTCCTGAAAAGCAATCTAAATGATAGCACTGCAGAGAATAATACACTTGAAACAATATTGTCTAGTGATCTCACTATGAAAAAAGAGTGGTACCATCCACCCCGTTACTACGCACTGCGGGCATATTTACTGGAATTGTGGTGGAGGGCAGCGTACCATGTTACCTTGCTGTGCTGCTCTGTGTCACAAGGAAAGGGCAGGAATGCACCATATTTATCAAATACGGTGCATTCCTGTCCTTTTCCCTCTGCTAGCGCCGTTTCTGATGCAGCACACATAGAGGAAAAAACGAGGAGAAATAAACATTATTCTCCTCATTATGTCTCACCTGGGGAGTTGTACGATTTTGATGCGTTCCCATGTTTAAAAGGTCTTGTAAATATTGGAATGCATCAAAAACCATGAGAGTTGTGTGGGAACACCCATGAAACGCCTCCCTTACGCAGAGTAAGGCAACCCAGCGATTTGGGCTGCGTTGCATGAATCCATATTTGTGAAGCCATTCAAAGCCACACAAAGTGGCTTTGCGTGGCTTCATAAATATGACAGAGAGGTTTGCTTCGTGAATGTACCACGTTGCGTGGTGCAAGCATGACGCAAATCCATCATAAATATGCCCCTGCTACTGTTGGGTGATAGCCACCACCCAATGCATAGAGCGCCCTGGTGAGTGATGTGGGTCACGTCACGTGGTGGGAACCCTCACTGACTGGGGAACCAACTTGTTCTATGATGTTTACTATGCAAATGTGGCCCTGTCTCTTCCAACACTAGTGTCAATCCTGGATTGGCATTACTGATCCTGCAGTGAAAGTGTGCACAAATCTGAACATTGTGTGCATGGCCACTAACCCAGTCGCGGTCCGTGTAGGAGTGCCGGCCGGGCGGTGACGTGGGGCGGGGGAGGGGCAGGGTGGGGGGTAGCAAAGTACGGATTACGGACCAATACAGGTAAGTAAACATTTAAATCAATGAAACGAATTTCGTTGCGCGCACTGCATCGCATTTGGCGATGCAGCGCTCACAACGAAATTCGTTTAATTGATTTAAATGTTTACTTACCTGTATTGGTCCGTAATTCGTACTTTGCTACCCCCCCACCCTGCCCTTCCCCACGTCACCGCCCGGCCGGCACTCCTACACGGACCGCGACTGCACTAACCAGTCCCCCAGTCACCTGCTGATATGTTGGCAGGCTTGTTCTTCACAGAGTGGACAATTCTACTTTGCTGTCCATTGGAACCCCTGGCGGAAATGACAGGATGGGTGGGAAAGCAGTTCACTCAGTCCTTCTTCTAACTCTTCCTAACATAGAGGGGTTGTTTTCTGCAATTCCTCCACACCCTGCAACGGTGGTAGATTGTTTTTATATACTGAGAGCCCTGATGCCTTTTGGCAAACACAGAGCTGAGGTGGACTTTCCTGAAAGGAAGTTAGCAAACATTCTGGACATTGTAAAATGTAAGCGACAGGTTCTTGGTAGACAGTTTAAACACGGAAGTGACGAGCTCACTCCTGAATGAGCCCTTGGGTTCCCTCTACTAAGAGTAAGTAAAGTAGATCTTTCTCGTGGACAGACTTCCAGCGCTGTCACGCGCTCCTTGTTGAAATATTCGCAGCAGTGTTTCTGAATCCTCTGTTTTATGAGTGCCAGGATACCATCTCATGATCCCGAACAGCTGAACAGGCACCCCTGACACCGCGACGATTATTCAGCTTTTAAAGGCACACAGTAGCTCTTCGGGGACACTTAAGGCTATTAAAGCAGACTCGAGTCTGACAGGCTTTGGAAATGTGGTAGGCCCTTGCACATGCTTGGTGATAAATAAAGTACCTCGCATTCTTTGCACTTTTGTAAAATAGCAATAAAGAATAAAGGTTTGCTTTGCGATGATTTCCTTTGTTGCATGGTCGATTGATTTTACTTGTAAAGGCACTGTGATATTTATACACCGATGACTACCATTAAAACCCCCATGCCAGTCTAACAGCTGTGCCATAGTTTAAGATTAAGGAGCTGATCTTGGCTAAATAAACAAGAGGGCTCATTTGCATATACCTTTTTCAAAAAAGGCCCTGCTCTGCAAAAGTTTGGTACATAGTATGCATCGAAGCAAATGCTTTTCAGTTTCCCTTACATTTTTAGGAGTTTTAATCGTGATATCGCTTTCCAAAAGCGAGCTTTTCAGGCTTACAGATAATGCAACACGTGGGAGCAGAGCTGCACACCTACTTCTGAACGCCCACTAGGGTATATTTCAAGCAATCCCTGGCAGATACATTGCCTACTTTTCAAATAAAATGGGTACGATTTCCGATGCTATCTCATATAGATTTTAGTTGAGGAGCCGAACGTGTTTCCTGACAGATTTCTTTCTAAATTATCATGAGATGAGATCATCATCTCATCCACGACGTAAGATATTTGTAGGTTTCAAGCAGTGGCAGCTGTGATTTAAATCTTGTTTATGTACTTGAGTTTTTTTGCATAGCGCTTGGACTGCCACATGGCCACTTCAAAGTGCTAAATTATTCAGGAATAAGGGAGGGTGGGGAACAGTGCGAGCCTGAAGATAAATCGGGGGAGCTCAAGAAGTAAGGATATGGAGAGATACTGATGTGTTCTGAATTGAAAGTGCTCCTGTCCCAGATGGAGATGCATTTGAAAAGTTTTGGTGGCGTATGCCTATGCCATGATAGTGGATATAGTACGGCCGATAAATGACTAATGGCTTTGGGAGGCTGACCTTAGCCATCTGGTTTGCTGATAACATAGAAGCATAGAGAACAAGGCCGAGAACAGCTTCATAGGATAGCACAGGATTTTGAAGTCAGCGCATTGTTTGGTTGGCAGACTATGTAAAGACTATGTAAGGACTTACTCGTTTTGGTGACATGGTTTGACTTTTATTTTCTTATGTTTATTAAGGTATTTGTACAGAAATATTCATACTGACCTTGAAATGAACACTAAACGAATATAGAAGTATAGTTCTCCTATATCCATATAAACAGACGGGAGTACAATTTAACTATAAGAAGGGCAAATCTTTTAAAAATGAGGTTATCCAGCTAAACTTAGAAATGAAGGCTTAAATAACTGTTAATTGAGTCAATCAATCAATCAATCAATCAGGATTTAAAAGTCCAGCTAATCACCTGATAGGATATGCAGACGCTTTAGTTAGTAATGCACGAAATTTCAAAACTTCATAATCATGCCTGTTCAATTGTTTTTTCCTCAAATAACCTTAGATATATTCAGGCTGTTCCTGGTTGTAAAAGATACTCTTTCCACTGTGGCTCGCTCCGGTGAACTCAGAAGACCGTTCATTACCAAGCCACGACATGAAAATGACCATCACCAGGGCAATCCTGTGTGATGTCAGGAGCAACCTGAGGATAATGTACAGGTCTCTCAGATGGCAGAATGCATATGTCATGCCAGCCTTCTCTTGTGGTATGAAGGGGATGCCAGCATTGAAGGGAATACTCAGCTTATGAACTTCCGGCTTGTGGAATGGTGGCCAGTTGAACTGTATAGAGCCTCAGTTCACTACATGGCATCCATCTTCGACGCATCAGAGGGGAGCTTTCTTTAATTAAGCACTTGATGTCCATGAAGCAGTCAGCAACTCTTTGATTTCCACCTGCTTCCTTACTGACTTTGAGATGTGGCTATTTGTTGAGGGCGTACCTATGGAATCCAATCTCCACGGTGCTGAGGACTTATGACAGAGGTGCGGTGTAGACATCGAAAGGTGTCAGTAAGTTCTGTGGCACCCTACATGTGCTCTTGGTGGTTTATGGCATGAAAGAACCTAGTTTGACTTGGTGGGTGGACTCAACGAGGAAGGATGCAAACAATTTTATGCTGTGCAGTTAATACCTATAGTATTCTTCAGGCCTCAAGTTAGGAAATCGTGATGAGCTGTGTCTAAGGTTCCAGACAAATCAAGAATGAGCAAGCCACAACCAAGGCCCTTGTTTCAAACTATTAGTAGTTACACTACTAGGCATAGTTTCCTTACCATAATGTGTTTGAAAGTTAGATTGATAATCACTTAGTGGATTGGTACTGTTGTACTAGGAGTACCTGTTCTTACTTTCTAAATGCAGCGCCCAGGCACTTCTAAAAATGACTACTGTACTTATAACAGAAGACTATCAGCACATCTTAGTAGCACATCTTAGTAGCACTATTATACATATACGAATGAGCATCTACTACTCTCAGTGCGGTTATTATTCTTGTAAATGATTGTCAGAAATTGGGTTATTATTTTGGGAGGGGTGACCACCACAAACTTATACATTACAACCTGGTTAGGCAAAAAATAGATCTTAGAAAATATTTACTCAAACCCTAAGTAGGCCATAAGCAATAGGAAATCCACAGAGAAGTGCAATGATGTTCAAGGAATACCAACACTTTTAAAGTCAATAAACCAACAAAATAATATTGCCAAAATAGGTCAGAAAAAAGAAAATGTTAGACGGGTCAGCCATAGGGTGTTTTTGCCCCAAACATTCTGCCCACTCTCTTCTTGTTTGCTGAAATACACCATTGTTGGCTTTAGGACTGTGCACTTTACCACTGCCATCCAGTGATAAAGTCCTGTGTCCACCCCTTAAAACATGGCACAATTGGCCGAAATCTGTTTGGCACATTTAATTTACTTGTAAGTCCTTAGGAACATGGTACAAAATGTACCTTGGGCTGTAAATTAAATGCTACTAGTGGGCCTGCAGCACTTATTGTGCCACTCACTTAAGTAGCCCTTTAAAACATGTCTCAGGCCTGCCATTGCAACCTGTGTGTAGTTTAAAACTGTCAATTCGACCTATCAAAATAAACCTTTTTGCCAGGCCGAAACCTTCCTTTTTAATACATATGCCACCCATAAGGTAGGACCTAAACAGATCATAGGGAAGGGTGGAGTATATTTAAGAAGTTGGACTTGCACTTTTAAGTTTTACTTGTCCTGGTAGTGAAAAACTCATAACTTCGTTTTTCGCCACTGTGAGGCTTACCTCTCCTGTAGGATAACATTGTATCACCTTATTGCATTAATTAAGTGATAACTTTTGTTTGGAAAAAGGTGAAAATGTCATGTTTTGTCTCTAAAAAAAATGTAATTTAAAATCCTATTTAAAGGTAAAGTCACATTTAAGTCACCATTCTGAAAATTCCACTTTTAGAAAGTTGGCATTTTTTTATCCTAACCATTTCGTGCCTGCAGCCTGTGTCTCCTGGGTCAAATGATTGTGATTTTTAGTGACAGTTTACCTTTGTGTAGTTCTTCCACACAGTGAGACAAAGGGGGACTAAGAGCTAGCAGGATGGACTTTCCTGCCAGAATGGTAGGGGCGGATCTGTTCGCTGCCCCACTTACCTTTCAAAGGAGTTACCTCAGCATACTCACAAAGAACTTCACGCTAGTCTTTTGTCACCCCCGACCTTTGGGAGACATTTCAGAACCATCTATGAGGGGAAAACTCCAGAGGTTTCTTACACGTAAAATCTGGCACCAGGTATGAAAATAGGACCCTCAGATCCACTCTTTAGTTCAATCCTGCAGTATTGTGCAAGCACGCCTGTGTTATGGTCAGGAACATTTTTGTGCAGAAAGTGACACCTTCCTGCACAAATTGAATCCTTAGAGACATTTTCGTCTTTTCATGTGTACAACACGATACAGCACACATGGAAAAAGGAAGTAAAGAGGAGAAATAAAATATTTCTCCTTGTTGTGCCTCTGTCGGGTAGGCACACCATTTTGGCGCAAATTCAGTTTTTGAAAATCTGAGTTTGCTTCAAATTACATGGGCGGATGCATGGGAATGCCTATGTTCCACCCATGTAATGCCTACCCGATGCGAAGTGACTAAAGGCATTGCTATGTCCTGTGTTGTGTTACTTTGTATTTAATAAACCACGCAAAGTGACTTTGCCTGGCTTAGCAAATGCCAAACATGATTTTGTGTTGGGGATTTGTCACTTCTGTGTCATAGTAAATTTGGACCCAAGTCTTTTTTCTGAAAGTTAATCCACTTCAATGGGGAAAGGTCCGAGGCAGATGCCAGCAAGGGCACCTCAAAGTTAAATGTTTCATCAGCAAAAGTTCAAAGTGGGATAAAGCTGGATTTCTTAACTGCTGCGGTGGCTTCATTGCTGGCATGGATTTGCTGCTTCACCCTGGTCCAAGACTTTACTTTCAGACTTAGGGCCTGATACAGAGTTTGCTGGACGGGTATTCCATCACTAACATGATGCATATCCGATATGCCTTACTACAAATGCATTATATCCTAATGAATTGTAGTAAAGTGGACAAAACAGTGGTCATGATTGTGATAGAGCCAAACTTTAGATCATGTCATCAGTCACTTTTTGATTCTGAAAATTCTCCAGTGGAGAAAAGCTTGGAGCTTTAATCAGGCACGGCTCCACGAGGCTGGATGCCTTAATTGTGAGGTCATGCTGAACCCATTTTCAGTGCAGCAAAAAGCACCAAGCAGGAGAAACCTGTTTTTCTTGCCCGCCTCGGGGGCACCCTCACTGGTCAAGCCTCTCTATCTTGTCCTGGTCCTCTGGAGGTGGAAAGAATAAGTGAGTCCCACTTTGTTCCAACTGCTGGGAAGGTTCTTTCTGGGGCTCCTACAGTCTCAGGGTCCCAGGCCAGGCACCAGATCTCTCTTCAACCAGGGCTCCTTGCAGAGTCCTGTCTACTGTAGTTAGTTGGGCCTCGTGGAAGACAGGAGTCTTTCTGGGTTTTTTCCCTGCATCAGTAGGTCAGCAACCTGACCCTTGGAGAGCAGTTTCAGTTCCTGGGTTCCATCAGGAGTCACTGAGTCTTCTTTCTTCCACCAAGTGCTTCTACAAGTTCTGTATCTCCATGTCCAGGAAGGTTCTGAGGAGGTGTTGGTGAGGTAGCAGTCTTGTACTGTGCACTAGCCAGTTGGTGGAGTATTTTTCCCATTCTACTTTCTCACCTTATACGCACATCCTTTGACAGCATTTCTGCTTCACCTTACTGTAGACATTTTCAGATGTCCTAAATTTAAGATGGCTAGCCCCTTTGTCCACCAGAAGCATGTTGGCACCAATCCACTATTTAGATTAAATAACCACACATCCGTCAGGGTTCAAACTGGTTCTCTCTTTTACTGGGGTTAGTGCCTGGAGAATTATGAGGCAGTGAAAATGAATCGGAGAAGATCCTGCCAGCCCTACTAGATATTTCCAACTCAAAAAAGAGGTACAGAGGCCAATCTGTTCTCTTAAGAGTAGGGTTGTTAGCTTCAGACAAGAATGTGTGGTAAACCTCTGGAAGTGAGCTGAGTAGCAGAACTGATTCTCAGCCAGGCTTGGCTCAAGCAGCAAAAAGTATATATTTTTTAAAAGTTACTTTTCCACTAAAGTTGTTAAAAATTAGATTCACCACCATTAAATTAGATTTGAAAAACTAAGTGGAAAATAATCATTTTGCTTTTATATCCCCTGGTGATAGATTGTTTTAATTTTACAAAGGCCATTTCCTGGAGATTGTAGCCCAATCCTGCACATTGGAAAACATTTTTGGCTCATCAGTCACAGTGAGGGCACTCTTTCATATATGTCGTGTGCCACTTTTTTAATATGAAGCACCCTCCTAGGTGGGCTTGCAAGCCCATTTCATGGATGACATGAATATTTAAAAACATATGTAGTAGCCACAGCACTCTACGTTCTTTCCATTAGATCATATTTCTTACCATTTCTCTTGTTTTTCTGTGCTAACTTGAGTGTCACCCTTTGACCAAGGGCAATTCATTAATTACAAACCTGTCTGCACATCCCCATTCAGGAGTAGTGTCATTCCTTGTCGCGCTCTTTTACTATGTGCAATATTACTTCAAAAACTCTACCTCATCTTACTTAATGTCTTCTCCGCTTATGCCAATGTAAACAACGATTTTATGCTGATCAACATTAATAATGAGCAATCTCCACTGAGGATTGTTCTTTAAAATATTTATCTCATACTGTTTTCTGTTACTTCACATTCGATCTTTTCTTTTTCTCAGGCCATTAACTCCACAAAACCCAATGCATTAAAGTCATGCTGCCCTTCTTCAGGAGGTTAATTAATTAGGGAATTCTCCTAAAATACCTGAAAAGAAAACAGTGCAATTATATATCAAATAACTACATCAATGTCTGAAACATACAAGTCTTGAAGTCAATTATTCCCTTTGATGTTTACATTACTAATTATCTACAATCTAGCCATGTATACATGATTGTAACTCTACTGTCAACTCTTGTCTTATACTAAATAAAATTGTATCCTCTATCAATGATGCTGTCATTTTGTGAAAACATTGCAGTATAACAAATGACTCATACCTCTGTCAACTGATCTAGTCATGCTGTTAGTCACTCCTAATTCTTTAAATGGTGTGCTGAGACACACCCAAAAAAATCTATAAATTAATCGTACCATGTGTTGAGCTAGCATGTGTTAGTCTGACCGTAATATATACCATACGTGTAACACTTGCATCGATATGCTTACTCGCTCTTACTGCTTATTTTCTCCTACTTTAGGCAATCAAAGCCTTGCATCCTCATGGTAATCAATGCCACGCATTTGTCTTTTCGGGCACAGCATTTGCTGATCCCGGACGTTTTGGCACCTTTGTACGTGATGGTTTTCATGACCACATGCTCACCTATTCCAAATCCTGTATTGGCCCAGAAGTAATCTGCTGTGGCAAGGATAATTAAACTTTCTCTACATGGCGGCCATCTTAGAGCTGTTTTATGTATACTATATTTCTACTGGATACTAATGGGCCCCACTACACAATACAGCCCTTGCAGAGTTCCTATTCTGGATAACTTGTGCAAAGAAACTTGATGTTAAACTGCCATACTTTCACAACACTAAATTGGCTAATTCGTTCCCAAAACAGCAATCCTGAATGTTCTGTCAAAATTATCACAAAGAGGTTTAAAAAAACTGAAAATATAAAAATGAAAAAAATACAAATGATATTACAAAAAGCATGAATACTCCATTCTATCATTTAACCTTTTCAGCATTAAACTGTCAAATATTTTAATCCCGAATATTTCTTTTAGAAGCAGTTCCTTTTTTGTGTCCATTCCTACACTTTTATTAAGAACCTCCAATACGGTAAATTTCAGTTGCTTTTGTATATTGAAATGAACTGCTACTGAAGGTTTATCATTCTTCGTTCATATACTGCTACTATTGTGTTCTTTTAACCAGGTCTTCATTTTATGTTCAGTCTTTCCCACATACACCATTCCACATGGGCATTTCAACATGTAAACAACATTCTGTGTATCACAGGTAACTGTGACCTTCAAAGGTATTTTAGTTCCCTTCAGAGGGTGTGCAATTTATGTTCCTATGAGGTTGTTACAACCTCCACAATTATGACAAGACAATGTTCCTTTATACACTTTTGGTGCCATTTTTGCTGACGTTTCTCACATCAATATGTCTTTGGTATTCTTAGTGCAAATTTCACAGCAGGACCACTGTAGCAATTAGTGAAGAGAACTAGCTCTTCTAAGCAGGGCTACTAGAACTACCATAAGAGAGGGCTCATATTTTCATAACAGAAAGATGCTGGAAGGTTTCAGTATAACATGTCACAAATAAAGTTATGCTTAATCAGAGGCAGCATACATCTGTTAGAAGAGCACCAGCACTTCTCAGAATGAAGCAAATAACAGTAATTGACAGAACTTGCAGTCATTTATTTTTTTTTCATTTTGAAAAATGAAAACTCATCTGGCATTATAGCCCATGCAGGAGTTAGAAGACTCTTTAAGTCAAAAGGATGTTCGCGTAGATATATTTTCAGAATAATATTGGCCTCAACATTATGCAGTGCAAATGCTCATCAGAGTACTTCCAATTTTGTTTAATGAAAATATGCTAAAATATAAAATTTTCGTTTCCAGTCAATCAAGAAGACAAAACCTTATGTTCATCTTTCCATTGTCCATGTTTTGTATTACAAATATTTAAATAAAAGACATTGATTATTTTAGACACTATCCTCACACACATAAGTATAGGATATAGTAGTAACTGTGGGAGGAGTAAGGAGTACTTCTGAAAAAATAGGGAATAGTTACTACAAAATTAGTGTGTTTAACACATAACATTCTCAAAATACAAATTTAAATGTATAGAAGTGCTACTGTCAAAACATGCTTAAATGTACTTCACCCCAGCCTTGGAGAAAGTTAAGCACCATACAAGACCAACTACTGGTACTCCAACACACTCTACAAAAACCAGTGAATGCGGGCAATAACAATAACACATAGGCAAAGACATAATAAATTACATTAAATAAAATTACATTTTACATTGACTTTATGTAAGTTATTTTTAACTTTATTATTAAATAATGTTTAAATAAGTTTTTAAATATTAACGTTTTAATATACATATTAAAATTTTGAAGAAATGTATTGTACATTTTAATATTTTTAAACAATTAATATAAAACATAAAGGATTATATAACTTGCATCCAAGATTTTGAAACATTCATCACAATAATACTGCAAGGAATGGAGAGAGACAGCAACCATTACATTTTCTTTAACTTGATTCAATTTAATTTAATTTAAATGTTAAACAAAATTTCAAAAACTGTATTTATGTTAAAATTTAACATCATTTTAAGTTTTTGTGCAAGTATGTTGTCCCTTGTTATTGTGTAATATTTTTTAGTTAAACAAATACACTTTATTCTTAATATAACATTAATTTTCTCAAAATTGACTGTTACTTTCGATATGAAAGATCACACCCGGGTAGCAAAGATCTCCAAAGACAGGTGGAAAGCTACTAGCAGTAACCTTTTGGGCATGTATTCAGTCGTAGGAGTCGTAGGAGTCTCTCATTTGCTCACAGCACTGATGAACCTGTTTTTCTTGTCTGCATCATTTGAAAGGGTGAAGACTCGAAAACCTGCATGTAGGTGTAAACGTACAAACAAATATGGTGAATGCACATGCAAACGACGCTTTGTGACGAGGACCTAGGCACCCATACCTGAAACAGAGAACCATATAACTGGAACCACCGTCCTTGCCAACCACTACAAAACCATGTAATGTAAAGCAAATCTAATGTAAAATGTAATTAAAACAAAATGGCAGAACAACGGATATAAATAAAGACTACTATGGGAAAAATATTATTTTATATATATTTTTACAATGTATTAAAAAGATGTTTGAAAAACTATGAATATAGATTGCAAATGCAAAAAAAATCAAAAAACAAACTTTAACTTTATATTATGAAAAATATCACTAAAATATTTATACAATAAAATGTACATTATATTAAAAGAAATATTAAAAATAATTATAAATATTTGTGTTATGTGCATGCCCCTCTTGGACATATAGTTGGATGGAGCTAATTTACTAATCAAGCTACAAATCTACAAACATTAGGGTAAGTGCATATATTTGAAGGAGGTAAGATTTGCTATTGGGGCACTGATCTCAAAAGCATTGGATCAAAATAATATATTTGGAGGTATCATTTTCACTGTTTTGACACTAATCCAACAAACATTGGAGTAAGGCATATATCTATGGGGCCAAATTTACTATTCTAACTCGAATATCAGTAGCATAGGGAAATTGCATACATATGGATGGGGTCAGGTTTACTATTCTACCTCCAACAACATTGGCCAAAGTGAACATAATTTAGGGGGTCGGAATTACTTTTTTAGCTCCAACCCCAAAACATGAGGGAGAGTGCACATATTTTTTAGAGGAAAATATTTATTCTAACACCAATACCTCAAACATTTTGGAAAGTGCACACATTCGGAGAAGGTTATATTTAATATTCTAAATCGAAACTCACAAACATTAGAGAAAAAGCATGTAGGGGTTCATGTTTACAATTGTAGCAACAATCCAACAAATAATGTGGTAGGTGCATAAAGTTGGGGTTGGGGAGGGATATAGTATTTTGACTCTGATGGCACTAAGATTTAGGCAATTGTACATATTTGGAGTGGGTGAGTTTCACTAATCTAACTCCAATGCCACAAACATTGAGCTAAGGGCATAGATTTGGTAGTGGGGTATTTACATTTACTATATGTTAAACATCAATATTTTTAACAAACTTAAATGACCAATATGCTTCCCCTCAATATTCTGTCCTACAATATTCCTGATGTGCTGATATTTTTTTCCATAACATTATTGCCTTGTGATGCTTTGGAGTCAAAATACCAACAGAGTGATTACTGTTGTTAGAAACAAAGAAGGGGAGTTACTGGTTCATCAAAGGGGCCTCCATAACACAGCCACTAAATATTAAAAACAACTGTATACCCACCAGATTCAACAGGATGTGGAACTGGTATGAATCTGTGGAAGGAAGCACAGTAACAAGGCAATTGGTAATGCCATTCAGATAAGATCAAGATTCTGTGGATGATCTGCATTCTAGGCTAGTGAAAAAACTCCCAAACATGGTCTCTATGTTACTTTTTAATCTGATTTCACTAGTCTTTTGACTCTCAGGCTCTCGTGTGAAGTTGCAACACTGCATTTGTGGCTAATAATTTCTTGAGCTTTGTGAGTAAAAACTTGCAAATCGTAAAATAAGGGGAATCTTCAGGGACCCTCTGCATTGCAGCATTAGGACATATTCCCACTGCTGTGATGTGCTACTTAGGGCAAAGATGGGGTTGGCATCAGTTAGTAGTCAGCTTGTCCCCAACACAGAATCCCCATCCCACCTCAAAAAAGTCCTAGTACTCCATCTCCTCTCACTCGCCCTGCACTGAAAGTCACCAGCTTTAAACAAGGGTTTCAATTGCTAGTTGCTTTAATGCTTTCAAAGGGTTCCAAAGGTGGACAACTTCTGAAAGCACTAACAGGCAGCCACGCTGAAGGTATGCGCTTATAGATGACCACGCGCTGCTTGAAATTGACATTGCTTTTAAAGTTCCTTTATTTTACTATTTGCCTTTTTGCACAAATCACTGGTTTTTAACTCCACATGCGGTCCTAACCGCTAATTTTAATCTCACCTCGCTTATCCTCCATACTCTCGCCATCGTCAGTCCCTGCCCTGGTCCGCTGCGGCTGATTGTGCCATTTGAGCGGAGGGCGGGACCTTAACTTAGCAAACACTTCTGGTCACGGAAGGTGGCGGTCTAGTCTTTTCGCGGCTCTCTCCCTATTTCAGCCGCATGCCACAGCGGACGCGCAGTACTAACAGGCAGCCACGCTGAAGGTATGCGCTTATAGATGACCATGCGCTGTTTGAAATTGACATTGCTTTTAAAGTTCCTTTATTTTACTATTTGCCTTTTTGCACAGATCACTGGTTTTTAACTCCACATGCGGTCCTAACCGCTAATTTTAATCTCACCTCACTTATCCTCCATACTCTCGCCATCGTCAGTCCCTGCCTTGGTCCGCCGCGGCTGATTGTGCCGTTTGAGCGGAGGGCGGGACCTTAACTTAGCACACACTTCCGGTCACGGAAGGTGGTGGTCTAGTCTTTTCGCAGCTCTCTCCCTATTTCAGCCGCATACCACAGCGGACGCGCAGCACTAACAGGCAGCCACGCTGAAGGTATGCGCTTATAGATGACCACGTGCTGTTTGAAATTGACATTGCTTTTAAAGTTCCTTTATTTTACTATTTGCCTTTTTGCACAGATCACTGGTTTTTAACTCCACATGCGGTCCTAACCGCTAATTTTAATCTCACCTTGCTTATCCTCCATACTCTTGCCATCGCCTGTCCGCGTACTGACCGCGCACAGCGCCAGTTACTATGCCAGTTTTAATCCAGAGGACTCTGGTTGTTCTGGATCTCAATATTCCAGGGAAGCCTTACTACTTCTCAGACCCACAGGCAATCTCTGCCCAGGCGCTATCTTAGATCCTTACTCAATTTCTGAAAAAAAACACTGCCCCCACTGCTCCATGGTGGTTCATAGTCTGCCGCTAACCCTAGCGAGACGCTGGAATTTCATGCAAAGAACCGCGGATCAAAGGATGAATACAACTTGCTGCGTTCTCCTTAATACTAGATCTCTTAATAAAAATGCCTTACCATTTCATGACCTCCTGGAGGAGCATGCAATCGATATAGCCTTCGTTACAGAAACCTGGGCTGATTCCTCCTCCCAACCAGACCTCCTAGGGGCTCTTCCTGAGGGCTACAAAATTTGCAGGAAAGATAGAGTTGGGAAAAAGGTAGGAGGCTTAGCGCTCATAGCCAGAAATGGTTTTAATATATGGTTTAAACCAATCTTAGATTATACAGAGAGCAAGGCAGCTATTTTGAAAGTCGGGCTTGATAGCCAGAACACCTTCAATGGCACACTAATTTATCGTCCACCTACAGCCAAATCCAGCTTTTTAAATTCTATTGGTCAGCTTCTGGAGATTAAGGCAAAACAGTCCAACTTTTCTATTTTGGGTGACTTTAACTTTCAGCTTGAAAACACTGCTGACACAGACACCGAAACCCTTATAGACCACATGGCTAGTAGAGGACTTACTCAGTTGGTCAAGGTGGCCACACACTCGGCCGGGCATTGCTTGGACTGAATCTTCTCGGACCACCCCAATCTAGTATGGAACCGAGTACTGCCACTTATCTGGTCTGACCATAAGGCAATCATGTTTGAGGTTACCCTGCCACCTAAAAAGCCCACTAATGTATCTAAGAAAGTCTTTAGCGCTCAACCTTGGAATAAGGTAAAGGGAGAAGAGCTAAACAAGGTGCTCACCTGCTCTTGTCACCCTGCCCTGGCAGATTTGGACGAGGCAGTGACGAGCTATCACTCCTGGATTGTCTCCGCTGGTCAGCAGTTGGCTCCTCTGACCACACGGAGGTCAGTCAGGCAGTCACCCTCTGAACCATGGTTCAATGAGTCATTGAAGGCACAAAAACAAATATGTAGAAGACTAGAAAGGAAATGGAGGCTAGAGAACGATGTTCAGACTAAATCAGACTATAGACTAGCCATCCAAACATACAAAAATAAATTAGCAGACTCCTTTCAACAAAAAGTCAAACAAGTCTTCGATGCTTTTGTACCCCAATCTAACCTTTCGGCATTGCCCCACAAGCCCCCGAGCGACAGTCCAGTTTTGCACGCCAAGGCGGTTAGCTTCACCACCCCTACACTTTCAGTCTTCCCGCTAATCACGCTTGAAAGGACCACCAAATTAATTTCCTTAGTTAAATCTGGATCTCCTCTTGACCCATGCCCTCCGAAAATTCTCCACCTGGTCCCCGAGACCACTGCGTCTGCACTTTGGCCCATCTTCAATCTCATGAATTCTTCAGGGAGTTTCCCCATGGAATGGAAAAAAGCCTCCATTCTGACACTTTTGAAGAAACTCAATCTGGATCCGGAGGACCCCTCCACCTACAGACCCATATACAGACTGCAGTTTCCAGCTAAGATCATTGAAAGATTTCTTAATGAAGAACTGTCCGCTTTCCTTGTGGACAGTGACATTCTGGACCATTCGCAATATGGTTTCCGGGCCCATCACAGCACTGAATTGGCGCTAATCTCGGCCACTGAAGAGCTGAGGCAAACGCTCGACAGAGGGGGGAGCGCTGCCCTTATCCTGTTAGATCTCTCAGCAGCATTTGACACGGTCAACCACGATGTGTTGGTTGAGCGTCTCGCCTCGCTGGTAATTAGGGATAAAGCGCTCCTCCTACTTAGCTCCTTCCTGTCTAACGGGTCTCAATCGGTGGCACACGATGCATTCGTCTCCCCAGCTTTCTCACTCCCTTGTGGAGTCCCACAGGGCTCATCATTGAGCCCCACCTTTTTTAACATGTATGTCACACCCCTGGCCAGGCTAATAAGAAGCTTCGGCTTTACGCTGGTGTCCTACGCGGATGACATGCATATAATAGTGTCCATTAACAGCTCGTCCTCCGACACTGCAGCTTGATTTAAAGACTGCATGAGCCATATTGGGAAGTGGATGCAGGATTACTGTTTAAAGCTCAACACATCCAAACGGCAACACGCCAGTTAACTGGTCAGACAGATGGTGGCCGAATCATATGGGCTCTCCTCCGACACCCGCTAACAAAGTAAAAAATCTTGGAGTTCTCTTCGACACCAAACTGTCCTTTGAAACCCAGATCAATCACACCACATCGGCTTGCTTTTTCATTCTTAAAATCTTGAAAAAAGTACTTCCATTTATTCCACTTGCGCTAAGAAAAACAGTAGTCATAGCGTTAATTCCCTCCAGGCTGGACTATTGCAACGCCCTTCTTACTAGTGCAAGCAAGCGTAGCATACCTAAACTCCAGATGACTCAGAACGCCGCAGCTAGAGCTGCTTGTGCTCAATCGCTATGACTCGGCCTCCAAGGCTCTCGCAGAGCTACACTGGTTGCTCATCAGCAAATGTATTCATTTCAAAGCATTATGTATTGCGTTTAAGGCTACACATGGCCTTGGTCCTTGGCAACTGTCGCAACTTTTCAAACCCTATATCCCGGCCAGATCACTTAGAGCATCAGACAGCGGCAACCTGATCATCCCCAAGGTACACAAAGTTAAATGGGGAGGAAAAAACTTTGCCTTCACCACCTCCAAACTTTGGAACTCCCTGCCTATTTCTCTCAAAAAAGAATCCAATTTGCTTAATTTCAGGAAGCACCTAAAAACCTGGCTCTACTAACGTACCTCCATCTCTACCTCTGCTTGCCTGCCCTGTTAAGCGCCTTAATGGGATTATCACCACTCTCCACGCCCGTCCTGCGGATTCGTTCCCTGACGTTTGCCGGTATTAATTATTACAGCGCTCTCTTCCTTCTCATTTTTGAAGCGGACACCTCGACATTTGAGGCCACTATTTTTGAGAGAGGACCATATCCTTCCAAGTGACCACATAGTACAGCGATCCTGATGGTCTCAGTCTATTCATGACAATAGGCCTTAAGTGATTAAGGCCCTCACCCTGGGCCATGACTCACTACTATTTTTTGTAATCACGGTTACTGTGAACTAGAACTGAAGCCAAGCCGTGGCTTTCGTATAATGGGAATTTAGTCTCCTTACCAACATTAAGAAGAACCCAGAATTATCAGAAGGACCTCTGCAAATTGGGCAGCCACTTTGTGTTGCTCGAATTTCTGTCCTGAAGAGACCCCGTAACGCGAGAGGGTCGAAACGTCGTCGACTTTTTTAAAAAGGGAGAGCCTTCAACAAACCATAGTCGTCTATAAAGAATTGATTGTATTTCATCTCTAATATTGGCTCCTCTTTGATTTACAAATAACCACCACCTCAACTTTTGCAGTAGCACCATTTATATTTCACTGACTTGGTTATGGTCACCACACTTGGGGTCACAGATCACTTTCAAATGTGATAAATGTATATAATGTAAATACACAGACAGTAAATGTTTTATGCCTTTTTGTATGTGAAAATTCTGTTATACAAAATAAATAACACTCACTCCGGCTGAGGTGAGTACTACAAAAAATCTTGTTCTGTGGGCCTTGACGTAAAACTCTATGATAATAATCGTATGCCTTATTGAGTTACGGTTTCATTCTAGATTTGTTGTTCTAATTGAGTTAAGCAGGATATACTAATAGCTGCTAAAATAAATTATTCTTCAAGAAAAATGAGTTCCTTGTGAACACTGTCTCTGCTACTACTGTTAAGCGCCTAGACACCTCCGGGTACTTGTAGCGCTATATAAATTTTTCATTTCATTATAAAAACAATCTTGCATCCAATCGAAGAAGCTGTAGTTTATTTTGGTTCATTTACAACTGGCTATACATTTTATCACGCAAATTCTTTAAGGTTATTTGCAAAACGGCTGTAATTTAATAAAATAAGTTATACCAACATTGTAATGTTATGTGTGACATGCATGAGATTTAAAAGTTATGAATGTTGAAGACAAAACAGAGCATCAGATGCAGATCAATCTCAAATATCACACCTGGGTATTTGGACCTCTACATTACATCGATACTCTTAGCCTATCTAAATGAATTAGTAATATTGGTTACATAGATGCCCATAATATGGCAGCCTCATAATTAGCCTCCAATTTCATTACCCGACTGAACACTACAAATGTAAGTTTGATATGGGCACTGTGCCACATTCGTCCTACATGAAAAGTATTTTTGAGAGAAAGGTAATACATATGTTACACCACATTTGTTCCTTGAGCATATTTAATATAACAAAATTGTCTTTCACTGTCTCACTGTCTCACTGTATGAGCCTGATTCACAAAGGTAAGTTTACACTTTTGTGTAAGTTTACTACTTTTAGGTATTCACAAACTACGTGCAGGGTTTTACGACTCCACACTCCCTATTCTTATGTGTGCTGAGTGTTCCGCACCTGGAGACTCTGATATTGGGACAGAGAACTCCGCACAAATAAGTATAGGGAGTGCGGAGTCATAAAGCTCTGCACATAGTTTGTGAATTGCATTTCATAGTAAGTTTTGTAGTACTACAAAACATACTATAAGTGCAGTTTGTGAATAAGGCCCTCAGTGTACAACCACTCATTACTTCCCTGCTTGATAACAGTAGGCCTTAGACTGTCTTGATGACACCAGGGTCTTGTGTACTGCTTTCCCCAGGAATTGTCAGCTCCCACTAAGACAGGAATGCCCTTGCTGAGGCTCCATTCCTTGGGAGGTACAGATTTGAAGACTTTTGGCAGCATTCTCAACATAAAAATAGGACTTATTGTTCAGACAGAGGAGAAATCCAAGCATGAGAGGAGAGTGCTGCTGAATTCAGTGGAAGGGAGCTTTGGAGGAGCTGCATTGATAGACCCAAAAGGGAAGAAGAGGAGAATACTAATGGAAAACCCAGAACAATGGAGAGGACTGCAAGGACCACTTTGCTTGACATAAGGAAAATATCCCTAGTTGTCCACCAATAGCCCTCAGCAAAACATGGGGACACCAGCCAGAACAACAGGATTAGTATCCAGGAAGGGTTAGTCGCTGTACCTAATATTGCCACAAACCAGGGCCCTGGTCATGGCTTAAGGTAAGTGGTGTCCATTTGGTGGCACAGGAAAGGGAAGGGACAGAAGTTCTGAGGTGGTGAGACTCTGAGAGAGCACAGGATCTGGGACATGAGTGAGCAAAGAAGGAGACTTGGCACTATGGGTGATATAATTCCCCTCACTGGTTTAACTCCAATCAGATCCTTACATCACCTTGGCATGAGCAGTCCACTTTTTGTAACCTCTCTCAGCCCTTTCCCTAACAAGAGAAATCATTAACCAGTCCTCACAATTAAAACATCTTGAACATTTTGGTTCCTCTTCCAAGGGGCACTATTCTGAAGGAAGAAGAACCCCTGAAGAAAGTTAGAAGACATCCAGAGAAGAATAGTGAAAGAATTTGAATTGTTTTGTTTGTTCCCCTGGCTGAACCCCAAGGTTTACAAAGAATACTGACTGTCACTTTACTTTTTATAATGATGAATAGTCCTTAGCCTTATTTATTTGTCTTCCCTTGACTTCTTTCACACTACAATCATATATTTTTCAAATATGCTACTGAGTATTGTTCGTCAACGCTACTGATATGAAATGAGAGTTGGTAGAAGAATCCACCACTGGCAATTTAAATAATCTGCATTTTCAATTGATATGTTTACCAGAACAACGTGTTAGTTATGATTCCCCTTCATAGACACCAGTCGATTAGGATTGGAAGTGATGAGTTCAAGACGAGAGCCATTATCATAGATCTGTTGTTGCACTATTGAATAACTCAATTTTTACTTCTAAAAGAGGTGAAGGTAAATATTTGAGTATCAGACCTGTCATACTAGTGAAGGTTTAAATATCTAAGAAGGTGTTTCCTGAGGATCTGATCAATTAAGCTGTTATGTCGTCAATATATTTTTGTGCTAGCAATTATTTCCTCCTGTTAGACCTGGCACCATTGGCGTGGGTCTCCCTTCCATTTTTTGCTTGTACCTCCTGTGTTTTGCTGTGTGTTGGACTCCATTTTTGCTGGTCTAGATGCTTTGGGCACTTTGCCACTGCTGTTCAGTGCCAAAGTGCACGTACTTCTTGTAAATTGTCGTTATGGATTAGTGATTCCATGATTGGCATATTTAGTTTACTTGTCAGACCCTAGTACAGTGCACTGTGTGCGCCCACGGCCTGTAAATCAAATGCTGCTAGTGGGCTGCAGCACTGATTGTGCCACCCACAGAAGCAACCTGTAAAATGTGCCTCTGGCCTGCCATTGCAGAGCCTGTGGGCAGTCTGGGACTGCCATGTCAACTTGGCAAGTGCACACACTTGCCTGTCCCCAAACCTTCCCTTTTCTACATATTAGTCACCCCTAAGGTAGGCCCAAGGTACCCCTGTGGGCAGGGTGCATTTTATGTGTGGCATTTCCTGATAGTGAAATACTGCCAATTTCGTTTTTCACTATTGCAAGGCTACCTGTTCCCATAGGACAGAATGGGGAGTTTGTTTATAACATCTTATAAACATAACTGGCCCTGGGAACAAGGTAGACAATTAAAGTTTAGTATGCCTGAACTCAAAATGTTAAAATACATCTTTTAGTGAGGGTGATTTTTACATTCTGTGTTTGAAAATACCACTTTTAGAAAGTAGGTATTTTCTTGCCTAACCATCCAGTGTGCCTCTGCTAGGTTTGTGTATTGCATGTCTGGTTTTTGGATGACAGGGACTGGAGAGGGGCAGTGGCTCCAGAAGTCTGATGAGTCAGGGCTGGGCTGAAAAGACCTGGGCTGCATTTAGAGTAGGGGGAGGAGATTTCCTTTTCACCTGAATCGGCCTGGTCTGCCTTCAACAATGCTGTCTCCACCTCCTGCCAGGAAGCTGCACCAGGGAGGACAGAACTGGTTTTGGCTGGGTACAGACACTCTCTGCCTTCAGAGAACAAAGGATTTTTGTGTATAAAAAGAAGGGCCCAGACCCCAGACTTTTAGATCACTTCTGGGAAATCAAGAGGAACCTTTGCTAAGGAGAAGAGCAGGATAAGCTGAGGAGGAATACTGCTCCTGTGTTGTTTGCTGTCTGGGGTTGGCCTGCAGTGGCTGCTTGCTGCCAAGGAAAGAAGAAAAAGGACTTTGTTGTTTACTTTGTCACCTGCTTGAAGAAAAGATCTCCAAGGGCTTGAAACTGAGCTTGCCTCCTGTTCTGAAGTCTCAGGGACACAAAGACTTCACCACCAGCTCCCCTGAACTTCCTTGCTGGGTGTTCTGACCTGCAAAGAGGTGCCTGCTGTTGTTTTGGACCTCTAGAGACTGTTTTCCGCTGGGAGCTGAAAGAATCCACGCATTGTCCCGGATCGTCGCATTGCGGTGCCAAGTTTGTTGCATCGTTGTCGGACGCAGTAAGAAACCGACGCATCACCTCCCCACGCAGTAAGAAACCGATGCATCACCTCCTCTCCGGTAAGGAACCGACGCATCACCTCCCCTGCGCAGCAGTAAGTAACCGACGCATCACCTCCCCCGGAGCAAGGAACCGACGCATCACCTTCCCTGAGTGTAAGGAACCGACGCATCACCTTCCCTGCGGCCCATTTTGTTTGTTTGCGTGACGCATCCCAGGTACTTTGTGTGAAAAGTGTTGCATCTGCAATTTGCTTTGAACTGAACTATTTCTACCATCTGAAAGTCATATTTTTATTACTGTATTGTGGATTTTTGCCGTTTGCTCTTGTTTTGGTTTAGATAAAGATTACTTATTTTTCTAAACTGGTGTGGTGTCCATTTGTAGTGTTTTCACCGTATTACTGAATGTGTTCACAAATGCTTTACACACTGCCTCTGAGATAAGCCTGTCTGCTTGTGCCAAGCTACCAAGGGGGTGAGCAGGGGTTATTTTAGAAGTGTATCCCCCTTACCCTGACTAAAAGCAAGGGTCCCTATTTGGACAAAGCTACCTACCTCTGCCAACTAGAGACCCCCATTTCTAACACCTCCCAAATAGTTACAACTGACTTTGCTCTCTAGACTTTATATGGGGGTTACTTTTACACCTGAAATATGGGGTGGATGTGTTCATGAATCTGTTTACGAAACCTATGACCATAGTGAATTCGCTAAGTACCCCATTCCTCTCAATATGAAGCTATGCTCACACATATTGTTGCATAGTCAATACACACGGTCTTACAAAAAAAGTCTGAAATCTATATATGCGCCTAATAACATTTATATTTTGCGATCCATCAAGTTTGCTTCCGTACATGTATGAACTTGTTCAATAAATGCTTGTTTTTATATATAATAGTGAGCAACACTCCTATATCTCCCATATTGAGGTGAATTATGGCGAAGCATTGGGAATCCAGCGATAGGGTTAAGGTATGACTCACTGGTTTGCGCCAAACCTCTCTGAGGGAAAGGTGGGCTTGGGTCTATTCAGTTCTAATGTCAGTCAATTGAATATCCTGGGCAGAGGCGATCTACATTTGTGGAGGCGCATAGAAGAGCGGAAGCAATTGCCTTTATGATGGAAGTTATCATGGAAAATTATTGCTGAGTGAAAGTTAGATTGCCCAAATGGACTAGTATTGGTGTCTACTGTTTAAGGGAGACTGTGACAGTACATATTTGGAATTTGGAAGATAGAGCAGTTGTTGTTAAACTGTCCAGAATAACTCTGTCCTATCAGTGGATTTCTGTTAAAGTTGGCACGGGAGAAGGTTCCACGCAGTCGTTTCAAAGCTCAACATTTTGATATATCATATGCTGCCAAATACTGCTCAGTGAGTACATTGCATAATTTTATGCATGTTTCGTGTTTTTGGCAATCATCAGATTAGGTTAGTCCTATCTTTTCAGAGTGAGAGCACAGTATACTTTTCCCTAAGTCATTTTCAGTTTAACTCAGCCAAGAAATACGAGTCATCTCAAAAGAGCACCGTGAACCTCTAATGTTTAACTATTGCAGGCTCTAGCAGCGCTCTCTTCAGAACATTGGCACCTGGCTGATGCATGGTGCAGCTGTTACCCCCCTCAATCATTCTGGTACTTGTACTGTTCAAACTTCTCAGTCTAATACTGTTAAAGTGATTTATTTTTGTTAAGATAGAAAGAGAACTGACATAATTTATTAATACTACACGAGGTTTTTACCACTAGGTAATTGGGTCTGGATTCAGGTTCTAGCCAGGGAATGCTCTGAAAACCACATATTTTTGTGTTGACAACAGTGTGCTGGAAGGTGGTACCTTTTGTTATTGCACAGCATATATGCACATATATGGAAGTCTGCAATAACAAACAAAAAAATGCTGCTTCTAATTTATGTATTGCAGTACATCACAAGTAACCTACAGTCCGAAAACGACATAGCTACTCTGCCCTAATAACATATTGCAATTTAATTGTGAAGTCATAAATCCCTGATGGCAGAGACAGCAGACAGTATGAAAGGCAAATCATGGATCTGTATTGTAGTTGTTTAAATAACGAAAAGAAGAACTAGTTTTTCTGCTAGTCTAAAGTGTTTTTATCCTGAAAGTGAACAGTCACAAGAAGTTCCTAAGAAATGTATGCAATACATTTATTTTTGCACTGATAATGTTCATTGCATAAATGCCCAAATCTCTCTGCAGGCTACCAAACACCCTGAGTTATAGTAATTTTTCAATGAGACATCACACTGCTTATAATATATTTTTGGAACATACTACTTGCTGCATATATGTGTGTATACTTTCACCTACAAATTATACATTTATTTTATGTAGCTATAAACATATCATTTCATTCATATGAAGGAGAGAGAGTCATACGGTTTAAGCTTTCTTTTTTAGAAAATGAGATGGTCTGGCCATGCAGTATAAGGAATAAAATCTGTTGTTACAGGAATGTATGCTGCTTAATGTACGTGTCCCCTTGGCTGAGTGCCCAACTCCATGTATCTGGTATCCTGGTTTTTGATTTTGGCCCTAGCCACACACTAATTTAGTGTATGTGAAGAGGCCTAGACCCTGTAATGAGTGAGGTCCTGAGATTGTACTGGTTCTGAAGAGGTGCACCAAGCATGCCCTAACTTCACTGACAGCGGACGTCTGTTCCTGTCATTGGATTAGCATGTAGAGCCGTGGTGGAAGCATACCGTGAATTATGAATCCATAAGTGACCAAACCTTTTTATCTGTGTCACTAAAATGGTGACCTTCTGGCCCAATCACGTGAAGCTCAGCTTTTATGTGTTTACCCAGATCCTAGGTCTAACATCATAAGGGTATGTTGTACCTGTTGTTTATGTGGCCTGTATGGTACATGCATTGTGTGTGTAAGTGCACCAGACCCATTGAGGCCTGTGGGAACCATATTGGCACCAAGCTTCCTTCTTTACAAGTATTGTACATCGTGTTCATTTATATATTTTATGAAAATAAGAAAACAGGACTCAACACAAAATTGTAAACTATACAGATAAATGTGCAAATTTGCATTGCTAGGTAATCAACACAGTTTCAAACTGGGTGTCCACAAGACTCCCATGTACTATGCAGTTCAATCCAATTCTTTCTTTGTAACTTTATCCAGTCTCTGTTTAGTCTGGAATTGTACTTTTTTATCATACTCTCGCTTTTTACATTTTTAAATGGAAGCTTCAATTTAACATTTGGATGAACAGTAAATATACTCTAAGAAAAGCCGATAGAAACTTGTTGCATGTAATAAGTTATTTCGATGAGTCGGTTTTACATAAATGTTTGTCTGTCAACAGATGTTTCCAGTTGATTGGGGATGTTGGTTTTCCGAACTCATGCATTAAATTACGGTGGTCATGCCTTGCCTATTTTCTTCTGGGCTGTCTTTGTCTATCATGTCAAGTACATAGAGACTTGCAGTCACATTGAATGGGAGACCACATACCTTGAACATCTTGCCACAATGACGGCAGTGCTTCAGTTCCTTGTTCAGACAGGTTTATTAATATTTTAGAAAAAGAGTAAATCATTACAATAACCATTCAGAAAATTGTTCGACACAGCAAAATAAAAAAAAGGCAATTAAATATTTAATAGTATCACGTAAACAAGAACTACAATTGCTATTATTAATTAGAACAGCAAACAAGAGAAGCTGAAATAAAGAAAAATGTAGTTATGTAGATTTATATTATTTTCAACGGAAACAATATATAACTGTAAATGATGTCTCTAATAAGTACACATTCGTATTAAATTATATGGTTTAAGAAACCTAGGGCCATATTCTCAAGGAAGTGGCAGAGAGAGGCGTTAGCCTTCTTGGCTTAACGCCTCTCTCCGCCACTTCGGAAACGCGAGGCTGCACCCTATTCTCAAGGATATGGTGCAGCCTCACGTTTCCCCCTGCGATGGCGCTAAATTTCACAACTTAGCGCCAACGCAGGCACCCTTGCACCAGAGTGCAAGGGTGTCTGCAAGCAGGGAGGTTTGTTTATGTACAGGAAGGTGCCCCTTCCTGCACATAAACAAACCTTGAATGCCAGTTTGTAACTTACATGTGTGCTGCTTCATGCAGCACACATGCAAGTTACGAAATGGCATTTAAAAAAAAGGTTTGTTCATGTACAGGAAGGGCACCTTCCTGTACATGAACAGACCATGGCATTTTGCTTTTTCCATGTGTGCTGCACAAGGCAGCACACATGGAAAAAGCTGAAATGCGGAGAAATAAAGCATTTCTCCTCGTTTCCTGGTCTTAAGTTTGGCGCTACCTCCTATTTACGCTGCCCTTGTGAATAGGAGGTAGCGTCGAACTCAATGGGGGATATTCTCAAGAACGTGTGATAATTATCGCAAAATTAGCTTAACGCAACTTTGCACATCGCAGTCTATCGCGTGAAAATAACGCTGTGTTAACGTTGTATTCCCAACACGGCGGTACCATGCGATAGTCTCATGCTAACGCGTCAAATGACCGCGATAAAATTACCGTGACGGCAAACAAGCGCGAAACACGAACGCGAAAAAAGTTGCGATGTGGCCAACCGCGATAAAAAAAACTGCGATAACCAGCGACAGGCCTGCAATTCCCACTCGTCACGCTGGAAAATGCACTATAAAAGCACCGAAAAACACAAACAAAATAATTCAAACTGCGTAGCACCATGGAGGAAGCCGGAGCAAGTACAGAGGACGACCAGAACCCCACAAGCCCCCAGGAGGACCAGCCTGGGACCTCGGGGTCACGGAAGGGCAAGGAGAAGAAGACGAGGAAGACGAGGTTCAGTCCGCAGGAGAAAAGGATCATCATCACGGAGGTGATAGAACACCACCAACAACTGTTCGTCACCTCCAACGTGTCATTGGCAAATAATAATGCAATATGGCAGTCCATCCTGGACAAGGTGAATGCAGTCGGAGTGAGGAGGAGGACAATTGGAGAGGTCAAGAGGCGCTGGAATGATGCGAAGCGCAAAACCAAGAAGAAACTCGCTGACAACCATCAGGCAGCAATGCAGACTGGAGGTGGCAGTCCAGCGGAACACCAGGAGCTGGATGAGATGGAGGAAATGGTGGCCACAGTCATCAGTGGGGAGACGGTGGCAGGAGTTGGGGGTCTGGACACTGCTTGACATGACCTGACACAACTGCACCAGGGTGAGTACTGAACAGGGACTTGGGGGGCGGGGGGAGATGGGCACAATGGCACACATGCACAATTAAGTAGAGCACACTGCACACCCACAATGACTCTGGATCATGTCCCGGATCCCCTTGGCACACTGCAGCACACATACAAACAGCAAGTAAGCCCCCATCCACTATGGGCACTTAGGGGTCCCTCCCCACACAGCACCAATCTCACAACCAACCCATGCACACGTGTCAAAACCAGCAAAGCTGCGTGTCTGTGAGCCACACTGACAATGCAAGTGACACTGCATGGCGAACAGCATGGCTGCAGTCCAATTATCATGACATGGTGCACGCCACGACACTGAGGTGGCTGAGTGTGGAACACATCCGTAAAGGAGCAGGTCACACTCTGACACATCCACCGGCACAAACAACCCCTGACGTCAACAACACATCTGCGGATAAACCATGCCCAAGAGTCCAAAATCCGAACTAGAGCCAAAATTAGCCAAGTCTGCAACATCTCAGCACTGTAGAAGCACAGAAGTCAAAGGCACACCGCCTCAAAGGGATAAGGGGCAGCAAAATCACAGCTGCAGGGGCGACTCTCCCACACTGCAGCACACACACATAGCAATAACAGCACATCATCATTGACGACAATGTGGTACAAAGTGCAACACCCTCACTACAGAACAGAGGACACAACTGGTTCCGCTTGTGCGTAGAAACTGGCCAATCACATCTGGCATAGCAGGAAACTGTGAGATGATAATGTACGTGTACAACCTCACATCCGTGATGTAGTTCAAATGTCCACTGTCCCGCATCAAATAGTCAGCTCCTCCCAAACAGTCACAATGTACATTGTCATGCAGTCTGTATGTAAACTTGAACAATGCATCAACATACATGTCAACACAATATTAAAATGCATCTCCCCTTCACATTGCAGAGGGACAATCAACACCTCCTGCAGAGCAGACCAGACAACTCATCAGTGATGATGAAGAGGACCTCCACACCTTCGACACCGACGCCCTACAACAGCTCATGGACAGCTACGGCAACCCACCTCCAGGAGCAGGGCAGCCTAGCTGCATCGAGGAGAACCCACCCCCTGCACAGACCACACAGCAGGAAGCACCCACCACCACGGCTGGCTCCCAGCACCTCACTGAAGAACACATTGCATTCCAAGGCCATGTGTTAGACTGCCAGAAGGAGGTGGCTGAACAGGTGTGGGTGGGGTTCGACCTCATGGCAGCCAAACTAGGTGACATACATGGGTGTCTAAGTCCCATCAGGGACCATTTACACTCCCTAACGGACACCCACAGTTCGCTCCATGATGTCCAACAATCCATGCCCGACATCGCTGGAGTCATGACTCTGAGAGGAGAACAACTGTCTAGTCAGAGTGGCCTCAGCGATGTCAGCCGAGAGTTGGCACAGATGCTGAGGATAATGGAGAACATGGAGCGGATGCATGCGGAAAGAATGGCAGCCACGGATGCACACCAGCGAAAAGTTGTTGGGATCTTCCATGCCCTGCAGATCCTCATCATCGCATTGCTGCCACTAAGGCAGTTGCTGATGAATGCTGCTGGTACTTCTACACACACATCTCCGGCCCCTGATGTGTCAGTGGCACACAGTGCTGCAGACCAAACATCAGCACCCACATGTCAGACAGATGACATAGAGGACGAAGATGCGGGTGATTCCACCTTTGTAGTAAGAAGGAGCCAGTAGCATTCTTCTCCGCCATATGCCCTGTTTCAGCTTGGTTCTGCCCTCTGCATCATGCCCTGTAACAACACCTCCCACTGTCCCCCGAAACACTCTGCGACACTCACCTTGGACCTCGACATGGACTGCCATATTTTGTTTGCTTACCAATGACACAGCAATCAGACTGCGGACTGTACTCTTCCTCTTTCGATGTACTTGTCAATCCCTAAATGACTCTGGCTGGCCCTCCACTGGGCTACAATGTAATGTGGGGTTTGCATGGCCATGTACTGCTCCAGCTCCGACACTCCACCGAATGTGAATAAATCATTCAAATTCACACAGATGTGTCATGTCCATAATCGATCAAGTATGAAAGTATGGATGAATGTAAGGACATTGATTGCCCAAAAAGGTACACCCTGGGAAATTAAAGCAATGCACATGTTTGACCGTGACACACATAGGAAGTGAGATGACTGGGAATGTGTGCACTAGCTGTGGCCTCATTGCTCTGAAACAACAATCGCGCAATTCCTCAACTTTGCCCCACGCAATGTTAGAAATAGGGCTGGGTATGAAATCTCAAAGTCGTTGGCAGGCCTAAAGTAGTGTCCCCCATCACATTTGACAACAGAACATCTCTTCGCATACCTACTCACACTCAACTGGGTGGACACAGCCTGTAGTGGTGGATCACATTGATCCAAATGGCAAGAATATGGACACCATACTCACATTGCTGAAGACACGTAAGAGCACAGGTCTATCAGCAACTATCCCAACCACTATGTCTGGCTCACAGAGGTGGAGCTGGCAATAGGGACTCACCCCTAAGTGAAATGCGTCAGTCAGTCCCTCCCTGTGTATGGACAATGCTCATTGAGGCACACGATTTGTCATTCCAATCAACACTCATCACAGTTGAACACTAGTGAAGTTGCGAAGACTTTATTGCCATGTGTGTGTCAGTACGGGCAAGACAAGGGCCACAACATGCAGACCAATGCATCAGACACTAACAGGCAGCATTCGGTCACGGTACAGTTCCACGTGACAGGCGTTGTGCATCCGCCAAGGATGTTCTGCCATTGTGTTGGTGGCTCTCGTAGAACCGGCACTCTTCTGACCTGCAGTAGTTATGTGGATGATATGCCACAGCTCGGAGCAATGAGTCGTATGTGTGTGCAACGTTTGGACATATGGGTTGTTGTGTACGTAAGTGTCAAGGGCATTCCATGCAAGAGTACCTCGAGCAAGGACTTCTGTGTGTGGGGTGTAGATACGTTGGTCTATCATTAGCGCTGTGCGTAGTGTGGGAGTCGTCATCATCTGCTATGGTATCTCTCTCAGGGGGTGCCTGCCGCATGCAAGACCAAGGTCAGAGGTGCAGATGTCCTTCCATCTTATGTATTGAGACAAAGGAGCTTTCATCCCTAATGTTACTCTGACTACAGCTTGCATTCTGGAAATGTGATGTGGCTTTCGCGCTGCAATTGAGGCAAGGCCTTAGGCTTATGGTGCACCAATAGCGATACACACACAACAGTTGGCATGCATGAGCCAAGAGCCCGAGCGGCCTTGCGCTCCTTGTACAATCCCTTCGTGCGCGGCCGCCCTCCGGGTGCATGCAACATTGCAACATTGTCGATTGCGGGCCGAGTGGCGCAGACACTGCAACAGAGACACGCATCAGTTGGTTTCCTGTCCAGCCCAGAAATGAACCACACCCAGAGCCCAGGGATAATTATTCACACCCCTATGCTGGCCTGACGTACGCCGACCCAGCCCACTCGGCATACGTATAAAGGGGGGACGACGACGCTACGTGTCCCAGTCCTTCCCCACTGCCGGAAGTGACATGGCTGCGTCCGCCTGGCATATCCCGAGACTCAATCAGAAAGGGTCCATGACTTGCGTTGCACAGAGTTGGTGGTACCGGAAACACTGCGGCCGGCACGGGCCTACCGCCACGGGACGGTGACTTTCGGTGCACTGAGGTAGGGGCACCTTAGGTGCTGAGCGGGTGTGCAGCCTGCGATGATGCGCCATCCTGGCGGTCCGGACTGGTAAGGGTTTGTGTGAGCCCTGCTGGACCGCAGTGTAGGCCTGAGCCAGCGGGCAGCGCGGGCCTACCGCCACGTGACGTTGCCTCGCAGTTCACAGAGTTAGTGGCACCTATAGAGCTGAGCGGGTGTGCAGCCTGCGATGATGCCGTGTGCACTGATATGATCTCTGCCATTGCTAAATCAAGACCCAGAATCACGTGTGTGACCTGGTGGCCCGCGGGGCTGCATCATGTGGAGGCTGCCAAGGTCGCGGGCCCCGGGCTTGGAGCTTGCACCGGCACGTGGTGGGCCCTCTTGGAGACAAGCTGGTGGCGGAAGGTGAGCAGTGAGGCCTGGATGAGCAGGGGCTGGCAAACACCGCTGGGCAGCGGGAGGGGCTGGGGTGCAACAGCCTGTGTGTGCAGGGGCGGCCAAGCGATGATGGCGTGTGCACTGATATGAACTCTGCCATTCATAAATCTGGACTCTGTTTCAGATAAGGGACCTGGTGGACTGCAGTGTATACCGGCACATGGTTGGAGACACACCGGTGGCAGCAGGTGAGCAGTGAGGCCTGGGTCCGCAGTGTCGGCACTCTCTCCCTCTCGCCCTCTCTTCCTTTCACTGTCTCTCTCTCTCTTTCTCTGTTACTCTCTCTCTCCTTCTCCCTCTCTTCCTTTCACTGTCTCTCTCTCTCTGCCTCTGTTTCTCTCTCTCTCCTTCTCCCTCTCTCCCCCTTTCTCTCTCTCTCTCTCCCTCTCTTTCACTCTCTCTCTCCCTTTCTTTCTCTCTCTCTTTCTCTCTCTCTCTGTCCTTTGATGAGCGCATGACACACCTTCTTATCTTGGATTTTGTCTTGCAGGCTGTGTCTTACAGATTGTCCACAGAAGACCCGCCATGACTCTTCCGAATAGTTGTTTTGGGTTAAATTAGAATAAAATAATTTGTTTGGAAATTCAAAGATGAATGAATGATTCTCCTTTTTCTGACCACACATGAATGTTAATTGTTATACTTGTGCGACATCAGGCAAATTGTTTTGTTCATGATTTCGTAAAGTTGATGTGAAATATCTTTGTCCGGGGTAGGGCCCTGGGGGGGGGGATTTAGGGGGGGGGTGACGGTGGGTGTTGTGGCCCTCTTGGGTGTCCGGCTGCATGATCAGTAGCTCCATGGCATCTGTTGTTCTTCTGGTGTGGCTGTGGGCTGGGCTCCCATTTCTGGTGCAGGTTATCGTCCGACTTAATACCAGGAAAGAGCAGGTGTTAATTCCCTGATGCTAACGCGCCTTATCGCATGTTTTGTGATCTTATCGCCGATCTGGCTGGTCGTTGAGAATGTTGCGAAGTGGTGTTGTTGTGGCTTTTTGCACGGGAACGCCTACTCTGCATCTCATTAGCGTTAGTTGCCGGTGTCATCCGTGGCGATGTTTTTTGCGGCTGCTATCGCAGGAAAACTGGTGATATCGGATGTTAGCACCAGCTTGTGAATAGGGCGATAAATCTATTGCCACTTTGGCTGCGATAAAGTGCTGCTAACTCGGCAATAAGTCCTTGAGAATATGCCCCAATGGGTGTTGCGGTGGAACGCCCACCGCAACACCCACTGCACGCCCCCTTCACGCTAAAAACAGCGTGAAGGGGGTCCTATTCACAAGGCAGCGTTACGCTGCCTTGTGAATAGGGCGAAGCCCCTATCGCCACAACAACGTCACTGAAAGTGACGTTGTGGTGGCAATGGGGGCTTGAGAATATGCCCCATAGTAATCAAGTGGTTTCTTGAAAATTTCACATTTATGTAACAAATGAGTGGAATTAAGAGAGGTTAATATCTCACCTTGCCCACCATTTATGAATAGATGATAATTTAACATCTTTTTGACTTTCTTACAGACAGTGGAGTAGCAAGGGGGGCGGTCCGCCCCAGGCGGCCTGAGTTTTCGGGATGGCGGCCTCCTCCTGCTTTTACTTGCAGCTGTGCGGGGCGGCAAACGCAGGATTTGTTCGCCAGCGCCCCCGCTCTTATGGCTGGGACCGCCACGGGCGGGAAAAGGCCTAGCTATGCTATTATTTACAGATGATTACAGAGAATGCTAAAACATAATTTCACACATTACATTCCAAAATTCAGATCAGAATGTAAATATAATAGGACAATCATATAAAAGATGTATTAGTGAACCATCATTATTATAACAGTGCCAACAAAAAGGATTATCATTTAAAATAGCCTTAAAAAATGTAACAGGTCTCAACAAACAATTCTCTAGAATAAAAAGATTTGACTTATAGTCAGAGAAAGGTAGTCAACCAGATACATTGCAAAGCCATATTTGTTGCTATACTTTAAGTGAACAGGTATTAGATAATTCCATATTCCTAAAGTGATGAATGGCTTGCAAACTGGAAATATCATTAGATAATAATTTCTTATAAATCTTAGATGTGACATGACTGAATTCACTAAGGGCGTCATTTATGAAAAGTTTTGCATTGCTGCCTGAAAACAGAGATGCAACCCTTTTCAGTCCGCCATCCTTGTGACACCATGGATGCACCGTATTTCCTGTACCATGTCGCAAGGATTTACAGATACGTCAGTATTCCTGACGTATCTGTAGGCGCAAAAGTGGCGCATTGCTGGGGTGTGTCCGAAAAGAGATACAACTCCAGCAATGTGTCCTTTCACATCGGGCAAGCCCCATGTGAAATGGCCTGCATCACTCCTTATGCCTGCTGTGAAGCAGGCGTAAGGATTTGACGCAGTGGCGTCCGAGAAGTGGCGTAGTGAAATCTCATAGATTTCACTGCCCACTACGAGCCTTTTTTGCGCGAGAACGCCCACCCTGCATGCATTATACCTGATGCAGGTATAATGTAGAGCAGGAGTTTACAAAGTGACGCATCTGCCTTTTGCCTTCTTCCTCCTATCTTTTCTGACCTATTTTTGCTGGTTTTACTACTTTGGGCACTTTACCACTGCTGACCAGTGCTAAAGTGCAAGTGTTCTCTGTGCTAATTGTATTGGTGATTGGCTTATCCATGATTTGCATATTTGATTTACTAATAAGTCCCTAGTAAAGTGCACCCGGTGTGCCCAGGGCCTGTAAATCAAATGCTAGTAGTGGGCCTGCAGCACTGATTGTGCCATCCACATGAGCAGCCCTGCAAACATTTCTCAGACTTGCCACGGCAGTGTCTGTGTGTGCAATTTTGAACTGCCAGGCCCAAACCTTACCTTTTACTACATATAAGTCACCCCTAAGGTAGGCCCATGGGCCGGGTGCAGTGTATTTAAAGGGTAGGACATATACTGGTGTGTTTTTCATGTCCTAATAGTGAAATACTGCTGATTTAGTTTTCCACTATTGCAAGAGCTATCTCTCACATAGGGTAACATGGAATTGCCTTGAAATATATTTTAAAGTGTAATTTCCCATTGGGAGCAGATAGAGAGTTGGAGTTTGGGGTCACTGAACAATTTAAAAATACCTCTTTTTGTGAAGTTGGTTTTTAAATTGCGTATTTGAAAATGGCACTTTTAGAAAGTGGGCATTTTCTTGCTTAACAATTTTGTGCCTCTGCCTGTCTGTAGAATCCACGTCTGGGTTAGGATGACACTTGGGCTCTTGTGCATTCACTCTAGACATTCACACAAAGGGGAGCTGAGGTGTGCCTTGCATATACTGATGGGCCATCACCAGGCTTATGGGACTTCCTGAGCTAGAGTAGTGGGAGGAGTTGTCACTGACACCTGAATAGGGATGTGCCTGTCTTCACACAAAGCTGTCTCCACCCCCCTTTAGTATGTCTGGAGCGCAGGGCTTGTGCACTACAAAGATTTTCCTTTGTAGTTTGCCTACTTCAAAGGCAGAAACTGGTATAAGTACTGGAGCTGTGACAGCATAACTTCAGAACACTTCTGGACTAAAGGACATTAGGCCAGGAAGAAGAGCTGGATGCTGTAGGAGGGACTGACACTCTGCCTGTGGCTTTGTTGTGCTGGCCTGCTGCATGCTGTTTCTGTCCTGGGAGTGGAATGACTGGACTTTGCTTTCTACATCCTGCTTCCAAGGTTCTCCAAGGGCTTGTGCATGCTTACCTCCTGTTAAGAAGTCTCAGGGTCATCAAAGACTTCACCTACCAGTGCCTGGGCTCTTCTGTGCCCTTGGAAGTGGAATCTGGCGAACTGAAGGAGAAAATCCCTGCTTTGATTCCCAGCGTCTGTTTTTTATTGACGCATCGCTGCAAACTTCAACGCGTCACAACTGCATGCACCAGAGCATGGTTACCGATCAGCTCATCGACCACGGCTTTCACCACAGGCCCCAGTTTTCCGTCACAGCACATCAGAAGAGGCACTGCAGCATGAGTTTCCAACTCTGATGCAGCGCCTGCTTCATCAATGTGGAATCGACGCAGCACGTCTAGATTTTTGACGCATTGTCCCTGGGCACTGATTTCTTTATTGACGTTGCCCAGCAGTAAGGCTCAGTTGCCCAGGAGTGAGGCATCCATAGATATCTATGGATTGAACTTATTTACCTTTGAAAAGTGAGATCTTTACTGGTTTATGTTGTATTTGTGTCGTTTTGGACTTATTTTATTCAGATAAATATTGGCTATTTTTCTAAATTTGTGTGGACTCATTTTGTAGTACTTACACTGTGCTACTGTGTGTGTATGCACAAATGCTTTACACATCGCCTTTGAGATAAGCCTGACTGCTCGTGCCAAGCTACCAAGGGGTGAGCAGGGGTTATCTTAGCTGTGTGATCCCCTTACCCTGACTAGAGTGAGAGTATATGCTTGGAGAGGGTCCATACCGACTGCTAACTAGAGACTCCATTTCTAACAGTTGTAAACTAAAATCTTTGGGGCTTTTAAAAACTGAGTTAGCTTTAGTCAACCCCTAATACTCCATTGTGCTTTCTCACCCTACTGATACTCTCCACAAAAGAATGAACACTCCTAGAATGCCCCTCAAATTAAACTCTTTATTGTTTATTTATCTTAATACTCGATCTCTATCTAAACATAAATCAGAAATTTCTCAATTATTGGATACAGAAAATCCTGAAATGTTATTTGTATCAGAAACGTGGCTTACAGATTAATCCATCCCGGAGATTTTAGCAGCCCTCCCTAACAGATGTTATACACTCCAAACCAACAGGCAGAATAATAGCAAATGTGGTGGTGGAGTAGCAGCTATCATTTAAAAAAGATAAATCTTCCAAACTTTCTTGCCAAAGTATTTCAGGCACAGACATTTTAATTATAAAAATAGAATTGTTTTTACAACTTCTAATTTGCATTCTTACTTATCAGTCCCCAGATTACAATCTCTCTTTTCCTCAGGAATGTTATGAGCTAATTTCTCCTGTCTTAATAGACTGTGCAAAAATACTTGTTTAGGTGATTTCAATTATTGGGCCAATGATGAGAGTAACTGACAGAAGTCTTGTGATGTTAAAGACTATTCTAACAGTCTTAATATGAAACAACCTGTGTTTGTGCCTACTCACAAAAAGGGTCATATGTTAAACCAAGTCTGGTCAATCAATTTACATCTGACTAATTTAACAGTTTCTCCCTGTATTTGGTCTGATCATTTCTTTATCAAATTTTCCCTTGATAGGCCACACTATCAATTTAATAAACCCTGTCTAACGAAACATTCCTATAATTGGTCCTGCATTAAAATGAAAACTTTTTGCAACTCACTTATAGTTTCCATGCCAGTCTTGGACCAAGATGTCCATTCTATGGAAAAGGAAATGTCTTCCTGGTTACTTAAGGTTAGAAACACTTATGCCCCCATACAAACATATAAAGTACTTAAACTTCATGATTGTTCCAGGTGGTTCTTGGAGGAATTGAAATGCAAACAGAGCAGAAATGGTGCATAAATTATGTGCAGGAAAGAAAGATAATATTAAAAAATTAAATGAAGGATTGCAAAGCCTTATTATTGCAAGCAAAGTCCTCCTTCTTCAGATACAAGCCGGCAGTTATGATATCGGTACCAGTCGGTAGGGAGCGTAGCCCTTCCACCGGGATATTATATTATGACCCCCAGCAATGGCGCAGGCAGATATAACTCCCAAACCAGGGGTACATGTTCACAGGTATACTACGGAAAACATATAATCAATGCAGACTGAATCAATGTGCATGTAACATCGGGAATGTAATACAGATAAGCGGCAACTATGTACAAAGACAAATGCCAATACAAAACTGCTAGCTGAAATTATACAAGTATATATGTGCATGTAATTTAAATCAGAAGTTCTGCCTAAATGTATCTAAACTGCTAAAACTCAATAAACAAATTCAAACAAAAAAAAAAGTCCTCCTTCTTCACATATAAAATTTGACAATCTACAAGCAAGTCATATGAATTTTTTAAAACTGTGTCTGAATTACCAAAACTTGACAGACCTTTCTTTTCCTTTCTCTCCCTCCCAGGATTTTCATAATGCTTTGAACTCTTTCTTTAATTGAAAAAATAAGAACTATAAAGGATAGTATGCCTGATGGGAGGGGCGAAAAGTTTATTAATTTGGAGGGCAGGACCTGTACTATTTTAAATACATTCCCTTAAAACAGTGAGGAACTTTTGGTTGAATTACTGTCCAAAGTGAAGTCAGGTTCTCCAAAAGACCACTGTCCGCCTAGAGTCTTCAAATCTGTCTTTTTCATTGCTCCTGGTCCTTCGTTGTCTTTATTTAACTCCTCTCCTCTATCCCAAGGATGTGTACCTAGCTCATTTAAGGAAGCATTTGTAATCCCTCTTCAGAAGAAATCAGATGAAGACCCATTAGTATTAAAACATTATCACCCTATTTCCCTTTTACGTTTCGTAGAAAAACTACTAGAAGCCGATGTAGCGCAGAGCCCGTGTATCCATTTTGAGGAGTCACAATTTTTAAATCTGCGGCAGGCAAGATTGAGCCTGCATTTTCCACTGAGACAGTCATCTTGTCAGTGTTAGATGAGGTGCGGCAGGAATGTGAGAATGTATCCACTACTGCATTGGTTCTTCTGGATCTGTCAGCTTCCTTTGACATGGCCGACCACAATATACTGGTGGATCGTGTGGAGACTACTGGGCTTTGTGGCTCAGCTCTAAATTGGATAAAATCTTTCCTGAAGAACCACACCCAGACAGTCTGGCTCACTCTTTTTAAGGTACCAGAAGTGCAGTTGGATTGTGTAATACCCCAAGGCTCTTCGCTTTATAAAATTTTATTTGCCCTCTCATCCAAGCATTAGACAATATGAACTGCACAATTTACAACAATGCAGATGACTTACAGCTATTCTTCAGATTGGATGGCTCTTTTGCTTTCCAGAAGAACTTTCAAACGCGTTGCATTTCATCCGCAATTGGATGAGTAGAAATTATATGAAACTCAATGGGGATAAAATTGAAATTGTTATCTTGAGTAATAAAATGGACTTGTGGAGTCATTCCTTTTGGCCTTCTGAAATGGGGAATCCAACACCCCCCAAGAAAGTAACTAAAAGCCTGGGACTTATCATTGACAATGAGGTTTCTTTAAGACCTCATTTTGGGTCAGTAATTCCATCCTGCCTTTTCAAAGGAAAAAAAAAGATTAGCCAGATTTCTTACCCTCAAAGCTCAAATTCAAGTTATATGGCCTTGGTTATCTCACGACTCGATTATGCCAACTCGCTTTATATTGGTTTACCGAATTTTTTACTCACCAGACTTCAGACTGTTCTGATCCAAGCAGCGCGCCTCATTTACAAACAGCCTAGAAATTGTCAAATCACTCCTTTTCTGAGAGACCTTCATTGCTTCCTGTGAAAAAAAGGATCATTCTTAAAATCGGCTGCATCACCTTTAAGGCACTTTGTGATGAAGGTCCCTCATTTATAAAATCTAGATTCAAGAAATATATTTCAAACCGGAGACTCCATTCTTCTTCCCTGAATATCTTGTTTATCCCTAAGTATCCCTAAGTTGTTATTTGGCCTTAAACAGGTTTACTTATTCCCCGTGCAACCCCGTACCAATATAACTATGCACTGCTAAACTGTATATATATATTTTTGCTGTATCTACCTAAAAAATGTATCGGCTACTGATCCCATTGTCTCCGTAAATTTTGTTTCATGTACTGTTTCTACCTCAAAAACTGTGCTAGCTACTAATAATCATGCCGTCTTATGTTTAGCTCATGTACCGCCAATGTTTGGTCTCTATGTCTACCTCTATTTGTAACCCTATAACTACTTCTATGCAAATTTTGTGAAATGCTCTACTGCCTTTGGTTCAAGTTCGCTCTATATAAAAACTCTACAAATAAAAAAAATAAAAAAATATAACAAGAAAAGAATGGGCTGCATTAGATTTTCCATACAGGCACCTGTGATTTGGAACTCTCTACCTCTCACTATTCGGCAGTCTACTGATTGCCTGAGGTTCAGACAGGCATTAAAGATCAGGCTACTTCAGCAAGCATACCAACTTCCCATTGCAGTGTAACTTCCCATTGCAGCTCCTGATCATAATACCTCTGCTGTACCTCAATGCCAAGAAACTTTATGGTGTATGTGCGCTCTACAAATTAGTCCTAACATAACATAACATAACATAGCATAACATAACATAACATAGCATAACACAACATAACATAACATAACAAGGGTGAATGGTATGAGAAAGAAAGAAGACAAGTGCAGTACTGGTGTTCCACAGGAGGACTACGGAACCTGGTGTGTTTCTTCACTTGTTTCTAAACGGTCCAACTTCTATTAGTAACGTCTTGCTGAAAATGTGATTGCTTCAACTCTCTGTTATTGTGCTCTATTTATTACACATAGAAATAAACAATCATTAGACATGTGCTCTCCCTATCATGCTTAACATGTGTTATTAATACATCAAACTATGTCAAAAAATTCCCCTTTAAGTAGGAAACTTGTTGCCTTACAAGCACGATTCAGCATTTCTTTCGGACAACCTGAGGCCTACACTCTAGCCCAATAGCTGTCTAGCTCCCAGAGTCAACTTTGCACAGTTCAAATTCTCTTTAAGTTTCTAAGCACTGAGCTTGGCTTTCTTTTGAACCACAATGTTTTTTTTTGCTGTGTCTTCAAAATGTGTATTCAACAACAATGGGGCCGATTCCGATCTCGGCCGGTAGGGCTCCGAATCGGATTCGGCTTTACCGGATCCGATTCGGAGCCCTGTTTCCCGACCGAACCGTACGCGGGTCCGGCCGAGCGAGTACGATGCGAATTCGCCGACCGACTCGTCCGGGCGTCCCGACCGCTCCGACCGACTCGTTCCCGGCTCGAACCGCACCGACCGACTCGCTCGGACTCGACTCGCACTGCGCAATGGAGACGTTCCCCGGCCGGGTAAGTACGATGCGCGCCGCGGGCAGTCCGACCGAGCCGCGCATTCCGGCTCGAAAGAGCTGTCGGAGCCGTACTTTGGGGGTCCGTGTCGGACCCCCTGTGCTCGTAGCCGCGCGAGTCGCACACAGGGGGACCCATGGGTCCCCCTACCTGTGCGTGTACGGCACGAATCGCTCGCCGTGTACCCGCTGTAGGGGGCGCACTTGTCCGACTCGCACCCATTGAGTCAATGGGAGCCCGCGTACGCGTTGTACGACCGGCTCCCATTGACTTCAATGGGAGTCCGACCGACTCGAGTCCGATAACATACGGACGCATCGTACTCGTTCGGTCGGACTGCACGGGTCCGATTCGGTCGGAAATCTCTCCGGGTCCGGCTCGGTCGGTGAAATTTCCGGCCCGAATCGGAATCGACCCCAATGTCTCTTGGTTACTTGGTACTAAATGTCATACAGAATGTCTTATGAGTTCTTGCTAACAACAAACATATAACTGTGCGCTAATCACCCAAACTACTACTCATCTGATCATGATTTTACTTCTTTTGTTTTCCAGGTTTTCGAAAGCTGTGATGGATATCGTAGGAAAAGAGACTGATTTCGACTAAGGAGGGCCAAAGCCACAGATGTAGAACCTTGACCTTAATTCCCTGGAAACTCACAACTAAGCGTAGGAGTGCTTGCTGGCACCTGCTGAAGGGATGGAGATTGTTGACAAGCAAGACGTGGTCCACAGGGCTTGGCCTTTATAGGGTTGGTTACAAAATCATTGCTTCCTCAGTGATTGGGCTTTTTTTGAGTCTTTGGGCTCTCTTCGGGCTTTCTTTATGTGGAGCATGAAGCTCCTCTTATGACAGATGTGGCATGCAAAGCACTCTCCTCCAACGGACATAATGCACCAAAAGTCTACAACACATCTATACTTCTAGGTAAACATGGCGTTCTTTTACTTACACAGTTTCTCCAGGCCCACACTCTTGCAGTCCAATCTGCAGGAATATGATGATGTTTAGTGCTGTGTACACAACCTATTGTGGAAGTTGTGGCATATTATTGGTTATATTCAAGATCGCAGAAAGTGGATAGGGCTTAACTGTATTTTCTTCAACTTTGATCCATGTAGGACTAATTACAATTTAATTCTCTTGAAACTACAGAGATTCTTGATGCACAATAAAAGCAGTATGAAAATCAATACATTCTGTTAATCCTAAATCCCTGTTTCATTAGTGCATGTAAGTTTAGAATAATTTATTCTGGGAGGTTTGTAATTCCATACATAAATATTTTGTGATTTTGTTTTAATAAAAAGAACTAGGAAAAAGAATTGCAACATAGCCTAACTTGCCTACTGAGGACCCGGGGTCATTGCCTGCAACACCCTTGAACCCTGGTGGGACTGGAGTCCCAGGGCACACGGACGCCACCGCATCTTTACCCCAGAGGCACCCAACACTTTGGCAGGGGACTACCTGTCCCAGCGTGCCTTGCTGTCTCCTCAGGTGCCGCCAGCCAGGGGGAGGCGGAAGTTCATCTTCGCGCATAAAGCGCTGCCTCTCCTCCCGCGGCGCGGGAGCCTAACTTGCCTGCTAACGACCCGGGGTCATTGCCTGCAACCCCCTAGAACCCTGGTGGGACTGGAGTCCCAGGGCACACGGACGCCACCGCAGCTTTACTCCAGAGGCACCCAACACTTTGGCAAGGGACTACCTGTCCCAGCGTGCCTTGCTGTCTCCTCAGGTGCCGCCAGCCAGGGGGAGGCACCAGTTCATCTTCGCGCATAAAGCGCTGCCTCTCCTCCCGTGGCGCGGGACGCGCGTGGGCCGCGCCCGGGCCAAGGGCGGGCCCGTCCTGCGCCCGTCAACAACAGGAAGATGCAGGGCAGGGCCACCCCCCCTGGCCGTTGTGACTCATGCCCCAGAAGTACTAGCGGGTAAGACTTTTGTCATATTATGTGCCCCTTGTCACCGTTACAGCTTACAGTTCATCCTACAGAGACACTATTGCCGACAGAAGGCCCTCCCACTGCGATTCGAGGACTCTCAAGGAACTGCAGACTGTAGTGACATTCCTATCAAACAACAAACGGGTTGGTCGTGTTACAGTGGGGGTAATCACGAGGCGGTTTGTATCCTGCCGTAGTTCTATAATTTTTGGCTCCTTTCCCAGCTGTTATCGGACTACAGGTGCTTTACGATAGACGAGTGCTGTTGAAATCTAGTGTAGAGTGACCCGGGGAGCTAGATTGACACTAGGCAACAAAATGGGGAGGAGGGCAGGCCTAGCTCGAGCTAAAACTGCAAGTACCCCCTCACTCCCCCCAACATCAATAGACAAAATGTTGCAGAGGGCTATAGGAGTTGTGGACTCCGAAATTGAGATAACGGAAAGGCGGCTATCACTTACTCCTGATTTGTTTATTCCCCCATCTAATTTGATCTCGCAGCCAAACACGCCCCAGATCCAGCCAGATGCTCATCCACCGCCATCCCCTGTGGTAGTAACTCACAAGAAAGCACTGTGCAAGAGTAGAAATACTACAAGTATCCCTAAGAACGGAAAGCGCAAACAAACATCCGAGGTTGGATCTAAAAAAAAGAAATTTTGTGAGAGTAATTCAGTTAGCTCAGAGGGGGGTGAAGGGCAAGAACATAGCTTGGGTAGTCCACCACTAGCCAGCATAGACATGACCTATCCGTCGTGGGCCCTGAAACTAATGGCAGATTTGCAGAACATCTTTAGGGCCACCATTAGAGAAGAATTGGCACCCCTTGTTAGTCGTTTAGATAAACTGGAGAAAGCACTGGCAGCAGTGGAGGCTAGACTAACCAGCCCACAAAACTACTCCACCCGTAAGGCTACAAGAGGTTCTGACGCAGGTTGCCAGACGGATAGCGTGGGACCTACACTTCCGCTGGGGTTGGAGACGCATTCACACAAGGGTCCCCCGACTAGCCGTGAGATAGGGAACCAGAGTGTCCATAGGCACCAGAGAGACGGGAGTGATAGCCTAGAGACCAGAGCTAAAAATAGGTCACCCCTATCAAGGCAACGAGGTATATCTAGCCCCCAAGCCCCAGCCACTAATAGAAAAGCGAGTATTCAACCAGTGCAAGAACATAGCGAGGGTAGGAATGTGTGCCCAAGTTCAAACCTGCCCAATATAAATCTCCCTCCTACTTGCTCCCCGTATGTAGCTATTCTGACAGGCGTCCCGCCCATCAAACCTAACACAAAGGAAAGCCAACTCGAGCTGAGAAACAAATGCCTGTTCTGGCTTGCAAGATATAAGCATTTTGACTATGCCAGAGCAGGGGAGATTATAATGGTTCGAAGAGTAGGGTGGGTGGGTGGGAAACCGTACAAAAAGCGACCCGGGTGAGTGTGTAGTTATCAATTTCCAAAGCCCTAACACTGTTATCAATCTACTCAACATCACCCCTAACTGCCACAACATCCCAACAGACTTGAGCCTGTGCCCCCTGGACTTTTTCTATTTATACCAGCAAACATACTCAAGAAGCTCTGTACCTCCTTTAATTCCAGTAATTGGGCCAGGGCCCCCACACGAAGGAAGCTGGGTTGCCCACAAAGGGCTTCCCCCATTTAACATCCCAGTGAACAACAGATACGAAGCTCTGGAGGAGGTAGATTGACTGGGGGAGGGACTATCCAAGGATGGTAACCCACTAAGGGTAGGAAATGACCACTCGGATACGGCGGGGTGCGGCATGAAACGAACTACTGGGGGAAGTAGCTTAAGCCCCTCCCAGTGGACTGTTCAGGAAGGAGGTAGAGTCAAATCACGTGGGGTCCCTGATGTCATATCCCCCGCCCCACTAGGTGATTCAAGCAGTGAAAGTGTATCGAGGAGGGAATTAGATGAGCGCTACGAGGGCGCCTCAGGTGTCTCTTCATCACAGAGTGTCAGAGCACCTGAGGTTGTGAATGGGGAAAGTGGGCATGCCAATGGGATGAGGATACTTTCATGGAACGTGGCAGGCCTTAAAAACAAATTGCCCTGCCCCAAATGGGGTGATTTTGTCGACAAATATGACATCTGCATCTTCCAGGAGACTTGGGCGAGGGAAGACCTCCAGCGGGTGGGTTTTGCCTCTTTCAACAACCTAGCATCCATGGGGGGGAGGGGGAGACCCTCTGGTGGCCTATCCATTTGGGTGGGCACCCACCTTGGCTGTAGAGCGGAGCAGATGATAACACCCACAATCGACATCCAATGTGTCCTGCTCTCCTTTCCCACAAAGACGAAAATTGCCCTAATCAAAGTGTATTCTCGTCCTGTTAACAATAGCCAAGAATCTGCCACCATTGCCCATCTGGGTAATTTTATTCCAACCCTGGATCCAGGGATATGGCTGATTGTAGGGGGCGATTTCAACTGCCACTTTGAACCCCTCACTGATCCTTCTCACTCTGTTCCAACGGAAGAAGATCTTTACTGGTCTATTCCTGATCTCCTGACCACTCCCATTAAAGTGTGGTCTCCACTGGCTATGCAGCTAAATGCACTTACCCTAGCTCTATCGCTAAGGGCATGTAATGGTCGGACTAAATCTGACCAGCCAGCGCAGACCACATTCAATAGAGTAGGCCAATCCTCCCTAATTGACTACATCATGGTCGAAGCAAGACTTTGGGAAAAGGTTCTCGACTTTCTTATCATCCAGAGACAGGATAGTGATCACATCGCTTTGACTCTGATCCTAAAACCCTGGGACCTTGGCATTTCTAAACCTTCTCCTGACCCCCCAAATGTGCCTAGTGCACTAACAGTGACAAATAATAGAAGGAATGTCAGATGGGGCCATATACAACAGTCTCCCTCTAAACTGGCTAAAGTCTACCAGCTAGCAATTCCACTCATAATTAAAATGCGGGAGGCAGCACAGGTGGAGGGTCCCTTCTTGGATCTAGACATGGCAGGGAAAATACATTCAGAGCTTAGCTCAAAACTGGCGAATGTATTCTTCCCGGTAGTGCGCACCAGAGTAAACAGTCGAAATAAATGCGCTTGGTTCAATGGTAAGTGTCGCAAGGCCAAGCGGGACCTTTTGGAAGCGGTTAAGGCCAAGGATAGGCCACAAACCAAACTCGCCAGGGCTAACTATAAACGGACTACCCAGCAGGAAAAAAAAAAACTGGGAACTAGAGAGGTGGGAAATGCTCAGGACTGCCCTGAATGACAAAGATCTGAAAACTTTCTGGGCAATAGTGAGCTCGGGTGACAAGGAAGGGAGACCGGCCATTGAGCCCAACATAGCCCCTGAAGCCTGGGAGACTCACTTTGGGTCTCTGTATTCTTCTAGGGATGGTGGACCTGTTAATTCAGTTAGCACCAGCATGGTATTGGAGTTCCACCAGGTGGGGGACATGGAAATCACCATGACCGAAGTGAGAAATGCTATTAATAAGCTCCATCGTAATAAAGCACCAGGTCTAGATAAACTACCGGGGGACCTTTTTCATGAAGAACCCACAATATGGGTTCCCAACCTGTGTGCCCTATTTAACGCCGTCTTAAAAGGCATGGATCCCCCCGACACCTGGCGCGGGACTGAAATAGTTCCTATATTTAAAAAAGGTTGTCCCCTCTCACCCTCTAATTACAGGCCGATTAGTTTAATTGACATTTCCCAAAAACTCTTCGGCCGGGTGCTCCTAGACCGCCTTCAGGGTTGGCTGGAAGACGAACAAATATTAAGCCCCTACCAGGCCGGCTTCAGGTCAAAAATGTCAACCGTAGACCAGATATTTAGACTACAACTACTCTTCTGGAAAACAAAACGGTGACCATAGAGGGTGGCAGTCTCTATTTAATTTTTGTTGACCTGAAGTCGACTTTTGATCTCGTACCCAGGGAGAAACTTTGGAAGGTGTTGAGCGACCTTGGGATCCCTCCATATCTTTTAAATGTCATAGAGAGGCTCCACTCGGAGAATTTTGCACAAGTACGTTGTGGAAAATATGGGAACCTTACTCCCCGTTTTCCTGTTCAAAAGGGGGTACGGCAGGGATGTGTTTTAGCCCCTACTTTATTTTGTCTTTTTATCAACGGTCTTATTGACCACCTTAAAACAATCGAGGACAATGATGCCCCCAAGCTAGTTTCGGGGAAGGTCCCTGCGCTGATGTTCGCAGATGATACCCTGCTACTCTCAAAAACACCAATGGGTATCCAGCGCACTCTAGATGGCTTTGCCAACTTCTGCAAATTACGAGGGCTAGAGATCAACCTAACAAAAACCAAATACATGGTCTTTAACCCCCCTCGCACGACCCGTCCAAACCCTTCTTTACATGGTATTCCATTGGAAAGAGTGAAGATATTTGATTATCTGGGAGTTACCCTATCAGAGCATTTTGAATGGGGTCCACAATTGGACAAAGCAAGTCTCAGGCTAATCCAGACAGTGGGCGGTATAATGAAATTATATAGAACTTCAGTTTTTAAACCAGCCGCCCCTGTGGTGGAGATTTACAAAGCGCAAGCAAGGGGTGCCACATTATACGGGGTGGAGTTGTGGGGGCACTACCCTACCACTAATCTGATGAAGGTGGAGAACAACTTTATGCGCCAGCTCATAGGCCTACCCCGTAGCACCCCTCTTATTCCCCTTCGCATGGACCTGGGCATTAGGCCCCTTGATGAAGAAATTGCCCTGAGACCTCTAACTTTCTGGCGGAGGATATGGGTGACCCCAGAGCTGTCTGCCTATAGGGCCGAGCTAATTGAGCTCTTATCTATTTGCACCGTCAAGAAAATTCCATGGCTGTGGCACATAAGGGAGCTTGCCTTTAAGCTAGGCAAGCTGGACCTCTGGAGAACACCCGAGCTATCATGTGCCACGATTTCTAGGCTGGAACTAGTCAACTGCTATAGATTAGCCAAACTAGTGTCTATCCAAGAAAGTGCCTCATGTGGTCGTTTGACAGCAGAATTTTTGCAAGTAAAAGATGTATTCAGTAAAGAAAACTTTCTGGATTTTATTCAACCCCCACTGGCCAGGAAATTGTACGTGCAACTCAGATTAGGGACTCTCCCATTATTAGCGCACACCAGCAAATGGGTGAAAGATCAAACGGGTGAATGTCCTGCATGTAAATATAAGGAGGAGTCCGAATTGCATGTCCTGCTCCTCTGTCCTGCTTATCGGCTGCCGCGCAAGCGTTGGATAATCCAACTATGCAAGAATTTGGGATTTGTGCGCAGCATCGAGGCTTACAGAGTTTTAAAGTATGACACGCACCCACCTATTGTTTTTGCTGTATCTCGATTCCTAAACTGTATGTGGCACATTCGGTGGGCCTGTTTAAAGTAGCTTCTACGGGGAATTTCAAATGTGTTGAACTCGCGTAGGTCGAGCAATTCTGTCCCCATGCTCTGGGCTCCGCATCTTAGTCTTACAGTTGTATCTTTTGAAAATTTTTAGACTGCAGCTTATCCCTGGATGGTTGTTTTTATTCTCTTTTTAATGGGTTGATGATAGTATTATGTATAATTTCACATCCCTGTTGCACTTTTACGTACTGTGTGTTTTGTCCTTTTCATTTTTGAGATGATCACTGCATTAGAAGATGATTGTGCGCTACTCTAATTTTTAACTACAAGTGTATATCATTTGCTTTTACTGTGTGTACTTTTATGGCCCTAGAGGCCGAAACAAAGTTAATAAATGGAAATGGAAATGGATAATAAATACAGAATCTGGGGTACAATAGCCAATCTAATTGATTGACTTCTTCCCCACCAAGTTAAATTAAGTGATCACCATTTCTCAATTTTGATTATAATTTTATGAATAATATATTCGCTATTAATTTCTAAAGTAAGTTGTGTAGTGTGAGCAAAAAGTATTCCAAGGCAGTTAATTTTATTTTGGTACCAGATAATATTAGACTGGTTGATCATATATGTTGTACAATATATATTTAATGGGAAGAATTCTGTTTATTACATTTAGAGAATAACTAGATTCATTTGAATAACTATTGATTCTAAAACCAAAACACAGGGAGACACTCAGTTTGCTGTGAAATACCCCTTCCAGAACACGAAGAAAACATACTTGTTTTCTTATGTAAAGCTCACCCACCAGGGTTGCCCCTTGGTGGCATAGTTCATCATCACTGGGTCCATCCTTTTCCAGTGTGAAACGAGGTGTGCTACGACCTACGAGTCACAAGGGAACACTAACAGGTGTATTAATGTGGTGTAGAATAATGACAATAGGAGTGGGTGCTACGATGAGGAGCCTGGTCCATCTGATCAGCCTGGGCAGACGGCTACAGTGAGTCTCACTGGGCCCACACCAATACCTCCCACCCCAGATGTCACACCTCCACCAGCCCAAGCCTCCACTCTCTGTGTTCCTATCACTGTAACACTGATCGTGTGCCCCGCAGTCCTGGGTAATGTTGAGACCACAGCAACACCAGCTTAGTGAAGCCACTGAGGTCATTCTCACCCAGGACACCATCGACCAAGTCTTGGGTGCCTATCCCCAGTCTTAAGACATGATGGGCCAGGTATTCACTGAGCTCCGGGAGATGAAGCAGTTGCAGAGGGAGCTCAACTATCAGGTGGAGGCTCTTATCTCCAATATGGGCTCCCTGACTGAGGTGATGCGGGACATTTACACCTATATGTGCAGGGCTTTCCCAGAATGCTTTTAAATGAACATCAGTTGAAAGGGAGAGTTTCCTAACATCTTGAACTAACTTTCCATTTCATTTAACTCACATTTCAAAGTATGTCAGGTCCAAACTGCAGGACCCTTACTCGCAGTGGCCACTATTCACTTTGTCACAAGAATTTATGTTTAGCTTTCAGTAGTTCACAATCTTTTGCACTGATCAGAAGTAGGTCACATCACAGGATATGTAGGAGCGTCCTGGGCTAGATGATGTCATAGGCCTGGATTTGTGGGTTTAGACCATGGCATGTAATGAGGATAGGCAACAGGTCACTACTAAAGGGTTTATGAGGCTATTGGTTTAGGTCAGCATGTGATAATACACATGTTGTATGCTAACTTATGAGTTATGCTATTGATAGATGTAGATACATTTTGTGACATCAATACAGACAAACAAAAGGTCGCAATGACATTGTCTTTTCTTTCATTTCATGTATCCATACAGGTCAACGCCCATTAGAAGCGGGACATATGGCAGGTCATTGCCAGGAAGGTGTGGACCCTCGTGGTCTACAAGCGGTGCAGCGTCCATTGCCTCAAGAGGTGGGAGGACCTACGATGCTGGACCCAAAAGTCAGATGAAGTCCAGCTTGGCAAGTCCTCCCAATGTGGGAGGCCTGCACGCCGCACCCTGACCCCCCTAATGGCCCGCATTCTTACGGTGGCCTATCCGGAGTTTGATGAGCAGTTGAGGGGCCAACAACAGCAACAAGGAGGTAAGTTCTTATCAGAGTTTCACATGGTACATGACTCATTTTTTTGTTACAGCCAGGATCTTTCTTCCCATCAACATTAAGGGTGACCGATATCTAATGCACAAGAAGAGTTCTTGAAGAGTTCTTGCACAATGTGTATGATGATGAGCTTTGCCTATTAATTTGTTGAAAAGGATCCCACCTGAATCCTGTTCACAACCAATGGACTGTTCTGAGCAGACACGTGGCTGCCTAAACTCCACATATACATCATGTTGTTTGATGTCATGAGGGACAGTTGTACCAAACAGGCCAATAGTGTTTATTATGTCAGGTGTGATGCTCCTTCACTAATGTGAATGATGTAATGGTAGCCCTATTACATGTGACATAGCATACAAGACACTTATGATACAGTGGATGTACCAAACGTAACATTGGTAAGATGGGATTATACACAAACAAGAGTGAGCATGTCATCCAAAATGACTAGTGATATCAGTATAAATGGCTACATTTTGCAATCAAAACATATCCAAATTGTATTTTGAATCAGAAATACTGTTTCATACATGTTAAAAGTGACAGATTCGCATGATGTCTCACTCCTTCAAAAATATGCGTGTGTAAGCCAGTCTGTTTTTTGACAAATTATTGTGATACGCATACAATTTTTGTGGAAACACAGACAGGAATGTGTACACATTTGTGACCAAGTAACACAAATCCTAAACCATTTCTCAATGTCCTTTGTCATGTCCAGATGATGAAGCAATGATGGAGATAAATGGCAAACGTAAAGGGATTTTGCAAGATGGAAAGTTCCATCACATATATGTAGGAGAATTCCATCAGGAAAACTCAAATTCAGGCCAAACTCATGACTCATTAAGCAACTGTTGAAATGCATCACGGTGTAAAATTTTGCATATTATGATTTATATGTGAGTGTTTGAAGTAAGTATTATATAGGAATTAGTCTATATAAAAAATACTGTAATATTCTACAATAATTTTGGACAATAGTGAAAGCCAGCATATTTAGTGAAACAATTTCACTAAGGCACAAACTTCAAATATTTATTGGTATTTAGCAGGAAATGTGAAAATGTTTTTGCTCTGTACTGAACTGTATTAGAAATGTTTCAAGGGCTATGTATTTACTTATGCTGTAGAAGTAATTTGTCAATCTCCCCAAATCTTTGTTTCTGACTGTCTTCAAGAGCTTAGGTATCTACATAGTATGTGATACATTGCTAAGCTACTTCAGTACAGAATTCATTGATAAATTGTGACAATTATTAGTGACTTGGAGTAAGTGTTATCATTGTGAAATTTCCAGACAAATGTAACCTGCTTTTAGTTTATGCTAATATTGGTACAACATTGAAGTATTTGTTGACACACATTTACTCACATTTTACTTTTTGAAAATTAACTGTATGCAGATTTAAGGGCCTTGTTACCACACTGTACAAAGGTATTTTTGGTTGAAGTCCTTTTTGGTAACATCAGTTCACTATCCTAAACTACACTACAAAGTCCAACCATTCAGCAGTGTGAAACAGTTCCTAGACATACATAATGATGGATAAGAGACAAGATCATAAATGATATAGGAGCTATCATGGGGAATGACATAACTGTGACCAAATGTTTTCTGAAAATGTTACGTACATGCATGAGCTTATGCTAATGTTGATGCAAAGTTTTGAGAGCCTTGAAGCAGGTGAAATCTAAAAACTTGGAAACTCTTTTGTCATCAAAGGTCACGATCAGTTCTGTTTACCCAGATTCAATAAAACTATTATATATGTCATTTCAGCATGATCCAGGGCAGGCGAAGGAGAAGGTACCAACATCAATGGGTAAGCAGCTGGCCACAGTGGTACTGGTGCTGACACTACCGACGCCAAGGGACCCAGTGGTGCGGAGGTTGAGGGGAGTGCAGAAGTCCTCCATGGAGCACTCCCTAGTGGTGGCAGACCCACCAGGACGTCTACCAACTGCATCCTTGTCTGCCACCCCCAGTACCATCTCCACTCTCCCTCTTGCTCCCCACCCAGTAACCCACACCCGTCCCCCTAAAAGGGGTGGCATCCCCTTCTCTCCAGGCACTTCAACCCCTGCCGCTGTCCCCCCAGTTGTGCTGAGTGAGGAGGCTATGGCCTCCTCTGGAACATCTCTGTAGGCCAGACTAGACTACTAAATGCCATCCAGGGGCTTGGCTGCCATGTGCAACAAATGGTAGCCTACCTGGAAGGCATTCACAGTGCTATGTCTGGCCTACAGAGGTCTTTTCAAAGTCTGGCCTTCTTACTGACCGCAGGCACCCAACTATCCCAACCTTGTGGCCCACCTTCCGCCCCTTCCCCATTCCAACTCCCTATTCCCAGGCCTGTCCCAAGTACACTCACACATTTGCACACACCCACTCAAACAGACACAAGCAGCCCACCCACATAGAAAAATAAACACCACATAAATACGCAGGTGCATATCCAAACATACTGACACCACACCGATCACGATACCCACATTTATCACCCCTACCAACAGCACATCCATATATACCACAGATACCACCACACCCACATTCACCACCAACCCCCAAGCACATCCACAGACACTACAGAAACCACCACACCCACATGACACTACCACCCCCAAGCACATCCACAGATACCACCAAAACCACATTTACCACCCACACTGACAGCACATCCACAGACACCATGGACACCACCACACCCACATGCACCACCATACCCACACCCAGCAGAACCACAGCAAACCCATCCACAGACACACCTACCTTACTATACAAACCCAAACAAATACAGACGCACACAATCAAGCACACAACACACACCAATGGCACAAGACACACCCAAACATGCACAACATACACCAGACCCTCAGACACCTACACTCTCAACAGACACATGCACATCAGACACTGCCACTCCGTCCACCTTCCAAACCCTACTCCCTCCAGAACAGCCTACCAAGTTAACCATTAAAGATGTCCATTTTACCCTTACCCCAACCCCTTCCAAACCTGAATCCACCCCTAGCAAATGCCAATCTATCCCTCCCACACCCCACCCCTTCTGCATCCCAACCCACCCCTACTAAACACAAATCCACCTCTTCCACTTCCCAACCCACGCCTACCTAGCGCAAGAACATCCCTTCCCAAACCCAAGGGCACCCCTCCCAAACCCCCACTTCCCATGTGAGATTCTGTGGGGTCCCTGCTCTGCCCACTAGATGCCCCTTCCTGAGGAGGTTTCCCTTAGCAGTGCATTAGGAGGCAAGCTTTGTGCCACTACAGAAAAGTAAACTATTTTGGACATTGTAGACTGTCATTTGGCTTGCACATTGTTTTGAGAGCTGTATCTCATTTTGTTTAATAAATACATTATTATTTTGATTTGACCAAATTAGTCCTGGTGTTATCAGTCCCTACTAATATTTATCCATGAATGTAGGTCCAACCCTTGCTATCAGTCAATAAGAGTTGGTGCAATCTGGTTTGAAAACGTAACTGGAAGGGTGTTGTTCTGTGACTGATCTCCATCTAGCCAATTTCTGACAGAATAAATTTATGGTTCTATGCAAGATAACCCAATATTCTCTAGTGGATGAGAAATGATCAAGAGGGCAGGTCCTCATTTATGGAGCAAGGATAATTGATTCCCATCCAGTCTCCTCACTCGACCAAATGAAGTGACTCTCAGAACATTGTGCTCTTGTTCCCTTGTGGTGTAGTTCCTTTTTCTAATCAATGGTAATCAATTAAACAGTATTTGGACAAAATATTGAATAAAAATTATTGTGAGTGAAAATGTAGTGTCAAGAATATCGGGATGTCAAAAATATAGTCGACGGGAATATCAAAGTGAAGAATATCATTTTTGATAAGTGTTATTTTTAGTACTGTTGTAAAAAATGATTGATTTAGAAAGTATCGCTTGAAAGTGTTATTTTGTATTGTATTATAGTATGTTTGATTTTATCTTCAATAATTTTTTGGGTTTGTGTATTTAGTAATATAATTTATTAATTAGTAAATGTTTGAAAGTTCTATTTTTAGTTGTATTAATGTGTAAAAATGCATTATTTATAATTCTTTTCGCGGAGTGATGTTGGATTTTATGGGGATAGGGGTAGGGAGATTTTAAAAAGTGAACATTTTAATTTAAATGTAATGTTAATTATTTTAATGGTATGCCAATTAATATAGTAACATTTCTAAATACATTTTGTTATCATAATAAGTTTTCTAAATTATATTTTTTAATTATTTTGAATGTATATTAAATGTACATTGTTTTTACTGTAAATATTAAAATAAATATTTAAATTATAGAAATGTTGGTCAAAATGTTAATTTATCAGATAATGTTAACGTTTTGCGAATGTATTGTTATAAAAAAGTTATATTTAATATTTTTTAAGTCAAACTTTTTTTGAAATGTTAAAATATTTGTACTGTTTTTTATATTGAAAATAATAATATCATTGTAAATAAATTGTTAAAAATGTGAATTTTTATATTTATAGTTATTTAAAAAATGAAATGCATGAATAAATTATGTAAATAGAATTAATTAGTATGTATCATATATAAATTAAAATTTTCATGTGTATTTATGTGTTATGGGTTTACTTATTAAAAATGTATTAAACAATATTTTATTAATGACATTTATATTATGTTTGTTATTGGAATGATTTCTGTTTTTGGAATTTATATTCCTCGATTTATTAATTTTAATGTAATAAAGAATATTTTTTTATATTTTATTTGAAAATTAAATTTATGTTTTTTTTAAGTTTTGGGATTTAAATCTTTGGGTTATAATTTGTTTTATGTTATGTTTCAAAGTTTAGGAATATTAATCAATTTTATTAAACATATTAATTATTAATAGTGATAAATATATTATATTATATGTTAATGTTTAACTTTAAAAAAAAAGGTTTTTGTTTAGGTTATTGTCTTTTAAGTAATTTTTATTATATTTTATAAATCAAAAATTATATGTGAGTGTAGATTATTGTTTGTGTATATGCAATTTTTAGTGTCCAGCAACTTTCCTAAAATGCTTTAAATTGTAGTAGAAATCATAACACCTTCCCCAAATTGGTTTAGATTGGAGTGGGAATAGTAAATGTCACTCCTTTAGTGTACAACACCTTCTTCAAATTGATTTAGAAAGGACTGGTAATATTAAGTCTCACCCTATTAGTGTCCAACATGTTCACCAAATTGGTTCCATTGGAGTGGGAATAGTAATTATCACTCCTTTAGTGTCCAACACCTTCCCCAAATTGGTTTAGGTTGGAGTGGGAATAGTAAATGTTACTTTACTGCTCAACACCTTCCCGAATTGGTTTACATTGAAGTGTGAATATTTAATTAGCCATGTAAGTGTGAAATGCCTTTGTTAAATTGTATTTCTATGTAGTAGGAGTAGTTTATGGCATTTAATTGCTATTGTCGGTGTTTAGAAGGCTAATTTAAAAAGTTGTTAGTTGTATGTTTGTAATCAATAACATTATTATTTACACATTTTGATAGAATAAAGACATGTCACACATTTTTAATTTGTATTTATTTCTTAATGTTTATTTAATGTACATTTTTACACATATATATTTCTAGTTGAAAAACATATATATATTGATAAAACAATTTTTAATACACTTTTAATATTAAATAAACAATGTATATAATATTTAAATAGTATTGTATGTTGTACAGGTTTAACTTTTTTCAACTTTTATTAAATTGTTTCATATACATATTTTTAACAGCGCCAGGAACCCTGGATCTATGACCTCCCACTGCCACAACTCCGCTGATCTCCTCGCACTCAACCCCGGAGGGAACGACAGCTGCCAGCGAGTGACGCCAAACACCACCCATGGCCAGTTCTCCTGCCGACACTGCTGACAATCCTTCACCATCGACAGCCCCCCCACGGCCGCCGAACCCACGCCGGACGCCCGTACCACCGAAGCCCTGACGTACATCCTCCTCAACGTGCGCTCCTTACACAGACATGCCGTAGAGATCTGGGACCTGCTCGACACCCTCTAGCCAGACGTCGCCTTCTTCACAGAAACATGGACCAACGCTACCTCCACCCCCGACATCGCCACCGCCATCCCCGACGGATACAAGATCCAGAGAAAGGACCGCCCCCACAGCCCAGGAGGAGGACTCGCCATCGCGCACAAGAGCTCCCTCCGACTCTCCACCTCCAGTACGAGCGACCCCCTCTCCAACACAGAGCACCTCCACTTCCAGATCCAGACCAGCCCCAGAACCACTCTGCGCAGGACCCTTGCCTACAGACCCCCTGGGCCTCGCGCCTCTTCCGCTACCACCATTGCCGACCTCGTCGCCCCCCACGTCATCGCCTCCACGGACTACATTCTCATTGGAGACCTGAACTTCCACCTCGACAACAGCAGCGATCCTGACTCCACCACCCTCCTAGACAACCTCGGACTAAAGCAGCTCATCACCACACCCACCCACAGAGCCGGACACACCCTCAACCCCATCTTTGCAGGAGGGACAAACATCCACTTCAGCCACACCACGCAGCCCCCTGGACAGATCACCACTGTGTACACTTCACCTTCAACACCGCCACCACACCCAAGCCCGCCCCGCGCCCGCCACGTAGGAACTGGAGCAAGGTCACAGAGGAACACCTCAACACCACCCTCTTCCACGACCCCCCCTCCGCCACGACCGAGGCCAACTCTGCAGCCAAAGAACTACACCGCTGGATCACCAGCTGCGCAGACAAGCTCGCACCCCTCCGCCACCCCGTCAGACAACGCCCCCCGAAGGCCGCCTGGTTCACCACCGACCTCCAAGAAGCCAGGCGCTCCTGCAGACGCCTCGAGAAACTCTGGAGGAACAGGAAAACCACCGAAGACCAGAACACCTACAGAGACGCCATGACGGAATACCACCAGCACATAAGAGACACCAAGAGGACCTTTAGCAAGAACAAAATCCACACCAATGCCAGTAACGCAAAAGAACTCTTCAACGTCATACAGCAGTTCACCAAACCCCCCAGCGAAGCCACGGACGTCACACCATCCCAGGACCTCTGCAACAAGCTCAGCGCCTACTTCCACCTGAAAATCAAGGCCCTCTACGACAACTTCAGCGAACAGACTCCAGACACCACCCTCCTCTCCACCACCGACAACCAGCCCACCATCACCACCTGGAAACCGGCTACCACCGAAGACACCACCACGACCATGAAGAACACCCACTCGGGAGCCCCCATGGACTCTTGCCAACCGCACATCTACCACAGAGCCGCTGCCGCCATAGCACCCGAACTATGCTGGACCATTAACACCTCCTTCGAATCCGGCATCTTCCCCGACAACTGGAAGCGGGCAGAGGTCAAGCCCCTCCTCAAGAAACCCTCAGCTGACCCGACTGACCTGAAAAACTACCGGCCCATCTCTCTCCTTCCCTTTGCAGCCAAAGTCACTGAGAGATTTGTCAACGCCCAGCTGACCACCTTCATCAAAGAGAACGCCATCCTCGACTCCTCCCAGTCCGGATTCCGCAGCAACCACAGCACCGAGACCGCCCTCCTCGCCGCCACCGATGACATCCGCATGCTACTCGACCAGGGCCACACTGCGGCCCTCATCCTACTAGACCTCTCCGCAGCCTTCGACACCGTCTCCCACCGCACTTTTGCCGCCAGACTTCACGACGCCGGCATACATGGAACCTCCCTCGACTGGATTGGCTCCTTCCTCACCGGCAGAACCCAAAGGATCAGACTACCACCCTTCCTCTCCGAACCCATAGAGATCAACTGCTGAGTACCCCAAGGATCCTCACTCAGCCCCACGCTCTTCAACATCTACATGGCCCCCCTCGCCGCCATCGTTAGACAGCATGGGCTCAGCATAGTATCCTACGCCGACAACACCCAGCTCATCCTTTCCCTCACGAAGAACCCCGAAGACACCAGACTCAGCTTCCAGGAAGGAATGAAAGACGTCGCAGCCTGGATGAATTACAGCTGCCTTAAACTCAACTCGGAGAAGACAGAGGTCCTCGTCCTTGGACCCTCCTCCACCGCCTGGGACAACACCTGGTGGCCTTCTGCCCTCGGAAGCCCACCCACTCCATCAGACCATGCCCGAAACCTCGGCATCATTCTAGACTCCTCCCTCACCATGACCCACCAGATCAATGCAGTCGCCTCCACCTGCTTCAACTCCCTCTGCATCCTCCGCAAGACCTTCAAGTGTATCCCCCCCAAATGCAGAAAGACCGTCGCCCACGCACTGATAACCAGCAGACTGGACTACAGTAACGCCCTCTACGTCGTAATCAACAAAACCCTGCTACACAGGCTCCAAACCATCCAGAACACCGCAGCCAGACTCGTCCTCGGAACCCCAAGACACGAGCACATGACCCAGCACCTACGAGACCTCCACTGGCTCCCCATTGAGAAGAGAGTAACCTTCAAGCTACTAACCCACGCCTACAAATCCCTCTACAACATCGGACCCAAATACCTCAACGAAAGAGTCTCCTTCCATGTACCCAAAAGGAACCTCCGCTCCGCCGACCTCGCCTTGGCAGAGACCCCGCGCATCCGCAGAACCAGAGCAGGTGGAAGAGCCTTCTCCTACGTCACAGCAAAGACCTGGAATGAGCTCCCAGTCAACATCAGACGCTGCCCCACTCTGCACACCTTCAGGAAGAGCCTCAAAACTTGGCTCTTCAACTGATCCAGAGCTGCACCATCCCCTTCCCCCCAGTGCCTTGAGACCCTCACGGGTGAGTAGTGCGCTTTATAAACCCCTGATTGATTGATTGATTGAACATAATTTTAATAAAAGCTTTTCAGTTTCTATTAAATACTTTGTTGGACATGGCCCTTCTTAGGAGGATATCCCTAAAACGTTTAGCTTTTTGTCCTCCTGGTTTTTGCCAACTCTCTTTTCATGAGCTTAGGGCCCTGGACTTTTTTCCACCTTACTGCAGTGGGAAAGTGCCTGCATCCAAACCGGTGTGAACGCTGTCACCAATGATGTGCTTAAACATGTGTCCAGCCTGCCATTGCAGGCTGGTCTGCGCACTTGCACCAATGATGTGCTTAATCATGTGTCCAGCCTGCCATTGCAGGCCAGTGTGCGCACTTGCACCTATGAGGTTTTAAAACATATGTCCAGCCTGCAGATTGCAGGCCGGTCTGCGCTCTTGCAAAAATGAGGTGCCTGAACAAGTGTTCAAGCTGCCATTGCAGGCCGGTGTGCACACTTGCATCTATGGTGTTTCTAAACATGTGTCTAGCCTTCCACTGCAAGTCTGTCTGTGCGCGATTGCTCTCCTGCTCAGGCTGGCCTTTCTAAATGAAACACTAACCATCCTAAAAGGACATTTCACTACCACTAGAGCACCCCGAGGGTAGGTCTTAAGGGGTGAAGCGAGTGGTAGGTGAAAGGCTGGGCAGGTACACCTGTGTGTTCCCTGCCCAGGTAGTGAGGAATACCCATGTGTGTTTTCACTACCTATGCAGTTTGCTCTTCCTATAAGCTAACATGAGAAAATGGTTGAAATTACTTCAGGCTGCAATAGTGGATTGCAGTGGAGCAGCATCATCATGATGAACTCCACCTCTGCCCCGGACCTAGTCACTGCCATCGCGGACGGCTACAACATCTTCACAAGAACCGCATCAACAAACTGGGTGGAGGCATTGCCATCGTACACAAAAGCACCCTCTGCCTCACCCCCCACTCAGACGACCACACGCCCAACATGGAGCACCTCCATTTCGAGGTTCAGACCATTCCGAACACCACCCTCCGGGGCACCCTCATCTACAGACTCACCAGACCGCATCCACCTTTCAGCAACTCCATCATCAACTTCATCATACCCCACACTCTCGCCTCCTCAGACTACATCCTCCTCAGCGACCTCAACTTTCACCTGGACAACCCAAACGACAATAACACATCGTCCCTGCTGGAAAACCTTGCAATCGTCGGACTCAGACAACGGGTCACCTCTCCAACCCATTCAGCAGGACGCACCCTCAACCCAGTCTTCTCTGTTAGCGATAACGTCTCCTTCAGCCACACCTCTGAGCTGCCTTGGACCAACCACCGCTGCATCCACTTCTTCACCAAACCCACCGTACAACACCACGCCCACCGCTACCCTTGCAGAAGCTGGAACAAGGTCATCGAAGAACAGCTCACCACCTCCCTCAGCCAAACCCCACCTCCGACTTCCGCTGACACTATTACCTTAGCTCGCAACCTCCACCAATGGATCTCCAAGTGCGCCGACACACTGGCTCCCCTCAAGAAAGCACCAGGCAAACCGTATTCCAAAAAAGCCAGCTGGTTCTCTCCCGCCCTTCATGAGTCAAGACATACCTGTAGACAGCTCGAAAAGAGATGGAGGAGCAGCAAGACCCCGGAAGACCGCTTAGCCTTCAAAACCGCTGTCACTGCACATCACCACCTCATTAAAATAACAAAGAAAGTGGCCCTACAAGAAAGGATCAACACCAATGCACACACTAGCAAAGAACTCTTCGCTGTGGTCAAAGAATTCGCTAAACCCAGCACAGGGACAGCAGATATCCCACCCTCCCAAGACCTCTGCAACAACCTCAGTGCCTTCTTCCACCACAGGATTAAGGAGATCTACGACAGCTTCAACGGCCTCGACACCCAAGACCCTCTCACCCCACTTGCAACCATCGCACCCAGCCACACCAGACCCCAACGTACCCTGCTCAGCTGGACTCCCCTCACCACTGACCACACCCTCAAGATCATGGAGAGCATCCACTCTGGATCACCCTCGAAACCCTGCCCGCACCACACCTTCAACAGAGCCTACACCTCCATCAGCCCTGAGCTCTGCTACACCTTCAACTGCTCCATCAACTCCGCACATTCCTTGAAGCCTGGAAATACGCAGAGATCAACCCCTTGCTGAAGAAACCCTCTGCTGACCCAAAGGACCTCAAAAACTTCAGACCCACCTCTCTGCTCCCCTTTCCAGCCAAGGTCATCGAGAAGGCCATCAATGACCAACTTTCCAAGTTCATCGAAGTGAACCACATCCTGCACCTCTCCCTATCCTGCTTCCAAAGCAATCACAGTACCAAGACCACCCTTCTTGCCACCACAGACGATGTCCACACCCTCCTCGACCGAGGCAAAACTGCAGCCCTCATCATCCTGGACCTTCCAGTCGTTTTAGACACCTTCTCCCACCGCACCCTATGCACAAGACTCCACGACGCTGGCATCTGTGAAAAAGCCCTGGAATGGATCCGCTCCTTCCTCACTGGCCAAACACAGAGAGTCAGTCTACCATCGTTCCACTCTGAACCCACAGAGATCAGCTGTGGAGTGCCTCAGTGCTCCTCCATGAGCCCCACTCTCTTCAAACTCCACATGGCCCCGCTCGCAACCATCATCCGGACCCATGGACTCAACATCGTCTCCTACGCTGTTGACACCCAGCTGATCCTCTCCCATACCAATGAACCCGCAGTCGCCAAGAACAACTTCCACGATGGGATGAAGGCTGTTGCCAACTGGAAGAAGAACAGCTGCCTCAAGCTAAACTCAGAGAAGACCGAGGTCCTTATCCTGGGCTCCACCCCCTCCACCTGGGATGACTGCTGGTGGCCTGCAGATCTTGGATCCCCCACACCCACAGACCACGCACAAAATCTCAGCATCATCTTGGACTCCTCGCTCACCATGAACTGCCAGATCAATGATGTCTCATCATCCTGCTTCCACACACTACACCTGCTCCAAAACATCTTCAAGTGGATCCCCACCGAGCCCAGAAAGACAGTTACCCACGCACTCATCAGCAGCAGACTTGACTACGGCAAAGCACTCTATGCCGGCATCACCCAGAAACTCCTCAAGAAACTGCAAAATATCCAGAACGCTTCTGCCAGCCTCATCCTCAACATCCCCTACTGCAGCCACATCACCAGCCGGTGCGCAGTCAAAATATCAAGGGGCATATTAGCAAGACCCACGTTAAAATTATCGCCGTTTTAGCGGCAAGAAACTGCCGCTAAAACAGCGATAATGGGCTTGCTAATATGCATTATAGAATTCCAATAGAAGCCCAGGTTAGATGTGCAGGACATCTAACCTGGGCTTCTATTGGAATTCCATAACGCATATTAGCAAGCCCATTATTGCCGTTTTAGCGGCAGTTTCCTGCCGCTAAAACGGCGATAATTTTAACGTGGGTCTTGCTAATATGCCCCCAAGTTTTTTATATCGACCTACACTAATATCGAGTTTTTAATATCGTAGGGACAGAATATCGATGTCAAGAATATCGGTGACCAGAATATCGACCTTAAGGTAAGTAATATCGTTTTTTTTTATATCGAAGTAAGTAATATCGAAGTAAGTAATATCGAAGTAGGTAATATCATTAGCAAAAATATCGTTGTTAATAATATCGATATTTATATTAGTGTTATGTATTTTAGTATATATTTTATATGTATGTTTAACATTTTTTGTAATGTATTTTTATTATTTTTAAATATATGTATTAAATGTTTAGAAATTATTAATTTTTTTAAAGTTAATTTTGCGTTTTAGTATCAGAGCGGGTTGTGGGTTTATAGGGTGGGAAGTAATTTAATTATAATTAATTAATATGTTTTTATTTTTTGTTATTGATTATTAATTTATTGTTAATTAATTATTAATCAGCAATTATTTTTTTAATTGATTAATCTATCATTATATTAATTATATTTTTTTAATTTATTTATTTTTATTGTTAATTAATTAATTGTTAATTAATTATTAATTGTTAATTAATTTTTAATAATTGATTAATTGATCATTAAATTAATTATGTTAATTTTTATGTGTAGCGGGTTGTGGGTTTATAGGGGAATAGGGTGGGAAGTAATTTAATTATAATTAATTAATTAATATTTTTTTATTTAGTCTTATTGATAATTAATTTATTGTTAATTAACTATTAATTGGTAATTAATTTTTATTAATTGTTTAATTTATAATTATATTAATTATAATTAATTTATTATTATTTTTTATTTATTGTTATTGTTAATTAATTTATTGTTAATTTATTATTAATTGGTAATTAATTTTTATTAATTGATTAATTGATAATTAAATTAATTGTGTCCTTTTTATGTGTAGCGGGTTGTGTGTTTATGGGGGAATAGGGTGGGAAGTGATTTAATGTTATTTAAGTAAATATTAATTTAATTGTATTGGTATTTATTATTAATTTTTTAGTTAATTAATTATTAATATGTTATTTATTTTACAAAAATTATTTTATTAATAAGTATGTTAATTTAACCCGTACGCTAACCAACACTTTCCCTACTGTTGCACTCACTGGAGTGGGAATAGTAATTTTTACCCCTACGCTATCCAACACTTTCCCTACTGTTGCACTCACTGGAGTGGGAATAGTAATTTTAACCCCTACGCTATCCAACACTTTCCCTACTGTTTCACTCACTGGAGTGGGAATAGTAATTTTTACCCCTACGCTATCCAACACTTTCCCTACTGTTGCTCTCCTTGGAGTGGGAATAGTAATTTTAACCCCTACGCTATCCAACACTTTCCCTACTGTTGCACTCACTGGAGTGGGAATAGTAATTTTAACCCCTACGCTATCCAACACTTTCCCTACTGTTGCACTCATTGGAGTGGGAATAGTAATTTTAACCCCTACGCTATCCAACACTTTCCCTACTGTTGCACTCACTGGAGTGGGAATAGTAATTTTTACCCCTACGCTATCCAACACTTTCCCTACTGTTGCACTCCCTGGAGTGGGAATAGTAATTTTAACCCCTACGCTATCCAACACTTTCCCTACTGTTGTACTCACTGGAGTGGGAATAGTAATTATTACCCCTACGCTATCCAACACTTTCCCTACTGTTGCACTCACTGGGGTGGGAATAGTAATTTTTACCCCTACGCTATTCAACATTTTCCCTACTGTTGCACGGTTTGGAGTTGGAATAGTAATTTTATTACCTCCGCTATCTAATATTTTTTGTATTATTTTAGTTAATGTAGTAACCACGGGGTACCACGCGGGTGGACGGCGTCCCACCACTCATATTACCGCGAGACAGATAATTGGGGCAAATGGACCCACACATTCACTCTTAGGCCTCTCTGTGGCGAGATCGGAGCTGCTTGTGCACGCGCTGGCTTCTACGATGCAATCGCATATAAGGGGTGAGCGAGGGGAGGCAATGAGTCAGACGGTGCAAGCCACCTTCCGTGATGTCACTTCCTGTTGTGACGTCAGCGTCCCCCCACCCCTTATCTTAGGACTCGTGCCCTGCTGTTGTCAGATGTGCCACTGCCCAGGGGGGTGGAGAAAGGGTCAGGAATGTCAGCCTGATATTGGCCCAGTTGAAGGACCACCATGACTGGGGGGACAACCATTGGACAGTCTGGCGTAGCCCACCCACGCGTACATGTGGGCCCTCCATGTACTGTGTCACCTGCGGCAAAGTGATGTCATGGGCAATGACGTTATTGAGGAGAGCTGTCTGCCCCACGCAGAGATGGCGCATGAGCTCAACAGACCCAGCACTGAGGGCAGCAGGGGTCACATGTGCAGGGGCAGCTGTGCCTGGTGTGAAGGAAACTCTACCCTTCATCCCTGTGCCGACACGTGTTGCACCTGTGGAAGTAGATGGGAGGGCGGGCATTGGCCTCCGCGTGGCTGAAAAGGAGCCAGAGTCCACGTCCCCTGTGTTAGCAAACATGGATGTATCACCTCGGTCCTCAGATGACTCAGAAATTGCCGTCTCGGCCTGTAATTCATCCAGCACACGTCTGGCCCCTCCGAGGCGCTGGTCACATCTGACACACTCAGCACCTGTGCAGCTGCTACATCCAATGCCACACCACTGTTGACCGTCCCCTGTCCCTCAGCACCCACGGGAGATGCCACATGAGAGAGAGCGAGGTGGCCTCACTCATCTGGCATCAATTAAACAGACATGTGCAAGGGAAGCAGCACAGAACATCCACCAATCCACATGTTGCACGATACCTGTGCAATTGCATACAGCCACCACAATCAACACGTAATGGCTGGCGTACAGTAACTGAAGCTGCTAATAAGTGGCACATGTGTTGTGCACATAGCACTACACCCAGCCTGTGTCACCCTGCGACCATAGTCCCAAATCGCGGTGTGCACACCCACTGTCTTGATGGGGCAAGGATGACCACTACGTAATTAGGCCAAAGACATACCTGCATGGAGCAGAATGGGAAACCACTCACACAGACTGCAACATGACGGGCCACAATGGCCATGAGCCCATGCCATCCACCTGTCGTTCACACGAGCATAACTGCTGTTGCACAGTGTGCCGGATGTGTAAGCACCAGAGATATGAGCTGAGGCATCGCAAACATATGACCGAACGAAACAGAGTAGGCACAGTGCCTCAAACATACATGTGAATTGCCAATCCAGGCCACTACAGGTTGTTCCTGAGGGCTACGACTCTGAGTGCATTGAGAATGCAGAGTGCTCAAATTACATCTTGACCCTCAGGAATCGCATATGCATGTCAGGTGCACACAGCACAGAGTACACTTAAAACCCACTGCATACACAACATACATCGCATTACCCAGATTATGGTTAGGCTGTGGACACATGCTACCTCTCACCGCAGAAGACACCATCCCACATTACTGTACACTTGCTTGCTGCTGATGCCCCTACAAACATGCATCCGGCACAGGCTGTGTGACTGTCAAGATGCAGACCATTACTGGTGAAATGCAGCGCCGTGCTGACCTGACAATACGAGGGGGCATCCCCGATCCGTTCTCGCCACGTAGTAGCTCATCCGGCAGATGACGTCACACCCTTTGTGGAATTGGCTGCACTGTCGGTCACACATACAAAGAGGCATCAACTTGGATGCAATGCCTCATCACAAGCCCTTGGGCTGGAGGACTTCAAACTGCAGGGATGGTACACAAGAGCCTTGGAATGTCACTCATGCACTTCTCAACATCACCCACATCCACCAATCACAGTGGCATGCCGCTGACCCATCCCAAATACTCAGAGACGTGCAACAGAGCCAGGAAATAATCGGACATGGCCCAACAGCATGTGTACACCACACGTGAATGCATGCTGCTGGGAGTGTGTACACAGTACCTGTCCATCCCATTCACATGCAGGTTGCCAGCACATTGAGCAATGTGTAGTCTGCCCACATCTACTGTCCATTGTCAGGTGGACCAACAAATATATCACAAGGCAACACATCTTTGTGGGTGGACTCACTGTGTCCAACACTGCGCAGCCCTCAACGTACTCGCCCTGTGAATGGCTCACCACGCAATGGAGGTCACATTCAGTGCCACTATCTCTCACACACATCCCTATCACAAGGCATGGTGTGTCCAATCAACAGGGCTGAGTTTGTGCATTTCAGGGGAGACCTGAACAAAAGACACATGTAACCCACTGTACAGTCAGTGTTGTCTCCTTCTAGGATTGTGCGGTCAATGTGCAGCCCAGGTCTGCTGCCACTGAGAAGGCCAGCAGGGACCCAGCCAGCCATTCACACAAGCAATGACTGCCTTGAGTCCTGCATTGCCAAGTGGCTGCGTGACTGGATGTCTGACATGGAAATGCCATGTACCACCACTCGTGAGGGACATGCATGGGAAAGCGCCATAGAGCCTACATACCCCTTACACCTGTAGTTAGCATGGTAAGCAGTGCATGTTGGAACCCCACAGGCTCAGAATCATAGTGCTGCGGGTCAACGACGTGTGTGTCCCCCACATGCACTCCCACACACACTGTAGTTGTCTTACACACACAAGTTTTGCTATGAATAGCCTTGGGCAGTGTGCGTGGAGCTCGGAATCCATGATCTCCAGCTCCTCGCTGGTGAGTGGACCTGGACATATCTTCAGAGTCGTCGACATGTAGGTGGACATGTGGCAGCAGCGGCAGGTGTTGTTGAGGGATGCCAGGCAGCAGTCCCTGTAAGCTGTGGTAATGCCTGTCTCCCTCCCACACTCATATAGCCCCCTGGGGCTGTTCCAGTGGGTCCAAGCTGCTGCAATTGGTGTACCATGTCTGCCTGCTTCAAATGCACACAATGGCCTGCACCGAGCTGTCCCGGTAAGCTTACCTCTATCGTCGAACACGCAGGATGCAGTCGCGAGGGCCATTGGAGTTGGCCTCAAGGGCCTGGTCCATGGCGGGTACAGTCCGCTGGTGCCATGTGGAATCCACAGTTGAAGGTGCGCCATGCATTTGCAGGTGTGGCCATGATTTGTGTGTGGGAGCATGTACACACTGGACAGGGCCACTTCATGCTGTGTGCATTGGCATTGACGGCCAGTGCTCAGCCTCCACATGTCTGTTGGCACATCATCATGTACACATTAGCATGGGTGCATGGGATGTGCATATGCACACACATGCCATATTTCTCAATGTACATCTCCCACTTGGCACGTGCAACGTTACGTGTCACTTGTGATGTGTGTTTGCATTCACACAGCTGTGTTGTCATGGAGTTGTCAATGTGTACACCTGTCAATGTGTGTTGGAGGTGTGATACGTACAGTGCTGGACATTGGGTGGACTAGGGACATCATTGACTGTCTCATATCACATTGTGCAACAGGACCCACTTGTTTTGGCCGCTCAGCCTGTGTACATTGTGTTGTTGGTGTGTGCCATACTCACCCGGCCTCGGAAGCTGTGTTTGGCACAGCAGCTAGGTTTATTGCCGTGGTGTTGTCTCCTCCCACCTATGCAGTCTGAAACCATCATGATGCCTTTCAAGCTATTAGGGCCTAAATCCCCATGTGCATGCTCATGTCAATGGTTTGTGCCAGTAGCCATTGCTATTGGTAAGGGGACCTGTGTAAGAGTATTGTGGCTGTGCTGTCCCTACTTGTCAGCTGTTCTGTGATTCTATAGCTTTGCCAGTAATTTTTGGTATGTGTATGTGTATGTGCCATGTGGTGTGTTGCATTGACATGTGTCCACTTCCATCTGTCCTAGGAGGAGACCAAACATACATCGCCCCTACCAATTGCTGTCAGACATGGAGGATGTGGAGGTCATTTAGTAAATTCCGGCTGGACCGACCCATCCTGCATCGCCTATGTGCCATGTTGGAACCCCACCTTCGTCCTCGCAGGGTGTATCCAACAGCATTCACCCCCACGGCTAAGGTGATGGCTGCACTGCATTTTTTCGCTACCAGATCTTTCCAACACACAGTAGACAGTGGAGGTGGAATGTCCCAACCCATGTTCAGCATGGTGCTACGGGATGTCCTGTCAGCTAGGATGCTGTACAGGAACTGGTACATCAGATTCCCCAGGGCTCGTGATTTGGCGGCAGTGAAGGGTGCTTTCTATGCACTTGGACGCATCCCCCACGTTTTTGGTGCAATTGATTGCACACATGTTGGCCTTGTTGCACCACAGGCCATGGAGCACAACTTTAGGAACCAGAAACATTTCCACTCCCTGAATGTGCAAGTGGTGTGCCTGGCGGACATGATCATCACGCACGTGTGTGCGAAGTTTCCCGGTTCCACCCATGACTCGCACATCATGCGCCACAGCATCCTCCCACGACTGGTGTCCAATCTTCAACCGGACCGTGCCTGGATTGTTGGTGAGTATGCATACTCGTGTAGCGTGCTGGGTGTGACATGCTGTCTTGTATCCTGTTGGAATTGCAAGGATTCTCTGTGTTTCTCACACCCAGGTGACTCGGCATATCCTAACGGGCCTTGGCTGCTGAGCCCACTCCGTAATCCCAGGACACCAGCTGATGTCAGATACAATGAGGCACATGGGAGGACCAGACGTGTGGTGGAGCGGACTTTTGGACTCCTGAAGTCCAGATTCAGGTGCCTGGACCGCACCGGGGGTGCACTGGCATACTCCCCACAGAAGGTGTGCCAGATTGTTGTGGCATGCTGCATGCTGCACAACCTCGCTATTCGCAGGCAGATCCCCCTGATAGTGGATGACGGTGATCAGCCAGGACCCCCGCCTGCAGACCAGGCCGTGTCCAGTGATGAGGACAGTGGAGAGGAGGAAGCAGTGAATGAGCATCAGCAGCTCATCGCTCGCTACTTAACTTGACGGTGAGTGACCATGTACGTCGGCTGATGTTGCTGTAGTTGTGTAGGTGTATGTGTGCATTGTCACGGCGGCCTATTGTTCACTGAGTGCTGTGTGGCAATGGTCCATGTCCAGGGTAGTATGCCACTGACAGTGGCTGTGGCATTGTGCCCTGTTGCTCTGTGAGATGTGTGTACATTGCTTGAACTTGATGACAAGTACTGTGTGATGAGTGTGTGACACACACATTCAATGGACTCTTGCTCTGTTTTTCACCCCTAGGTCCCTCCAGCCTCTCCTGGCCTATCGACATACCACACTCCTGATGCATTACTGATCATGGTGACGGTTGCACATCCTTGATTAAACACAGAGCAGATACAACAGAATGTGATCCAGGTGTATTTATTTTGAACAGTGACATGTGATTGTGGGCAAGGTGATGACAAAAGTGGTGCATGCTGGAACAATGAGTTGACGGACATGTCCGCGTGATGGCCAAGGTGTACCCATGTTGTTCTGGGTTCACAGTCCGACAGACACATGCCATTCACATGGCAGTGTGGGGTAGGATAGTAGTCCAAGTGAATGCAGTAGATGGCCACCGTGGCTGGCTGTCTCACTGGCGTTTGGAGCGTGCAAAGTCATCTCTGGACACCTGTTTCCTCTTGGGATGCCCCCTTCCACGTTTGAGAGGGGGGGTTGTGTTTGTGGGCTGCTGGTGGTGGCTGAGGATTGCCCACTCACTGTGGACGCAGGGGAACTGGATGTTGCACGGACCTGCGCCCCAGCAGGTGGTGTCGGAGGTGGTGTGGTTGGCCTTGATTGGGCCCTCACCACCACCACTAGCTGGCCCAAGAGGTCGACAAGTTTGCCCATATGGGTCACGAATTGGCCCATATGGGCGTCCATGGACCTCAACACCCCAAGGACTTCCCGCGTATCGGAAGCTGACCGGGCCCATTGTCCCTGGGCCTCTTCATAGGCCCCAAGGACTCTTGCGATTTGCGGCAGGGCTTGGCTCCCAGGCTCTGATGGCGTTGACCTGACCCTGCTCCTCCCACCTGAACTGCTGCCACCGACCTGCCCACTCACCACAGTGGTCACCCGGGGCCTCGTTGTGGCTCCCAGGGTCGGTGTCGACGTGCATACAACCCCTTGCGCAGGCTGAGTGGTCAGGGAGGCCCTGGTGGTGGTGGTGGTGGTGGTGGTTGCGGCGGTGGTGGTGGCCGCAATGACCATGGCAGCAGGGGCCTGGGACTGGTCACCAGCCCTGGGAGATGGGTTGGTGGGTAGGAGGGGTCCTGGGGAGCGGTTGGGCCCTGCCACACCAGATGTGCCTGGTCGGGAGTCCTCGTCCGAGGAGGTGTCCAGGTCTTCCACATCCGTGAGTCCGGGTGGAGGGCTTGTGGACTGGCTGTGATGACTGCTGTCTCCCTCTCCAGCATCATGCTGTTCGTCACCTGTGGGGCGGAGACGAAAGGTTATTGTGTTGCACCTTGCAAGGTTTGTGTTAGATGACTGACATTCACAGTTGGTGCACAGTTGTGCACTGATTTCCCAGATGCGTGTGTATGGCTCTACAATGTGTGTGTGTGATCAAGGCAATGTAATGGTGTGATGGGTGCACATGGCATGGGACGGATTTGGATAGCCAATCGGTGTGTGTTGCAGTACCCCTACATTTTGTGCCTTTGGTGGACACGGGGTACAGCCCCCTCAACGCTTTTGAGGTGCAATATGGTTTTGGGGTTTCAAATGGAATGCTTAGGGAGGCAGATGGCAAAAGGGGTACAGCCCCCTCAACGCTTTTGAGGTGCAATATGGTTTTGGGGTACATACTGTGACATAAGGGTGCAGGAGGGGACATGTGTTTTGGCCACACGACACTGCAGAGACAAAGGTGTGTGTATGTCTGACGTACCAAGCATATCTGCTCACTGTTATCATTTAGGGACATTACACTGCAAGCATTGTAGTAGGTGGGTAATGGTTGTGTGCCACACGACGTATTGCAGATGGGACAATTCCTTTGTGTGCGTGCTACCCTCAGCCATGTGCAGCAATGCAGTGCTCTTGGTGTGTTGACTATATTAGGTATGTTGTAAATCACAGTGTGACGTGCGCTTCAGACACTGCAGACACATTATTGGTCATCGGCAGGAATCTTTGCTGTACTACTGTATATGGGACAACTGATTAGATGATATACCTTTCATGACACTGGGGCTGTGAAGATGTGATGGATGAGACATTGAATGTGCATTGTGTAGCTGTGTGGTTCATGGGTCCAGTGGTGTATGTGACATTACTGTGGTTCCACTCAGTTACATTGAGACGAGATAGACTTACATGGGTGATGTTGTACGATGTCAACGAAACAAGCAGACACGACTACATGGACAATACTTCGATGGTGTTGCTGATGTGTGTGATGACTGGCACAGTGCACGGCATGTGGGTCAGTACTCCAGTGAGACTTGTGCATGCAGACGTGACTCCTTCCGTCTTAGTGTATTTGTGATGGCTCATGTGGGCTATGACTCTGTAATTCATGTCCGTGTGCACATTAGTCACATGATTATGACAGGGAGCAGTGCTACCTGTTCCTCTGCTACGTGACATGTCCCAAATGTTAGTCGTAGTACAGTCCTCATGCCGACAGACACCCCGCCCTGTACAGTAGTCTACCTACTTGTTGGTTTGTAGGGAGCAATGCAATGGCTGTCACATGGTCATGAGAGGGAGGGGTGCTCCATCTTGCTGGTCTGTGGCAGTGGGGGCCGTGTTGTGGGTTGTGGTGAAGGCTTACCATCCACAGACACCCCTCCATGTAGGGAAACATATCTACCTGTCGGGTGAAGGTGTGCACTGCAATGGCTGTCACATGGATGTGGGGAGTGCTCCAACTTGCTGCGCTGGTTGTACTTCTGCAGTCCCCCCTCCGATACTCGCAGGTTGTGGTAAGGCTACTTACCTGTTACTTGTTGGTTAGTGCAGCTATGGCTGGCACATGAGTGTGGGTGTGGGGAGTGCTCCTTCCGGCACATTTGGGGTACAGAGGGACCTGGTGGGAGTTGTGGTGCTGGCTGACTGTACACATGCCCCCATGGTTTTGTTTGTTGGTACCTTTGGGCTGAGTGTGTGGGAGTGTCTGTTGCATATGTGAGAGATGTCTTGTGTATTGTGTACTGGACATGGGGGAGTTTGGCCCTCGGTGCTATGGCATTCTGGTGGTGCATGACAGTACATTGCGGTGTGCTGGTATACATTTGTTTGTACTTACCAGCCTCCACTTCCCCTGGTATTCCGGTGAGACTCTCCGGATGCAGAATGCCTCGCACCTTCTCCTCCCACGCCTTGAAGGTCTTGAATAGCGCGGGATTTCCGCCGCCAGTCGTGGCAGCCAGCTCACGGTTCTTGGCCTCCTTCTTCCTGACCACGCTTTTCAGGTCGTGCCACCTCTTTGTGATTTCGCCCCGGTTGCGTGGCACGTTCCCAACTGCATTCACCTGGTCCACTATCCTTCTCCACATTCTGTTTCTGGTGGCTACTGGTGTCTGTTGGACCTGGTTCCCATAGATTTGTGGGTGCACCTTGATGATCTCATCGACCATGACCGTCAACTCAGTGGCAGTGTACTTTGGCATTCTTTGGCTTGCCATGGTGTGTGGTCTGCTATTTGTTGAGCTGGTGTGGTGGTTGTGTGGTGTGTGGTGTGTGATGTGCAGGGGGTTCGTGGTGCCGTTGTTTCAGTGGTGATGGTAGTGGTGGTGATGTGTGCGTGCGTGTGGTGTGCTGCTTTCCTTTGTGTCTCTCTGTGTTGTCTGATGGCGTCTTCGCTTTGTCCTCGTGCAAGGGATTGTGGTCTGTGAGGAGGCTGCTTTTGTACTAACTTATGTGGGTGTGGCATGATGGTCTGTCGTTTTCAGGTGTGTTGTGTCTGTTGTCCTGGGATTTGTAGTTTTTTATTTTTGGCAGGGGGCATGTGTCATTGGGATGTGTTCTGTGTTTGTGTATTTTGGCGTAGTTTGCTGTGTGGACTTGTTGGCCATGTTGTGTGTATTTCTTTGTCCCGCCAATGGTTTCCGTGCACGGACGTGTCCGCCAGGCCTTCCGCCGTGTCAGTTATTCATTGCTGTTGTTAACCGTGGCGGGCGGGGAAAATGTGGATTTTCCGCGCTCATGTCGGGGAGATCATAATTTCACGGTCGTTGTCTCGGTCGTCAGGGCGGGCGGATTTTGGTTTTCGGGTGGGATTGCGTCCGTCGTGGACGGTTAATCTTCTACTCAGACATGGACGGGCGGAATTTTGTGTGTTTTTACCGCCGCGGGCGGAGGTTGCTTCGCGACATCATAATTGCTCGGTCGGTATTCCCATGGTGCAGGCGGGCGGTTTTTTCAGGCTATAGTAGATGGCGGATTTGTTACCGCCGGTTATCGTAATGGGCCCCTTAGTTATTAAAATAAGTATTAAAAATTATTAGTAAGTAAGTATATATATATTATATGTATATGTTTAATTTATTTTTACGTTACATATATATTACTTATAATTTTTAAACATTTTAAAATATTTTTAACTATGTTTATTTTAATTATATGTATTATTTACTTTATTTTACATTATTTTTTTAACTTAAATAAAAAACTATAAGGCCCATTACGATACCCGGCGTAAAAAAATCCGCCAGGCATGAAAGCGGCAAAAATCCGCCCGCACACACCGTCTGAACACCGACCACGCCATTACGATTACACAAACCGAAAACCGCCATCGGCGGAAAAACCACACAAGATACCGCCCGCCCTCGTCCGAGTCGGAGTCAAACCGCCCGCCACGGACGGAAACACGCACGACAACACAAAACCGCCCGCCCTCACGGCCGACACACCGCACGTGAAATTACGATCGCACCGCCATGAGCGCGGGTAAACCACAAATATACCGCCCGCCAGCGCAAACAACGCCGATGAGAATTGACACGGCAGAAGCCATGGCGCCCACGTCCCTGCACAGAAACCATCCGCTGACAAAAACAATCGCACACAACATGGCCAACAAGTCCACACAGCAAGGCACGCACAAATACACAAGCACAGTACACATCCCGAAAACACACCCCCTGGACAAACAAAAAATACAAAGGCCAGAACACCAGACACAACACACCTGAAAACAACAGACCATGAGGACACACCCACATAGGTAAGTACAAAAGCAGCACTCCCACAGACCACAACCCCTTGCAACATTGCAAACTAGAGAGGAGAGGAGAGGACACAGTGACACAGCAAGGACAGCAGCACACCACAGAAACGCACACATCACAACCACCAGCATGTCGCAAGCAGGCACCCCCCCTCGCAAACGTGGATGGGGCCGTCCGAAGTGGAAACAGATCTCCCGGGAGGACTTCGCACGCTCCAGACGCAAGTGAGGCAGCCAGCCAGCCTTCCTTGACCACCCACTGCATTGACTTGGACTACGATCCCACTCCACACAGCCATCTGGATGGCATGTGTGTGTTGGACTATGGACATAGAACCAGTGGGTACACCCTGAGCATCACGCAGCCATGACCGACAGCTCATTGTCACTGCACGCACCACTTTTGTCATCACCTTACACACAATCACATGTCACAGTTTGAAATAAATGCACCTCTTCCACAAACTGCTGTCTGTGCCCTGTGTTTTAATTGTACGGAATACAACGGCCACCTTGAGCGGAACGGCACCTGATGCGTGGCATGGCAATGGAACCGGAGGGCCTGTAGGGACCTAGGGGTGGGAGACAGAACAGGAGCACATTCAATGAGTGTGTCACACACCCATCACACAGTACATGTCAACAACTACAAGCAATGTACACACATCGCACAGAGCAATAGGGCACAATGCCACAGCCACCATCAGTGGCATACTAACCTGGGCATGGAGCGTTGACACACAGCACGCAGTGAACAAAAGGCCACCCTGACACAGCACACACACACCTGCACAAATACAGACACATCAGCCGTCGTACATGGACACTCACCGTCAAGTGAAGTAGCGGGCGATGAGCTGCTGGCGCACATTCCCAGCTCCCTCCTCTCCGCTGTCCTCCTCACTCGAGCTGTCCTGGTCTGCGGGCTGGGGCCCTGGTTGATCTCCGTCATCCACAATGAGGGGGATCTGCTTCCGAATGGCCAGATTGTGCAGCATGCAGCACGCCACCACTATCTGGCACACCTTCTGTGGGGAGTACGCCAGCGCACCCCCGGTGCGGTCCAGGCACCTGAACCTGGACTTGAGGAGGCCAAAGGTACGCTCGACCACACGTCTGGTCCTCCCATGTGCCTCATTGTAGCGATCGTCTGCTGGGGTGCGAGGATTCCTCAATGGACTGAGCAGCCATGCCCCATTCGGGTACGCAGAGTCACCTGGGTGTGAGGGACACAGAGAACCGTTGCTATTCCAACTGGACAGGGGACAGCATCGCACAACCCGCACGCTACACCACTCCACATACTCACCGACAATACAGCCACGATCCTGTTGCAGATTGGACATCAGTCGTGGCAAGATGCTGTTGCGCATTACGTGTGCATCATGGGCCGAGCCTGGGAACTTTGCACACACGTGGGTTATCACCATGTGCGCAAGGCACACCACTTGCACATTCAGGGAGTGCGTGTGCTTCCTGTTGCGGTACAGGGGCTCAGTGGCCTGTGGTGGAACAAGGCCAACATGTGTGCAATCAATGGCACTAACGACGTGTGGGATCCTGCCAAGGGCATAGAATGCACCCTTCACTGCCGCCAATTCACGAGCCCTGGGGAATCTGATGTACCTGTTTCGGTACAGCATCATGGCTGCCAGTACATCCCTCAGCACCTTGCTGAACATGGGCTGGGACATCCCTCCTCCACTGCCCACTGTGTGCTGGAATGACCCAGTGGCGAAGAAATGCATGGCGGCCATCACCTTAGCCGTGGGGGTGAATGCTGTCGGATACACCCTGCGGGGACGGAGATGGGGTTCCAACATGGCACACAGTCGATGCAGGGTTGGCCTGTCCAGCCGAAACTTCCTTATGACCTCAGTATCCTCCATGTCCGCCAGCAATTGGTATGGACGGTCAATGTTCGGTCTCCGCCTAGGGAAGGTGGCAGTGGACACATGTCAAAGCAACACAACACATAGCAATTTCGCATTCACATCACTGACATGACTGAGCAAGCACATGAGTCACAGCCCAGCTGTCAAGCAGGGACGGCACGGCCACAATACACTTACACAGGTCTCCCACCAATGGCAATGGCTAGTGATGCAAACCACTGCCATGGTCATGCACATGGGGATCTAGGCCCCAATGACTTGCGGGGCGTGCTGATGGGGACTGACTGCATATTCGTCAAGCGGCAACGCCACGGCAACATGAATGTCTGCTGAGCATGGCACTGCTTCCGAGGCTGGATGAGTATGGCACACGACGACGACGATGTGGGCACAGGCTGAGCGGCCAAAACAAGTGGGACCTGTGGCACGAGGGGATATGAGACAGTAGTAGGTGTCAGCACTGCACCCTATGTACAGCACTGTACGGATCACACCTCCCGAAACATTGACAGGTGTCCACATTGACAGCCCCATGCCAAGACGGCTGTGTGCTTGCAGTCACACGTCACAGGTGAGAGGTTACATTGCACGTGCCAGGTGGCAGACGTACATAGTGGGAGCTATCATGTGTGTGCATGTGTCTCCTGTTCAGGATCCCCCAGATGGGCGCTGACTCTGTACTGACCATTGGACACAGCATGTTTCGTGGAAGGCTTGTGTGTGTGGGATGGTGGCACTGGATGTGCCTCCGTTGGGTGGGGGGCCATGCACAGGGCGGGTACGTCGATGATTGCGCATTGTTGGTCACGGTAGGTGCACCCACTAAGATGTGTTGCCCTGTGTACAATTCCTATGTCCGCATGATGATGGACTGTAGATGTGGGCAGACTACACATTGGTCGATGTGCTGTCTATGTGCATGTGCCTTCACACCAGGCACAGCTGCCCCTGCACATGTGACCCCTGCTGGACTCGCTGCTGGGTCTGTGGAGCTGATGCACCTTCTGTGCGTGGGGCGGACAGCTCACCTCACTTCCCTCATTGCGCATGTCATGACTTTGCCGCAGGTGACATGGATCATGGAGGGCCCACATGTACGCGTGGGTAGGCTACACATGTTTGTTCACTGGTCGCCACCCCCAGTCAGTGTTTCGAATGGGAAGGTTGTTGTGCTGGTGGTATATTCGATGTGGCGGTTGGGCGGGCCTAGGTGCGGGCTTACATTCCGGACATGGGGGTAGTTGGATTGGCGACTAGTTGCAGTACACACGGGACACGTCTCTTCCTTTCCACATCTGGGTCATCCCTTGTACTCACTGACAGTGATACAGTCATCTTCGCCCCAGCCCTCATGTCCTCCCCTCGCTCCCCCAATATGCATGTGCACCTGCGAGGCTAGCGCTTGCACAGGCAGCCCCAAGCTCGCACCAGAGAGGGCAAGGAGTGTATGTGTGGGTCCAGTTGCACGAGTGGGCTGTCTCAGGGTATGATGTGTGGCGGGACGCCGTCCACCTGCGTGGTGCCCCAAATGGAGACCCGGCCTGCATGGACTATGCATCACAGTCTTCGCCTTCCGGATCCGCCACCTGCGACACCCAGTGGCTGTGGCTGCCCTTGCGGCCAGGCCGCGTCCGTCTGTGACTGATGGCCCACACATTCACTCTTTGGCCTCTCTGGGGAGGGCTCGGGGTGGTGGCGCACGCGCTTGCACTTAGTCGCAATGGCATGTGGCGTGGTTGGTATAATGGGCAATGGATGGGATGGTGCGAGCCACCTCCCGTGACGTCAGTGCTGCTCGTGCTGAGGTGCGTCCCCCTACACTTCCATTTGACTTGTGCCATGCTACACGTTGAGGTTCTATTGCCTGCGTGATATGACCAGGAGGAGCGCGAGGAGACCTCTCACACACCATGCTCCACTGCCATCCCGTGCCCTGTATCGCCTGTGCGGATTGACTATGTTGGGGTTACACCTGGTCGACTGGGGCTGTGTGTGCTTTGTCAAGGGGCATGGCGGGCGCACAACAGGATCCAGCTAGTCCACGGAGGGTGGGCTGACGTGTGCGCCTGGTTCCGCATTGTTCGTGTGCCCGGCTGCTGTGCACACACGTGTTCACTCCCCCGACAGGTGTCCTCTCACAATGCCCAGGGAAGCGGTGGTGTACTGTTCATGACCCCTCCCAACACGGCGTGCTCCAACTTGGCATGTGCGCATCTACCCGTCGCACCCACCCACCTGAGCACTGCGTCCATACGACTTCACACGACACATGTGTGTCTTCCACAGTTGTGCTACTCATTTGCGTTGACATCCAATACCAGTGGACTACATGGTCATGTCACGACTGCCGTGTACTTCACATACTCTCATCCTCTCTCATTCGTACTTGTGAAATGAGTCAGCGGAGACAGTTTTGGTTTCAAACATTATATTGAGTCTTCTGTCCACTGTGATGCAGTATAGTGGACACTACTGGCAGCGGAATACATGTTGAGGATATACTGAGCATGATTACAAATGGGATAGGGTGTGGGGTTACATGTGATTGGCTGTTGCATGTGGGATGTGGGCTTCAGAGTTACATCTGCTTGGCCAAGGCTGTGCTAATGTACATTTACGTATAGCTGCGGAGCTGCGGACTTTGACACAGACGGTATACAAGTAGCCTACCAGACCGCTTGGCATCATGGGCACAGTCCATCTCAGTTCCATGTGACAGGTTTGCTGCGGTTGTTCCTCATGCACGCGTGCATGTGAGATGACATCAGGGCATGTGCTTGCGTGCATGCAGCGGCGTGCCACTTGTTGTTGCAATGTGGTGGTTACTGGACATGTCACAGTCACTGGGGTCGTGTTGTTGTTGTTTGCACTTGTCGTCCGTGCAAAGGTCCTGGTATGGGATTCCCGGGGCGGGGGTGGGAGGGGTGCAGCACCCACAGACTCCAGGCGACCTATTCATGTCCACTGAGCGGTGTGTGTGTCCATGGGCGCTGGATCCATGTCGTGTCCTGGTTGTTCGTGCAGTTCCGTCCATGTGGGTGCGATACACAGACCCCATGCCACTGCCTCCCACGATGCATGCGGTGTTCCTGGATGTGATGGGGAACAGTGTGCATGTCCCGGTCATATCCGATGTCATGGCGATGTCGTTGATGGTGTGGTAATTGTTGCCGGTCGTTTGGTATGGCTGTTGTGGTGGTGACTGGCCAGTCCGTGCGGAAGCTAAGCATGGGTGCGGGGTTGGACATCATAGGTCAATCGGGGAACCTGCGTTGGGGTCCGACGAATTTACAGGTTGTCAGGTATGCGATGCCGTCCAGCAGGGCTTCCATGTCATTGGTGGTGTTTATGTTTGCCAGCCAATGTAGCGGATGGTGGCTGTCAAGGTGTTGTTCGTAAGTTGTCCCTTGGAGGACCATGATGGGGCATGCTGGGTGACATTCGATGTAGCTGTGCTCGATGATCCGTCGTGTGGAGGCACAGTGGTCCCATTTCAGTGCGGGTGCGATGTTGGCCACATACGCCATGCCCCCATAGGCAGAGCAGGCCCTGTCGTGTGCGTCCAGAGGGAGGAGTAGTGCTAGCAGGTCCGCCTTTAGACATGCCGGGTTGGAGAGACACATCTCCACGGGATGCTGGTAGGGACACCTCCGACAGTAGAAGACGGGTATGACGCAGCTGAACAATGTGATGCGGTAAGTCAGTCGGTAACTTACGTTCAGCAGGGACAGGAGTTCGCATCCCAATATATGTATCAGGTTGGTTTTGTACAGCTTGACCTGTCCGGCGTAGTTGGGTAGGTGTGTTGCGGTTGCCATTTTGCAGCGGTGCGTTGTGGTGGCGTGCTCCGGCTGTGTGTGCAGTCTGCAATGTGCACGCTCCGAGGTTGCTGTGAGCTCTGTGTAGTCGTAGGGAGACAGGACTTGTGTTCTGTTGGCTTGTGCGGAGGACACGGGCCCTCATCCCACATGCTTCTCAGACAGTTCAAGGTCAGTGATGTGTGACTCCTTCCAATTAACTTGCATGGGGCCGACATGGGGGAGTGTTTTCTTTATTCTTTCCCGTCCGTTGTGTTCTTCTGTTATATGCGCTATCTGCCCTGTGGTCGGTCTCCTCTGCATGCCTGTGTTGGTCTTTTATTGGACAATGGCTGTATTCACCGGCTTCTTTCGTAGGGCTGTGGTTTCGGAGTTGGAATGGAAGGTCATTCAGTGCTGTCTGCTCTCCCTTGTGTGGGCGGCAGGCTGCCTTTCCGCTCTGCGTTGGGCCTTGTGTGTGAGTGTTATTCTTGGGCCACCTGTTGTCGGTCCCCGGGCTCTTTGGTGTTCCGTTTTGTATGTCTTGTTCATATGTGCAGGGTGGTATGGGTGTTTCAGTGTGGTACTGGCGTTCCTCTTCCCGAAGGGGCCCTGCTTCTCCTAGTTGGTGTTGCCGCCGCTGTGTGCTTCGCCATGTTTGTTGCACTGGGGTGTGTCCTGCTGTTGCGTGACTTCACTGACATGTGTGCGTCGGTTGTGTGACGTTGGGTGTTGTCCGTGAATTGGGCGTTGGGGACATGTCTGTGGCAGGCCTGTCACGTGTCATGTGCATTCGGGGTGGGGCTGGTGTGTGTGCTGCTTGGTTGTGTCCCTGTGTCTGTGTGCGACGCATGCATGGCGCTGCCGTTGGCCTCTGCGTTGTGCGCATGTGTGGCAGCGTCATCGCCGCTTTGGGGCCGTGACGGGGTGGTTGGTTCCTAGTCCCAGGTGGTGTGTACACATGTGTTACGAGATGTTACAATTTGGCCTGTGTGTCATATGTGGATGCTATGGTAGATGTGTCGTGTACACGCGGGGGTGGGGGTTGTCCGCTTTTCCGCCCTTGCACTGTGTGCGCTGTTTGCGTGCACTTGTTGTATGTGTGCCTACCTGCGTCTTCGCGGTACGTTGCGTCCTTGGTGGTGCATCAGATAGAGCATAGGGAGGGCCTGCAGTGCTGGATTCATGCTCGGGGGTGCCGCTTCTTCGGTGTCCGTGCTCGGCGTTCGTGTTACCGCTTCGGTTTGACGTACGGTGTCTCTTAGCCGTGGGTTCAGTTTGTGTGCGGCATCGTAATTTGTACGCCGGGCGGTACGTGTTTCGTCGGACGGTGTGTGTCAGTTGTGCTGCGCCGCTACGTGTACGGGCGCACTTTGATGGCGGACGGTGTCGCTGGCTTGCCGGCGGTGTTTGGCTGACTTTTCGCATCGTAATCGGGCGGGCGTGTGGACTGCTGCGTGCAGGCGGTAACTGGTGGTTTTTGCATCCGCCAGCACGGCGGTAGTGCTTCCGCCCGACATCCTAATGGGCCCCTATATTTTTAACAACGATATTTTTGACCGATATTTTTTTTCGATATTTTTGTACTTACCATAATGTAGATAGGATGTCGATATTCTTGACTTCGATATTCTTGTGTCGATATTTCTGTAGGTCGATATTCTGACCTTCGATATTTTGTCAGTGATTCCACCAGCCACCTGAGAGACCTCCACTGGCTCCTACAAAGCCCTACATTACGAGGGGATCTGCATACCTCAACAACCGCCTCACATTTCACGCACCCAACAGAGACCTCTGCTCTGCCCAACTGGCCCTGGCCGCCTTCGCACGTATCCACAAGATCACGGCCAGGGGAAGATCCTTCTCCTATCTCACAGCAAAGACCTGGAACACCCTGCCTCTCCACCTAAGGCAATCACTGTCACTGCCCCAATTGAGGAAGGACCTCAAGACCTGGCTCTTTCATTGAACCACAGTGTCTGCGAGAGATCAGCCCCACCCTTCCCCCCAGGTGAGTAGTCGTGTTTTACAAGCGACTTGATCGATTGATTGATCATGTTTCCTATCATTGGATTCACAATGACAAACCCTTTCCTGTGGTAAAAGGTTGTTTTGTCATTACTAGCTTAGAAATACATCTAATAGAAGTGGGCATTTCTCTTCTCTAAAACTCTTTGTGTGTCTTTTCGCTTGACTCCAGTCCACACTGGAGGCAGAGGGAGCACATTGGACATGCAACTGGAACAACAGACCTCTGCCATTTGATGGCCTGGCTGGATAGATTGGAGGGAGAGGTTTTGACACTTGGCCTCTGGGAAGCCAGATCATGGCCCCACTAAAGATTAAGATCGGCAGTCCACGGCCCATGGCAGTCAGGAATGAAATTAAGGGGAGACATCTGTGGTTCAAAAGGAAACCATCTAAACCACCCCCACTTCAAAGGCACACTACAGTATAACTGATGGTGCCATACTTCAGCAGGGCAGAGATACACTTGTGGGGACGTGGGATGGGAAAACCTGGGACTGTGTGGTGCAGGTTGCCAAAGGAATCTGTTGTGCAGAAGGAGGATTACTGCTATTGAAAGAGCCTGCGTGCCCTTCCTGAATAGTGGATGGCCTGGGATGACTACTTGCTGCTGTGTGGCACCCTGAAGTGTGCTCTCCAAGATCTTGTTGGCTTGCCCCTGTTCTTTCAGAGGTCTCAGGGACATCAAAGATCTCCTACGAGGGACCCACACCATCTACTTGTGACACCTTGACAGCGGTACCCTTTTAAATGCCCCCATCATCTGCTGGATCCCAACTGGTAGCAGGAATTGAGCGAGGAACTAAGAATTGTGCCTGGAGACCAGATTCCCTTGTGCAGAGCCCCAGAAATCTTGCCCGCATCTGAGGCGTGTGGCCCCTGCATCGTGGGTACCTCTGCACGCTTAAGAGTCGTGTTGGTGGTGAGTTGATTCATCGGTTGTGGGATCCAGCGTGGCCCGCTTTGTCGTTCATGCTGCATCTCTCTTGTGCCACACACCAACTGCATGCTCATTGCATGCGGTGTCCAATTCACAGATTGCGACCCTCGGAGGTGGGAGCCTAACCGTGGTAGTGCCTTATTCTACCTTGTGAGGCATTGCTGAACTTGCAGCTATGTGTGTGACTGGAATTGTCTGGTGTGACCCATATCAATCCGCACCAGACATTGTGCCCGGATGGCCTGAGTGTGACTCTGATCGACGTGTACCTGACGCGGTGCCACCTTCTTCCGAGAGGCTCCCCTGCTTCATTCTCCATTCATCAATCATTCCCTTTTTGGCCCTCAGCTTGGCAGACCAACTACCCTCTCCTCACCCGGCCCCCGATGACATCATGTTGCCAGGTAGTATTGTTCAGCTCAGGCTTGGGTAGTGAGAGTGACTGACTGGGTTGAAGGAACACTTCTAAGACCGATCAGAAGCTGGTCAAGAGACTGCATTACCCCCTGGGCTTTGCAGAACTGGGCTGGTGCTGGAAGGCCCTTGTGGAACTGTTTTGAGTGACCGACTATTGCCTTCAGCCCACTTCTGCTCCGCATCCTGTGGGTGAACTTCCATTTGATGACTGCCTCCTAATTTGTACTGCTACCTATCCTCACCTGCTTCCCTGGGACCCTGACTACATGTGATTTCAGCTGCATGTGGCCTAGTTTCCTGGGGCGGGCTGAATATCTTCCATCTGTGGGCGTAGGACAGTCGGGGTGAGCTGGAGGGTGGAGGGAGGCCTGGGCCACGGGGGGCTTCAGGGTGCTAACAATTGACCTGCTTGGTATCCGTTGCACCAAATTATGGTGCTGAGTGTGTATGTGTGCGAGCGCGTTCCGTACGGACCTGCCTGATATCCGCTGCACCGAATATCAGTGCGTGGTGAGTGTGTGTGTGGGAGTGACAATCTGCGGACCGCCTGTGATTCACAACCCTGACCGGCGGTGTTGCCTTACACGTTGATTTCCTGTCAGAAGAACACTACTGTTGACATTGGTTTTACCAATGCAGCCTCTGCCCGCGTGCCTCTAAAAAGTGTTATAATTCCTTGTATGAACATATTTCTGATATCGTTGTGACCTGGGATGCACCCAACAACTGTGTGGTATTGAATAATAAGAATTGCTGGGGTGGGCCTGGGGTTTAAAACGAATTGAACCACATAAGGGTGCTCTGGGGGTTTAGAATAGTATCCGTCCCAAGTGTGCATATTATTGATATAATTTCTACACGGTTGGGCCTAGTACTGCTGGTAATATTTCCAAGTGTGATTTATGCCCCGAAATTCATGATGTTCGTGTTGTGTTGATTTTTGAGTGTGTTGAACACAAACATTATTTACATACATCACGTGTGAAGTCTCTTTTCTGACGTCCAGTGTATTTATGGTGAGTGAGTGCTGTGCCAATGCTTTACACATTGCCTCTGTCATAAGCCTGACTCCTCAGTGCCAAGCTACCCAAAGGTAAGCGCAGGTTATACAGTGTGTGTTATCACCCACCCCTTACGGGAGTTATGTTATGGTATGTTAATTTAATTTGTAACACGCTTGAATCACCCCGAGGGGTATCTCAGCGCAACCAAGAGACAAGGCAACAAGGGCAGCTAGATCAGAACAAGATTGTCTTAAGTACTTTCCTAAAATGAGAGTGATCTGAACTGATTCAAATATGGTGTGGCAATTTGTTCCAGTAATAAGGAGCCAGGTAAGAAAAAGACCTGCCACCAGAACAGGCCTTTTTGACGCGAGGGAGTGGTGGGTTCTGCCTGGCTGGGGCATTACCTCAGCCAACTAGAAAGTGCCAGTTCCAACATATGTTTATAGTTTTTAAACTATTATTTAATTTATACTTTACAATTTTTTAACAATTTTTACTTGTTTTACGTTTACTTTAAAAAAATATTTTTGAATTCATTTAATACATTTTTTTACTTCTTTTCCAATTTTAGTCTTTTTAATTTCATTTAGCTGCCATTTTCTTGACTGCTACCTTCTATTTTGCAGTTTATTTCTCTCATTTTTTGTCTATTTTCCAGGATCCAGGTCCGGTAAGGTGGCGCTGTTTGTCAGAACAGGTAAGTCCTTTTTAATATTTTATTTTCAGGGTTCGAGGGTAGGAGGGATTTATGGGGCGGTCTATAGGTTAATATATAGTGTTGTTTGAGGGTTTTTGTATAGTTAGTAGTGTTAATAATACTGTTTTTCACTAGTGTGCTGACTTGGGGTTCGTACACTGTTTTAGTAATGTATCAATATGTTATGTTTTATTGTGCTATTTTGATGATAAAGTGTAATGTATATGTACTTTTGGGAATGTAATTTTTTTGCAGGTGGGCTTTCAGTTTTACTTCGCAGGTGTTTTTCTACTAATGTGTCCAATGGGCAGTTGGATTTACCTTTTTTTTAAAAAGGAAATCTCTTTTGGTTTATAAGAAACCAATATTTTTACTTTGAATTCCATTTTTGGGGCATTCCAAGAGCGTTTCTTTTTAACTCTTTTTTTTATGCTTCTAAAATACTTTGGATTGCTTTAATGGATCTCTATTGAATTGGTTTTATTTTTGCATTTTGCTTGGGTTTTTGGAAAATACTTTTCTTGTTTTTGGTAGATTATACTTTTTGACTACATGGATACAGAAGAGGATCTGCAGCTATCGAACCAAAATGCATATTTACTTTATTTGTTTTGGGTGGGCAATTTTATGTTTTATTATTTATGTAAGTATTATGTGATTGATATGTAGAAATGTGTATTTATGTGTTTTACATAACAGATTAAGTTACTTCTCTGAGCTTTTGGTAGGTGAGGTTTAGATTGTTTTACTTAAACAATTTATATATTATTTTATTATATAAGTCCTTTAAGATTGGAGTTATATTTAATGGTTATGACTGATGTAATAAAATATTATATTTATTATTTGTATAAAAATGATTTGCCATGTTGGTTAAGATTATGTTCTACTTTTCAGGACTTTTGAAGGTCAGTATTTATTTTATAATATGCTTTTAGCTATTATGCTAATGTATGTACTCCTTTGTTGTTTATGAAGAATTTTAAATTGTAGCCTGTCGTACATTCTTTTGGAATGCTTTCGAGGTTTAGGTGCAATTTGGGTTACAGATTGCTCCATTCGTAGTTTTTGATAGCTTTGCTTGGCCGTATTGGGTGAATAAAGCTTTTACTGAACCAATAGCTTTGGTTTTTTTTCTAATGCTTCTATAAATGTATAGAGTGTAGGTGTGGATTGGAAGGCATTGTGCCATCCTTACACTGCGCTGTTTGTTTTGGCTTCCTGTGCCACGGTGCTATCATATATTATTATAATGAGACAAGGGAGACCCAAGGATACCTAGGGACCAAGGCTAGAATACAAGGAACAAGGGTCCCTAAGCGAGAATAAGGGGAATAATACTCTGAGTGCACAATAATAATGCACAGGAAGAGATATGATCAAACAATAGTTTATTATCACAAAATTACAAATTGGGTTCTTTAGAGGTATGTACCCCTACAGGGCGCCCCAAAACAAGTTGTACAGTGCATCCTCACTCCCTCTCTAAATAAGGATAATGCCAACAATGTATCTTTTCCTGGTAAATATATTATCATGAAATGGATTGTTGTCTGTCAAAATGATAGTAGTTTCTAGATTACATGAACATGTAGGAATCAGCAGTGGCTCTCTTGGGCTGTACCACGCTCTCTCGATGGATCTTGTGATAAGCTTACGCGGTTACCCTCTAGAGAGCATAATACATTCATTTGAAGGTGCACCAACGCGTTTCGTTCCCACTTTACAGTGTGTGGAACTTCGTCAGGGCTTGAATAAAATACATTCGGAAACGTAGTTTGACGGATGACCATAGGGAATCCCAGGAATAATGGGTTTACCCAAAGTAAGACCTGCCACCTCGATAAGCGGACCGATCGTCAGTTCCTTGGATTCTTGTGACACACAAGAATCCAAGGAACTGACCATCGGTCCGAATGTATTTTATTCAAGCCCTGACGAAGTTCCACACACTGTAAAGTGGGAACGAAACGCGTTGGCTGTCTGTCGTAAAAGAACAATGAAATAAAGAATAAAAAGTTGAAGAACAAACCAACACCAGATTGTGCTACTTATTTTTGCGGTGCACCTTCAAATGAATGTATTATGCGTTAATCTGTGAAACAGTGACACTGAAGGGTGACGAGTGTCGAAGTGTGCACGACTAAAAACCACAAAAGGAGGGCACAGTCACTAGTGAGGTGCGACTGCTTTGGGTCCGTCATCCGGTTGGCTTTATCTGTTAAAATTTACCCTCTAGAGAGCAGTTTGGTTTTTAAATTTTCTGCTTCTCTGAATAAATCTTGCTTAAACAGACAATTCCTTCTAATTCTCAGGAGAGAATCACATAGTGCCCTCGGATGGTGACTAGAGTAGGCTAGTAGGGCGTTCCTTTCTGTTGGCTTACAATATCGTGATGTGTACAGTCTACAGTTGTGTGTTCTATTCATTAGGTCTAGGCAGGAGAACTCCTCTCTGCTATATTGAAACTTGAATTTAAGACCACTACAGTTAGTATTTAGCCATGTTGTAAAAGAGATGAGTGCATCCTCACTCCCTCTCTAAATTAGGAAAATGTCATCAATGTTTCTTTTTCAGGTAACGATATTGTCATGAAATGGATTGTTGTCTGACGAAATGATAGTAGTCTCTAGATTATCCATGAACAAAATTGCAAAGTAGGGGGCATAGACCGCTCCCATAGGTGTTCCCGTGACCTGGTGGTAGAAAAGGCCATCAAATTGGAAGAAATTTCTTGTAAGGGTTAACTGCAATAGGTGAAGAATTAAGTCATTGGTGACTGCATGTGACCTTGCGCGTTTCTCTAGTGTTTGACAAATAACCTCTATCCCATCTGTCTGAGGTATGTTCGTATATAGGGATTCTACGTCCAGTGTACAGAGGAGGCATTGTGTTATCATCAAAAGTCATGTCAATCTGATTAATCAGACACATGCTATTCCTGACATAACATTCTGTGGTAGGCACAAAGTCCTTAATGAAGAAATCAACATTGCGGCCAATGAGTTCAAAAACTGACCCACAACCGGAAACAAATCGGTGTACCTGGTGGTGTTGTCAGATCTTTATGTATTTTAGGCAATGCGTAAATTGCCGGTGGCCTGGGGTTTTTTGTGTTAAAAAATAAATGCTCATTCATTGCTAATAAAACCTGGTTCAAAGCCTCTTTTGGGTATATTCGATATTTTGCATTGGAGCTCTTTAGTGGGATCTGTGGCTTACCTTTTATAATTTTCTTGGTTAGAAATCTGTCTCATAATCTCATTCTTGATTTGCAGAGTGTCCTGTATGACAATTCCACCCCCCTTATCTGCTGGCTTAATAACCACTTAATGGTCATATTTAAGTCCAGCTAAGGCCTGTTTCTCAGAGATAGGTATGCTATATGATACAAAAGTTCACTGGGGATCAAGGTCGCCAATGTCCCTGAGAACCAGTCTCTCAAATGTATGTATCTCCTGTGGCAATGAGGTATTCGGAGGTGATAAAGTGGACGGGGGACAAAAGTTGGTATATGCACTTGTAGGAGGACAAGGATTGTCCAAAAAATAGGCATGCAGCCTAATTTTCCGCAAAAATCTTAAAATGACAGTTTGTAAGTCTAAGAAATTGGGACGTACCGTCAGTTCAAATGATAGACCTCTACTGAGCACTGAAGTCTCTGTCTGCGAGAGGTTATGTGATGAGAGGTTGAAAATTGGAATTGTCATTCATAGTGACCGTAGGGCCAGTGTCTATAGAATTGAGGGGTGGTCTCTCTCTAAAGAAATGGGGTTGGGTGTTGCGTTTGATGAGCTTGTTCCCTCACCAGGATCTGAGTTGTCAGATGACTCCTCTGAGGAATTGATGAACGTGATCAGGTTCTTTTGTTTATTGAATGTTCCCCATGGGCGTTCAAAACCAGGGTCCCTGTAGTTGTTGTTAATATAGAAATCCTTGTTAAGGTATGGGTAAGTTCTCTCAATTGTATGAAAATGTATATCTTTCTTTACCTTGTTAGATTTCTTCTCTTGCTCTAATTTAGTAAATTCACCAATAGTTTTGTCAATTTTGTCAAGAAGACTCTTTCCATCAGTAATTATACTTGATTCAGTGATTTGTTTTTCCAAGTCTGCAATTTCCTCAAGCAATTTCTTTGAGTGTTCTAAAGAGTGTCAATGCCCAGCACCATTCAATAACTTGAACAAGTTGTGCCAATGTGACTGAATCCCTGCTTATATTTTTTGTCATCTGTAAATACCCCTGGAATATTCCTCACCTGTAGGCTGTGACGGATTGTATCAGCTTTCAGGTATTCAGTAAGCATACAACTCATAAGCTCTAGTTTATATTGCACTTATTGAATTATAATGGATTTCGACTTGAAGAGAGGAAACTGTGTCTTGTGCTGGATTAAGGCAAGGAGCCCTTACTTGCAATACTGGTTCTACATTTATTTTACTCACTGGTTGCTCTAAGTACTTTTGTGGTAGTTGCCATGCGCTACTGCATTTTTTGAAGTGGACTCATTGGATGTTCTGAGTGTTGTGGCTTCCGAGTTCCACAGCATAGGCTTTCCTCCTAAAGGTTTGTGGCTGTAGCATGCAGCTGTTTGTGAGTACTTCACCTCATGTTGAATTATGATGGATTGTCAACACACAACGTCTACGTGCAATGTGCGGCCATCTTGGATGTGCAAGTGTACATCCGTTCACGGTTGAAGATTTATAGTTACCATTGGAGCATTGTTTATGATCCAGTTCTTGGGTTAGGGAAGTTGGCCGACAAGTTTATGATCTGTGGTGAACAGTTACTCACGGAGCCTGGTTATGGTCCAGTTTTTAGGTTACCGCATGGTGGGAAAAGCAAGGTCCACATTTTATTTCACCAGTTTTGCTTCAAGTTGAGGAACACAAAGTGGGATATGTACAAGAATTGCCTAACGCTAATGTTAGTTAGCAGCAATTTTCTTAACGCGGCCTATCACCAAAAACTATCGCCCTGTTAACGATGTATTTACAATATGTCACTACATGGTGATAGTTTCAGGTAGCCGCGGTGAAAACTGCCGCTAACACTAGCGTAAAGGCGATACAAATTCTGGTGTTAGCGGGCGAAAACTGACGAAAGGCCAATTTGCAGGCAAAAAACTCACGTTAGTCAGCCCAACGTGACTTTTTTTGCCTCTAGAGGCAAAATAGCCCATAAGTCCACCTCCAATGAAAAATAGGAAACAAAACCAATGGAATGCAGATTGGAGCAGCCAGGGCCAAGTGCAACACAGATCAACAACCCCCCAGACCCCCCAACAGCTAGGATGACAGAGTCCCAGGGGAAGAGGAAATCCAGGGATACAATCATGAAAAGAGGTGCATCGCTGGGCAAAACCAGTGATGCATCACTTATCATTGCGCACTCCTTGCAACACCATGGCATCCAAAACCTTGAAAGCGCGGACAGTCCCCGGGGCCCAGAGGCCTCGCTAGGCCTGCGTCTGGGACCCGGAGTGGGATGTGGAGGTGCTGTGGTGTTGCTGGGCCGTGGTGGTAGACATTGAGGCTTCGGCGATTGCCCATACCTGGTGGTGAAGTCTGCCAGGTCGCATGGAGACACGTTGCTGACCTGTGTGAGAAGACCGCCTGGTGTCCCTTGGAGCTGTGAACGGTAAAGGCGCTCGTGCGCACCAACGTAGGGAGGTCTGCATCGCATCCCAAGCACCACCACTACACCGGGGTGCTCGGAGGAGATTACCAATGGTGGGCTGCGCCTCTCTGCATCACAGACCGGAGGATGTTGCGCTGGCCAGACGCTGTAGAGGGTGAGGCCCTTGATCTGTGCTGAACTTGTGTGGCAGTATCGCTCCAACTTCACGCCTAAGGGGGCCCTGTTGCATCACCTGCATCGGGAGGTTCCCCAGCGGACTTGGCAGCGACTGGTGTACCCTGGCTTGTGCAATCCCGTCTGGCTGTGGCTCCTGCTGGCTGAGTCACAGATTTGGAGAGAGTGCAGCGGATTGCACCATAGTGTCAATGTCCAGGAGAGGAGAAGATGGGACGCGTAGAGGAGGAGGCCCGGGTGTCGAGTCGGGCCCAGGCCTAGCACCTGTGGGTGACGCACCCCCAGTGGCGGCTCATCCGCAATGGCGGAAGAGCATCACCCCACTGACTGCTTTCAAGCAGTGCAAGAAGAGGAAACATAACATGATGATAACTTTCTGATGTACTCATGCTATGTTTCCTTTGTGGGCGGGGCTCCTCTACTCACGGAGCAGGGCAGGGGCGTAGTGGTATGCCCACTCAAGTGTGCCTTGACTGTTTGGTCGGCCCTCTCAGGCCGCCCAAAGCAGTCATGCACACATCCCTGTTCGCAATGCAGGCTGCATTACAGCCTGCATGGAGAACATGCCCACCCCTCCAGCCCCTGGCTGAATGCCTTGGCATGGCGCTCAAGAACTATCACAACGCTGCATTGCAGCATTTTGATTGGCTTAGGGGAGGGAGCCTGGCTGCCTGCCTCCTGTTCCTGGAAGCAGACTCAGGAGATCAGGAGCACAGAAGACTTGGGACCCGGCCTCGAGGTAAGAATTAAAAAAATATATATTTACAACCCCTACTCCCCCTGCGTCCCCGCCCCCTCCAGTGTCCTTTCCCGTGCTTCCCACCTCCCAGCTATCCAGTCCACCCCGCAGCACTACATAATGGCAGGCGCTGTGCGGCCATGCACAGCGGGCATACCACTGGTGCACCAAATGCAAGCCTGTCTGCGTCTGTCCGCCCCTGGACCGCGCACAGCACCAAGTACCCTTCCTCTCGGACCTCCAGCACCCTCCTCGCCATCAACCCTGGACGCCACACCGCCTGCCATCTAGCAACACTGCAGAATTCTCTTGCACCCTGCGCCTGTCGAACCTGCAAACGCACCTTCTGCCACATCAGCACACCAGCGCCTCCTACCGCCCAACCGACCAACAGCGCAGCCGACCGGCTCAACTGCATCCTCCTCAACGTACGGTCCCTCCACAAACATGCAACAGAAATCTGGGACCTCCTCAACGCCACCTCTTCAGACATCGCCTTCTTCACAGAAACCTGGACCAACCTCTGCTCCGGACCGGACATCACCATCACAATCCACGACAGCTACAAATTCACCCGCATTGACCACCCCGAGCGGCCAGGAGGAGGCATTGTCTTTGTTCAAAAAAGGCACACTCCGACTGACCATGCACTCTAATGACCCGACGGTGACCATGGAACACTTCCAGATCCGGACAAACCCCAACACCACCCTCTGCTGCACCCTCATCTGCAGGCCCCCCCGGGTCACGAATCCCCATTCACTGATGCCATTGTAGACCTCATCGTGCCCCAGGCTCTCCCATCCACTGACTACATCCTACTCGGAGACCTCAAGTTCCACCTTGACAACCTCAGTGACCAGAACACCACCCCCCTCCTGGGGATCCTCGCCAACATCGGACTCAAGCAGCTAGTCACCGCACCAACCCACATAGCCTGACACACGCTTGAGTCCGTCTTCTCCACCAGCGGGAACTTTAACTACAGCCACACCACAGGACTCTCCTGTACCGACCATCATTGTTCACACCTTCACCACGCCCACCATACACCATCGCCATCATTGCCCCCCGTCGCGGCTGGATCAAGGCCAGCGAAGAACTTCCCGTCAACTCCCTCGGCACCACCACCCCGCCAACGCTTACAGACGCCAACACCGCAGCGCGCAACCTCCACCGATGGATCTCCAACTGCGCCAACACCCTGGCACCCCTCAAGAAAAGACCGGGCAATCAACACTCCAAGAAGGTCAAATGGTTCACTCCCGCCCTCCACTAGTCCAGCCCCACCTGCAGATGTCTCGAGAAGAGATGGAGCCACAACATCAGTGAACTCTGCAACACAGTTACCCTTGCACCATGGCGCAAGGATGCCTGCATTGGCGCATGGTAGCAATTGTGCGCCAACTTAGGGGAAAAAGACAGGGGGGCTTATTCATGAGCCCCTTCTGACAGTTTCACCCTGCTGGTGCGTCATTTTCTTGACGTACTTGCAGGGTGATTCTTGCACCACGTTGCGCCGTATTTGCAAAGTGACGCATCTAGGCATATGCGTCACCTTGTGAAGACCTGTGCCACATTCTACCTACATCAGGCATGATGTATGCAGGGTGGCCGTTCCCACGCAATAGAGCCTTCTAGGAGTGGCGCAGTGAAATCCATCAGATTTCACTGCAACAATTGTAGGACGCCACTGCGTCTGTACCTTGCGCCTGCCTCATGGCAGGCATAAGGGTGACGCAATGCCACAGGGATAGGCTGGCCACATGCATTACTGGAGTTGCATCATGCTTGTGACACAACTGCAGCAATGCGTGACTTTTGCGCTGACAGATACGGCAGGATTCCAGATGTATCTGTCATTAATTGCGACATGGAGCGCTGTACAGTAAATACAGGTGTCGCAAGAAGGGCTTAGTGAAAATTGTTGCAACGCTGTTTTGTCGCAGGGATGCAACACTTTTCATGAATGAGTCCCAGGAATGCACACTATCTTATTGATGCTGCGCATTCCTGCCCTGTAGTTTGTTGCCGGGCAGCGCAGCAACATTCCTTGCAGCGCTGTCCAGCACCAAAACCTTCTGAAATGAGGCCCCAAGTGTTTGCACCATTTTTAAGACCAGCTATTTTCTGGTCTTTTTGGTTTTGCACCATACAAGGAATTCCTTGTAAATATCGCGAAGTGGGGTTAGCGGCAGTATTTGCACAGGAACGCCTACCTTGCATCTCATTTTCGTTAAGTCCCGCTAACAGAACTGGTGATCCGAAAAACGCACATTTACGCTGGAAAACTGCCGCTAACTGCGGTTAGCGGCAACTTTTACATACGGCGATAAAAAAAAAAACGCTGTGACGTCGAAAAATTTACCCTACTGCGGCGTTGTACATATGCCCCAAAGTTTTAAGCTGGCTACAGTTGTTGTAACTGAGGTTTCAGGTAATACACTCTTCCTCCATTTTTAAGTTCTCACACAGTGGCCTAGTCCCTCCTTAGGGTGAAGAAAGGACATTGTCAGTCAGTCAGTCAAACCACTTTATTCGGTTAGTAAAAACCATAAAAGTACAACACATACGACATATTACACTGCACAATAAAAACGTCTAAAATACAAATCATCAATAAATATGGGCGACCTAAAAAACATTAGAGAGTCAGATTTCATTTACACATAAAAAACCTGAGTTGCCATTAATACATATATGTTAACAGATAACTAAGATAAAAATTAAAAAACAATTCAAAATTAAAATGCCAGCATTAAAACGGTAATCATTTAGTCAAACGTGTACTCTGGAAACGCTTGTCAGGAAATACCGTTTTCTCCTGAGTCTAACGGCTGCGACTAGGTAACTCGCAATGTTAAATATCTCCCAAGGATCATTCAACATCTGAAGATAAAGTAAGGCAGGTCTAACCTGTATAAAACCTTTTCCCCTTAAAATTGGAAGTAAAAACCTGCTACGGATACCACTATAATGATCACAAAACATTATAAAGGGCATAGTGTCCTGGGTTGAAAAGTTGTCACATGTGCAAGGGCCTAAATCACACACCCTGCTCCAACCTTGCGAATCGGCTAGTAAAAAATGAATCAAGTTAAAACGAAACCTAGTTAAAAGCAGGCGATGAAAGGGCTTAGTGACAATTGTCATATAAGGTTCGTTCTGGGGAGAGGTTTTTAGCAAAAAATAGGCTTTTACTGAGGGTTTCGTTAGGTCAGTCGCCTCTCTCTCAACCGACAATAAATTAAAAAAATTAGTTTTTACCCACACCAGATCCTCTTCTTATTTTGTCTGGAAAATCAAAGAGATCTGGACGACCTAGTTCATATAGGGTTTGCTTAACATGTTGTAGCCACGGGATACAGCTAACTCGCTCCATGGAGAGACAATCCCTAATGATCTCATGATTCAGAGTTAATTCTGGATTAATCCAGTTCTTAAGCCAACAAACGACTGGAGCCAGCCTCAGCCAGTCTGATACATAACTAACACCTAACTCTTGGTGTATTGCAAAAGTAGAGGTAGATTGGGGGACAGACAAAAGAGTGCGTAGAAACTTATTTTCGACTGTCTGTAACCCCTCCATCGACTTGTAACCCCAGATGGCAGATCCATACATTGCAATGGCTATACATTTAGACCTATAGATATTAAGCATAGCTGCGATTGGCCTGGCACCCAATCGCTGAGCAAAACCATGAACAGCAGCCGTAGACCTTGCCATCGCGTTTTTTTTAGCTTTCTGTTGGGGGACCCACGAGCCCCTCTCGTCAAAAGGTACCCCCAAATAGGTGAAAGAGGTCACCCTAGACAGCTCTGCGCCTTCGCAATAGAAAGTTTTGGGCTTTCTTGGTCTCTGACCCATGGCCATTGTATGTGATTTAGCTATGTTAACTACTAGGTCCAATGATTTTCATAAAGGCCCCAAAGGAGTCCAAAAGCCTCTGAAGCCCTACAGCTGTACGGGCCAATAATACAGCGTCATCCGCTTATAGGAGCACAGGGATAACCCTGTCCCCTATTCGCGGAATATCTAAGCTGGCAGAATCTAAAAACGTTCCTAAATTATTTATATATAGAGTGAAAAGTAATGGAGCTAAAATGCAGCCCTGGCGGACGCCTCTTCCGGACCTAAAGTGCTTTGTGCAATTACCTTCTTGGTTGACTCTCAACCTTGCGGAGAGATCCCTATGTAAGTCAGCCGAGAAGTGAACTAAACATTGATCTATTCCCATATCTATCAAAATGGACCATAGCGTTGACCTATTTATCAGATCAAAAGCTGAGGAAAGGTCCATGAAGGCCAACTGTATTGTCCCCGCTTTGGCCAATGTGTATTTCCCTGCTAGTAAGTGTAAATTTAAACACTGATCCAGTGTAGACCCTCCTTGTCTAAAACCATATTGAAGGTTTGTTAAAACACCATTCTCGTTCAACCAGTCCATTAACTTAGTTAAAATCACTCTCCCTAATACTTTTACAGCAGAGTCAATTAAAGATATCGGCCTGTAGCAACGTGGGTCCCCTCTCTGTCCTTTTTTAAAAACTGGGATGATAATGGAAGACGACCACGATGACGGGAAACCCTGTTGACTTGACACATTATATACTTTTGACAAACTTTTGGCCCAGAAGGTTGGGTTTTGTTTATATAAGTCTACCGGGACACCGTCCGGTCCAGGGGCCTTGTTACTGGTCATTTGCTTTATTGCCAGTTCTACTTCACCTACATTAAAAACCATTTCAGGGTGGTTCCTTATATGTCCTAAACTAGCAGGTGAATCCAAAGTGGCAGGGGCCTCATATATAGATTCAAAATGGGAGAACCATTGTGCTTCTGTGATGTTAGATTCTAGGGGGGCATTCTTGATTCCAGAAAAAAAAGGTTTATTTACAATAGCCCGGAATCTAGAGCTATCCTTTAGGACCTCTACTGCTAATAATTCATTCCATGCATCCTCTTTGATTTCATATTTACGGGCATTTAGGGCGGACTTATACAACTTTCTTAACGAGGCTATATAAACCTTATCTCGTGGGACCTGTTTCAATGTGACTACCAACTTACGGTGTGCTTCAGAGCAGTTACTATCGAACCATCTCTCACCAGTTTGTTGCCGAGTCCTAGTGGGCAAGTAGAGGCCTAACGCTACCTGCGCGCAAATGCCTTCAAAAGCTGTGAGTACCTCAACCCCCGATTAGATTTGTCAAGGCAGAATGCGAGCTTGTCCTCAGCCTTCCCACAGAGATCCTGAAAGAAAAGATCCGGGATTACTTTGGCTCATTTTAGCCTCCGTCCCTGATCAGATGATTTTAGACAGGTATCAGTACGTTGCATTTCCTGCTTACCCTTTAGGCCACAACCCCTGCCCAGCACTAGTAGGACTGGGTTATGGTCACTAAAATGGGACCACCTAGCATTGTAAAAAATTACCTGGGATGATAAAACGGGGGAAATAATCATATAATCTATTATAGTATCCCGCCCTCGTGCTTTAAAAGTGGGGATCCTCGCCTCTATTGCATTAGAGCTGGGTTCAATAAGGTCTACTACAGCCAAAAGATCCTCCAGACATTCCCCATACTGTGTATGCTCAAAGTGAGGATTGGAAGAATTTGCCGGCCCTAAAAAGTCTTCAACCTGACAGTTCATATCACACAGATGAGTATTAAAATCGCCCATAATTATAATAGAATAATAAGTGGTTTGCTTCAATCTATACTCCTATAAAAACATTTCACATTACATAAATGTTCATTTAAAAAACTACTCCCACCAGAATTATAAAAATTGACAAACAGCATTTTAGATGTGTTGGTAGAAGTGAATTCAATTGCCACACAATTATGAGAACCAACACCCACCCTACTGTGAGTTCCTGACAATTTAAGTGAGATTAACATTAAGAGACCCCCTTTTGCTCTGCCTGACGGGGAAGGCCGTGCGGGCACACCGTAGGATTTGAACCCATCCACCGAAAAATTATTCTCCAGGTCCCAGGTCTCCTGTAAGCTAACTATATTGTATTCTTTTATAAAATCAAGCCACCTGGAATCATCTTTTTTACTTCTGAAACCCGCTATATTCCAGCTAATAATCTTACAGTTGGAGTTTTAATTCACACCGGTCCCCTGACCACTAATGGTATCACTAATGGTGCTCCGATGACAGAGAGAAAGCTCCAGTCAGTCGTTTTCATCTAGGAGAGTTAATGGCAGGAATCTGTTTTGGCAAGCTAAGCTGTTTTCACCTTCTACCATCTCAGTGGGCAATATTGGCAGTTTAGGTAGGGTCGATGACCTGCAGGGGACCATATCAGGTAAAATCTCCTCCCTGGGACTTGGTCGGAGAGATGGACACCCCCTTCTGTCTACTGAGGGCCCAACCCCCCGCTGAGTTCTGCCAAATAGCTGTACCCCCTCGGTCATTGTGTGTTTCCATCCTGACACTTACCACAGTGAACTAGTCCCCTGTGGGTGAAGAAGGGATGCTGTGGGTGGTGTGTTTGCTTGCTTGCTCTACTATGGTGAAGCAGAATTTTGAGCTTCAACCTTCACAGGCTTTCTGGCCTGCTGGTGGAAGCCCATACATGAAATGGGTTGAGTGGAAGGCATATGTCTTGAACTTTTTGGAAATGATCGATGTGGAAGGGAAAATGATACCAGAAAGGAAAATGAAAATCTTTTTACGCTCTGAGGGACAGTTTTTGGGCAAATGACAAAAACCGCAAGGGGTGGGGTGAGTCTAATGTTTTCTCAAATGTTTTAAGGGATTTTGATAACCACTTTGCTCCCAAAATATGTTTAGGTATCTTGAGGTCTAAGTTCTTTCACAGGAAGCGAGAATTGGGTGAAACGGTTGATGATTATGTGGCTGCGTTAAGGAAATTTGCTGGTGATTGGAAGTTTGACCATTTTCAGGATTAACTTATCAGTTATCAAGTAGTTATAAATTCCACTGATCCGACAATACAGGAGAGATTATGGATCAACAGGGATGTGGAGCTCAATGATATCCTGGCAATTGTTCGTAAAGCAGAATTATCTAGTTGTAGTGCGGAAGCACTCAAGTCAGAGTCTAAAGCGATTCAAGAAGAAGTGGTAAGCAAAGTTAGAAACAAGGGAGCTAGTAAACAAAAAAAAGAAGGTGCTAGGAATTATGATTCTGCTAAGACAGAAGGCTTAAAGTGCTACAGGTGTGATAGTAGTATGCATTTAGCTTCTAGTAGATTTGACCCTGCTTTGAAGCAGAAGTGTTCTGTGTGTGGGATAACAAGGCACTTTGCCAAAGTTTGCAAGAAGAAGAAAGGTTTTAAAGTGAAGTGTGTTCATGAGGGTCCATCTAGTGAGGAAGAGTGTTTGGTGAAGAAAGTGATGAATTGTAGTGTGGGAGGTACAGTGGAACAGGAAGAAGAGTGATGAATTATTTGTATTAAACATTGAGGATAATTCAGTGGAGGAAAAGAAGAAATCCTTATGCTCGATGTCCATTAGTGGAGTAAGAATTCAAATGTATGTTGATTCTGGTTCACCTTACACCATCATAAATGAGGAGTTGTGGAAGTCAAAATTTCAAAGGAAACTAGGCGGTAACGTTTTGGAGCCAGATTTCAACCCAGAAGGATATGCTGGTGAAAAAAGTTATATGGTGGGTAGAGAGCTTTAATATTTAAATTTAAGAACAGAAAGTCAATTGGAAAATTGCATGTTGCCAATAAAGGTCCTTCTGTTCTTGCATGGAGAGAGCAAGGTGATTTACACATTATTCTCAATCCCAATAGCCCAGATCCTGTCCTGATTGTTGAAGAATGCGGAACTGTTGGTTCAGATATGTTAGGGAAATTTCCCAAAGTATTCAGCGGGATGGTTGGAAAATTAAAAGGGTTTAAGCATCGTATTGTTCTTAAAGCAGATGCATGCCCTAAAATACGCAAAGCAAGGGACAGTCCCATTTTCCTTAGAGATGTAGTTACAAATGAATTAGACAAGTTTGTCAAAGCAGATATAATTGAATGCATCGAATCTTCCGAGTGGATTTCCCAAGTCGTGGTGGCAAGACGCATTAATGGCAAGATCAGATTGTGTAATGACTTGTGCCACCTTAATAGTAACAATTTTGTGGATAAGATCTCAAAAATGCTCACTCTTATTAAGGATGCTTAATGGTTTTCTACTATTGACTTATCGGCTACATATCATAAAATCGAATTGCAAGAGTAGAGTAAAATGTACACAGCATTTATCACACCCACTGGAAATTTTCAGTACAAAAGGATGCCTTTTGGCTTGGCATCAGCTGCAGCTTTCTTCCAAAGGCTTATGTATGAGCTTTTTGGCAAGCACACAAGCGTAAAATGTTTTCAGGACGACATCTTACTTTTTTGAAAAGATATAGCAGAGCATGACAAAGTTTTGGAAGAAGTATTGAGCATTTTGGAAGAGAATGGTTTGACTGTGGAGCATTCCAAGTGCAAGTTCTGGGTGCAATCTGTAACGTATCTAGGGCATGTTCTTTGTGGTGATGGTGTGGCTACTAAACCCCAGTTGGTGGATGCCATACAAAATTCTCCTCCTCATAACAAAGATGCAGTTAGATCATTTTTAGGCATGGTGGAATTCTATTCCAGGTTTGTAAAAGGGTTCTCGAGCAGGGTGTATAATATCAGACAGTTGCTCAAGAATAAGGCTAAATTTATGTGGTTGGATGAGTGCAGAAGGGAGTTTGCTGATATAAAGAATGCTTTAGTACATGCTCCTGTTTTAGGTTACTTTAATCCTGAGTGCAAGAGTGTGGTCACTGTGGATGCCAGCACCAAGGGGTTGGGTAGCGTTCTATCTCAGATCAATAAGGAAGGTAAAGAGGTGATTATAGCTTATGCTTCCAGAGCGTTGACTCCTGTAGAGGAGAAATTCTCCGTCATCGAGAAAGAAACCTTGGCTTGTGTATGGGCATTGGAACATTTTTGTCCTTTTGTTCGGGAAAAGCAATGCACTGTTAGAAGTGACCACAAACCCTTGGTTAAATTGCTGATAACTGAAGGTTTATACAAAGCATCTGCAAGGATTGCTAGAATGTCTATGCATCTACAAGATTTCATTTATAGTGTTGTATATGTACTAGGGAAAAGTAATGTGTTGGCTGAGTTTTTGTCCCCCATGCCGACAGACATTCAAGAATGCGACAAGAATGAATGGGAGGACCTTCAAATTGCTTTTGTTCATGACAAAGGCATTTCTGGAGTGAAAGACGAGAATTGGAAAAGAGAGTATCTTAAGGATGAAGAATTGCAAGTTCTTATTAAATGGGTAGTGCAGGGTTGGCCACAAAAGTCTAGAATTTCGAAGAGTTTAATGCAATTTTGGGAGATTAAGTGTGAATTGTCAGTAAACGAAGGTACCATTCTCAGGGGGGATAGAGCCGTTCCCCCAGTTTCACTTCGGGAACGTATCATGAGGATTTGCCAGGAAGACCATTGCAGGATTGTTAAGACTAAACAAATGGTCAAGAAATGGTACTGGTGGCCCAGTATTGATCAGTGTGCTGAAATAATGGTGAGGAATTGTATGGTGTATGACAACTCTGATAAAGTTTTGAAAACCTTGAGGCCCAACATGTGCGAGCCCATTATCCCAGAGAGACCCTGGCACACATTTGCCATTGATATTATGGGACCTATTGGTAATCCTCCAAAATACATTGTGGCAATGATTGATGTGTTTTCAAGGTGGCCCATTATCAAGGTGGTGGAGAAGATTGATTCTAAAGAAGTTTTACAGTTTCTTGATAAGACCTTTGTGGATGAGGGAATTCCTGCCCAAATCATTAGTGATAATGGGGTAAAATTTGTTTCCAACCTGGCCAAGGATTACTTTGAGAAAACAGGAGTAAAACATAGGACCACATCTCATTATAATCCCAGCGGAAATGCCATTATAGAAAGGCTTAATAGAGTTTTGAAGAATGCCATACCGGTTATGAAGGGTGAAGATTGGGAAGTCCGGGTTCATAAAACGGTGTGGACATATAGAACTACCACGCATGAAGCATTGGATGTGTCCCCTTTTGTTGTGATGAGAGGACGGGAAACGAGAACTAAATACAATCCTGAGTGGTTGTGGAAGTCCTCTGATGTTAATGTGTCTGCTGAGGAGGTCAGAAAATACACTGTGGGAAAGCATCAGAAATATAAAAGTAGCTTTAGACAGTAGAAGGGGCTCAGACAAGGTTGAAATTGGTGAGGGTGTCTGGGTGAAAGTAAAAAAAACGTGAAAGGTAAAAAAAAAAAGGAGAAAGTAAATTTTCAGAACCATTACAAGTAGTTAAAGTTTTGCATAATGCTGTTCTATTGAGTGATGGTAAGGGTTGGAACCTTAGAAGAGTTGCTGTCCTCAGTGCCGGAGTGGCCGTAGCGGGCACCGGGTGTTTCCCCGGTGGTCCGCCAGGGTGGGGGCCAGTTTTTGGCCCGTGGGGGGCCGTTTTTGTTACCGGGGGCCAGCAATATCGCCCCCCTGTTACAAAATCAGCGGAAACCGGCCCTAGCAAACAGCTCAGCCACACACCCTCCTCACCCCTGAGGGATTCGGCCGAGCAGTTTGTCAAGGCCGGTTTCGGTTCCCAGTACGGCCCTGGCTGTCCTCAAGGGAAATTGCAGTTTGTATAAAAGAATTTCAAGGGTCTGGATGAAGAGTCTTTATCTGATTCCAACACTGTCCAACATGAGCATTCTATGAGGAAGAAGAAGTTGGCAATAGAGGAGAGAACAGTGTGGATAGTATGAGTAAAGATGACAATCTTCAAGAGCACAATGAAGAAGTGAGTGCAGAAGTGCATGATAAGGTCACATCTGGCCTTGAGAGTTGTCCTAGAAAGGATCAAGTGGAAGATATAACTGGAGGAGCCACAAGTGGAGCTCTAGCTGAAATAGAACAAGCAAATGGAAGTAATAGAACAATGTGTACCAGACACAAGTCGATGGATGATTTTGAGTGCAGTATGCATAGTTAGTATTTTTGCATTAATGGCTACTATATATTTGATTCTGTATATTGTGTATTATTGTTTAGTTTTCTCATTCCTTTTTGTAGTTCCCTGAGAGGGGAAGATGTGTTAAGTTAATTACTCTTAGACATAATTGTTTATTGTATGTCTAAACTGTATATAGAACTGTACATAGAATTGTTTACTTTTGTATGATGCTGGATCCTCGCTCAGACCAGTTGCTTGCATCTCTAGTTCCAGAATTTTGCCATGGACCGAGTAGAAGTTACTGGAATTTAGAGACCCAGCCAGGTTGTTTCCTCTGTTGCTGCTGCATGGGTGTTTCAACTGGAATAAATTCCTCTCAAACTACTATGACTTCGACTTTACAATCATTTGTACTGATGTACGTCCCAATTTCTTAGACTTACAAATTGACATTTTAAGATTTGTTCAGAAAATTAGGTTGCATGCCTATTTATTGGACAATCCTTGTCCTCCTACAAGTGCATATACCAACTTTCGTTCACAATCCACTTTATCGCCTCCGAATACCTCACTGCCGTTGGAGATATATATGTTTGAAAAACTGGTACTTGGGGACATTGGCAACCTTGAAAACCAGAGAACCTTTGTTCCATATAACATACCCTCTTCTGAGAAGCCGGCCTTAGCTGGACTAAAATGTGACCATTCTGTGGTTATTAAGCCAGTAGATAAGGAGTGTGGAATTGTCATACAGAGCACTCTGCAATACAAGAATGAGATTATGAGAAAGATTTCTAACCAAGGACATTATAAAAGGTTAGCCAGAGATCCCACTACAGAGCTCCAAAGCAAGATCTCAAGTATAACCATAAGAGACCTTGAATCATGATTCATTAGCAAGAATGAGCATTTATTTTTTAACACAAAGGGCCAGATGTACGACCCTACGCAAACGGTGCGACCGCAAAAAAGGGTATTGGCATGTACAAATGCTATTTGGCGAGTCACTGACTACCAAAATTGCATTTGCGGCTCTCGGTATTAGGAAGGGGTGTCCCTTTCTTATAGCGAGTCACCATGCCATGTACTAGTGTTTTGCCACTGCATTTGCGGCCGCAAAACACTTGCAGTTTACCACCTACTTCAAGTAGGTAGTAAACCACTCGCAAACGGGAAGGGGTCCCGTGGGGACCCCTTCCCCTTTGTGAGTATGTGAGAAAATATTTTTTAAGAGCAGGCAGTGGTCCCAGGGACCACTGCCTGCCCTTAGAAAAATAAAAGTGAAAAGTTTCATTTTTCTTTTTAAATGCATCTTGTTTTCCTTTAAGGAAAACGGGCTGCATTTAAAAAAAAAAACTCATTTATTAAAAAAGCAGTCACAGACATGGTGGTCTGCTGACCCCAGCAGGCCAACATCCCTGTGAGTGCTAGCCATTCCTAATGGGGTCGCAAATTGCGCCTGCCTCATTAATATTAATGAGGCATGCAATTTGCGACCCCAATAGGAATCGCAAACAATGTCTGAGACGCTGTTGTGCATCCCAATTAGCGAGTCGCAAATGCGATGCAATTTGCGAGTCGCAAATTGATGGGTCGTACATCTGGCCCAAAAACCCTAGGACACCGGTAATTCACATGTCGCCTAAAGATCTGACAATACCACCAGGTAGACCTACTGTTTCCCTTTGTGGGTCAATTTTTGGACCCATTGACTGGTACGTTGATTTCTTCATTAAGGACTTTGTGCCTATCACACAACGCTATGTCAGGAAAGCATGCACCTGATTAATCAGAATGAGAACATGACTTTTGATGGTAACACATGCCTCCACTGTACACTAGATGTAGAATCTCTATATACAAATTCACCTCAGACAGATGGGATAGAGGTTATTCGTCATGCCCTAGAGAAACACACAAGGCCTCATGCAGTCCCCACTGACTTCATTCTTGAGGTATTGCAGTTAACCCGTACGAGAAATTTCTTCCAATTTGATGGCCTCTTCTACCAGCAGGTCAAGGGGACATCTATGGGAGCAGTCTATGCCCCCAACTTTGCAATTTTGTTCATGGATAATCTAGAGACTACTATCATTTCGTCAGACAACAATCCATTTCATGACAATATCGTTACCTGGAAAAGAAACATTGATGACATTTTCCTAATTTAGACATGGCTAAATACTAACTGTAGTGGTCTTAAATTCGAGTTTTTCAATATAGAACACACAACTGTAAACTGTACACATCACTATATTGTAAGCCAACAGAAAGGAACGCCCTACTAGCCTACTCTAGTCACCATCTGAGGGCACTATGTGATTCTCTCCTGAGAATTAGAAGGAATTGTTTGTTTAAGCAAGATTTATTCAGAGAAGCAGAAACTTTAAAAACCAAACTGCTCTCTAGAGGGTAACCACCTAAGCTTATCACAAGATCCATCGAGAGAGCGTGGTACAGCCCAAGAGAGCCACTGCTGATTCCTACACGTGAAGATGAGCCAGGCAAGATGGTGTGTGACACCACTTTCTCACCTGTATCCAACCAAGTTAAGAAACCTATTTTACGTAACTGGAATGTTCTCAATGCAGGCGAACTAACCATAGAACACCTTATTTTTGTCTTCCGCAAAAACAAGAACATTAAAGACCATCTAGTAAGAGCATGCTTACCATCCCTCAACACGCCAAATACTTTGCATGAAATGTGGGGGATAACTCCCCCTTGATGGGCTACAAGAAACACTGCAGTGTGTGTGAGTATGCAAAAGAATTTCTATATAGAAATGTTAATACAAATCTTTCACATTTCACCAATGGCAACACTGCAAATGTAATCTACTCAGTTTTTTGCCCTTGCAACCTTGTCTATGTGGGTCAGACAACACAGAAAGTGAGAATCAGAATATACCAGTACAGAAGCAGATTGAGTGGCAAAGTCACACACGTGCCTCTGGTGGAACATTTCGAAGCACTGGGTCACAGCAAAAATGACTTGCTCTGACAGTTAACTGATGTGGCAAAAATGCCAGCATGTGGGGGTGATCTCACTGCAATTCTCTAAAAAAGAGGAATCAAAATGGATCCTGAACACAGACAGTCTCCACAGCTGCCTGAACTGACTTGAAGATTGGGCATCGTTCTTATGAATCTCTCTACCAACTGTTACATGATATCTGTAATACTTTTCACTATGTGTATGTCCCAGAGTACTACCGCATTTTGACCACTTAAGGGAATCCAAATTTAATCTCATGTTTTTTTTAAGTTTGCACTTATGATACTTTTCACTTCTATCTATGTTTCAATTAGAGATGTCTGTGCCCTTAATCCAAGCTCGCATTACTTTGAATACTTTTTTGCAGGCTTAAACCAACAGTATGCCCCATGATTCCTGTCTGATGGGCTACCTTGCTTATCAAATGCACCATTGGTGCATGGAGTATTAGGCTAATGGTTTTCCACATGGAGGGGCCCTTCCTGAATAATATGTGTGTCTTTCCTTGACAGATCATGTCTGAATTTATGTATATAGCTCTCCTTTTGGATCGGATTATTGTGTCCTCCTTCAATTCCCCCCTTTTTCTGCTTTCAATTTTCTTCCTCTGCATTTGGACCTCTTTCCAATACGGCTGCCGCCTAAACAGAATAGCCGCGGGCCTTTTGCTGTAGTCACTCATCGATTTCTTTATCAATTACTTGCACACAAGCCTCGCCTCCGCCGAATGCGTGCCGGCTCATTTCCTGCATGGTGCACCACAGTAAGCATGAACATTAGTCACTATTTTTGGCTGTGGTTTGCTCATTAGAGCTTGCCTTGAACCATTATGTGTCTTTCGTACAGGGAAGACCGTCAATCACTCCTATTAGGCCCAGGACATGGCACTTGCAGTGGGCATGTTGGGTAAAGCTGAGCTTCTTCATTGTGTGGTTTACCCGCTTGTGGACTTTCATTATTGTATTAGGTAGGTGCAATCATGTTATTTTAACTTCTTTGGCATTGCGCCATGGCTGCTCATTGGAATAACTTTAATTCTCTCTTTTTTTTTGTTTGTGTAAAATCCATTTGATTTCTTACATTGGTCCTTTTCCACTACAGCTAATTGGTCAATACCCGGGGCTACCTGTTTTCATTAGGTGCCCTGAAGGTTGGTGTTCTAGCACAGGCCGCTACCTACATTATTTAGGCTAGGTTTGTGGACAGAACTATCCTTAGTTAATAAGGATAGCACTTGTTGCATCAACATACTGGCTAATTGGCTCTTTTTATGTTCAGTAAATTGAATATGATGCCCTTCTATTGAGAAGGTCCTATTCCTGACATGTGCTGTTTGGTTGCCTAGAAGTCGTTTTCTATGAGGCTCAGTCTAACCTCATCTTCTCTATTGATCCTCAGATTAGGAACTCAGCGTTCTTCCTTCATTAGGTACTTTTACAACCCATGTAGTTTCAGGCGGTATGTTTACAGTGCCAATCTTGGTGGCTGATCACATTGCACAATATGTCTGGATAATTTACCTCTTTGCATGTCATCCGCAGCTTTGGGGACCAGCCAACCTGTGGGCTGTCCCATCTTGGATGTATGTAGCTCATAGATTGTCTCTTCCTCCCACTACACTGATTTTTAAACATGTTCTTGTCACGAGTGAATCACGACTGCCCAGTGAATCATTAGCCTTAGGTGCGGAACTGGACTAATCCCTTCTTGTTTTTCATCCCCCATTTCCTTTTTATTCTCACAGGTTGTAGTTTGTATTTAATAATTTATCTTAATTATGTAACCAGGCTTATATTGAATTGTCCTGATGATGAGCCTATATGTGTAGGGGATTGAAATGTCGTCGACTAGATCACTCTGACCCGCATGAATACACAAACTTGCTCCTTGGGTGCAGTAGTGTTTTCTTTCACATTATGGGGCCGATTCCGATCTCGGTCGGAGGCGCACCCAATACCATTCGGTCGGGAAAAAAGCCATGCGAAAGCCTGTTTCCCGACCGATCCGTACAGCACACCGAACGAGTAAGTACGATGCGCACAACAGCACAGAATCCGGCCGAGCCGTACTCACCCAAACCAGGTCCTGTTCCCCGACCGAGGCGAATCCGGAAACGCCGAATCGAGTTGCACGGAAGGAAAAATGCAGCTCCGTCCGGCCGAACGAGTACGATGCGCTTTCCGTACGCGCCGAACCCGTCGCTACCTACGGCACGTCAAAGCATCCGGGAGAGGCGCACATAAGCTCCGATTCGCGCCACAACACGATCCACGCCAGCGACGAGGATGAGGCGAAGCGACGAGGACGACGCGAAGCGACGAGGACAACGCGAAGCAACGAGAAGGACGAACGACACGAACCAACCATGAATCCCTTCGTCCCGATCATACCAATATTCTACATTTACTACCGGAACAGGCACGGACGCGTACGGCGCAGAAGGTAAGTCAGACACCAACCACAAAACACATACAACACGTACACGACACATCACACACACACAGAGGGATGCAGACTATACTTACACCAGCAACAGCAGCACCATAGGGGCGGGATGCCCATCACCAATGCCACATATGCACACAGGGGCCTGAATGCGCACCACCACCCCTACCCAGGGGGGCAGGATGCCTACCACCACCCTGAGCCAGGGGGCTGGATGCCTACCACTACTACCACCCTCACCCAGGGGGGCTGGATGCCTACCACTACTACCACCCTCACCAAGGGGGGCTGGATGCCTACCACTACTACCACCCTCACCCAGGGGGGCTGGATGCCTACCACCACTACCACCCTCACCCAGGGGGGGCTGGATGACTACCACCACCCTTAGCCAGGGGGGCTGGATGCCTACCACTACTACCACCCTCACCCAGGGGGGCTGGATGCCTACCACTACTACCACCCTCAGCCAGGGGGGCTGGATGCCTACCACCACCCTTAGCCAGGGGGGCTGGATGCCTACCACTACTACCACCCTCAGCCGGGGGGCTGGATGCTCTACCACTACTACCACCCACACCCAGGGGGCTGGATGCCTACCACTACTACCACCCTCAGCCAGGGGGGCTGGATGCCTACCACCACCCTTAGCCAGGGGGGCTGGATGCCTACCACTACTACCACCCTCAGCCAGGGGGGCTGGATGCCTACCACTACTACCACCCTCACCCAGGGGGGCTGGATGCCTACCACTACTACCACCCACACCCAGGGGGGCTGGATGCCTACCACCACTACCACCCTCACCCGGGGGGCTGGATGCCTACCACCACCCTTAGCCAGGGGGGCAGGATGCCTACCACCACCCTGAGCCAGGGGGCTGGATGCCCACCACTACTACCACCCTCACCCAGGGGGAGCTGGATGCCTACCATTACTACCACCCTCACCCAGGGGGGGCTGGATGCCTACCACCACTACCACCCTCAGCCAGGGGGGGCTAGATGCCAACCACCACCCTTAGCCAGGGGGGGCTGGATGCCCACCACTACTACCACCCTCACCCAGGGGGGGCTGGATGCCTACCACTACCACCACCCTCACCCAGGGGGGGCTGGATGCCTACCACCACTACCACCCACAGCCAGGGGGGGCTGGATGCCAACCACCACCCTTAGCCAGGGGGGGCTGGATGCCTACCACTACTACCACCCTCAGCCAGGGGGGCTGGATGCCTACCACCACCCTTAGCCAGGGGGTGGATGCCTACCACTACTACCACCCTCACCCAGGGGGGCTGGATGCCTACCACTACTACCACCCTCACCCAGGGGGGCTGGATGCCTACCACCACTACCACCCTCACCCAGGGGGGGCTGGATGCCTACCACTACTACCACCCTCACCCAGGGGGGGCTGGATGCCTACCACTACTACCACCCTCACCCAGGGGGGGCTGGATGCCTACCACCACTACCACCCTCAGCCAGTGGGGGCTGGATGCCTACCACCACACTTAGCCAGGGGGGGCTGGATGCCTACCACTACTACCACCCTCACCCAGGGGGGGCTGGATGCCTACCACTACTACCACCCTCAGCCAGGGGGGACTGGATTTCTACCACCACCCTTAGCCAGGGGGGCTGGATGCCTACCACTACTACCACCCTCAGCCAGGGGGCTGGATGCCTACCACCACCCTTAGCCAGGGGGGCTGGATGCCTACCACTACTACCACCCTCACCCAGGGGGGCTGGATGCCTACCACCCTCACCCAGGGGGGCTGGATGCCTACCACCACTACCACCCTCACCCAGGGGGGGCTGGATGCCTACCACTACTACCACCCTCACCCAGGGGTGGTTGGATGCCTACCACCACCCTTAGCCAGGGGGGGCTGGATGCCTACCACTACTACCACCCTCACCCAGGGGGGGCTGGATGCCTACCACTACTACCACCCTCAGCCAGGGGGGGCTGGATGCCTACCACCACCCTTAGCCAGGAGGGGCTGGATGCCTACCACTACTACCACCCTCAGCCAGGGGGGGCTGGATGCCTACCACTACTACCACCCACACCCAGGGGGGCTGGATGCCTACCACTACTACCACCCTCAGCCAGGGGGGCTGGATGCCTACCACCACCCTTAGCCAGGGGGCTGGATGCCTACCACTACTACCACCCTCACCCAGGGGGCTGGATGCTTACCACTACTACCACCCTCACCCAGGGGGGCTGGATGCCTACCACTACTACCACCCTCACCCAGGGGGGCTGGATGCCTACCACCACTACCACCCTCACCCAGGGGGGCTGGATGCCTACCACCACCCTTAGCCAGGGGGGCTGGATGCCTACCACTACTACCACCCTCACCCAGGGGGGCTCGATGCCTACCACTACTACCACCCTCAGCCAGGGGGGCTGGATGCCTACCACCACCCTTAGCCAGGGGGGCTGGATGCCTACCACTACTACCACCCTCACCCAGGGGGCTGGATGCCTACCACTACTACCACCCTCACCCAGGGGGCTGGATGCCTACCACTACTACCACCCTCACCCAGGGGGCTGGATGCCTACCACTACTACCACCCTCAGCCAGGGGGCTGGATGCCTACCACCACCCTTAGCCAGGGGGCTGGATGCCTACCACTACTACCACCCTCAGCCAGGGGGGCTGGATGCCTACCACCACCCTTAGCCAGGGGGGCTGGATGCCTACCACTACTACCACCCTCACCCAGGGGGCTGGATGCCTACCACTACTACCACCCTCACCCAGGGGGCTGGATGCCTACCACCACTACCACCCTCACCCAGGGGGGCTGGATGCCTACCACTACTACCACCCTCACCCAGGGGGGCTGGATGCCTACCACTACTACCACCCTCACCCAGGGGGGCTGGATGCCTACCACTACTACCACCCTCACCCAGGGGGGCTGGATGCCTACCACTACTACCACCCTCAGCCAGGGGGCTGGATGCCTACCACCACCCTTAGCCAGGGGGGCTGGATGCCTGCCACTACTACCACCCTCACCCAGGGGGCTGGATGCCTACCACTACTACCACCCACAGCCAGGGGGGCTGGATGCCTACCACCACCCTTAGCCAGGGGGGCTGGATGCCTACCACTACTACCACCCTCAGGCAGGGGGGCTGGATGCCTACCACTACTACCACCCACACCCAGGGGGGCTGGATGCCTACCACTATTACCACCCTCAGCCAGGGGGGCTGGATGCCTACCACCACCCTTAGCCAGGGTGGGCTGGATGCCTACCACTACTACCACCCTCAGCCAGGGGGGGCTGGATGCCTACCACTACTACCACCCACACCCATGGGGGCTGGATGCCTACCACTACTACCACCCTCAGCCAGGGGGGCTGGATGCCTACCACCACCCTTAGCCAGGGGGGCTGGATGCCTACCACTACTACCACCCTCACCCAGGGGGCCTGGATGCCTACCACTACTACCACCCTCACCCAGGGGGGCTGGATGCCTACCACTACTACCACCCTCACCCAGGGGGGCTGGATGCCTACCACCACTACCACCCTCACCCAGGGGGGCTGGATGCCTACCACCACCCTTAGCCAGGGGGGCTGGATGCCTACCACTACTACCACCCTCACCCAGGGGGGCTGGATGCCTACCACTACTACCACCCTCAGCCAGGGGGGCTGGATGCCTACCACCACCCTTAGCCAGGGGGGCTGGATGCCTACCACTACTACCACCCTCAGCCAGGGGGGCTGGATGCCTACCACTACCACCACCCACACCCAGGGGGCTGGATGCCTACCACTACTACCACCCTCAGCCAGGGGGCTGGATGCCTACCACCACCCTTAGCCAGGGGGGCTGGATGCCTACCACTACTACCACCCTCAGCCAGGGGGCTGGATGCCTACCACTACTACCACCCACACCCAGGGGGGCTGGATGCCTACCACCACCCTTAGCCAGGGGGCTGGATGCCTACCACTACTACCACCCTCACCCAGGGGGCTGGATGCCTACCACTACTACCACCCTCAGCCAGGGGGGCTGGATGCCTACCACCACACTTAGCCAGGGGGCTGGATGCCTACCACTACTACCACCCTCAGCCAGGGGGGCTGGATGCCTACCACTACTACCACCCACACCCAGGGGGGCTGGATGCCTACCACTACTACCACCCTCAGCCAGGGGAGGCTGGATGCCTACCACCACACTTAGCCAGGGGGGCTGGATGCCTACCACTACTACCACCCTCAGCCAGGGGGGCTGGATGCCTACCACTACTACCACCCACACCCAGGGGGGCTGGATGCCTACCACTACTACCACCCTCAGCCAGGGGGCTGGATGCCTACCACCACCCTTAGCCAGGGGGGCTGGATGCCTACCACTACTACCACCCTCACCCAGGGGGCTGGATGCCTACCACTACTACCACCCTCACCCAGGGGGGCTGGATGCCTACCACTACTACCACCCTCAGCCAGGGGGGGCTGGATGCCAACCACTACTACCACCCCCACTCATAGGATGGACAATGCATGACACAACCAGCACACCACAACCTAGGGAATGCAAGAAGAAGACATCCCCCCAACACCATGACAAGCGTGTGTAGACTGTGTCAAATGCCTACAACACCGAACATGACTTTGAACATACAATGTGAAACCCCCATCATCACAGTGACCAAAATGTAAGTGTGTGGTCCATAGCTGAAGCACATTTTGAACATTGTGGCAATGGGGTCTAAACCCCCATCACCACAGTGACCAAAAGGTAAGTGTTGACAAAGAAAGAGGTGCAACTGCCAAACTGCATGGATGATTCCTGGTCACAGAACAACAAACACATCAGTGGCAAAATAGTGTATGTGTCCCATTGCAACATAAATTGGGGGAGCCAAATACTGCAGTGCAAATAAGACATACCTTTGGCCATGTGCAGACAAACAACACCCATGGGGGCTGACACCGTCAACAATCATCAATGACACAATGACAGAAGTGACCACAGAATGCAGACCCACATATTTGCACCAATGGGCACACAAATGCAGATACCCTGTGGAGACTGCAGATGTGAGGTGAACAGATACCATACCATGGCAGCAATGGGACACACAAACCATGATCATTGTGCTGACCGATTACCTAGGAGTCCCAGGGACAGCAGGGGAAACCCACCAAACTACATACAGCCAATGGCACACCCAAGATATGCCAATGCAGTGGTGCAGATGCACAAACACAAACAGGCAGACCCACACTGCACATCATACACAACAGGTGAGGGGGGTGCCAGTGTCCCCAGGCAACCACACAACACATGAGGAGACCTGAATACCAATCATACAGATGTGCATACAGTGCCACACAAAGGTAACTCATGGATCCAAATCCCCTATGTGGGCAAGCAGGCATTGTCAGATGAGAGGGAGCACAAATCACACATGTCACACAGGCACGTAGGGACAGCAACTGACACAGCAAGACACAGACACACCACAGCACCACCCCCAGGGCCCCCACAATGTGGTGACCCTGGGCTGCATTACAATCCCACTGTGATGACAAAGCTAAATGTGGTTCACACTGTGAACCACAGTCATGTGTCCTGAGCAACTAACTACCATCACACCTACACAAGCACAAATCAAACAGCATGGCCAGTAAGCCAAGGCCAACATGGAGGCAGGGGCCTAGCCGGGCAACAACTCTCATCTGCACACACTAAACACCACACCCCTCGACCTCCAACAATGTGCAGCAGTGAAGCACACATGCACTGGTGACATTGCACATGCACGCATGACTATTCCAGGGTGGTGGGTGGGAACCAAGGTGCAGAAACACATCACACATGGCCACTCAACAAGACTCCTGAATGTCTGACACACTGCACACTACGCTGTACATGGACATGACGGCAATACCACACCAACCAATGGGATCCCATCCACAGTCACACACCAATGAAGAAGCCAAGGTCACCCACAAAGAACACACATAGACAACAACCAACATTGCAGCCCGGACCCTGAGGAGTGCCAGCAGTCACACACACAACGTGTCACAATCACTGAAAGATAACACAAACTGGAAATCACATGACAGGGGCAAACAACAAGTGCCAAGGGAAACCTGACTGTGACCCATCTGCGTCTGCACACAAACTCAGCCCTGACAGCAAACACACCTATGGGTGACACCCTGATGACCAGTAATGTGCCATGCACCCACATCACAGAGAACCCAGGGCGAAGACTTTGGGGGAACATAGGTCAACTCAGCTAGCATCACAAACAGGTACAACACTAGGGATCACAGCATGCACAGCTAAACGGAAGTGAACACACAGACATGCACATACAACACACACCTTGGGCGCAGGCAATGTCACAGGAGTACACACTGCCATGAGGGGACTCCACTCCTGTGTGAGTAAAGCTGTGCCATATGTTGCCTCAGTAGGGCCCCATCATGTCAGCTGAGCACTTGGTCACACAATCAACAATTAGCACCAAATGAGGGCTCCCGTAACATCAGCCTGGTCATGGAAGTGCCAACGGAATCATCAGCACAGATCCAACACACTTGTATAGCAATGTTGCACTGACAACACAGATGAGTCCTTCCCCATTGATGCCCAAACCTGCATGTCCACTGGAGATGGCCACACGGTCAGGGAAGTAGACGAATTGAACAATGGCAGGCACAACAGATGTGCAGGGGTGGAAGCCACAGATGTGAAATAGGCAATCTAAGTAGGAAATCCCATTGCCAAATCCTGAACACATGACACCCTCAGATGCTGCTATGGATGACATGGATACACCACAGGATAGGACACATTCCCCCTGGACCACATGGGTTCCTGCACAGTAACACTTCATTATCATGAGACCAAATATCACCATCAATGCAGCAAGGGCATGGTTAGCATCATCAACATCATGTACATCAGAAGCAAAAGCACTAGAGAACAGAAAGTTGCTTTATTCAGCATATGTGGCATTAAAAGTAGAAGTCCGGTAGAAAATAAACAAAGGCCAATGGCCAGTCCATCAACAAAGTAACACGTGGGTGACAGTGGCAGATGCCACCCTACACATGCCTGCACAAAACTAGGGACAATCCACTAGGAGGGGCAACCGGGGGTAGGCCAGGCACCGCAGGGACAGGATCAGGGCTCACCAGGAGGAAGCAGGGAAGGGGTGGTGGGTGCTGGAGAGCCACTGACAACTGCAGTGGAGGTGTCTGACATGGTGTGTGCCGGCACAACTGGGGGCATGACTCAGATGTTGTGGGTGCCGGCACAACTGCAGTGGACCCTGCAGATGGAGTGGACAGGTCCGCCACTGCAGTGCCCAAGTCAGACAGGGTGGTAGTGGACTCCACTGCAGTGCCTACCACCAGTGGAGGAGAATGGGGAACAGGCAAGGTGGGCTGGACAGAGGGGGAGGACACCCTCACCACATCAGTGGCACAGACAAGCGCAGCGGGGGTGTGGTGCCGGGAGAGCAAGTGGCAGGGGGAGAAGGCCGGATCCTCTTGGGGATGGTATATCTGTGGGTGGGGGAACCTGGGGCAGGGTGTGGTGGGGGCACCTGTGGAGTGGGGGCCTGAGGGATGGAGGAAGGAGACCTGGTGCTTGAGCTGCAGGGCGGCGGCGGGGTCTTGCTCTTACCACTCTGGGGGGACTTGCGGGTGGGGGCCTCAGTCTGTCTGCGCCTGGGGGAGGGTGTCCGGGGGCGAGGGGCACTCTGCTCCGTGTGGGGGGCTTCCTCTTCCCCTGGATGCTGGAGCAGCTAGATCGGAGGGGAAGAGGCCGAGGTCACTGAGGAAGAGGCGCTGGGTCTTTGGGGTTGCAGGTGAGGCAAGGGAGGGTGTTTTGGAGGGAGAGGCAACTGAGGACTGCGCAGTGCCCATGGATGCGTGTGTGTGTACCAGGGCCCCATCCCCTGTGAGTCTGGTTTCAGTCCCCTGACTGTGCGTGCGTGTGCGTTTTGTTTGTGGCGTGTGTGTCTGTGTGCTGGACGTGTGTGTGTGTGCTTGGGACGGGTAAGGTGCTGGGGAGTGTGGATGGAGCAGAGGCAGGAGGGGTGAGGGACTGTCTGAGGAGGGACACTGCTGCCGTCAGGGAGGAGTCCATGGACCTATTGCCCCTCTGTAGGTCAGACATGCCCGATGAGATGCCCTCCATGAACGACACCAGCTGAGTCAACAGAGTGGTGTGCGCATGGAGGACACTCAGCATGGCTGTCTGCCCTACATGGAGCTGGCGAAGGAGGTACACAGACTCCTCACTCAGGGCAGCAGGGGACACAGGGGCAGGGGGTGCGGTGCCTGGCCCAAAGGAGACACGCTCCCGAACATGGGAGCCTCCACGGACCTGGGGAATGGGAGCCGATGGGAGGGCGGTGGTGGTGCTGGTGGTGGCGGGGACAGCAACACTAGCTGGGGTGTGGTGGCTGCTGACACCCGCCTCCATAAGGGAGTCATCCTCCGAGTTGCTCTGGTCCTCAGCTGAGGTGGATGGTGCTGAGGACTCCTCGGTGTGGCTCCCCTCGCCCTCCGTGCCACTGGGTCCCTCCGACCACTCCTCGGCTGCTGACCCAGTCTGGCTCTCTGGCTCCTCCTGGTCCGTGGAGCTGTCCCCTTCCGTGGCCGTGGATGTATCTGCAAACAATGGGGAAACAGACAGACATCAGTCACCTGCACCAAACGCACACACCACTGTGAGCACAGCACATTACAGAGCAAGCCCTGGCATCATTAGTTGTACATTGCTAAAAGTGCCCTAACTGAACAGGAGAAGCCAATTGTCAGTCTGATGCCAAGCATGGCACTCACATCCCACATGGCCTTGCACCCATCTGTCTGGTGTCTGTTGGATTGCAACACCCCAGTGTGGACACATGCACCAAGTACACAGTAGTTGGACAGTGCAGAGGACACGGTGTGGCATGTGGACATGCACACATCACAGCTCTTGCCACTGAGTCAGTACAGGTTTCCGGATGAAAGGGATGCCCAGAGTCAAATAGGACATGCATGTGATGCATACCAGCGACAGACACCATGATGCACCCATGTCCTGATAGCCATCGCCACAATGGTGTGCATGTAGCACATGTCACTCCCCTGCAGGACCACCAATAAGTTGACACATGCCATGGCAGAGGCATGACTGCTAAGTCATACATCACTGTCTCAGTGATGTATGACTTGGCAGCCAGACAACAACACTATGCACTGTGTCACAATAGTAGGTCATGGGGAATGCAAGTCCTGGAGCTGCACAAGTGCACATGTACATCCCCCACACAACACATCATCTTAACCCTCATCTGTCCAGGTCATACCTATTGGACATATGGGAGACCTGTGACACTACCCTCTGAACCTGAGCCCCTCACAATCTGCTGTGAATGGGGAACAGCTGCCTGAACTTCACATTCGCATACCCCAGTCTGCACGGGCAGCTGATCAAACACCTATGTGACACACAAGTATCGTCTCCTATGGTCACATCTCCAGGGGCATGCTGAGCCCCTACCAAGAAACACCCCAGCAGTCCTGGCAACTAATCCACAGCACACTGACACAGAGGCAGACACCTGAGGGGTCAAATCACTGCGCACAATGTGTCAGCTGATACACGGGAGTGGGAGTACAGAGTGCATTGCATGGCCTGGAGTAGGCATGACTGTCCTGCTCCACATGAATGAGGGATGAGCCCTGGACAGTGGATAGCTGGCTATGTATGTGTGACACACGTAATCTGCACACTCCTGGGGCCCAAACATTGTTCCCACCCGCTGCATGGGCGTGTGCCACATACCCCAGGCACATGTGGTGGCTCAGCACAGCAAGTGGACCGCATATCAAAGCAACACGCAGATTACATGTCCGAACACAGGCGTAGTGTGAACAATGGACCCACCCTTGATGCCCATAACAGAGTTAGGGAAACAGATGCTGTCCCCCACCTTTAGTGAAGCAAACTGCAAGGACACAGTCCCAAGTGACACAATTCCCTGAATGTAAGGGCCACACCTGGGTATCAGATGAGCAGTGGGCAGTGCACAATAGAGGGACATGGCTCCTGGACAACATGACTGCTGCACTGTGGCAGTTGAACCAGGCCAGAGGAGGGCACACAGCATGTAATACAGAGTTCACAGTGCAGTCTTTGACTCACCCCTCCTTGCTGCTGTCTGGCCTTCAGCTGCCCATCCAGGTCTGGAAACACCACCGCCAGGATCTGGAGCATGTGGGGGGTCAGGATCCGTGTTCCGCCCCTCCTGCGAGGAGGCGACAGCTTCAGCTGGACCCGTGCAATCCTCCGGGTCCAGCCCCGAAGGTCCTGCCACCTCTTCTGGCAGTTGCGGATCCGGCGCTTGTAGACCCCCACGGACCGGACAGCCCGGACGATGTCCTTCCAGATCTCCTGCTTCCGATGGGCATTAACCTGTCAGGATGACAAAGTGAAAAGGCCATTACTACACATGCAACATATCCGTGCATGACACAGTTGTATATACATGTCTCAATCACAGGGGCACATGATGTACACAGGCAGTGCAAAGCTGCCCATGGACAGTTTGCCAGACGTCACTACATGGTATCATTGCATGGGAAGTAAAACCTTGTTCAAATGCACTGTCACTGCACCATACCTGTCCAGTGCATGTCACTACACACTATGGGGGTGACAACTACTCAGTGAGCCTGCTAGCCAGTGGCGTGTAGACTTTCAGCCTTGCTAGTCAGACAATATGCACATTCAGAAAGGCAGTGCACAGAACACTCACCTGCTCCCCTGCTGTCCCATACAGCTTGCTGTACTGTGGAAGTAGGCTGTCCAGCAGGGCCTGGTTCTCCTCAAGGCTGAAGGCTGGGGCTCTCTCCACAGTGCGTGCCATTGCAGGGTCCAGAGGGGCAGAGACAGCAGCAGTGCAGTGGCAGATGTCGTCCTGGAGCATGTAGTGCAGGCAAGTGAGCTCTCAGGGGAACAGCCAGCAATATATATGTGCTGGAGAGGCAGATACTGTCCCTTGTGTCCAAAGTGATAGGTCCAAGTCGTTTGCATCTTCTGAATCTGGCCAATCCATGGAATAGCAGCACCAAAACACGCCCACAGCATCCTTCAAATCTTCAACTTCATGACATACATGATTTTGCAACATTGTTGTGGGTGACCAACTGATTTTCCAGCAACCGACTCGTTCGAAATTCGAAAACGCGTCCGTTGCCAGGCAAGGCCATTGTCAATGGGTGCGCACCGATCGGTCCATTGCAGTACAACGCGTACAGGGGTACAACGCATACCCGCACACATTGAATGCAATGGGCCGGCCGGGGGCACCGATCGGTCCATTGCAGTTCAACGCGTACAGGGGTACAACGCGTCCCCGCACACATTGAATGCAATGGGCCGGCCGGGGGCACCGATCGGTCCATTGCGGTACAACGTGTACAGGGGTACAACGCGTACCCGCACACATTGAATGCAATGGGCCGGCCGGGGGCACCGATCGGTCCATTGCAGTTCAACGCGTACAGGGGTACAACGCGTACCGCGACACATTGAATGCAATGGGCCGGCCGGGGGCACCGATCGGTCCATTGCGGTACAACGCGTACAGGGGTACAACGCGTACCCGCACACATTGAATGCAATGGGCCGGCCGGGGGCACCGATCGGTCCATTGCAGTTCAACGCGTACAGGGGTACAACGCGTACCCGCACACATTGAATGCAATGGGCCGGCCAGGGGCACCGATCGGTCCATTGCGGTACAACGCGTACAGAGGTACAACGCGTACCCGCACACATTGAATGCAATGGGCCGGCCGGGGGCACCGATCGGTCCATTGCAGTTCAACGCGTACAGGGGTACAACGCGTACCCGTACACATTGAATGCAATGGGCCCGCCGGGGGCACCGATCGGTCCATTGCGGTACAACGCGTACAGGGGTACAACGCGTACCCGCACACATTGAATGCAATGGGCCGGCCGGGGGCACCGATCGGTCCATTGCAGTTCAACGCATCACTGTACATGTGACTGGCATATGTCAGCATGCCTGTCTCAGATGGACATATGCCAGCCACAGATAGCTCCCAGGGAGTGAGGGGCACACCTACATCACGACAGCCTGTCCAAACTTTATCATAAGGCATGTAAGGCTGCATTTCCTATTGTGTGTATGTTGGTGTACATGTTGTCCTGTGGGTGTCACCTGTGGGCAGCCACCCCCAGGCTGTGCACGTGTTAATGGGGACAGGATCCTGGGTGTTACGTGTACATGACCACTGTGATGTGCAACTGTTCATATCTGTGCATGTGCCATGGTCACATTTCACGGTGGTGTATGTGTATGTCATGTCACATACCCCGTGAGTCCCATGTGGGACGGTATGTTTGAGCCAGGGTGTCCCAGTGGCACAATAGTGATGGTCCTCCACAGTCTTTGTGCATGTAGTGTTTACAATGTCTCTGATTTCATGTGCACAATGGGAGACAGTCTCCACATCCACGTTGTGTGTGCATGGACTTTGATGTTGTGCGTGTGTGTGTCACAGACGTCCATGTCTGTCCTGCCGTGGCAAGTGGGACCACTACCTGTGGGGGTCATGGTTGTTTTGCTGTGGTGTATACATGATACTCCATGTAATGCCAGTGTCCATGTGGCAATACAGGGTCCCTGGGAATGTACCTGTCGTTGAGCTGTGGTGCCTGGGGCACATCTGTCCTCACATGTCACTGTGGGGGGTGATTGTGACATGGCAGCAGGAGATGGGAACTGTGACACGGCCTCATGATATCCAATGGGCCAACCTGGGACTAATTGATGCCACCTGTTGGACCGTGTTGACAGATGTTGGCCATGTATGTACCATACATGTCCTTATGGAACTGCACACTTCATGTAGTTGTGCCTCATAATGATGTATGTTGGGATATTGAGTGTGTTCAATGCCGCATATGTGGGGTGACTGACAATCTTGCTTACTTCTCCTCTGCACTGCAGGGCTCCTGCTGTCCATCGACCATTCCCAGACCTGGCAACGATGGTGGAACGGGACAGCATCCGACGGTACCGCTTCACCAGGCAGCTGATTGAGGATTTGGCAGTGCAGTTGTCCCCACATTTGCAGCCTGGCCGGCCGTATCCTACAGCGCTGACCCCCAAGGTGAAGGTGATGGCAGCCCTACACTTCTTTGCCACCGGTACCTTCCAACATACTGTGGCGACTGCTGGTGGGATGTCACAGACCATGTTGAGCCATGTGCTCCGCGATGTTTTGGCGGCAATGTTGCTATTCCTGAACCGGTACATCTATTTCCCTAGACTGCGACGACTCACTGACGTGAAGAGTGACTTTTATGCCCTGGGGAGGATGCTGCATGTCATTGGCTCCATTGATGGGACAGATGTGGCTTTGGTACCACCACAGGCCCAGGAGCAGGCCTACAGGAACCGCAAGCACTACCACTCGGTCAATGCACTGGTGGTGTGTCTTGCAGACATGACCATCACACACGTGTGTGCCCATTTCCCTGGTTCAGCACACGATGCCTTTGTGATGAGGAGTAGTCGCATCCCCAGGATGATGGCACAGATGCAGAACCAGCGTGCTGGCTTGTCGGTGTGTACTGACTTTGTGCCATTGTGTGTGATCTGATCTGTAGTATTCCGCCCACTTTTCCAAGTCAGCTAATGTGCACTTGTCTGTCCGTAGGTGACTCGGGATACCCCAACATGCCGTGGTTGCTGACACCCCTCAGGAACCCTGTGACACCAGCCCAGATGCGCTACAATGAGGCACATGGTCGGACCAGGAGAGTGATTGAGCGGACATTTGGTCTCCTGAAGAGCCGCTTCCGCTGCCTGGACAAGACCGGAGGGTACCTCCCATATGCCCCTGCGAAAGTGTGCAAGATTATCATCGTCTGCTGCATGCTCCACAACCTGGCAGTGCGGAAGGAGTTGCCTCTCATCCAGGATGACAATGACCAACATCCGCCACCTGTGGAGGATCCTGGCCTGGACCACGATGCCAGTGACGATGATGATGAGGGTGATGTCCGCACACAGCTCATCACCAACTTCTTTAGCTGAATGTGAGTATCCTGAGGTGTCATGTCAATGATGTGAGTTGGCATGATGTGTAGGTGGTGCTCTGGTGCTGTTGGAGTGTGTCCATGGGCTACTTGACTGGATGTGTGTTGCGATGTGTGCTTACAGGTGGGCTGTACTCCCCAACAGTGTTGACATGCTAACTTGGTTCTGGGTGGGTATCTTGTAACATGTATTGTGCATGAGTTTTGCTGTTCTGTCCTGTACTCCATTGCTTTTGACTGTGTGTCATTTCTGTCCTTCACAGGGTACTTTCAGATTCGTTTGGTCAACTGTGTCCACCGACGACGTGATTGCACTTCCAGGCTGGTAGCTGTTGTGTCCCTACAGGTGATGTGCGCCACACCCATGGACTTCCTTCCGTCTACAGTTGTTGACTGTGTGCCCGCTGCCAGGTGGGATTACCTTGCATCTGTAGTGGTTACGACATGTTGCAACTGTGTAATAAACCTGTGCTTCACTTTGTGATGTGCGTTGTCTGTGGTCACACATTTGACTGCCATTTGCTTACTGCACCTGTGGGCTACTTGACTACAACTGGGAATGGGTGTGGTGTCTGTGCATTGCACCGTCTTCCCTGGCAACATCAGTGTAGGCAATGAGTCAGATGGCCTAGGTGTGTATGTGTTGTGTAGCCCTGGTGGTGTGTCTCCCTCATATGTGTCACGTTGCCTTTACTCACTTTCCTGTGTTGTCCTTGCTGTTGCAGTTCGCATACACAGTGTAATTTTGCAGTTCATCATCCCCATAACAGCACCCACGTTGGAATCACAACAGAGGCAAGTATGGTGTATTAGTGTGTTTATTGTGATACATTTGTGTGAATAGTGCATAGGATGGGTAGTGCTGTACATAAATCTTGCAATCAGAAGTTCCTAGGTGAATTGAAAGTCCTGGTAGACAGAATCCCCAGTATCGGGGCCACAGTTGTCTGACACATTGGTCCAACTTGTACTCCCCATGCAATGTGTGGGAGTAGTGTTGCCGTCAACAGGGTGAACAGTCTGTGCACAAAGGTGAACATCCAGAACAGGTTCAGGCTTCCTGGGAGTTGCGCTTGGCCTTCGGCCTCTCACTTGCCCCTCCTCGGACAACCCCTCTTCTTGGGGGGGGGGCCCCTCAAGTACAGGCTGCTGCGGTGCAGGGGACTCTCCGCCAGAGTCATCCTCCCTCCCTGTGGCAGTTGCAGTTTGTTCGGCACCAGATGTTGTTGGCACACAGGAAGGTGTGGACTGGTTGCTGTTCATCTGGCGGAGGCATTGTAAAATGTCCCTGTGCACCGCCGTCATCTCATGCAGTGCATCCCACTTGGACTCCACGCGGGACATGTGTGAGTCCACGCGGGACATGTGTGACTCCACGTGGGACATGTGAGAGTCCAAGCGGGCATGATGGGCAGCCTGCTGCTGTTTCATGTCTCTGAGGAGCCCCACTACCTGGCTGAGGTCTCTGGTGCTGGACTGGTACGCATCAGCTATGCGTACCAGTTGTGGGTCATCATGCACACCAGCAACCTCTGCAAGCAGCGACCTCTGTCTCCCACCCCTCCCACCACCCCTGCTGACATGTGCAGTGCGTGCAGTGGCACGCACAGATGACCCTGGTCCACCTTGGGGGTTGGTGGTGGTGGTGGTGTCCATGGCCCCAGGTTGGTCCAGGGTCCCTGTGCTGGTGTTGCTCCTTGTTCTGTCCATATCGGCAGGGATGGTATTTGTGGTGACAGTCGTTGAAGGGGTGGGTGCAGGGGGTGCAGCTGGTGGTCCTGCTGGTGCTGCAGCTGGTGGTCCTGCTGGTGCTGCATGTAGACTTGCACCGGATGTGCCAGGTTGGTCTTCTTCGTCCGAGGAGGGCAGAGGCTGTACGACGCCAGTGAGCTCCGCATCCTCTTGAGCCTGGGACTGGGACTCCTCAGCGTCTGCTGCTGTGTCCCCATCATCACCTGTTTTTGGGAGACACACACAATGTATGTTATGTTTCTGCAGGCATCAATGGTTGACACACATGACAGTTGTGACTGTGCCTCTGGGTGCGGGCATGTACATTGCATTGTCCTAAGTCGTCACAGTCAGGGGTTGATATTGGTGTGGCACATTGTCCTGCATTATTTGGGCATTTCTATGTATTTTTTGGGGTGTGAACATGGTCTGCATTGGTTGTGTTTGGTTGACAGCCGGCCCTCCTTCCCACCCACCCAGCCAGTCAGTTATCCCACCATGGACTGTGCTTGCATTGCAGGGAGTGGAAGTTGTCTCTCAGGATGTCAGTCAGTGGTGTCCTGCTGTTTGTTGGTGCACAGTTGCCAGCAGGGCCTTGTGCTCCCCACAGCAGTAGCCAGTGTCAGCCATCTTGTGAGTCCTTCTCCACTTCCTGTGATGTGAGCATGGTTCAGGGTGGTGTTGATGGGACAGTTGTGGGGGTGACCAATATCAGTGACTACGACTCCCATCATGCTATTGCCTCCACCCCCTTCCCAGCATGCCCATGCTTCCTTCCTTTTGACTCTGCTTCCCTGTGGGGTGGGCTGGCTGTGCTGACAGGATGGCTGGGAGTGTTGTCCTGGCAGTTGTTTGGCTAAAAGTCCCAAGAGTGTCCCTGTGCTTCACACAACATAACCCAGGGTGGTGGTTCTTTGTGGGATCTTGTGTTAGGATGGGGGGCATTGCATTCTACCAGGTGGGTTCTGTGGAGTTTGTGTTGGGGGGTGTGTGAGGGGAGGTGCTTGTGACTATGGTCAGTGCTGCAAGTCCTCCTTCCCACCCACCCAGCCAGCCAGTTATCCCACCATGGAACGTGCTTTCATTGCAGGGAGTGGAAGTTGTCTCTCAGGATGTCAGTCAGTGGTGTCCTGCTGTTTGTTGGTGCACAGTTGCCAGCAGGGCCTTGTGCTCCCCACAGCAGTAGCCAGTGTCAGCCATCTTGTGAGTCCTTCTCCACTCCCTGTGATGTGAGCATGGTTCAGGGTGGTGTTGATGGGACAGTTGTGGGGGTGAGCTATGTCTGTGACTACGACTCCCATCATGCTATTGCCTCCACCCCACTTCCCAGCATTCCCATACTTACTTGCTTTTGTGGGGAGTTCAGTGTGTGTGGGTGTGAGAGCAATGGCAAGATGGCTGACAGTGGTGTCCTGCTGTTGGTTGGTGTGCAGTTCCCAGCATGCCCTTGTGCTCCCCACGACACAGCAACAGTGTCAGACATCTTTGATGGGCCTTTCCACTCTCTGTGGGATGTGCATGCGTGAGTGTGAGCTTGCTGGGCCATGTGGTGGGGGATGTAGAGCTGTGACTATGACTCCCATCATGCTATTGCCTCCACCCCCTTCCCAGCATGCCCATGCTTCCTTCCTTTTGACTCTGCTTCCCTGTGGGGTGGGCTGGCTGTGCTGACAGGATGGCTGGGAGTGTTGTCCTGGCAGTTGTTTGGCTAAAAGTCCCAAGAGTGTCCCTGTGCTTCACACAACATAACCCAGGGTGGTGGTTCTTTGTGGGATCTTGTGTTAGGATGGGGGCATTGCATTCTACCAGGTGGGTTCTGTGGAGTTTGTGTTGGGGGGTGTGTGAGGGGAGGTGCTTGTGACTATGGTCAGTGCTGCAAGTCCTCCTTCCCACCCACCCAGCCAGCCAGTTATCCCACCATGGAACGTGCTTGCATTGCAGGGAGTGGAAGTTGTCTCTCAGGATGTCAGTCAGTGGTGTCCTGCTGTTTGTTGGTGCACAGTTGCCAGCAGGGCCTTGTGCTCCCCACAGCAGTAGCCAGTGTCAGCCATCTTGTGAGTCCTTCTCCACTCCCTGTGATGTGAGCATGGTTCAGGGTGGTGTTGATGGGACAGTTGTGGGGGTGACCAATATCAGTGACTACGACTCCCATCATGCTATTGCCTCCACCCCCTTCCCAGCATGCCCATGCTTCCTTCCTTTTGACTCTGCTTCCCTGTGGGGTGGGCTGGCTGTGCTGACAGGATGTCTGGGAGTGTTGTCCTGGCAGTTGTTTGGCTAAAAGTCCCAAGAGTGTCCCTGTGCTTCACACAACATAACCCAGGGTGGTGGTTCTTTGTGGGATCTTGTGTTAGGATGGGGGCATTGCATTCTACCAGGTGGGTTCTGTGGAGTTTGTGTTGGGGGTGTGTGAGGGGAGGTGCTTGTGACTATGGTCAGTGCTGCAAGTCCTCCTTCCCACCCAGCCAGCCAGATATCCCACCATGGAACGTGCTTGCATTGCAGGGAGTGGAAGTTGTCTCTCAGGATGTCAGTCAGTGGTGTCCTGCTGTTTGTTGGTGCACAGTTGCCAGCAGGGCCTTGTGCTCCCCACAGCAGTTGCCAGTGTCAGCCATCTTGTGAGTCCTTCTCCACTCCCTGTGATGTGCGCATGGTTCATGGTGGTGTTGATGGGACAGTTGTGGGGGGGCAATATGTGTGACTGCGACTCCCATGATGCTATTGGCTACACTGACTTGGCCAGCATACACAGAATTCCTTCCTTTGAGTGGTCTTCACTGTGTGTTGGTGTTGTTGTGGTGGCTACATGTCTGGATGTGTTTGTTAGTTCTATTTGTGCCACTGCCTAGCTGTAGTTGTAGTTGTGTTTGTACATGTGATGGCACAGTTGGATGTGACTTTTTTGATGGCATGTGTTGTGTTTATCTGACTGACATACACATTTTGGGATGATTCTGTTCTGGTTGCTGTGTAATTGCTATGAGTGCATGGTTTGACTCTCCCCTTGACAGTGATGTGTGTGTGTTTTGTGGCAGTATATTGTGTACATTTGTTGTGTACTCACCAGGCTCTGGGATGTCCTCTAGTCCATATACGCTCACTGGCGGAAGGATGGCACGCACCTTCTCCTCCCAGGGCCTGAGGTATATTGGCTTGGCAGGAGGGCCACTGCCGGTGTATTGGCTGTTGATGTAGTCTTTCTTGAGCAGGTCCCGTACCTTCCTGCGCACGTCATACCACCTGTTCTGGATGTCGCTCTTTGTGCGCCGACATGGTGATTGTGCGTTCACCCTGTTGATGATCCTCTCCCACATCTTGGTTTTCTGGGAGATGGGGGTCTGTTGGACCAGTGTGCCAAACAGCTGTGGCTCTACCCTGAGGATCTCGTCTACCATGACTTCCAATTCCCAATCTAGGAACTTGGGATTCTTCTTGGGGGCATGGTGATGGGTGGTGATGGTGAGTGATGTGTGTGTTGGTGTGCAGGTGAGGGTGTGTGAGTGTGTGTTTTGCTGGGTGTATGTGAGGTAGGTATTTGTTGGTGTGCTGATGGTGTGTGGCTTGTGTGAGGGATGAGCTGTGGGTGTGTGGTTGCTTTCTCTTGGGTGCTGGCAGTGGAATGGCATTTGCAAAGGATCATGGTTGTGATTTGTGTCCTTTATATGGGTGGAGTTGTGGGTGTGTCTTTGTTCTCTGTCCCCACCCCCCCAGTATTTATTGGCTTAGTAATTGCTTGTTTGGCCTTTTTTTGTGTGATTTTTCCTTTGTACTGTCTGTGTATGTTGGAAACGTTCTTGTGACCGAGTCGGACCCTGCATTTGTCTCGTACGGTATTCTCCGTTTCGTTCACGCTTGGTTTGTGCAGTTTTCTATGCTGCGTACGCGTCGGTCGCGGTGTTTTGTGTTGCTTCGGCTCGGTTTTGTATGCGTGTCGGTCGTACGGCTTGGCCTCCGTCCGACTCGCTCGTGGTTTTCGCGCCTTGCATCGTACTTTGCGGTTTGGAGTTCGCGTGTACGTTTCGGTCGGATTTGTTCCGGGTGCGTGTCGGTCGGTTGGATTCACGTGTTTTTCCGACCGGATTGCTGTTTTCCGTGCGGCTCGGTCATTCGACTTGGGTTCGGTACGTGTCGGTCGGATTTTGCACGCCTTGCATCGTACTTGGCGTGTCGGGCGCCACAGGTACGTGTCGGTCGGTATAATTTCCGGATCCGAGTCGGTCGGTGCTTTTTCCGGCCCGAATCGGAATCGACCCCTGTGTGTGACCTGTTGATAATTCTTGATGTCACACAGAGGTTCTTTTGCCGTTTGTGTTAAACCTGTGGTGTGCCCCTAAAAACCCAATTTGTAATATTGTAATAATAAACTATTGTTTGATCGTATCTCTTCCTGTGCATTATTATTGTGCACTCAGAGTATGATTCCCCTTATGCTCACTAAGATGCTGTCATAGACATTCCACCATGGTATTTTGAATTTGGATTGGTATCTGTGTCCGGAGCGATGTAGTGTGCCAACCCAAGTATCTTCGAAATAACAATTATAGGGGCTTAGTTTGTGTTTGTTTTGTTGGTAGAAAGGGCTTTCTATTAGTACATTGTAGTGGTTAGCTACCTCTGTGACAGGGAGATAGTCCAGTGCAGTCATTTCTTTTTATTTCAAAGGCAAATTGTCTGTCTATAGCATAGTCTACACTCAGTTCAGATTATTGAAGGTGTCTCCCTGTGCTTTGATTGAAATTGCAGTAACACCCTTGTATGGCTGTGTGGGGGTACATTTTTAAAATGATTTGAATCATAACTTCTTCAAATTCTCTGATTATTTTTTGTTGATAGCAGTTATTTGTTTTATGTTTAATGTGGTTTAATAGTTCGTAGTAAGTGCTATTTTGTTTATTTGGTATTAGGGCATAATAAAAGGGATATTTGTGTTTTGATATTCACCATGTATGGTGTATATCTGAGTGAATGGTTTGGGACAAATTTTGAAGGTCCCATCCATCATCCAGGTTTGACAATGGCTTAGTTTTAGTAAGTTATCTGCTGTAGAAAATATTAGGATTCGTCTATCATTGTTTAGGTTGTTATATAACAGGAAGGGCTCCTTGTTATGTGTAATTTTTAAGTGCTCTGGTATTTCTATTTATTGGTATCTGATAGTGGCAGGTGGAGTATTGTGCATGGCTTTTTTAGTTTGTGCAATTAAACGTTTTAAAGTGGGTATAGATGGTAGTTGGCTTGTGATGTGTTTGGGAACTTTCGGGAGTATATCTTTAAGGAATTTTGTTGTGGGCTCCTAGGGCTAGGGCTTGCCTCTCTATATCCTATAATACCACCCTTACTTCTATTTCTGTCACATTTAGGGATGGTTGTTTTACCTTACATTAATTACACCATCATATTTTGTAGTGGGCATTCCCATAGCATGCATTAGAATAATATTTGGTACCTTTCCAATTCTCATTTTCCATTGATGTACTTTCTTGGATGTAGATGTAGCCCATGTGACTCAGTATTTGCTTTCCTTTCTGGGAAGTTATGTATCTTGCTCTTTCTGTCTGAAAATAGATAGTGTAATTGTACACAAAATTATGATTTTAAAATGTTTATACTTTTGTTATATGCATATAAAATTATGCTAATACTATTATTATTTATACGTAAATGTATTTCTTTCACACATTTTGCAGCTTTTCCATTGTGGGCGTTGTAATATTGAGCATGTGCTTTCTTTTCTGTTGGATCAAAAGGAGTGTCAGTTTCATTTTAAATGGTTTTTGTTGGTAGTTTGTAGTGGTTGATGTCATTAGGTTTTATTTTCATCGGTTTTGGGGTGAGTTTCTATTTTATAATAATTTACATCTACTTACTTTTTGTGTCTTTTTTCTGGTTTGTGATTGGTGTTGTTTTTTGGCAGATTAGCACTTTCTCGAAGTTGTATTTTCTTTTAGCTAGTACATGCAAAGAGATAAAAGTTGGAGAGTTGTTAGCAAATTATTTGCTAAATTACATTATGAATTTTAAGCACAAGTAACTTTTCATTTAAATTTAGGTTTTACTTATTTTGCAAGGTAGTTGTTGAGTTTCTCAGCTTATGGCTTTTGTCATTAAGCAGTATTAAGTTGATAAAATGTGTGTGCCTTTTATATATTGTTGATTTACTGGTGTGATTTTATTGGTTAAGTTTGTTTATAGTTTGATTTTATTGGTTAGTTTAGTTTTAGTTTGAATATTTTTTTATCAGTTATTTTCTTCTATGGTAAATACTAATTTATGTTTTATTGATAATATTTCATATGTAGTTCAAAAGTTTTCAATATTAATATATATAATATATATATTACCTACTGGCGGTCGCCAGTAGGTAGTTATAGTTAGGACCACGTTTCCATAGGAAAAGCATTTTTTGATGTGCTTATAACTTTGGCGTCGTTTGACGAATCTTTACTGAAATTTTCCAAAAAGTTCCTCTTTTCAGGTCAGCTCCTATCCTAAAAGTTTGGGGGGATTCGTCAAGGGGGGCTAAGAAAAAGGGGGTCCCAAAACGTGTTTTCTCCATGCAATTTCCATAGGAAACTTTAGACAAGGCTACAGGTCAAACTGCTGAACGGAATAACGCCAAATTTGGCACAGAGAAAGGTCTTGGTCCAGAAAGCACACTTTTGTTTAAATCAGGTAAATCCGTTCAGTAGTTTTAGAGAAATATCAAATTTTCCAGATATCGATATTTAAGAATTCTGACATCTGATTGGCTGAAGCGTTATGAGCACGAGCTTGGGGCTCATTGGCTGCGAACTGTTGAAACCAGGAAGTGTTGGCAGCCATTTTGTGATTCAGTCCATCAGCTCACAACTCTCCCTCTGCAAGGCATCAGGTCCGTAGTTCTACCTCTGCGAGGCAACACTAAAAATATACCGCAGCTCTGTCTGTGCGAGATACCCCTTTCACAGTCCTTCTCCCCACATCACCAGCTCGCGGCTATGCCTTTAGAAGCCAGTCCGTCGGCTCGCAGCTCTGCGACTGCGAGCTGTGAGCCATTTTGTGACTCAGTCCGTCAGCTCACATCTCTCCCTCTAAAAGGCATCGCATCCGTAATTCTACCTCTGCAAGGCAATACTGAAAATATCCCGCAGGTCTGTCTGTGCGAGATACTCCTTTTACGCTCCCTCTCCCCACATCATCAGCTCGTGGCTATGCCTTTAGAAGGAAGTCCGTCGGGCCCGCAGCTCTACCTCTGTGAGCCACCTCGTTAGCTCGTAGCTCTGTCTGTGCTAGGAGGCCCGTCGGCCCGTTATTCTCCCTCTGTGAGTTAGCCCGTCGGGTTGCAGCTCGAAGGGCTCGCAGCTGTATCTCTGCGAGCCAGCCCATTAACTGATAGCTGTGTGTCTGCTAGCAGGCCTGTTGGCCCGTTGGTCTCCCTCTGCGAGTCCGGCCACAGCTGTCCCTCTGCGAGCCAGTACGGTGCTGTGCTTTTGTGAGCCAACGGCTCGTAGGTCTCCCTCTGCGAGCTGAGCCCACGGGCCGCAGCTCTTCCTCTGCGAGCCTACCCGACGGCCCGCAGGTGACACTCTGCGAGCCGAAATTGGGAATATAAGGCGGATCTAAAAAGAGCCCTTGTGTTTATTAGTTGGAGCTACATGTAAGTGCGAATGCACAGCTTCAACTTAATCAGGAAAACTCGGTTTCCCTTATCTGTGAAGTGTACTCCATCACTTCTGTAGATATCAGCCATATCTAAACGTATGTTGTTGTTGTAAATCGACCCCATTCTATAGTCTCTGAGGTATGCAGACACAGCTTTGTTGACATTCTTCCTAGATTTTTCAATCTTATGACAAAATTGGTTTGACCATTTCCACTTCTGTCTTTGGCATATATTGGAATATACAAAGACAGTTTGAGGCAAAAGTAACATCAATTGTCCAAAGGTGTCTTTCATAAGCATTTCCAAACCTACCCCAGTCAATGTGCCTAGGTCGTTACCACCACAGTGCACAATCATGAGGTCAGGGTGTTGGAGATCCAAACAGGTTTTAACCAAAGGGAGCAATTGGTGCCACTTCAATCCTCTCTGTGCAAACCATTTAATGTGCACATTTTGTAAACCTAGGTCTAAGTCAATACGTCTCTGTTCTGCATACCTCTTGCACCAGAAAACATAGCTATGTCCTACAATCCACACTAGCATTTTGAAGGTATGGCTACAAGATATGGATAAATGTCTGTAGCTCATGCAGTCCGTTCGTAGAATAAGAGATATGTTTAAACATGGGGAACTACTTTTTTTTTTACATACAAAACGTTAACCGATTGGGAGATGTGCCCTAAAAAGTAGGGTGTATATTAGTTTTGATGAAAAGCATCTTTGTGATTGGTTAATAAAAAGCAGTTTATACGTGGAGTACATATTATAGGATGAAATTTGCTCAGCTCAACCACACCTGCTAATTGTATTTGGAAGGTGCAGTTCAAACTTGAAAGAATGGTGAACTTTTGACCTCCACGTGCCGTTAAATGTTGAAAAAAATGTTGCAAAAAGAAATATCGGTAGGTTTAAAAAAATTATGAACTTTTAACCTGCACGTGTCGCAGAATGTTGTAGAAAGTGGTGATACAATACCTTGAACTTTTCACCTGTATGTGTCCTTAAAAAAACTGTTTATATGGAAAGTTAAAAAATAACCAATAAAGAGAGGTTTTGCAATCTAAAAAAAATAAGGAACTATTTTGATTTGTTCTTTATATGCATTTATGTGTGGAGCAACAGGGAAATTCTGCCATTACTGGTTCCATTCTTGATGAAAGCGGTGCATTAGATGTACTGTGTGACAAGAAAAGAATTGCATGTGTTTGTGACATTTGAAATCTGCATACCAACTACGAAGGTAAATTAGAAATTAAGAAGGTGTGTTATGTGTTTTGTAGTAGTGGTTAAGTATTTGAGACGATATTTTTAACTTTCAAAGTGAATGACAACAGATGCAATGGAGCCAACGATCATGCAGCTCGGACACCCAACACTGCTCCGACACTCCCCACCACCAGCACCTTGTCCGCCATTCCCCCCTCACCTCCCCCCCACACAAACAAATGTGACAGCAACCTTAGGAAATCTGGAACGTAACAAATTGGTTGATGTCGCACAATTATAGTAAAGAAGATGCATGTGAGGTTGGACAAATAAGAATCTCAGTCATCTATGGATTTACATATAAAACATTTTATTTAAACAAAACAACAAAATAAAAGTAGGTACAGGTATGGCGTGTCATCCCTCGACAATTTGTGAATCACAGCCTGCAAGACAAAAAGAAAGATAAGATTGTGCGTCATGCATCCATGAAAGGAGAGAGAGAGAAAGAGAGAAAGAGTGAGAGAGAGGAAGAGACAGAGAAAGAAAGAGTGAGAGAGAGGAAGACAGAGAAAGAGAGAAAGAGTGAGAGAGAGAGGGAAGAGAGAGAGAAAGAGAGAAAGAGTGAGATACAAGGAAGAGAGAGAGAAAGAGAGAAACAGTGTGAGAGAGAGGAAGAGAGAGAGGAAGAAGAATGAGAGAGAGGAGAAGACATAGAAAGAGAGAAAGACTGTGAGAGAGAGAAAGGAAGAGATAGAGAGTGAGAGAGAGAGAAAGAGTGTGAGTGACAGAAAGGAAGAGATGGAGAGGGAGAGTGAGGATTGACACTGTGGAGAAAATCCTCACAGCTCACTCTTTCTGCCACCGGTGTGTCTCCAACCACGTGCCGGGACATAGTGCAGTCTTCAAGTTTAGTCATCTGAAACATAGTATAGAATCAGTAATGGCAGAGTACATACAACTGCACATGCCAAATTCTCTGTTTCGCCCCTGTGCACCCAGGCTGCTGCACCCCATCGACTCCCGCCACCCAGAGGTGTCTGCCCGCCTCTGCGCATCCAGGCTGCTGTACCCCATCCACTCCCACTGCCCAGAGGTATCTGCCCGCTGCTGTGCACCCAGGCTGGTGCACCCCATCCAGTCCCACTGCCCGGAGGTGACTGCCCGTTCCTGTGCACCCAGACTGCTGCATCCCATCCACTCCCACTGCCTAGAGGTGTCTGCCCGCTCCTGTGCACCCAGGCTGCTGCACCCCATCCACTCCCACTGGTCGGAGGTATCTGCCCGCTCTTGTGCACGCAGGGTGCTGCACACTATCCACTCCCACCGCCCAGAGGTGACTGCTCGCTGCTGCGGAAACAAGCCTCTCTGCTCACCTTCCGCCACCGGCGTGTGTCTAAGAGGGTCCACCACGTGCCGAAGCAACCTCCTCAGGCGTTGCGTACACGCGGTCAAGCCGAGCTCACAATTGAAAGTGGGTTTTGATTGCAGGATGGCCACGCATCATCGCAGGCTGCACACGCTCTCAACTCTGGTGGCACTAACTCAGTGGAACTGAAGTCATCGCCTCGTGGCGGGAGGTCCGTGTCGGGGGAGGGGGGTCATCAATATGTGAATCACAGCCTGCTAGACAAAGGCAAGATAACATTGTGCGTCATGCGTCCATCAAAGGAGAGAGAGAGAGAGAGAAAGAGCGACAGAGAGGAAGAGTGAGAAAAAGAAAGAAACAGTGAGAGGTAGACAGAGAGAAAGAGTGAGAGAGAGAGGAAGAGAGAGAGAAACAGTGAGAGAGAGGAAGAGAGAGAGAAAGAGAGAAACAGTGTGAGAAAGAGGAAGAGAGAAACAGAGGAAGAGTGAGAGAGAGAGAAAGAGAGAGAGAGGTAGAGAGAGAGAAAGAAAAAAACAGTGTGAGAGAGAGGAAGAGATAGAGTGAGAGAGAGAGGAAGAGAGAGAGAGAAAGAGTGTGAGGGAGAGAAAGGAAGAGATGGAGAGGGACAGTGAGTGCCCACACTGTGGACAAAACCCTCACAGCTCACCTTTCCATCACCGGTGTGTCTCCAACCACGTGCCGGAACATAGTGAAGCCCTCAAGCTTACTCATCTGAAACGTAGGATGGAATCAGTAATGGCATGGGTGTGAGAAGGTGCATCAGATTGTCAGTGATGTCATTTGAGATGTGATCAGTGATGTCACTGACCATGTCATGAATGATGTAATATGTGATGTGATCAGCAGTGCATTGCGGGGGCGCGAGTTATAGTTAGCTGAACTAACTATAACAGTGGAATTTCTATGGTTTTGTACGAGTGAAATGTCCAGCTAACTATAACGTCCCTGAAACCTATGGTATATATCTCCCAAACGCTTCAAATGATAATGCGCTCTCAGAGATACGGAGAAAGTGTAGCATTTAATACTCAGTAGTTACGCGTTTCGACAAACAGTCTTGATCACACACTGAGTTACGAGAAAAAGTGCTTTACATAGTGCAATACGTAGCTGTAAACACAAACAAGGGACTACCATGCAGCTTGCATGTACTTCCTGTCTAGATATCACTGGTAGTTTCTACTCCCAAAAGAACGGCCATCTTAGAGCAGTACAGTTCATAATGAAAACTTGTTACATCACAAAATTATTCAAAGTACTAGCCCACCGATTTATGTTTGATATAACAGTAATGATTGAAATAATAATTCACAAATTTCCACAATTGGCGCTGTAAGTAACCATATGCTAACTGCGGTATAGGTAGTTACCATTCCCGCCGTATCGGTCACCTCAAGATATGAACAGATGTTATAGAACACATAGTTATGCATATTGCATCACATTTCACGGTAAGTGAACAGCCCACAACATGTATTTTGCATCACGGACGTACTCATATGGTCTGTAACCTCTAATTCAGGTTCAACATGTTATTTGTGACATTGAAGCGGCTTAGTGCCAAAAAGGGAAAATTAAATGACAGGCAAGGATAGCGGAGGGTTGGTACCGGTACACCCTATTATCCCCATTAAAACATGCTTCCGCCAGAGTGGCTAGGGGCCAAATGGGATATGTAAAAGGTCAAAGTGCATAAATAAATTTCTCAATTTATAGGTTGTGATGCAGTGGCCGAGGAGGCTACAATGTAGGAGCTATTGACAGTGGTGAAAACATACAGCTATACTGGTGCCAAGTGGCTAGTTGAATAAGTGTGTTATCCACATAATACAGGTGATAATAAAAACAAAGTGAAGCAAGTGAAGAAGTTCTATTTGGACGTGCATTCTCAGGAACGGGGAAGAAAAGGGTAGGAAACCCGTGAAGTGACCGTCGACGTACGTTGGGTCCCTTCCTTTCCTCCTGTGAAAGAAGAAAAAAAAAAATTATGATTAAAATCTCAAATTTAATCATGTAAAGTCATGAGTGCACATAAATATACAGTGTCAAACATCATGGTTGAAGATACACAACTTCATAGATCTGGTCTAAAACACCTATATAGACAACACACAAATGTCTCTATTCTGTACACCTCATTCTTCAATTTAATGTGTTGCCAGTTCTTCGTCAAGGTTATGCCCTGCGGGGTACCTGGTCTCAAGATCAAGAATCCATCTTGACTCCTTCTTCCTCAGTTTTAATTCTCTATTGCCACCCCTCGGTCCCAGCCCTACCTGTTCAATTATGTAGTAGCGCAGGAGTGAGCTGTTGGACAAATGGTAGTCCTGGAAATGTCTGGCCACAAGGTAATGCACACATGTCTAACACATGTTTCTTAGCCATCAGGGTGGTGCTGCCTACATATCTTTTCATGCAAGGGCATTCCAAAATGTAAATAACATAAGATGAACTGCATGTTAGGAATTGATTGATAACAAAATTCCTGTTGGGATCAGGTCTGCTGAATTCCTTAACCATGTGACTGGACCTGCACGCCTTGCAATGTCCACATGGATAGAATCCTTTAAGATTATGTATATGGGTCTTGCGTGTTTCAGTTATATCCCCCTGTACTAACATGTCCCTGAGGCTGCGGCTCTTTCTATATGTTATTTTAGGTCTGTCACTAATGGTTTGGCCCACCGTGATGTCACTTTTAAGAATTTCCCAGTTGTCTGTTAGGATTTTCTGTATTTTATGAGAATCCCTATTATATGTTAAGATAACTCTTGTCTCCTGGGACTCCTTAGTCACCTCCCTTGGTTTAAGAAGTTCTTGTCTATTCGTGGTTTTGATCTTAGATTGCGCTCGATCCAAAACCCAATTTGGGTAGCCTCGTTCCTTAAATCTGGCAATCATGACCTTCTCTTCTTTGTAGTACGTTTCGTCACTACTACAGTTTCTTCTTGCCCTCAGTAGCTCACCAAATGGAATGCTCCACTTGAGAGCGTCAGGATGGCCTCTGAGGGCATGAAGGAGACTGTTCCCCGCGGTGTCCTTCCGGAACAAACTTGTCTCAATAGTACCTTGTTGCACTATAACCTTGACATCCAGAAAGTCTATCTAATCTTTGCTCATGGTATGTGTCAGCGCAATGTTATAGAGATTGTTGTTGAGTTTATCAATAAACTCGAGTGCTTCTTCTGTACTCCCCTTCCATATTACAAAAAGGTCGTCTATGAAACGAAGCCACACTACGACCTTTTCGAAATATGGAACGAGGTTGGCATCCTCTCTCAGTTCTTCCTCCCACAGACCAAGGAATATATATATATTAATAACTTAAGTTGTTTGTATAAATGTAGCTGATGTAAAAACTATTTTTGCTCATATTGTTATGTATTTAGTTTTTTTTGTGTCAATTATAATTATTTTGGTGATGTCAAATAACTTGTTTTATTTAGACGTGTATATATTGTTTAATGTGCGTTATAATTATTTGTTTAATGTAAAAACAAGTTCTTTTTATTTTTATTGATATTAATGTAATTATTTAAGTGATATTATTGTAGTCGATATTGTGTCAGGTGATATTTTTGACAAATTATATGTTTAGTTAAGGATAATAATATTTTTGCTTCCGATATTTTTGTTTCTGATGTAACTAAATATCGATATGTTTAACAACGATATTTGTGTTCTCGATATTTGTGGTTTTATTAGCTAAGTATCGGAAGGCAATATTATTGGTAACAATATTTATTTTTATTTTTTTGTATATCAATATTGTGTGCGTCAATATTATATCAGATAAATAACATATATATGACTTTCCTCTTATTTCTTCTTTCACTTTATCAAAGGCTCGCAACAAAAGAGTTTGGTATTTTACTTACAAGTTGGACCATTTTCTGTATGTTCCTGAAAATCTACCACACCTTTCTTAGTGTGGCTTGACTCTTGGATCTTTACAGTGGTATAATTACTCGACTAGCCAAATGCTAAATTGTTCTTTTCACATTGGATAAGGCCCGCCCTTTTGCAGTATTGTCATCTGCATGCATCTCACGGTTTATATCAAGCCTAATGCATTAAGAAAAGTGTATCTCAGTATACTCCATTATTTCATTTTCTATGGAGAGTGAGTTAATGCATCTGCGCCTATGTGCTGTAAATATATGTGTCCAGTTGATTGCATGCAGCTGGGTCTTGTGGCTTAGTGGACTAATGCCTCTGTTGTAGGGTCCTGTATTTGACCTCATGGTCACAGATTCAAATCCCGGCAGTTCCACTCATCCTCGGCTGAGGTCAATAAAATGAGCCATTGGGCAACAACAAACATCTGTTAATCAGCACCAAGATACCCTTCTGTGTGAACATGCGCCTTACAAATACATATGTTATATTATAGTTCACAGTAAACTGTTAAAATACCCCCAAATTAAAGCTGTATTTCAAACAGTAGAATGCAATATAACACCGAATGCGTGGGCATAAAATACTGAGAATGAATTGATAAACTATAAGCAAAAGTCTTAAATGCACCCGACAAAAATAGTACACATGTTGTTGTATAATCAACTGTCTGAAATGACAACCACAAACAATCATAGTTAGTTGCATTTCGGTGATAGTTGGAACAATAAGACCTCAGATTCGGTGATAAAAATCATATAGTTTCTCAACCAAAGATTTATTTTTTCATATAGAGATTACATAATTGGTAGGCATGTATTAATTTGTAATAATGGCGCCAAGAAGCCTCGAACGATTGAACAATAAACTACACGCATGAAGGAAGAGTGATCTGTACATAATACCAGTAGAGCACTGGGATGGTATCACTAGATCATAATACGGACATCTCCAGTTATCTCATTCCATTAATATTATATGTTTTTTCAAATAGGAAAATGTTGAATGAAAGCAATATTGCAGAATGAAGCTTACACTCTTGCATACTATGTTAATGTCTGGGTTTCCAATTAATTACATTCTTAATTCATGGAGTCATTTTATTTCCGAAATGGTCGAACTTATTCATAGGTATTACACTCTCCTCGTGAAATGTGTTTTTTTAAATTTACTACATTTTGTGCTACAACCAAGGGGGATATTCACAAGAACGTGCGATAAACATCGCCAAAATAGGCTAACGCAATTTTTCATATCGCCGTCTATCGCGGGAAAATAACTCCGTGTCAACGTCGTATTCCCAACATGGCAGTAACATGCGATAGTTTCCTGAGAACGCCACAAATGTCCGCGATACAACTACCGCGAAGGCGATAAAAAAGGAAACCCGAACGTGAAAAAAGCTGCGATGGGCCCAACTGCGATAAAAATCCAGCGAAAAGCAGCGCCAGGACCGCAAGTCCCACAAGTAAGGCGGGAACAATCACTATAAAAGCTGCAAAAAAACACCTACAAAACACAAACAACTGCGAAGCACCATGGAGGGAGCCGGAGCAAGTACAGAGGACAACCAGAACCCCACAAGCCCCACGGAGGACCAGCCTGGGACCTCGGGGACAGGGAAGGGCAAGGAGAAGAATAAGAGGAACCCGCGTCTCAGTCCGCAGGAAAACAGGATCCTCATTACGGAGGTGACAGAACACCACCACCAACTGTTCATCACCTCCACTGTGACATTGGCAACTAAAAATACAATATGGCAGTCCATCTTGGCCAAGGTGAATGCAGTCGGAGTGAAGAGAAGGGAAGTGGACAACTGCAAGAAGTGCTGGACTGATGTGAAGCGCAAAACCAAGCTGAAAATCGCTGCCAACCTGAGAGCAGCAAGGCAGACTGGAGGTGGGAGTCCAGCGACACACCAGGAGCTGGATGAGATGGAGGAAATGGTGACCTGAGTCATCATTGGGGAGATGGTGGCAGGAGTTGGTGGACCGGACACTGCACAACATGACCTGAGCCAACAGCAACAGGGTGAGTAACGACCAGGGACTGGGGGGACGGGGGGAGATTGGCACAATGGCACACATGCACAAGTAAGTAGAGCACATCTGTGGACAAACCATGCCCAAAAGTCACAACTCCGACCAAGAGCCCAATTTACCCAAGTCTGCAACATCTCAGCACTGTATAAGCACAGAAGTGAAAGGCACACCGCCTGAAAGGGAGAAGGGCCAGCCAAATCAGAGCTGAAGGGGCAACACACCCACAATGCAGCACACACACATAAGAATCAGAGCACCTCAACATTGACAAAAATGTGGTACAAACTGCAACACTCTCACAACAGAACAGAGGACACAACTGCTGCCGCTTGTGTGTAGAAAATGGCCATTCGCATTTGGCATAGCAGGAAACTGTGAGATGACAATGGACAAGTACAACCTCACATCCCTGATGGTGTAGAAATGTCAACTGTCCCGCATCAAATAGGCATCTCTTCACAAACAGTCACAATGTACATTGTCATGCAGTCCGTTAGTAAACTTGTACAATGCGTGAACATACATGTGAACACAGTGTCAATCTACATCTCTCCTTCACATTGCAGAGGGAGAATCAACACCTCCTGCAGAGCAGACACAACAACTCAGCACTGATGACGAAGAGGACCTCCCCAACATCGACACCGACGCCCTCCAGCAGCTCATGGATAGCTTCGGCACCCCACCTCCAGGAGCAGGGCAGCCCAGCTGCATCGAGGAGACCCCACCCCTTGCACAGACCACACAGCAGGAAGCACCCACCACCACGGCTGGCTCCCAGGACACCCACGACCAACACATGGCATTCCAACGCCATGTGTTAGGGTGCCAGGAGAAGATGGCTGATCAGCTGCGGGTGGGGTTCGACCTCATGGCAGCCAATCTAGATGCCATACGTGGGTGTCTAAATCCCATCAGGGTCCACTTACAGTCCCTAACGGACACCTACTGTCCGCTCCATGCTCTCCAACAATCCATGGCTGACATCGCTGGAGTCCTGACTCGGAGACAAGAACAACCAGTCTAGTCAGAGTGGCTCCAGCAATGTCATCCGGGAGTTGGGGCACATGCGGAGGATCATGGAGAACATGGAGCGGATGCATGCGGAACGATTGGCTGCCACGGCTGCACACCAGCGAGATGTAGCTGGGATATTCCATGCCCTGCAGATCCTCATCATGGCATTGCCGCCACACGGCCTGGCGCGGATGACTGCTGCTGCTACTACTCCATCCACAGCTCCGCCCCCTGAAGTGTCCGTGCCACACAGTGCGGCAGACCAAACACCACCACCCCCATGTGAGGCACCTGACACATCAGAGGACGAAGATGACGATGAATCTGGCTTGGTGGCAAGATTGAAGTGGTAGCATACATCACCGCCATATGGCCTGTTTCAGCTTGTTTCTGCCCTCTGCATCATGCCCTGGAATAACATCTTCCACTGTCCCCCGTTACACTCAGCGACACTCACCTTGGACCTCGACATGGACTGCCATATTTGGATTGGTTACCAATGACACAGCAATCACACTGCGGACTGAAGTCTTCCTCTCCCGATGAACCTGTCCATCCCTAAAGGACTCTGGCTGGCCCTCCACGGGGCGACAATGTAAAGTGGGGTTTGCATGGCCCTGTACTGGTCCAGCTTAAACACTCCACTGAATGCGAATAAAACATTCAAATTCACACTGATGTGTCATGGCCCTGATCAATTAAGCATGAAAGTATTGATGAATGTAGGGACAGTGATTCCACATAAATGGTACTCCCTGGGTAATGCTATCAATGCGCATGTACGGCCGTGACCCAGATAGGCAGTGAGACACACATTGTCATTCAAAACAACTCACATCACAGTTGAATACAAGTGAATGTGCATAGACTTCATTAGCATATGCATGCCAGTATGGGCAAGAGAAGTGCCACAACATGCGGACCAATGCAGCAGTATGTCAGAATGAGGAATGTTGCAAAGCGCCGCTGTCCACTCCGGGGGAGTGCCTCACCTTTCACAGGTGTGTGTTACCCCGCGTGGTTGTCCGCCCACGTATTTGGGGTCCAGGCGAATGCAGCCATGTCCACTGTTGTCGTGGGATATGTGACCAGAACCCCAAGATGCAACAAGGTGTCGGGACATGTGCAATGGGTTCCAAACTGTTGTGGCTGCAGGTACGTAGTTACACGTCCATGAAAGCGATTGCAGCTTCGGAGGCAATCATTTCCAACATGAGGTCGTTGTCGACTCTATCGAACAGGACGGCGAGGCTAGCCATTAGCAGGTCTGGACAGATGTGCTGCGTCCACCCCCTGTCACCAATTAGCACTACAGCCCAATAGGGGCGTGGCTCAATGTGGTCACTGCACACGAGGAGTTCTGCAATTTCCCAGGTCCAGCTGCCAGCATGTGTGCCAAGTATCCCATAGACGGGTATCACGGTGACACTCCTGGTCGTGGGCCAACAGGGGGCGCACACACATGTTGTAATCCAGTTCGGCTACCGTCCTGTTGGATAGGCAGACATCCATGGACCACTCGAATATGCACGATCGACAATGCAACACAGCCTGAACGCAGGTGACGTTGGCAAGGCGGAAGCTCAGCCGGTAACTGACCCGCAGCACTACCAATGGCAGTGCCCCCAGTAAATGCAGCATACGTGCACGGTACAGTTCCACGTGACAGGGGTTGTGCATGTGTCCGGGATGTTCTGCCATTGCGTTCATGACCCTGGTTGAAGCGGCACTGTTCTGACCTGTGCCAGTTCTGTGGATGAAATGCCACAGCTCGGATCAATGAGTTGTTTAAGTGTGCAACGGTTGTACGCCTGGGTTGGTGTGGGAGTAAGTGTGAAGGCCATTCCATGCAAGATAACTCCGAGCAAGGACTTCTGTGTGTGGGGTGTGTATACGTTGGTCTGTCGTCGGGCTGTGCGTAGTGTGGGAGTCGTCCTCAACTGCTATCGTATCTGTCAGGGGGTGACGGGCACATGCAGTTCCGAGGTCGGATGTGCAGATGTGCTTCCGCCTGATAGTTCAGACAAAGGAGCTTTCATCCCTAATGTCAGTTTGTCATCTGCTTGCATTCAGGAATTGTGATGTGGCTTGTTGGGAGTGGGGTGGGATGTGTGCGACTTTGGGATTCATGTTTGACATGACTTGCATGTGGCATATGAGCTGCATCACTGTGTGTTACATTGCCTCACAGCTGCTCCTCCCTCCCCCCGAGCCTATTCACTTGTGTACGCTGTGCGGTTGCATCACTTGCACTCCAACGGCACACCATTGTCATGCCTGTCTGCGCATATCCACAGGCCTGACAACGACACTGTGATGTTGGCCGTTGAAGGTGGGCGGCCATGTTAGTGTAGGCCTATGGTAAGGATAGTGCAGACACAGATGTAGAGTTCATGCCTGGCTGAACTCGCGCTGCGATTAAGGCTAGGCATTTGGCTCATGCTGCGGCAATGCAGATACACACAACACTTGGCATGTATGAGCCAAGACCCCAAGCGGTCTTGCGCTCCTTCGTTTCTCCGTTCGTGCGAGACCGCCCTCCGGGTGCATGCTACATTGCAACATTATCAATTGCGGGCCGGGTGTCTCCGACACTACAACAGAGACACACGCATTGGTGACTTCCTTGTCCAGGCCAGAACTGAACCACGCCCTGAGCCCCGGGCTAATTCTACACACCCCTGCGCTGGACTGACGTATGCCGGCCCAGCCCACTCTGCTTACGCTTACAGGGGGGAGGAGAAAGCTACATGTCCAAGGTCTTACCCACTGCCTGAGGTGACATGCTTGTGTCCGCTGTCCACAGCACGATGTGATGTGGTAGGGCCAGGGGCCATCACGCATAAATAAAGACCACACGGACACACTTAGATGTATGGTGGAACTGGCTACGGGCACGTGCGCCCGGCCCCTTTTTATTACCAGGGTCACATGTCCAGTGACACCTGTGCTGGATGGGTGTGGGGTGAGTGTAAGCCAGCCCTCAGGGAGTGGTTGGTGCTGGCAACAACTAGAGCAGTGATCATCGGATCACACACACAGATTCAATCATAAAGGGTCCATGACTTGCAGTGCACTGAGGTAGGGGCACCAGAACTTGACTGACACACAAAAGATTACATCATAAAGGGTCCATGACTTGAGCTGCACTGAGTTCGTGGCACCGGAAGCGCTCGGCGGGTGCGCGGCCTGCGATGATGCGTCGTCCGGGCGGGCCGCACTGGAAGCAATGTATGTTGCCTACTGGACTGTGCCATAAATAAATAAAGACTCAATTTGAATTGTGAGCCCTGCTGACCGCAGTGTAGGCCGGAGGCAGCGGTCAGATAGGGCCCACTGCCACATGGCGATGACTTGTGGTGCACTGAGTTATTGGCACCTGGAGCACTCAGTGGGTGTGCAGCCAGCGATGATGGCGTGTCCTCGCAGGTCAGGATTGGATTTGATTTGAGCACCCTGCTGACCGCAGTGTAGGCCGGAGGCAGCGGTCAGAAAGGGCCCACAGCCACGTGGCGATGACTTGTGGTGCACTGAGTTAGTGGCACCTGAAGCGCTCAGCGGGTGCGCGGCCTGCGATGATGCGTCATTTGACTTGGGGGACCTGCTGACCGCAGTGTAGGCCGGAGGCAGCGGTCAGCAAGGGCCCACAGCCACGTGGCGTTGACTTGTGCTACACAGAGTTAGTGGCACCTGGAGCGCTCGGCGGGTGCGCGGCCTGCGATGATGCGTCGTCCGGGCGGCCCGCCCTGGAAGCAATGTCTGTTGCCTACTGGACTCTGCCATAAATAAATCAAGACTCAATTTGAATTGTGAGCCCTGCTGACCGCAGTGTAGGCCGAAGGCAGTAGTCAGCGCACACATTACTCCGCGGTGCTGTACCACTGGGTGCGCTGGGGGCCTGTGTCGCGGAAGGCAGCGATCAGCTGAGGAGGCTGGCGGTCAAGGCGGCGGACTCATGGCAGGGTGAGGGGCGCCGCCCTGGCAGACGCATTGGCCATCCCAGAAGTGAACCACGCCCAGAGCCCCGGTCTATTTATTCACACTCCTACGCTGGTGTGGCGTACGCCGGCCCCGCCCACTCCGCTTCCACGTACAGGGGGGGACGACACAGCTACATGAGCGAGGTCTTCCCCACTGCCTGAGGTGAGATGGTTGCGTCCACTGTCCACAACACTGCACACACCAGCAGTATGTGTCCACAGGGACATGTCTGTGCTCTGCATACTGGAGTCTGTCCAGCACATCACCGCCACACTTGGCATTGTGTACATTCTTATTCATGGGTGACTTGCCTCCTTCACACATACTTGGTTCCCACCTCTCCCCACATTCTGCAATTGTGTGGCTGAGGGGCCATGCAGTTTTCGGAAGGTCAGCTGTCTTGTTCTGCGCTGCCTCGTGGTAGTCTGGGGGGTTGGGGGGTCGGGAGGGGGGGGCGTCTGGTGGTGGTGGGTGTTGTGGACCTCTTGGGTCTCCGAGCTGCATGATCATTAGATCCATGACATGTGTTGGTCTTCAGATGTGGCTCTGGGCTGGGCTCCCTTTCATACTGCAGGTTGTCGTCCTGCTTAACACCAGTAAAAGGCAGGTGTTAAATCCCTGTTGCTAACGCGCCTTGTCGCCTGTTTTTGGGTCGCATCGCAGATCTGGCTGCTCGTTGTGAATATCGCGAAGTGGTGTTTTCGTGTGTTTTTGCGCGGGTACGCCTACTCTGCATATCATTAGCGTTAATTGTCGCTCTCATCCGTGGGGATGTGTTTTGCGGCAGCTATCGCAGGGAAGCTGGCGATGTCGAGAGTTTTCACCAGCTTGTGAATAGGGCGATAAGTCTTTTGCTACTTTTGCGGTGCTAAAGTGCCGATAAATCGGCGATGGCTCCTTGAGAATATGCCCCCAAGTCTCTAATATTCAGAGTTGTGAGAAGATAGCGGCATCATAAGTGGGATGACCTTTCCATTCCAATGTGCCCCTCTCCACTCAACCTTTTATGTGAGGCCACAGTTGAAGCCAAATTAAAGGTTTGATTAAAATGGTAATGGCGTGTAATATGCATAAAGCGGCAAGAAAATATTAATGGTGTTAACACGTTGTGGTCCCCTAAGGTGGCCTTCTGTTCTCTGTTTGTCTGATTTGTGTTTGCATATGTAGCTTTGTCCAACTCATTAGCCCATGTTTACCTTTTTGTCAAAGGGTGTTTGGCACAAAGGCTCTGCGTCTGCTCCTCGCTCAAAACAAATACTCCACTTTTGTTTACACTCCTGTGAGGTCAACTTTTGTGACACGTTTCAGAACTTAGGCCCCTCTTTCTCCAGATAGTTCGCACGCGCTCAGTTGTGCGTTTTGGTCACAGAAAAGTGCTTTTCTAGAACGAGCAGCCAAGTCTGGAATTTGAGTGTACATATGAATAAGAGCAGTTTTAAATCTGCACAAGATCATATCCGTTTCTATAGAGACGAACAGCAGCCATAAACCGCCACTTTTCTATGAGGCACCTCGGCGCAATTGGAGAACCGTGGTGTGATGTGCCAGGAGGTCATGACCTCAGAGCGCGGTTGTAAACTTTAGGAAATATATTTGAGGTCCAGTTTATTGACAACTGTGAGCCACTTAATGCTGACGGGCAGGCCTTTTCAGCAATGAGTTGTGAACGAAGCGCAAAGAAGTAATGGGTATTTTTTATTGTCATGTATTCATAATTTCCTTTCAGTTTAAAGCTGCCATACATTAATTGCACTGCAAATCATGAAATGAAAGCGAAACAGGCTGATAAATATAAATTTCATGGATAATACATACCTAAATTAAAACGCCACCGTGTGAAAATTGCGTTCTCTATTTGGTTGTCTTGTTTGTCATATATCACAAGAAAAAATAAAACGTCAGGATCCCAGTCTGTCAATAACAAATTAATGATATCTAGCCACAGCAAAACAATTTTTTCACTCAATAAGTTAGTGTAAATTGTTTATCTCTTACCTGCATTTACCTACCGGCTGTCATTGCTTGTCACCCTTTCATTTTTTTTGCAAGATTTATTTGTTGATTCCTGGGGTCGTCATAAAGCAAAATGCCATGTATTTGCAGATCACAGCATGAGGGATGAGCCCTGAAGAGAACCAAAAACAAAACGAACACGTGCCACAGGCATCACAGTGAACGTACAGAGGTAGCAACGATGCAATAGCTATCATAAACTGAAACTTTAGATAGGAAAATTGGTCTTCCGAGACAACTAAGAATTCTGAGAACAATAGGATACTGCAAAGGGGTGAACATAAAGAGGGGGCGTTGGGGGGGGAGAGGCAGTGGAGAATTATTCCAGATGGGGTAGGGTCCATATGGGTGAGCCCAACAAGGGATATGGGTTTGGGTTGCATCTCAAAGGGCAATGAAAGATCACCATGAATATCGAGAATGGTGTCGGGATAACCCTCCATTTCCAGCGAGGAGAAATGAACTGTGCATTGCCTCATGATGGAACCATCTCATCTGTCATCAAAAAAGGTCCCCCACTTTGTTGAAGGCATCCAATTTGTCATTCAGCTTATAGGTGGTGTAGCCATGGCTAGCCACGCTATGAAATTCTATCCGCAACTCATTGCATATGGGTAAATGGTGGGCTGTCTTCAGTGATAGAGAATGCATAATTTGGCCATGACAAGGGAGGTTGCCAACCATCGGTGCCTCATGGGTCATCAAATCTAGTAGGCCAGAGATATTGTGTAGCATGGCTACCTGGAGGTGGAGGAGAGGAGGACAAGGCTGTGGAGGTAGAGATGAGACCAGACAGTCATCCAGTAGCCGATGACCATTAGGTACGACCAAAGGATATGATGTAGTTTGCAGTGATCTGCATTACAATTCCAGCAACGGCCGGGGAGTAACAGTTTGGCCCATGGTGACAAATACCAGTCATGAAGTACTTTTAAATAGAGGCACTTCAGTCTGGAATCCCAGAGAGCCCTGTCGTGCTTCACCAGTAGAGTCACCCACTCTTCTGATGAGTAGGTTTTACCCAAAAATAGTTGCCATGCAAATCTAGTCATATTGCTGAAAGGGCCAGAGTGTAAGGATTTAATAAGTGCTCCATACAATCCAGAGATTACATCCTGATAAAGTTCCAAGGCATTGAGGTATTGAAGAATGGGAGAGACGGAAACCTCTACTGGTTGAGTTCCAAATACAGCTTGCAGGCAGTGGGTTACTTTACGATATAGCCATTGGTCTGTGAGCCAAAGTCAACATTCTGCCCACAAGGCAGGAAACAACTTAAGCAGTCCACTATCATACATCCGATCTACCCAATTGAGCCCTTTGCATACCAGGATGCCCACAAAATGTTTCCCTTCAATACAGAGGGCTGCATTATGCCACAGTAGTACTTTATGGTACAGCAACAGTGGCATACCCACAGGTGTATGATGAGGCTCTTTCCAGGACATGTAGTTGCCTCAAGGACAAGTTTGGAGGCCACCAAGTGAATGGAGGTGGTCAAATATATCATCATGGAAAGGTGTAGCCCATTGAGAAGATGTTCTAGGCGCACCCTTAAGAGGGCCTCTTGTAAAGGGCCCAGGTACGCTGCAATAAATGAAAGGCAATGCTGTATGATTTCATGTGAGGTAGTCGCAAGCCCCAAGCTGTCGTATCGACCCAAAGGTGGGATGCTTAGAGGCTCGGTTTCCGCCCACTCCAAATATAGGAGCTGATATTCACCTCTATGCCTGCCAGGAGTTTGTTAGGAACTCGAAGAGGAATCCTACCAAAGAGATGGTGGAATTGGGGAGCTACCACCATTTTAATAGTCTGCACCTTTCCCCAGAGAGAAAGGTTGAGGTGTGAAAATCTCAGAAAATGCTGCTTCATGCACTCTTATCAATGGGAGGAGGTTGTCCTCCACCATATGAGGGTGGCTCGTGTAAATTCAAATGCCCAAATAGCAGATCCCAATGGAGACCCATCTCATACTGTAGCTATGAATGCACACAACTGTTGTAGAGTTACGTGTTGGGCGTTATAAACTACTTTATTTAATTAATTATGTCCTATCTCTCTTTAACCTCAGCTACCATACTAAGGGGCATATTATCAAGAACGGTGTTAAAATTATCGCTGCTTTAGCGGCATAAAACTGCCGCTAAAGCAGCGATAATGGGCTTGATAATATGCCTTGAGAATTCCAATAGAAGCCCATGTTGACACCAGAAAATGGGCTTCTATTGGAATTCTCAAGGGCATATTATCAAGCCCATTATCGCCGCTTTAGCGGCAGTTTTCTGCCGCTAAAGCGGCGATAATTTTAACGCCTTTTCTTGATAATATGCCCCCCTATCTCTTGGGTCCTCTGATAGATCTTGTTCTGTGCTGAAAGGGACCGGAATACTTAGAGGATGAACAATTATCATATGAGGACATGAAATAAGATAATTGTTAACATTCAGAATTGGATATGATCTCCCAAGTAATCCCACCTCTAGTTCAGTTAACCCAAATCAAATTTAATTAGCCACAAACAAATAATGAAATCGAATCAGCAGAGTGATTTATCTTAATGTGCATTTTTTATTTAGATTCAAATAAATTGCATACAACCTAAACTTAAAATAGATCAGATTTAATACGCATCTGCAAGCTTTGCAAGATCCAGATATGAAGGAACTATCTTCCTCAGCCGAGGGATATTTATCCTAAGGAAAGTAAATTAGTAGGGAAAACAGTTGTCTCTCTGACCAATCCTATTGGGAAAGTTCAGTAAATTCCAAATGACCAGTTCCAGTTCATGGACAGAATCGTCTGCCTCTGTCCGTACTGCAGCGTAAATGCCACACCTGTTCTGACACGAACCCTTTTAGCCGAAAAGGTTCCACTACACTAGCATGCCAGCCGGAAGCAAATCGCAGTATTTCGTCATAGTTTGTGAGGTTTCTGGAAGTCCCAATCGTCAGTCTCTGTACCGCAAGATGGGTAAAAGGGAGACACCCCTTAGTTAAACAAGCATTGGCATAGCCAATAGGTCTCGCCTTTGGGACATTATAAGTGTTTAGTGAGAGCTATTGGCAATGTTTTTAAGGTATGTTGTAGAGGGAGGGTTGGGGTAGAGAGAATCGTGCATAGATGGTGTTTGTAAAAAGGAGACAACGATAGTGAATCATTTGTCAGTCCCGAGGCCGGCTCAACATCCGGTGATTCTGGGCAAATCACTTAATCTGGCCGTGCATAAAACATCAATTTTACCTCTTCCATTACATTTTAATGTTAGGATGTACGACGTCTATATAAGGAGGACTAATAGTACGAAAATGAAACATAATGATCATAAAAATGAAGGAAATTGTTGTCATTGCGTGCACAAATTTAAGCGCATGCATTATTGTGAAAATAAATCTTTAGCCTTTGTCATAAACGCCAAACGTTCGAAGGGCTGTTATTGGCACAGAAAAGTCATTTAGCACTAGCGCCACGTCACTGGTGTCCTGTTTGTGCCTGTGAAGGGGTAGGGAAGAGTCTGTCGCTTGCCCAGCCAATTAAAAGCTTGTTATGTTGTGGAAAGTCAATCGCAGCATATTGTTGTGGCAATAAGAGGCACGTTGGCAGCACTGCGCAGCCAGTCACATGTTAGTGTAGCATCTGTGGAAGGTATGTAGGTTAAGGGCGGAGTCAGTCAGTCTGAAGTTGTGCCGTAAAATTCCGGGAGGGTTGGGGTAGAGAGTATCGTGCCTAGATGGTGTTTGTAAAAAGGAGACAACGATAGTGAATCATTTGTCAGTCCCGAGGCCGGCTCAACATCCGGTGATTCTGGGCAAATCACTTAATCTGCCCGTGCATAAAACATCAATTTTACCTCTTCCATTACATTTTAATGTTAGGATGTACGACGTCTACATACGGAGGAAGAATAGTACGAAAATGAAACATAATGATCATAAAAATGAAGGAAATTGTTGTCATTGCGTGCACAAATTTAAGCGCATGTATTATTGTGAAAATAAATCTTTAGCCTTTGTCATCAACGCCAAACGTTCGAAGGGCTGTTATTGGCACACAAAAGTCATTTAGCACTGGCGCCACGTCATGTTAGGTTTCAAAATCCCATTTTCGCTATACACTTGTTCTACGTTATATTAGGTTAGCAGTGTGCGGCTAAATTAGACACCATTCGTATTCACGTTATGCAACCCACTGAGTTATCCCTGCAATGTGCGAGCTTCAGTTAGCGAGTGTGACTTCATTTTGAATTTCGTAATCCCTATTAGGCTGTGCCTGTACTAGGCCTCATTATTCGTATTGCTTGCCTCAGCAGAACATTGTATTCAGTTATTATTTTCTTTTCTGTTCAAGGTTGCCTTCTGACTTACTAATGAATAGGCCATTCTGCCCTCGCATACCTATCCTTGTGTGTAGCTCTGCTCCCACGTTAGGAGATGCCGAAACCCAGCACGGCAACCTTGAGATAGTGATAGCGTGTACCCATCTAGCAGGTGGTAGCCCATCCTTCTGTGCCTCCTTTGTTCATGTTCGGCCTAAGCCGGTAGCTTTCCATTGTGGGCATGGTTGGGAGGTCCTTGGGAGGAATGATTATGCGTTGCAGACTGTTGGGGGGCAAGTCCCTCGGCAGACATCTTAGGGTGCAGGTCAGATTGGACTCCTCTGCAGAGTATTGCTAATAAACAACTGTTTGTATTCTCTACTGTCTGACCGACTCTTCATTTTGTGGAAGGCGATTAGGAGGTTGTAGATAACCCGGGTGGACCTTTTTGGGCCACTTCTTTCAGTTGGCACCCGAACAGGGACTCCGCAAGGTGACCCAACTCGCCCGTAATCGGATTGTAGGGTTGGGGTGGTTTCCGGTCGGTCGGGCGGATTGGGGATCCCCACACGATAAGAGCCCGGTTCTCTTGGCTGCCCCGCCCATCTGATCAGGCGACTCCTCGTCTAGTGGTCACCGGCTGGGGTCTTGAGAAGGCAGAACCTTGGATTTGACTGTTTGGTCCGAAGAGTCGGCAGTGGAGAATAATATTGCTCGACCTGAGTGCACCAGGTGAGTGACTTGAATTCTTGGAAAATGTGGCGCCATGGTTGAACGGCACGAGCCTACGGGCTGTGTCTGGTACAGTCTCCGGACTGTCTTGTCTTGATCTTGGAGGGTTTGCGGACCCTTAAAAGACACACAGTGTTTGTGAACGGTCTACCAGGCCAACTGGAAATTTGGCCCATTCTTGAAAAGGTCTGGGGCTGTTTGCGAACAATCTGCCAGGCCAACTGGAAATTCGGCTTATTCTTGAAAAGGTCTGGGGCTAGAGCCTGTCTTCTTGTTTTGGTACAGTCTTTGGACTGTGTTGTCTTGGTACAGTCTGCAGACTGTAGGGTGCGTTTTTCGGACTGCTTCGATTTGGTTTTGGACCGTTTTGTTGGTTGGTGTTATATTTGTCCATTGGGGACAGTGCATGTGTCTTATATTAAGATGCCTTGTCTAAGCAAGTTAGGGTGTTTTGGATGTCGGTGTGGTTCTACTGAAGCTCGGTTGGAAGAGAGGCAGCCTGCGCCTCCAGAGGGTACCCCAAAATTTGATGTATACGTCAAGCATGGCATTGGCCCTATTATGTTTAGTACGTTGTGGAATAAATATACAAGGGACAATGCTGATTTACAGTGGCCGCTTACTGGCACATTTGATGAACAAAAGTTGAATTACTTGGAGGACAAATTGTTTGCCAAAAAGAGCAGGCAGTTGATGTTTGATTCTCTGAGGACATGGCAGAAGGAAGTGAAGCAACAACGTATGAGAGCAGAGAAGCAAGCCCGGAGGGGACAGACGCAAACGATAACGCAGAAAGCAATGGCCTATGAAAGAGAAAAGACCGAGAAAGGCATAGAGTGTGCAGATAGGAAGTTTCGATTGCAGAGTGATAAATGTTATGTTGCTAGAGAGGAAGGTGATGTTTTCGTTGAGGAGTTATTGGATTCTCGACCCCCACCTCCTTATGCCCCCGAACGGATATATCCCATAATCCCAACACCTCAGTCTTCGGCCTCTGGTTCTGCTATTCCTACTCTTCCTGTTTCTAGCTCTACTGCTTCGGCCCCGGCCCCATCTGCTTCTTCCCCACTTTTGCAAGTTACAGGGGCGGGAGCCGTCAGTTCCCCTATTCTGTCTCCTGACTCTGTACCTGTGGTCATGCCTTCTCTTACTCCTGCAACACAGTCTTTGTTCGCGATGGTACTTGTTTCTTCATCTGCTCTTTCCCCTCCAAGTGTGTTACCTCAGGCATTGCAAAATGCTGAGGCGCCTGTGCGTGGAGTGCATGAAGTGAATTGGGCGGCGGCACGTGAACGCATGGATAAAGTGTTAGTGCGCTCTGCTGTGGGTGATGAGGAAAAGAGAATGGTGGCTGGACAGGCTGCACAATGGACCCAGAATCCGATTTATAGTGTGGAAGATGTAAGGAGCGTGATGAAAGATTATGAGCCGTTTATACAGCAACATGCTCTTAAGCATATGTCGGCTACGCTTATAGGATTGTGGGAACAGTGTTTCAAGGGTATTGCACCGCAGATAATTTGCGACATTCGGGATAGGGTATATACTACAGATATGGCCCCCAATGAGGTTTTCAGTAATGTGACGACATTGGTGGGTTATCGGGGTAGATTGCTTCAGAAGGTCCCGACGACAGCGCCACAGTTTCCCATGAGGGAAGTTCATCCCATTTACCACCCCGAAATACCGGAGTTGCGAGATGGGAATAATATTGTTACTCGCCCACGAGTGGCCGCCCATTTCCAGGAACAGTGGATCTACACTCCTTGGAAGAGGAGTGAGGTAATATCCCTAAATGGACAGTTGCCGGACCCTCGGAAAAATCCAACAGCGTATTATAAAGAATTGACGGAGGAGGCCTCCTCCACAGTGATGACATTAGCTGATATAGAGTTGTTTTTCGGTCTGTTGGTACCGGTAGATATATGGAGGCAGGTGCATACGCAGGATCATGTGGTGGAATTGGGTGGAACATGGAATGAGATCAGGGCATGGGATAAGGAGCGCAAGCCCGGTGAGAAGCCGAAGGCAGAGCTATTAGCCTTGCCGGGGCGTATTATCACTTACATGCATTCCCTTATTCCGCCGAAACGAGTGGATTGAGACAAGTTGACTGCGTGTCGTCAGAAGAAGGATGAAAGTGTGTCCGATTTCTTTACTAGGTTTGAAGGGGTGTTTCTGGATTTTAGTGGCCAAGATCTGTCACAGGAGGGTGGTGTTCGTTTGTTCGTCAACAGGTTTGTCACTAATTTGCTTCCCAAGATTGCGACTAGGTTGCAGGCTTTGGAAACCACCTCATCCCCGTCATTAATTTTGAGTATGGCACAGTACTATGAGCATAGAGAGAATGAGGACAAAGAGAAGGTGGAAAAAAAGTCAAAAGAGTTGAAGACGAGAGTGTTGATGCAGCAAGTGGCGAGGGGGAATGGAAGAGGAAGGGGTTCAGATCCGGCCCAGCGGGGGTCCCGGTCTGACTGCAACAGTACACCAGGTGTGCCCGTGGAGTACAACCAATGTGCGTACTGTAAAAAGGAGGGGCATTGGCGAAGTGAGTGTCCGGAGTTGTTGCAGAAAGTTGAGGCTCTGAGAGGTAGGGGTTTTAGAGGACGTGGTAGAGGTGGAGGAGGCCGAGGAGAGGGGCAGTCTGAGGATACATCGTACGCTCCTCGGAACAAGAACTATTTCGATGACTCTCGGGGAAGGCAGTATTATCATAATGACTATGACATGGACGAAGTGACGGGGATGTCCCACAGCTAGGACAGCCAGGGACAGGGTAAGCTATCGGTTCTGGTGCCTGTAGATCAGCGGGGACCTTATGTCACTGCGGATTTGCAGGGCACGCCCAAGACGTTCTTACTTGACACGGGTGCTATGAATAGCTCTGTTTCTCGTTCGCTGGTCCCAGGGGCAGCTCTGTCTGGCCAAAACAATGTTTCAGTAGGTTTCTCAGGCATGCCGGTTGTTAGCCCCATTTCCAAACCCTTTTGCTCTGACTATTGGTCCCTTTACCGTGGATTCGCCGTTCCTATTAACGACAAATTGTGGGGAGAATTTGATGGGATTGGATTTGTTGAAGAGATTACATGCCACTATCTTTTGTTCTCCAGACGGTGTTTACATGACCGTTGGGCCACAAGTGGCTTGTGCAAAACAATGCTTTGCAAAGGACGCACCCCTCCCTGCTGAATTCAAAGAGGTGCCCCGTAGCTTATGGGCAGCAGGAGACACGGATGTGGGGTTACTCCAGATCCCGCCGGTCTCTATTCAGATCAAAGACAATGCTGTATTGCCACGTATCCCCCAGTAGAAGATTTCACAAGCAGGAGAAAAGGCCTTGTTGCAAATAATACAGGATTTGATTAAGTCTGGTGTGGTTGAGGAGACAGTGGCGAATGTGTGTAATAGCCCTATCTTTCCGATTCTCAAGAAGACACCTTTGGACTCTTCTGATTCTCATCCTGATGTTTATCGCTTTGTAATTGACCTCAGAGAGGTTAATAAAGTAGTAGTGCCCCAATATCCTGTAGTTCCAGACATTACCACGATATTGACAATGATTCCCCCATCAGCACAATTCTTTTCCGTGATTGATTTGAAGAATGCTTACTTTAGCATTCCAATTCATACAGATAGCAGATATCTGTTTGGATTCGCCCTAGCTGGCAGGAGCTTTAGATTCTGTCATGCTCCTCAAGGCTATACAGAAAGTCCTAGTATCTATAGTCAAGCTTTAAAAACTCAATTGGATTCTTTGGTACTTCCCACCGGTAATGTGCTGTTGCAGTACGTTGACGACCTCCTTGTGGCCTCTGATACTGAGGATGGCTGTAAAGATGCCACTGTTAAATTGCTGTTGCATTTGGCACGCCGTGGGCATAAGGTGTCCCTTTCCAAATTTCAATATTGTCGACAGGAGGTCACCTACTTAGGTCACCTGCTGTCGAAGGAGGGTCGCAGACTAACACCTGAGCGCATAGCTGCTATCACTAATATGCGTGTTCCTAAGACCCAACGTGAAGTACATGCATTTATTGGTATTACCTCGTATTGTCGACACTTGATCCCCAATTATTCCTTACTAACAAAACCCCTCCTTTACCTGACCACCAAAGAAGTGCATGAACCCCTGCCTTAGACATCTGCATGCCAGCAAGCTTTTGAGCAATTAAAGGTTGCGCTTTGCTCTGCTCCTGTGCTTGGTACTCCTGATTACCAGAAGCCTTTTGTGCTTTACGTACATGAGGCGGACGGTTGCGCCCTTTCTGTTTTAACACAGGGTTTTGGTGGCAAGCAAAGACCCTGCGCTTATTTTTCTGCTATACTAGATAACGTCGCCAGAGCTCTCCCGAGCTGCCTAAGAGCTGCCGCAGCGGTGGCAGTTTCTATCAGACAATCGGCGGGGAGCGTTCTCGATACTGAACTCACAGTAATGGTACCGCATGCTGTGGATACGCTTTTAAATAAGACAAAGACACAGCACCTTACTACTGCACGTCTGACTGGATATGAACTAACTTTGTTTGCTCCGCACATTACCATCAAAAGATGTGCCACTCTGAACCCAGCCACGTTACTACCCCTCCCTTCGACGAATAATGACACAGATACACATGATTGTGTGTACAGAACGGAAGAGGAGATGAAAGGACGGGTAGACCTGACTGATGTTCCCCTATCTGAACCCCAAGGGGAACTATATGTCAATGGCTCTTGTTTCAAACTACCAGATGGCACCACCACTGCAGCATATGCAATTACAACGTTACACACTATAGTTGAGACATCTCGTGTCCCATACCAATCAGCCCAAGCTGCAGAGCTGGTTGCCCTTCTTCGGGCTTGTGAGTTGAGTGAGGGACTGACTGTCAATATTTATACTGACAGCCAGTACGCCTTTGGGGTCGCCCATAATTTTGGATGCCTCTGGGCAGAGAGAGGGTTCTTAACATCACATGGATTACGAATACAGAATGGCCCATTGATACATAGACTCTTGTCAGCGCTAACACTTCCCCAAAGGTTAGCAATAATAAAATGTAGTGCCCACAAAGCAATAACAGATTATGTTGGGAGAGGGAATGCGTTTGCAGATCAAACAGCTAAAGAGACAGCGAGATCAAAGATGAAAAAGATGTTTGTGGCAGGTCCTGCTAGGTGGGTCCCAAACAATGGAATGTTCGAGGACACGTTAGAAAATGTCAAGGAGATACAAAGCGAGGTGACCCTTGACGAATTGGAAATATGGCAGGAGAGTACAGGGCGTCTGGATGAGGATGGGTGCTGGACTGATAAGTCCGAGAAACAGCGATGGATGTTACCTAATGCCTATGTACTTCCTGTGGTTACCATGGCCATTGGCCCAGACCACATTAGCGCCAAGGGAATATGTAAGGTGTTGGACCCAGTGTGGCAGAACGACAATATTTCCAAGGTAGCCACTAATTTAGTGAAGCACTGTATGATTTGTATGACACATAATCCTGGGAAAGGTACTCCTACACCCTCTGGTA